>JAUDYJ010000004.1:70118912-71318912 GCA_030761175.1 Masticophis lateralis | reverse complement strand
TTTCACAAGTCCCATTTGTCTGGGGGTGGTGGGCGGAGCTTAACCTATGGGCAGAGCCTATCAGCATCAGGAACTCTTTCCAAAAGTTGGAGGTGAATTGTACCCCTCTGTCTGAGATTATACGTTTCGGAACACCATGTAACCTATACTCATGTTGAGTAAATATTTTAGCAAGGGTTTTCGCTGAAGGGATCTTAGGACATGGGATGAAATGTACTTGTTTGGAAAACAGATCAGTCACTGCCCATATGACTGTGCAACCCCCACTATCTGGCAAGTCTACAATAAAATCCATGGATATCTCTTTCCAAGGGGCATTGGGTCTGGCTACACTCTGAAGTAGACCAGGTGACTTCCATGGAGGTCTCTTAGCTGAGGCACACACTGGACAGCTTGCTGCATATGCCTCTATGTCCCTTTTTAAGTGCAGGACACCAGAATTGTCTTTTGACAAGATGTAAGGTTTTGACAAATCCAAAGTGCCCTGCCATTTTGGCATCATGAGCGGGCTGCAAAACTGTTATTCTTAGACTGGCCAGAACATATAATTTAGCTCCAATCCAAGCTAGTCCATCATGAAGTGTACATTCATTTGAGTGGGCTTGGAACCACTTGTCGGTTTTTAAAGCCTCTTGTAGACTCTGAAGCAAATTGCCTGAGAGGTCTGGGTTGCTCCTCGCCTGTGCTTTGGTAGTTACTGGTGCCGCCAGTTGGGTCGAAGGGACGATAGGGTGAACAATTTCCTCCTTGGTACTGTTGTATTGAGGCAGTCTGGACAATGCATCCACCATGAAGTTCTTCCCACCAAGAAGGTAGCGCAAGGTGAAATTTATTTATTTATTTATTTATTGAATTTCTATACTGCCCTTCTCCCGAAGGACTCAGGGTGGTGAACAGAATAGGATTTCATATACATATAATAATTTTTTTTAAAATAAACAGTATGTCAGCCTCTCAAGTTGCATTTCATTCAGGGCTGACATAGTAAAGGGGGGGTTAAATTACTGCAGTAGAATGATTTAGAGAATGACCAATAGAATAAGGGAGCAAGCCAGGAAAGGGAGGGAAACTTTCTAACAAAAGTTTTTTTTCTTTATTATCAAAATGTGAGAGGCACTTTATTTCTTTTTAGACAACTCCCCTCAGACACAGTAAGTAGTAAATTGAGTCAACTTAGTGTATCTGCTAAGACCTTGGCATAGAATTTAGATGTTTATGCTAGCCCTGCTTGTTGAAACAGAAAGGTCTTCAGGGCATGTCGGAAAGTGCGAAGTTCTGGGATTATTCATGTTCCAAGGGGTATTTTGTTCCAAAGAGTAGGTGCTTCCACAGAGGAGGCGCTCTCCCTTGGAACTACTAGATGACATTGTTTTAATGATGGTACTATAAGTAGCCCTACTCTGTGAGAGCGTATTGGTTGGTGGGAGGTTATTGGTTGCAGCAGGTGGTCTCATAAGTACTCAGGTCCTAAGCCATGGAGCACTTTAAAGGTAAGAACCAACACCTTGAAGCGCACTCGGAAGGCCACCGGAAGCCAGTGCAGCTCGCGTAGAAGAGGTGTTACATAATTACTCGCATGGCCGCATTCTGGACCAGTTGGAGCTTCTGGGTGCACTTCAAGGGGAGCCCCGTGTAGAGAGCATTGCAGTAGTCAAGTCAGGAAATGACGAGGGCTTGAGTGACTGGGCGTAATGAGTCCCGGTCTAGAAAGGGACGCAATTGGCGAACCAGGCAAACCAGGCGAACCTAATAGAAAGCTCCTCTGGCCATGGCTGTTTTATGATCTTTTAAAGACAGTTGTGCATCCAGGAGGATGCCTAAATTGCAAGCTTTCTCTACGGGGGTCAATGGCTCATCTCCAATAGTTAGTGATGGGACTAACTGGCTGTACTGGGACGCCGGCAGCCACAGCCACTCAGTCTTGGAAGCGTTGAATCAAAGCCTGTTTCTCCCCATCCAGACCCGTACGGCCTCAAGGCACCGGGACATTACTTCAAGGGCATCATTGGGGTGGTTTGTGGTGGAGATGTACAGCTGAGTGTCATCAGCGTACAGATGACATCGCACCCCAAAACCACAGATGATCTCCCCCAATGGCTTCACATAAATGTTGAACAGGAGAGGCAAGAGGACCGACCCCTGTGGCACCCCACAAGTAAGGGGCCTCGAGGTTGATCTCTGTCCACCTGTCAACACTGACTGCGACCTGTCAGAGTGGTAGGACGAGAACCACCATAATATGGTGCCTCCCACTCCCAGCCCCTCCAACGGTGCAGCATGATACCGTGATCAATGGTATCAAAAGCCACTGAGAGATCTAATAGGACCAGGATAGAGGAACATCCCTTATCCCGAGCCCTCCAGAGATCATCAACCAATGCAACCAATGCTGTTTCTGTGCTGTATCCGGGTCTGAAGCCGAACTGAAACGAGTCTAGATAGACAGCTTCATCCAGATACTGTGGGAGCTGTTGTGCCACCACTCTTTTGACAACCTTCGCTAAAAAGCGAAGGTTGGAAACTGGACGGTAGTGTGCTAAAACAGCCAGATCCAGAGAGGGCTTCTTAAGGAGGGGTCTCACCACTGCCTCTTTCAAGGTGGGAGGTAAGAATCCCTCGCTCAGAGAAGCATTAATAATTCTCTGGAGCCAGCTACGTGTAATCTCCCGGGTAGCCAGCACTAGCCAGGAAGGGCACGGGTCCAATAAACATGTCGCATTCAGCTTCCCCAGTAACCTGTCCACATCCTCAGGAGTCACAGTACCAAACTCAGATAATGTCCTCAAGATCTGCCCTCATCATTTCATCCGATTTAACCCAGTTAGAGTCTAAGCCTTCCCAAATCGGAGCGATTTTATCGTGCAGATATGCAAAATCCTCAGCTCGTCCTTGCAGAGGGTCTTTCTGGGTTCTCAGCTGGAGTAGAGGGCGGGTAACCCTAAACAAGGCGGCTGGGCGATTATCTGCCGATGCAATAAGAGAAGAAAAATAGTTACATTTTGCCGCTTTTGTTGCCACTAAGTAGGTCTTAATATAAGATCTCACTATTGTTTGGTTGGATTCGGAATGGCTGGTCCTCCAACTGCTCTCTAGGTGTCTTTTCCGGTGTTTCATCCCCCTTAGATCATCAGAGAACCAAGGAGTTGGGTAGGTTTGATGCCAGGTCAGAGGCCGCAAAGGCACGACCCGGTCTAAAGCACCAGCGGCCATCGTATCCCAGGACGCCACTAGGTCTTCAGGTGAGTCATGAGCCAAGGTCTCAGGAAATGGCCCAAGCTCCATCCGGAACCTATCAGGATCCATCAGGCGCCTGGAGCGGAACCATTTATTTGATTCTGCCTCCCTGCGATGTGTTGAAGTGGTCAGAAGGTCAAGCCTAAGGAGAGAATGGTCTGACCATGACAAGGGTTTGACAACTATATCCCCTATATCTAGACCATTCAGCCACTGGTCAGAGATAAAGATCAAATCTGGAGTATGCCCCCCCCCATGAGTAGGGCCATGAACTAATTGGATCAGGTCCATGGCCGTCATGGAAGCCATAAACTCCTGAGCCCCTTCAGGCGTTTCACCAATGGATGGCAGGTTGAAATCTCCCATAACCAGTAGTTTAGGAGTCTCAACTGCCACCTCGGCTATTACGTTGAGGAGTTCAGGCAGGGCTGCTGATACGTGGTAGGGAGCCAGGTACGCAATCAACAGGCCCATTTGTAACCCATAACCCCACTTCACAAGGAGGGACTCACATCCAGTTGTCCGAGGGACAGTGAGTTCCCTAGGGTCAAGACCTTCCTTTATAATGACTGCCACACCTCCACCCTTGCCTCGAGTTCTTGGCTGATGGAATGCGCAGAAACCTGGTGGGCACATTTCTACGAGGGGAACCCCCCTTTCATTGCCCAACCAGGTCTCTGTAATACCTGCCAGGTCTGCTTTCCCCTCTTGAATTAGGTCACAAATGAGGGGGGCTTTGTTAGCCACAGACCTGGCATTGCATAACACCAGCCTAAGACTGGAGCTCTGAGACCTTGAGCAACCCAAGGAACGAGGAGAGCTTTGGAGGTTGGAGCACACCACCGCTTGAAGATAGTGGGTGCGTACCCCCTTGACATGATGTGGCCTTCTGCTCCCACCATATCTGCCTCTCCCAACCATAACCTTGATGGAACAGCCCATTAAAAATTAAATTAAAACAGTTGAAGTGCTGGTCCCAGCAAACTTGCTTTGGTGACAACTTATGCGGGGTTTTCAAAGCCTCCAGGTTTTTATGATCAGTTCACACTTCAAAAGGATGCTTAGCCCCCTCAAGAAATTGTCTCCATATTAAAAGTGCCCAGCGTACAGCAAAGGCTTCCTTCTCCCATATGGCCCATCTTATTTCAGTCTCTGACAGTTTTCAGGATGTGTAAGCACAGGGCTGTAATTTTCCATCTGCATTCTTTTGCAGAAGTATGGCCCCTACTTCTATGTTGCTAGTGTCTGCCTGTACTACAAAAGGTTCTTCCATATCTGGATGTTTGAGGACTGGTTTAGCAGCAAACAACCGTTTCAACTTTTTGAATGCTGCCTGATAGTCCATAGTCCATTCAAGGGCTTGGAAGCCTTTTGGTTTTACTTCACCTTTGTTTTCAGGAGATTCGTTATTAGCAGTGCGATTTTGGCAAATGAGGGGATGAAGTGTCAATAAAAGTTAGCAAACCCGGGACTTCCGGTTGGCAAATCGCCGGAGTCGCGACGGTCTCCTCGAACCGCCAGCCCCGTGATCCTGTAAAAGCCGCTTTGACAGTGCAAAACAGCTGTCAGGCAGCTGAAAAACCTCTCCTTCAGGAGGAGAAGGAGAGGAGAGCTGGTGAGGGTGGGTAGAACCCCCCCAAAAGCTCTCTAGAATAATTCCAGAGGCTTGGAGGTGACAGCTCCCCGTTTACCTCACTGGAAGCTCCAGATCTGGGATGACTCTGTTCCTACAGAGCTAGACGTCGTGACCAATTCTGCAAGCAAGAAATAGATTTAATGAGTATAAGAGCAGACAGAGCGGGAGCAGGAGACCAAACTGCTGCAAGTATCTGTGCTTAACTCCAGGATTACATTGTTGCTAATTGTATCTAACTGAGCGGGAGGCTGGAAGTAATGGCGCCTTTGTTGTGGGCGTGAAAGTGAAAGTGAGAAAGAAAAGTGCCTATTGAGAGTTTTGCGCTTTAAAAGTGGGTTAAAACTGCTGGAAACTGAGAAGCTGGTGGAGAAAGGACTATTTGGACTAT
Organism: Masticophis lateralis; assembly: GCA_030761175.1. Classification (NCBI taxonomy): domain Eukaryota; kingdom Metazoa; phylum Chordata; class Lepidosauria; order Squamata; family Colubridae; genus Masticophis; species Masticophis lateralis. The sequence continues at coordinate 71,313,654 of JAUDYJ010000004.1, read as the reverse complement.
TTTGACTTATAAATTATAATTTACAAATTTTCAGAAGCTGTTTAAGAGACTTTGTGGCTGTGAAGAGGAAAAAAGATTCTTTTTAAAAAATGGCTTCTAAACAAGCGAAGCCAGAAATTCCTAAAAGTGGAGGAGGCTCTCCAATAGTGTCAGTAGTGATACAGAAAGCCCAGCTTCCAGTGGATCCACAGAGTCAGGAGGCTTTATAAAAGACGAATTTATAAAAGAAGCCATGAATAATCAAACTGCAGCTATGAACAATCAAACAGTAATTATGGAAGGGAAACTCAAAAAATTTGAGGAGGATATAAAGGCAATTAAAGTTGTGGTTGAGGAAAAGCACAATGAAATAAGAGATGAAATCATATTGGCAGTTTCAGGATTATCAAAACACCTCATTCAGCTGGATGAGAGAGTAGAAGAAATTAATGATAAAGTTGGAGAGATCATGACTAAAACAGAAAAGGTGGAAGATAAATTGGTTATGTTACAATACAGATCCATGGAATTTGCTTTGAGATCGAGAGAGCTGAAAGAAAATAGCTGGGAAAACTTAAAGGACACCTGTGCTGGAGTTATAGCAGAGATTATTAAAGAAAGAGTGGAGGATGTGGCAATTCAGATTGACAAAATCTACAGAGTTAATTCTTGGATAGCAAGACAAAGCAGTTACCAAGAGATATGGTGATCTATTTTAGAGACAGGAGGATCAGAAATGATATCTTACAAGCTTCTTACAATAATAAGGTTCAGGTGGATGGACAAGAACTACTGATTTTTAAAGAGATCCCTCCCAAAATGCTAAGAAATAGAAAGGACTTTGGTTTCCTGGTAAACGAATTGAGAAAACAGCAACTGCAGTACAGATGGGATGTTCCAACTGGTTTAATAGTGACTTATCGTGGAGAAAGATACTGTTTAAATACAGTCTGGAAAGCAAAAGATTTTTATGTCAATGTTCTGAAGGCTGGATACCCACCCTCACCTGCCGGGGGGGGGGGGGGTTAAAAAGAAAATGGAGATGTTACAACAAGAGAAAGATGGAAAGCAGGTACAAACCTATGCTGAAGTGGCAGCTGGAGGAACCATTTTGGAAGAAGAACTGGTGCAATTTGGGAGCCCATCTCCAACCCTTGAGGCACCCAAGAAGGTAGAGGAACCAAAACAACACCTGACGTGATCAACTTATAAACAACTACAACAAAAAGCACAACAAACTCAAGATTTATCTCAAGAGGAAAAAAAAACAGAAGCAGTGGGAGGGGCTAGGCTGAAGAGTAAGATGAAGGAGGATATTCAGCGGATGCTCATGAAGCTTTGAGGGGCCAAAGATGGCAACTGAATTTTTATCCTGGAATGTTAATGGCTTAAATTCACCACAAAAAAGAAATAAAACCTGAAAATTTTAGGCCAATCTCACTTTTGAATACTGATTATAAAGTTTTTGCCAAGATATTGGCGAATAGATTAATGCCAGTTACCCAGCAAGTAGTTCAGAATGATCAATCAGGGTTTATAAAAGGGAGACAAGTGAAATATAATGTGAGACAAATTATAAATTTATGGAATATTTGGAAAAAAACAATCAAGTCTCTGCAGCACTCATATTTTTGGATGCGGAAAAGGCATTTGATCGTTTGAACTGGCAATTCGTGTTTAAGATAATAGAAAAAATTCATTTTGGAGAGTATTTTATACAATCAATTAGAGCAATATATCAGGAACAAACAGCACAAATAATAGTTAATGGAGGTTTAATGGATGTTTTTAAAATTGAGAAAGGAACGAGGCAGAGTTGTCCCTTATCTCCACTGCTGTTTATTTTAACTTTAGAAGTTTTATTGAGTAAGATACGTGACTCTGACAAAATAAAAGGAATTGTAATCAGACAGCAAGATTATAGACTGAGAGCGTTTGCAGATGACTTGGTTCTCACTTTATCTCAACCCATTGAATTGGCTCTTTACATGTTGGACATAATAGGTCAATATGGTAAGGTATCTGGATTTAAAGTAAATCAATATAAGACGAAGATGATAACTAAAAATATGTCTATATCCGAAAGAGAAGATTTAGGAAGATTAACAGGGTTTGAAATAGTTAAGAAGGTTAGATATTTAGGAGTAAATATTGCAGTTTCAAATACGAAATTATATAAAAATAATTATGAGGTTCTTTGGCAAAAAGTACAGAAATAAATGGATAACTGGAAAAAGTTACAATTATCTCTATTGGGGAGAATAGCAGCAATAAAAATGAATGTGTTACCAAGGTTTTTATTTTTGTTTCAAATGATACCAGTGCTTAAGAAAGATGGGAATTTGAAGGAGTGGCAGAAAGGGGTCAATACTTTTATTTGGGGTGGGAAAAAACCAAGAATAAAACTAAAAATTATACAGGATGTACGGGAGAGAGGAGGTCTTAAAATGCCCAATTTAAGATTGTATTATGAAGCATCGGTTTTTATCACAAATTAGTGACTGGTTTAATTTAACTGAAGAGAGAATGTTAAATATAGAAGGATATGATTTGTTATATGGATGGCATGCTTACTTGTTATATGAAAAAAAGTGGATAAGGTGTTTAAAGGTCATATACTTAGAAATGCTTTGTTGAGGGTTTGGAAGAAATACCAATATAAGTTAAACTACAAGATACCTATATGGGCAAATCCCAGACATGCAATAGAAAATATAAGTATAGAACAAAAACAGGAGGTAATTACTTATAAAGAGCTTCTTATTATGGAAAGGGGCAAATTGCAGTTGAAATCTTTAAATGTATTGAAAGAAGAAGGGATAATCTATACTTGGTTTCAGTATAGTCAGCTTCAAGCAAGATGGAGGGAAGATCCAAAAATTGGTGTTATGCAAAATGAGGAAAATTTGGTAAAACAGATTAGAGACCAAAGCCAAATGCATATTAAAAGGCTGTATAATGTATTATTGGAAATAGACTCAGAAACGGGATTGGTTAAAAATTGTATGATAAAATGGGCTCAAAACTTTCAGGAACTAGTGATGATAGAAACATGGGAAAAGATCTGGGTTAGAAATATTAAATTTACACAAGCACAAAACTTAAGAGAAAATTTTTATAAAATGTTTTATAGATGGCATTTGGACCCTAAGAAATTATCATGCATGTATCCAAATTTACAAGCTGAATGTTGGAGATGTGATTGTGATGATGCAACTCATCATATATGGTGGACTTGTAAGAAAATCAAAGCATTTTGGATAAAGATTTGGTGGGTGATGCAGAATATTCTAAAAAACAGGTTGAAATTTACTCCGCAATTGTTTTTATTGGGTATAACTATGGACTGCACAGTATTAAAGACTAAATTGATTTTAAATTTAATATCAGCAGCTAGGTTGTTGGTAGTGCAATACTGGAAGAAGGATTCTTTGCCTCCTACATAAGAATGGACATTGAAAGTAACAAATTTAGCAGAAATGGCGAAAATATCTCTATTTGAAGGACTATACACAAGAAAGATATATATTGGAATGGAGAAGATGGATTGAATATATTCAAAATAAGTATCAGATAAGAAAATATCAAATAGCTTATGAATGAATGTTAGATTCTAGAAATATTATGTTATCTATAGTGGAGTTAAGGTTTCAGGGGGTGATTTGTAGACTAAGGATAGATAGGTTATTTTAGCTTATGATTTTTTTAAAAATTTGATTTATATGCCGCCCTTCTCCGGAGACTCGGGGCAGCTTACAATGCGTTAAGCAATAGCCTTCATACTTTTATATATTTATACAACGTCAGCTTATTGGGTCCTCAACTGGGTCCTCAATTTACCCACCTTAGAAAGGATGGAAGGCTCAGTCAACCTTGAACCTGGGGAGTTTTCCAGAGCGCTGCTACTACACTCCATAGCTAGGTTAGATCCTCTTCTCTGACAGCAACTGAGAGAACTTTTAAATCCATTATCCCTGCTCTGTGCTCTAACCACGCCCCCCTTTCCCATACTTCCCCAGTCTTTCTCTCTGTTGCTGACAGACTGAGGTGAATAGTTGCTGTGCTCTGGAAAATAGATTTGGCGTTAGGTATTTCCTTTATGTTTGATTAGAGTTTTGTTCTTGATTCTTTCCTTCGGTTTAGGGATGAGTGGAAATAGTTTTTGTTGGTACTGTTGCCTGCTTGCTGGCCTGCCAGTCTCGTGCCTGTGGGGGTCGTGCTGTGCCTCAGCGCGTGGAGCGCTTCCAGCCGCCGGATTCTGACCCTTCGGGGCAGATCTGGCTCCTATTTAGCCGCTGGGGGGGGGATGAGCTAGCGAGTGGGCAGTTCGCTGTCGATTCCTGGCTTCCCCCGTGTGTGTACTTGTTGCTGGGGATTCCCCCAAGACGAGTGGCATTCGGGTCCTGCTTGTTTACTCGGGCAGGCCCGATTTCGTTAAATTCAGGCATCCGGTGACCGTCCCGTCAGGGCTCTGCGGGCGGCGCCGAGTGGAGTCTGTAGCGGCCAGCAGGGTGTCAGGAGGCAGCTGCTGGCCTCGCTAAACTGATTGGGGCGTTGGAGGGCTAAATTGCTCTCAGCCCTTTGGTGGAGTTTCAGGGAGCGGTCTCCACATGGCGGGCGCCATTTTGAAGCACAGGGAGTAGCGCCCGCCATCTTGGCTCCTATAAAGGCTCGACTTACTGCCATTGCCTACCCTTGAGATAAAGAGAGGGGGGGGTGCCTTCCCTGCTCAAGGGGAACCTTCTTTCAGGCAGGACTGCTGATTGGAGCATAATATCACTGACTGTCCCTGCACACCTAGATTGCATAGGTGACAGTGATCTCCCAGGGATTGTCTTTGATTTGAGTTGGTGCCTGAGCTTGTTTGCCAGGACCATCCAGTGGGCGTGACAGCACCAGAAATAGCTGTATAACAATAAATAAATTAAAAAAAAAACAAAGATTGATAAAAGGACTTGAATTATAAAAGAACCCCCACAACTTTCATTTATTCACTGTATTGAGATTCTGTTACACCTCGTTGCTATGGCTGACTCCTCTCTGTCATCTGACCTTGAGCACGAGGCTAGCCCACCAAGATCAGTTAAGTCCCACAAGTCAAGGAGCTCAAAAAAGTCTGGTTCTTCCAGTCGCGCCTCACATCACTCCAAGGTGTCTTCTGCTGCCGATAAAGATGCTTTGCGGAGGCACAAGGCGTTTGAACGCCAATACGAGAAGGCCAAGCGCGTCACAGGCTCGTCACCGGTGGGTCCTGTATCCGAGGCTGCCCGTGTAAGATCTCCTTCCCCGGTGCCGCTGGCCTTGACAAAGGGAGTCTTGCAGTCTTTACCAGATGTGTCTACTGCTGGAACAGCTTCCTGTCGTACGAGCCGTAAGCAAGTCCCCTGGGCCACCTTTACACCCATGGCGGCAGGTCTCCGCCCAGCGGAACCGTCAACATCTGGTTTGCAGATGGACTTCCAAACCATGTTTTCTACGGCTCTGGCCTCTATTATGGCTGTGGGGGCTCAGCAGGCAGCTCAGGGGGCCTTTCCTGGGACTAGTCAGGTGGCTCCTTCTACCACTTCTGCTTGCAGAAACCGCTCTTATCAAACCCGGGAGTCTGATCCGTCTTCTGACTCAGATCAGGAGGAAGATTGTCCTGAGGATCTCGAGTTTTCAGAAGATGACGGGTTACCGCCTGAGTCCCCGGCATTTACGGGGCTCTTTACGCCAGCCTTGTTCAAGTCCCTCCTGCACAAGGTGCGCTTGACTATTAATTTAGGGTCGGTGGGGGCTCAATCTTCCACGCCCCAGCCCGAAACGGGACTGCATGATGCTTTATTCATGCATGCTAAGCAGGAGAAGGATTTTATCCCTTGTCCTCAACTGTTTCTGAACGTTTTACAAACACCATGGAACCAGCCTGGGTCAGCGACCGTGCCAACAAATTTGGATAAAAAGCTTTTCTGCTCTGCTCCGGAATTGGACGCATTGCTGGATTTGCCTGTTGTCGATGGGCCGGTGGCGAGTCTGACTTCTCAATCCATGATCTCGTCTGACCCGCTGGATGGCCTGAAGGCGGAAGACAGGTGTATGGAACAGGCTCTTCGCAAGTCCCATCTGGCTGAGGCCTGGGCTGTCAGGACGGCTACGGCCACTTCCTTCTTTAATCGCGCCTTGCTGATTTGGCTTTGTCAGTTACAAGAATGGCTGCCTCCCGAGGAAACTCACCTGCACCAAGACGTCAATAAGATCATTGCAGCCACAGAATATTCGGCTTATGCATCTCTGAATTCGGTGAAGTTTGCTTCGCGTGCAATGGCGTCTTCTGTCACGGTGAGACGTCTGTTCTGGCTGAGGCCTTGGAAGGCCGATGTCAAAACGAAATGGAAGTTGGCCGCTGCACAGTATAAGGTGCCTAACCTGTTTGGGGCTGCCTTGGACCCGGTGTTGGTGGAAGACAAAGATAAGCGGAAGGTTTTGCCATCGGCCTACCGTAGGTAGGAGAGACGTTTCCACCCTTACTCTCAACGTTCTTCCTTTCGTCCTCCTTCTGGGCCAGGCGGGGCGCCCTCTTATCACCAACCGTTCCCTGCCACGGATCGTTTCTCCAACAGGCAGCGTTTTCGGGACCGGAACAGACAGCCATCAACGGCAAAACATCCCTTTCATGGCTCTGGTTCCAGGCCCTACAGGAGGGGCAAGTGACTCGCGGCTGGCCGGTCCCGTTGGCGGTCATCTGCAGGCATTCTATCGTCAATGGGCGGCCTCAATGTCGGACGTGTGGGTTCGTCGCACGGTGGCCAACGGTCTCCAGATCGACTTTTCAAGTCATCCTCCAAGTCGTTTTCTTCGGTGTCCCGTTCCGTGGTCTCCCGAAAACCATCGGTTGATGTCTGCAGAAATAGCCCATCTCCTGGACATCAAAGTGATCGAATTGGTGCCCAAGGACCTGTGGACAACCGGTTTTTATTCGATTCTCTTTGTGGTCACCAAAAGTTCAGGGGGAGTCAGAGCCATCCTCAACCTGAAGGAGTTGAATCAGTCAGTTCGTTACCAACAGTTCAAAATGCACTCGCTCCGCTTGATTTTGGCCTCAGTGCATTAAGGGGACTTCATGCAGTCGGTGGACTGCATGGACGACATCCTGGTGCTTTTGTCCTCCCTGGATCGAGCGAGACACGACATGAACCGGGTGCTAGCGGCGTTCCAAGCGTACGGGTTCACCATAAATTGGGACAAGAGTCAGTTCTTGCCATCCTCTTCCATCCTGCACCTCGGGGCGGTGGTAGACTCGGTCAAAGGGCAGGTGTTTCTGTCTCCCTAAAGGAGACGGGGCATCAGAGACTTGTTGAATCGGGTGCTGGTCCAGAAATCCATTCCTGTCTTGGCACTCTCGCAGTTGCTCGGCAAGCTGGTATTGTGCATTCACATTGTACCTCGGGCTCACAGACAGTCTCGCCCACTTCAATGGTTTCTGTTGCCATTTCAAAGGAGAGGGGAGGCCGTCAACCACAGGACCGTGTTTGTTCCCCCACAGGTATGGCTGTCCCTTAATTGGTGGAAGTCTTCAGGCCTTCGGTGGGGCTGTTATTTCCTGGAACACGAGAGAGTCGTCCTTACCACCAATGCAAGTCTTCACGGTTGGGGAGCCCATTTGGGCAGCCAAGTTGCTCAAGGTCAGTGGTCCAGGTCAGAGAGCCTTCTGAGCATCAAGCTCCTCGAACTACGGGCGATTCGTCTGGCCCTGCTTCATTTCTCAGCTGCGGTGCACGGAAGCACATACTGGTTCTCACGGACAACACCTCAGCAAAAGCTCACGTGAATCGGGAAGGGGGCATGAAGTCGCGTCCCCTGATGCTCGAGTCGGAGAGGCCCGTTTCGCTGGGCAGAGCGGCACCTGCTGTCAGTGAGAGCGGACCACATCTCCGGTGCGGCCAATATGAGGGCGGATTGGCTCATCAGGGAGCGGATCGACCCGACCGAATGGCAGCTACATCCGAGGCTGTTTCGAGAACTGTCCCTCCGGTTCGGGGATCCAGTGGTCGATCTGTTCGCCAGTCCCGCAAATGCCCAGTTACCTCAGTTCATCTCCAGGCACCAGTCTCCAGGAGCCGAGGGCTCAGATGCCCTGTGCTGCAGGTGGCCGGGGGGGGCTGTTGTACGCTTTTCCCCCGGTCAAGCTGGTTCCTCGAGTGATCCGGAAGATGGTGGTGGAATGAGCAGAACTACTGTTGGTAGCTCCCTATTGGCCTCGCAGGCCTTGGTTCGCCGACCTGGTGGAGTTTTCCATGGTGGACCCGTGGGTGATTCTGCCGCATCGGTTGGTCCTGCACCAAGAGGCCATCAACCACCCAGAGCCTCATAGGCTACAGTTGGCCATTTGGCATTTGAGCGCGTCATCCTGAAGAAGGGCCAACTTCCGGATGAGGTGATAGACACTATGCAAGCGGCTCACAGACTTTCAATGGCCAGGATATATGAGGTGTCCTGGAAGGCCTTCTGAAAGTGGTGCGCAGACCATCACATGGATCCGACGTCGGCGGTGATACAGGACGTTCTTGGATTTTTACAATCGGGCCTGGGCAAAGGCCTAGCCCCGACTATGTTATGGCGACAGGTGGCTGCTCTTTCGATGGTGCTCTCGGTTCCACCTTACCGGTCCTTGTCGCACCACCCATGGGTGCGGGATTTTCTTCATGGGGCCACGAATTTACGTCCGCCTGTGGTTCATCGGTACCCGTCCTGGGATTTGACCTTGGTGTTGCAAGCTCTTACGGAACCACCCTTTGAGCCTTTGGGCTCCATTTCATTGAAGTATTTGTCTTTCAAGGCAGCCTTTCTTCTGGCCATCACCTCGGCCAGGAGGATTTCGGAGCTCGCCGCCCTTTTGGTGAGAAAGGACCTGTGCATCTTCCACGCAAATACGGTGGTGCTTAGATTGGATCCAGCCTTCACCCCCAAGATGAATTCGTGGTTTCACCAGTCGCAGGAGATCGTGTTGCCTGATTTCTGCCCTTCTCCCAGACATCATCGTGAGGTTGTGTGGCATACCTTGGACGTTCGCAGGGCTCTGCGGCATTACATCCGACGGACAGCATCGTTCCGGAAGACGGAGGCTCTGCTCGTTTCTTTTCACCCTGCGTCTTTGGGCCTGAAGGTTTCGTCGACCACGGTGGGTCGCTGGATTAAGGCCTGCATTTTGTCAGCTAATGAGCACCACGGTTGGGTCATCCAACACGGATTTTGCCTCATTCCACGTGAAGCGCGGCCAGCTCGGCGGCCTGGGCGACTCAAGCTTCGGTTTTGGACATTTGCCAGGCTGCTACTTGGTCTTCGTTGTCTCCTTTCATTAGACACTACAAGATTGATTCCTGTGCCTCGGCGGAGGCATCGTTTGGACGGAGGGTTTTGCAAAGTGTGGTGTCTGATTCTTCTGGTGGCAGTCAGCTTCCCTCCCCTGGGATTTGAGCTTGGGTATGTCCCAGCTATGGAGTGTAGTAGCAGCGCTCTGGAAAACGGACGTTGTCTTACCTGAACATCCCTTTTCTGAGCGCTGCGGATACACTCCATTCCCTTCCTTTCTAGGGCTTCCTGCTTCCTGCTTGTTGGTTGTGTTGCTGGTTTGTTAATGAAAGGTTTGTTTGATTTCTGTGTCCAGCATCTTCGTTCAAGACTGGGGAAATATGGGAAAGGGGAGCGTGGTTAGAGCACAGAGCAGGAATAATGGATTTAAAAGTTTTCTCAGTTGCTGTCAGAGAAGAGGATCTAACCCAGCTATGGAGTGTATCCGCAGCGCTCAGAAAAGGGACGTTCAGGTAAGACAACGTCCGTTTCGAACTGGTGCAATTGCAGGCAGCTGGATGCTAAATGCTGTCTTAGTTGGAGGCATTAGCCTCCTACGCCATTCAGGCTCCTTAAAGTACAGGGTATTGTTAATTGCAATACCCTGTATTTTGTTCTGGGAAGTCTGGGGGGGAAGGGGGAATGGGGGGAGGGTTGTGGGGGTGAGGGGGGAGGGAAAGAGAGTGGGGGGAATACTGGGGGGGAATGTTTTTTGTAAAACTTTTCAATAAAAAAAAGCTAGCAAACCCAAAGAAACTCTGTAATTGCTTGCGGGTGCATGGTGCAGTCCATTCCAATACAGCTCGAACCTTTCCAGGGTCCATTTCTATTCCCTCATGCGAGATGCGATATCCAAGATAGTCAATTTTGCTTTGGTGGAATTCACACTTGGAAAGCTTGGCATACAGTTCAGCAGCCCTGAGTTTTTTCAGGACAGTGCGCACCAATTTCACGTGGTCATCCATATTCTCAGAGTAGATAAGAATGTCATCCAAATAAACCAGCACCCCCTTGTACAAATGCTCATGCAGAACTTTGTTGATCAATTGCATGAACACTGCAGGGGCTCCTTGTAGTCCAAAAGGAAGCACTTGAAACTGGAAACATCCCAGTGGGCAGTTAAATGCTGTTTTCCATTCATCCCCCTCCTTAATTCACACTCTGTAGTAAGCCTCTTGTAAGTCAAGTTTGGTGAAGACTTTTCTCTTCCCTAGGTGGGCTAACATGTCCTTCGTGAGGCATAGAGGAAGACATTTTCCACGCAAATGGCATTGAGGTTCCTGTAATCAACCACCAAACGAAAGGAGCCATCTTTCCTTTCCCGGAACAGTACTGGCACCCGTGGCTTAGCTGGTTGGATGAACCCCCGTTCTAGGTTTTTGTCAATGAAGTTTTGTAATTCCTCCAACTCACGAGGGGTCATTGGGTAAATTTTTGGCTTAGGGAGCTTTACCCCGGGGAGTATCTCAATGGCACAGTCTGTAGCTCTGGGGGGGGGGGCAGCACATCCGAGGCCCTTTTGCTAAAGACCACGGAGATCCCAATACTTCTTTGGAATTTTTTCCTCCCCTTCAATGTGGTCCACCCCCATGCCTGAACTCCCCAGGGAGCTACCCTCCTCCATGACCCTAACTGAGTGGATGGAGTGACTGAGGAAAGCATGGGAAAATGCAAAACAAGCCCTCAGGAAATGGCAAAAACTAAAAAAGCACAAGCCAATAAGCCTTGGTCTCCCCAAACACCCTTCCAAATAGAAGCCAAGGTTTACCTCTCCACCAAGTATTTAAGGTTAAAGCTACCTTTTAAAAAGCTAGGACCAATATTTATAGGGCCATTCCCCATCGTGAAGATTATTAACCCTGTCATAGTGGAACTGAAACTCCCCTGCCTACTAGGGAAAGTGCATCTGGTTTTCCACAGCAGCACAGCACTTTAGCAGCTTGCTAAAGCCAGTAATAGGGTCTCAGCTGAGGCCAGTGGACCGGGTAGCCCAAAGCTGATTGTAGTTCAGGGAGAGATATATTACAAGATAAAAGGAATCCTAGACTCAAGACTGTGCAAGGGGACATTACAATACATAGGGCAATAGAAGGGGTACCCATTATCCGAGGCCACTTGGGTAAAAAGCTGGGATGTAAAAGCAGATAGACTGACTAAGAAATTCCACAATAAATACCCTCAAAAACCAAAGGAACCTCTGGGAGGGTGGGAGAGGTGGCTGATGGAAGACTAGTTCATTTTCCATTTGAATTTTCCAGGAACTTCTCTTGAGCTAAGGGGGGAGGTCTGACTGTCAACTCCCAAGTGAACCTGGCTGAAGCCATCTTTTATTGCCTCATAGTTGCCATGAACCCTGGGATCGGGGAAGTAGATGGACTGGGTAACAGTCAAAACAAGGGGTTTCTTGTGGGAAACAAGATCATCTTGGCAGGTGGCAGTTGAAGGAGGAGAGGAATGACCAAGCAGCCAGCCAGCTATGCTCATTGGACAATGTGACTGGCGATACCTGGGGTGGGGAAAAAGTTGCTCTTTTAACTGGGGGAAAACCATGGGAACATTTGGAGTTGGTTTTCACTAGCTGTGCCGATATGATGTGTCCAATAAACATGTTCTTTGAGGAAGCTACCTGCCTTGAAGTTCTGTTTTTGGCAGATGCATTATTCAGAATACTGACACATACCTTGGTGGAGGGGTCCCTCTCCAATGAGGCTTTGGGGGAGCCCCTGCTTGCAAGTTGGGCTGCTGCATGCTTGTCTTGCAAACTTGGAGAGTACATGAAGGGAGCGCAAGCCCAGTTGGGGTGCCAGGAGAGGGAGAGGAGGAAACTGAGGAAGAAGAGGAGGAGGAAGAAGAAGAGGTAGGAGGAGGAAGAAGAAGAGGTAGCAGGAGGAAGAGGAAGCAGAAGGAGACATAGCAGAGGAAGCAACACTGTCCCTGGCCTGGGTTATTCGTTAAACTCCTTGAATTCTAATAGGATGCTGTGATTTTATTAATTATATCCTTTACCAGAAAATTTACCAGGGACCTCTCAGAGAACAATCATCATATGGTCTTACTGCACAATTTACTTAACCATAGAGGTCACAATATTCTTTGCATCAGCCTTGGTTTTGCAGTGGTCTTTGATTAGTGGGAACAATGTACCATTTATTAGAATGGCTGGTATTTGGCTAATACAACATCTGTCTTTTTTTAAATTAATTTTTTAATTTTTAAAATATTTTTACACCATACGTATTTTGTGGACAGTGTATTGACTGAGTCAGATCTTTTTTAAAGAACGCTAACAATAATAATACAAATAAGTATGTATAATTCTAATCTTCCAACTTCAACAATACTATTCTCACTTTATAATTCTTTATCATTTTTCCCTTTAATTCATTTAAACATAGATAACATTTCTTTGGACCATGTATTTGTTATCCTCTACTAAATTAGTAATATTTATTATTTTAAAAATTACTCATTATTCCACCAAAACTTCAATATTCCAAATGTGTAGGATTACTAATAAAGCCAAATATTAATAATATTTAATCAATCCCATGAGTGTATCTCAAAATCCCCACAATTTCTAATCCTTAATATTTTTAATTCACAATATACTTAACACACTATTAATGTTGAAAATACAATTAGATTTTTGTTGTTGTTAGTTGCGAAGTTGTGTCTGACCCATCACGACCCCATGGACAACATTTCTCCAGGCTTTCCTGTCCTCTACCATCCTCTGGAGTCCACCTAAGCTCACTCCTACAGCTTCAATGACTCCATCCAGCCACCTTGTTCTCTGTCATCCCCTTCTTTTGCCCTCAATCTTTCCCAGCATTAAGTACTTCTCCAGTGAGTCTTTCCTTCTCATTAGGTGGCCAAGTATTTGAGTTTCATCTTCAGGCTTTCTAAATAGCAGTCAGGGTTGATGGCCTCTAGGACTGACTGGTTTGATCTCCTTGTAGTCCAAGTGACTCGCAAGAGTCTTTTCCAGCATCATAGTTCAAAGGCCTCAATTCTTTGGTGCTCAGTCTTTCTTAAGGTCCAACTTTCACAGCCATACATTGTAACTGGGAAAATCATAGCCTTGACTATACACACTTTTTTTGGCAGGGTGATGTCTCTAGTATGCTGTCTAGATTTGCCATAGCTTTCCTCCCCAGGAGCAAGTGTCTTTTAATTTCTTGGCTGCAGTCCCCATCTGCAGTGATCACAATTAGACTACCTAATCCTAAATTTCCACTAAGCTTAATTTATTTTTTAATTATAATCAGTTATATTATCTGTTAATATATATACTACTATTTTCCCTATTTGTATTTTCCCATTTTATTAATATATTTTCTCATTATCCATCATCTCTTAACCTTTTTGAAATTCCATCATTTATTGACTGTTTAGTCAGCCTTTTATCTCTCTCTCTTGGAATCTTGTAGCTCTTTTTGATATATTTGCACTTACTGAACTTTCCCTTCTGGATACCCTTTATCTCTTTCTGCTGTATTATTTGAACATCTATCCACAAGACCTCCTTTTTTTAAAAAAGAGATTTTTCTTTTTTTCCTCTAAATCTTTCTCTCTTTTTTTGAAGAGATTTTTCTTTTCTCTCTCTGTTCTATTATAAACTTTTAAGGAGTTATCTAATTGATTCCTACTTATTAATCCTTTCTCTTCTTTATTTTTAGATTCTTGCATCTCATTTTGATTTTCCCCTTCCACTGCTTCTTCTAATTTGTCATCTATTTCCTGAATATTGTGTGGCTTTCCCCCCCCCCCCATTTTTTGAATGACTTCTACGTTCATTTCTGTATCCTTAAACAATCCCCTTGTCTCTTTGTTGTTCTTTATAGTTTCACGCACACTTTTTAACATCAAGAATATTTCTTGATACACTCTATCACCTGTAAATCCATTTTATAACAATTTAAGACAAATTACTCAGCATATTTTTTTAGTTCCAACGTCTCAATATTTAAAAACTCCTGCTTAATAAGATTTCATCAATTCCATAATTATACCTCCAAAACCTCTAAATTTATGGTCTTTAAAATTCTTTAGTAATTTACAGCCTTATAAATTTTCAATTATATATCTTCTCAATTGTCCAAATTTTAAAGTCTTATTTAACTTTCCTTCTTTTCTCTTTTCTCCTACCATCTTTCTTCTTTTATCTCATAGAATGTTCTGTTGAATAACATTAATAGTCCAAAATTCAAATTAATCCACTAGATTCCTCCAATCTTTCAGATCCATAATCCAATAGCCAATTTTAATAAATTATTAGTTATTTGCAAGTTAATTCCTTTTAGAAATCTTTAGAAGGGAAAAAAACCTTCATTAAGTATTCTCAAAATATCCAAGTCGTCTTCTAACGTAAAGTCAAGGTCAGGCCATCTTCCAGATGGTGTTACTTTTATTCTGTGTATTAGTGTGTATTCGGTTCACCTTCACTGAGTGTACTGTGGCTATGGTGCTGTAGTATTTCTCTTCTTCCAGTAGATGGCTCCCATGTTCCCAAATTCAACTGATTATTCAAAAAATCTAGGGTGTTTAGAAATACAAGTAGACAAGATAGTTTCACCAGTGGTGGGATTCAAATTTTTTTACTATCAGTTCTGTGGGCATGTGGGGGTCATGTGACTGAGTGGGCGTGGCCAACTCGATATCACCCCGCCAATCCAACAGAACCAGCAGAAAAGGCAGCTCCTGCAGCCTGTTCCTTTGTGGTCCCCCCTCCCCCCCACGTCAAAGTACCTTAAAGGGACACTGCAGTCCGGCTATCTTCTGAGCAGCTCTGCTGTGATACCGTCCCTCTAGCACAGCGGGCTGTTCTCCTGGCCAGGTCTGACAATGCGGTGCGGCTGTGCATGAGCACCAGAAGGCCATGGGGTGCACATGCACAGCTGGCACAAAAAACAGGGTGGCGATGGAACTTCAGGCCTTCTTTTCGACCTGTAGTTTTCAGTAGTTTTTGGCACAAAAAACTTACAGCTGCCACCTCTTTTTCAGCGGAAGAAGCCTCCAGCCACTGCCTTTGCCAGAGAGAACTGAGCCTGGAAACAGCAGCTGGAGGCTTCTCATAGTGAAAAAGTGGCGGCAGCTGCAGACTTGTGCCAAAAACTATGAAAAATTACAGGCTGAAAAAGAGGCCTGAAGAAGTCACATTGACGACGGCACCAGCTGCCCTGCTCTTTACACCAGCCACGCATGCATACTCCATTGTCTGCCAGTGCTGCTCATGGACAGACCCAGCTAGGAGAACAGCCTGCTGTGCTTGAAGGATGGTATTGGAATGGAGCTGCTTGGAAGGTAGCCGTAAACTACTGGTGTCTGGAGGCTCACCGGCTGAGCCTCTCTGGGGACCCTCACCAAGGCACAGACAAAGGTGAGTGAGGTGGAGGGTGAGCAAGTGGCATGCGGGTGGAGGCCAGAGCCAGGGAATGTCATGTTCCCCAACCTGGCCAAAGAGAATGGCGAAAGAGCGGAGGCTTCGGGTCAAGGCTGGAGCTGGGGAATGGTGTGTTCCCTGACCTGGCCAAGGAGAATGGCAAGTGGGCTGAGGCTCTGGGGCCTTGTGGAATGGCACATCAACATGCTTACCTTTGGTGAGCAGAGTGGGCAAAGCACAGAGCCAAGACAAGGTGATTAGCTGGGCCATGTGGCAAAGGCAATATATATTAGGTGGGGTGGGGGTGGGTGGAGCAAACGGAATGGGCTGGTCAAGCGGATCAAGTGGTGACCAGGTGGGTGGGGGATGGGCCAGCCAGAGGTGGTATTTTTCAGTTCTGCAAACCCATTAAAATTTCTGCTACCGGTTCACCCAAATTGATCCAAACTGGCTGAATACCACCTCTAAGTTTCACCTGGAAATCACCTTTCAAATTGTTTAAGCTTTTTTTAGGCTTTCTGTATTTTAGACCTTCCCTTCAGCTTTTTTTGCCTCTTAATTTTCAGCTTTTTCCCCCCTCTGGGTATTTAATCGCTGCTTTCTTAAGCTTGGAAATTATATTTTAAAATTCTTGTACTTAAATCAGATCTTTAGAGTAAGTGTTGGTAATTATCTTACCCAATTCCAATGATCTGCTCCAGCACAAATCTTACAGTCCATGAGGTCCTTGTCAGAATCAGTTTCAGTTTCTCTGTCATCAGGGGTCGGAGTTCCCATCTCTCCCTGGTTCGGGGGAGCAAACCCAACAACTTCCACTCCTTTTAGGGTGGTCTCGCGGGGTTTGGCGGGAGGTTTGTCAGCTCTCCTCCCTCCATCAGGGGTGGCCTTGAGTCCAGGCTTAGAGAAACAATCAGCCATTTGGTGCTCCTCCTTTCCACATCTGAAGCACGCAGTGGACTTTGACTTGGAGCCCGCAGGTCCGCTGGTGGCCTTTGGAGCCCCCTTGGGGGTGAGCAGGGTAGTTTGTTCCAGGTGCGGCCACCGCAGTAGTGATCTCTGGCCAAATCGATCTCCATGTTAGCAGCCAGCACGTCCCAACTTTGCAGATCCTGAGGGGCCCATCGGGAGCAACAATCCTTGTAGACATCCTCATTGAGGCCATCCTTATAGCTTTCCACCAGGGCATCTTTTGACCACCCTCTCATGTAGCGCACCAGCTCGCAGAACTCCTGGGTGTACTCAGTCACCAATCTCCGCCCCTGATTTATGGCCTTCATTCTGATTCTTGCCTTTCACTCAGTTAATGGGTCCTCAAAGCGCAGTCTGAGAGCTGCCATAAACCGGTCATAATTTCTCATGAAAAGGGAATCTTCATTATGGAGTCCCACCATCCACTCAGTTGCCACCCACTTCAGGGCCCTGGTAACGCATCTCACACGGGCGGCATCTGAGGTGAAATCCTCCCCCCATTCTTGCATGTGGTTCCACACTTGGGTTAAGAAGAACCCCAGTCCTTTTGGATCTCCCCCATATTTTACTGGTAGCAAGGGGATTTTGGGCTTTCTCCGCCCCCGTGGCAATGCCTGCCCAACAGGGGGACCCTAGATTGCAGCCGCCGCTTGAGTTCCTGAGGCCTGAACTGCCTCTTCCCGGGCTTTGGATCTCTCTTCTAAGCAAGCAGAAGCCTCAATTTCACCCCTGGGGTGGTCAGCTTCCCCCCCCCCCCGGCAGGCAATCCATGGGCAGGCTTTCCATACCTTTCATGGGCTCTTCGACTCTCACAAGCCTCTCTCAGTAGTTGTAAAGCCTGGGTCAGCAGGAGGTCTTCTTTCTGCTCTTCCTGCCAGGCAGCGTCTGCCTGTCGGCATCTGTTAGTTGTTACTCCTGGGGGGGGGAGTTCTCCTCTGGCTCTGGCAACCTCCCCACGCCCAGCGTCTATTTGGCTCTCACCGGCTTTTCCTCAAGCTGTAAATCAGCCATCCACTCCGAAGCTTCTCAGCTGGGGAGTGACTGGGAGGTAGTGGATCCAACAGCCCCCATGTCCTCCTGGTCGCTGTCTGGGTCAGACATTCTTTGCTCAGCCCCCACGGTATTTTTTCTGGGATGGCTGTTAATTTCAGGCCTTGCTTAATGTCAGGTATGCCTCCTTTCAGTACTCAAGAAAGAAAAACCCCGACTTCATTTTTGTAGAGAAAAGTACTTTTACTGAGTATGAACTGAATGCAACCAAAGAAAAGCAAGGTCTGAGGCAATAGGCTTAAAAATCACATATAGAAAGCATGTCCAAAACCCTCCCCCCAAGGGTCTAGTCAGGATTATCCAAACCACATCCCCCCAAGGTGTCATGTGGAGTGCAGCTTCAGATGGCTCCATCCTTCTGGTATGACAGGATGGTTGACCTTGACTGGTTATCAGCACGTCTCCCAGCTGCACAAAAAGCGCTGAGGAAAATTTTCTCCAATTCACTCCCTGTTACGAGACATCTCCAGCAGCTTGCTTCCCCCTTCCCAACTAACAAAAGAGCTCCCCCCTCCCCTTGTTACAATGGCAGCCGTAATATACAAGCAATATAGCAGTGAGGCTGACAGTCTCCATATGAGAGACTGCTTTGTTACACAAGTCATAAAAATCGTATGAAAAATGCAATGTAAAGCATTAATAATGATATTGCTCAACATGCAGTTTTCTGATAATAATGTCCTGGGAAAGAAAACTGTTTTTTCCTTAAAAATAAAAATGAAGCTTTTTCACTGCTTAATGAATTAAAAATATGAGAAGACTGATCAGAATACTGGAGTCATGGTAACTGTGGTACCAAAGAAAAAGAGACACTAGGAATGCACATCCCATTCCATCTCTCCATAAAAAGCAGGACAAGAGAAAGTTATCATGTTGTTGATTTGTTTAGCAAGAGTCTGCTAATACTTCCATTGAGATTGCAAGCAGAAAATCAGGGCTTGGATACTTACCACCACTTTTGCTGTGGTTATTCATCTTTATTTATTGATAGCTTTTATACCACTCTTCAACCAAAAAGCTCCAGAATGCCTTACATAAAATCAATAACAAACAAGACAGTCTCTGCCCTCTCCTTACAGTATAAACAACAGTACAGAAATAAGGCAAAAACCCCTAACCCTAACCATTTACACAATTTTAGGTTTCCAGGAAATCCATTACCTATCTAGACTGTAAAATTGCTTTCAACAACCTGTGTCATCTAGATACATTAGATTACAATCCTATTATTTGAGCTGTCTTGTAGATGATTGGAATTATATTCCAATATATTAAAAGGGCCTCGAAGAAGAAAATGCTGTTTTAAAATGATAAATGAATCTGAGAACACTTTTTCAGAGTAACACATTTTTATTAAAGGGCATAAGTTTTTTATTTGAAAAGAAAAGATATAGTAAGTTTGGCTACTATAAATGAACATGGTTCTCCTCCTATGAGGTCTGTAAAGTGATAAAAGTTTCATAAAGTATTAGCCAGCTAACAAATAGCTCTCTCTGAAAATATTTATAATTTTATTTATAGATCTCCACCTCTATTTAATTGTACTCTCTCTTATTTCATACTTGCTTAGAAGCCTATATAGGAAGGATTCAAAGAAATTGACGTGATCTCACAAATATATAACTAGGATAGTTAGAAGACCATGAACAGAGACTGAAGAAACTGGAAATGCTTGACCTTAAGAGAAGATGGAACAGAAATTTATTTATTTTTTAAAAAAATACTACCCTTATTAATTTATAAATAACTCAGCATATATAATATACCTTCCTCTTCCTGATTCCCCCACAACAACTCTGTGAGATGGGTTCGGTTGAGAGATGGTCACCCAGCCAAGTTTTCATTTTTAAGATGGGACTAGAACTCACAGTCTTCTACGTCAGCACTTTAACCACTTCAACCAATTATCTCATAACTTTCTCTGAATCCTTGAAAGGTACTATACAGAGGAAGAACTAGATTATTCTCTATTTTTTAAGCATGCCAAATATGAAATAAGGTGTCAGCCTCTGCTCTTTAGATTCTTGCTTGCTCGGTTGCCATGGAAATGGGGGGACGGGGAGCTGAGGGAAGTGTGTTGGAGGGAAACGAAAGTGAATCTTTGCTGCAGTTCTTTCTTTGAAGTTGATATGTTTCAAGTTCAATGGTCGTAGCATACCAGGAGGATGACACTGCCAGACGTGTGCTCCCACATGACCCCTGGAGGACCTGTGGATTGGATGATTTATGCAGGACAGTTGGGAGGGGATGCTTTCTATATATGATTTTTGTGCCTGTGCTTCAGATCTTGCTTTTTTATGGTTGCATTCAGTTCATATTCAATAAAAGTACCTTTCTTCAATGAAAATGGAGTTGGGGTTATTCTCTCTTGAATATTGAAAGGAGGCACACCTGACATAAGGGATTAAGTTTGAATGAATGACTACTAAGGAATAACCTGGCAACAATAAGCACAGGGCAACAATGGAATTGCTTAACCAGAAAGGAGGTGGGCTACCCTGGTTGGGTGCATTCAAACAAAAGCTAAGCAATAATTTGTCAGGAAAGCTTTGATTTTAATTTTTGTGGTGAGCAGGAACTTGGACTGAATGATCTAAATCAGCATTTCTTAGCTTTATTGGCTTGCTGGCTCTGGAATTCTGGCAGTTGAAGTCCACACTTCCTAAGGTTACTAAAGTTGAGAAAGACTCATCTAAATTGTCTTCTGGTTATATGGTTCTTTGAATTAAGAAGTATCTACCAATCCTGAATCAAATATTAAAAATATTCCTCACAAATGCCTGTGTAACACCAGCTGTTTACATCTATTTGAGGAAAGTTGAAGTCTCTTTGGATTTTTTTTTATTTTTTCCAATATAAACATACATATTTTGTGGACAGTGGTCCTTCCTTCACTGCCCCTACAAGGTGGCTATGACCCCAAAGGGTCCCCCGGCAGCAGTAACCAGCTGGATTTTCGCAGGATTCAGCAAAGCCCATTATTTTCCAGTCGTTCTTGCTGTGGCTGCACCAGAAGTCAGGAATGTTGAAGTCTCAAAGCAGAGAGAAAATGGAGTGTGCATGGTGGTCCTGCTGTCTGCCCTGCCCTACCTTTATATGTAGTCCCACTTCCTTGAGCAACATAGATCCACAAAGCAATACTTTGGGTTGTAAAAGTAGCAGTTCACTTTTAAAGCCCTTCATGGCATGGATCCAGGCTATTTGATGACCATCTCATTCCACTGGGATTGGCCCATCCCGCTTGTTCTAGCAAAGGAGGTATTGTGGAGATCCCATCAGCCCAATTATTTTGGCTGGCGAATTCCAGGAGGAGAGCCTTCTCTTCTGTTGCTCCTGCTCTCTGGAACATTTTGCCCTCTGTTGTGAGGTTGGCTTCAACCCTCATATCTTTTCATAAAGTCCTAGAGATCTGGCTCTGCCATTTGGCTTAGGCCCCCAATGGGGGGTAGGATAGGGTAGGGTAGGGTAGCACAGGATAGAGAGGAGAGGAGAGGATAGAGGGGAGGGAAGGGGAGGAGAGGAGAGAAGAGAGGAGTCTTGCGTCTCCAGTCTTCCCAAGGAAGCAGGACTCTTGAAACTGCAGTTGTTCCAAAAGGAGCTTTTATTGAAAGGTTTGTGATAACAAGAGTTAATAATATGAACTATGGGGAAACACCCAATACATTTAAGACCCAACTTTTTAGACTGCTACAAACGTTTTAGAAACTTGGTGGAAAGATAAATTTTGTCCCCCACATTATAAGTTTTAGGTTCTGTTTGTTTCATGTCTGCTTGTGCTTTATAGGCAGCCTTGGCTTCATTCAAGGCTTTGCAGACCACCAGCCAAAAGGTTTGCAAATGACTGATCCACTGTTTCAAGGAGGGTATATCTGGTTCATGTGAGGGTAACTCAGGCATAGCATTAAATTCTTAGCCTGTGGCCACTCTGAAAGGGGTATAACCTGTGCTAGCATCAACTACATTATTATAGGCTACTTCTGCAAAAGGCAGTAGTTCGGTCCAGTTGGCTGTCAATACTAAAAGTCAAGTGAATTGGCTGTCAATGCTAAAAACGGCATGGAAAAATGTCAAGAAAGCTCTAGCTAGGATGATGCAGACCTATAGGCAGACAAAAACCAAGCCCCCCAATGGCCATTGTGTTCCTCTCCACAAAATACTTAAGTTTAAAACTCCCCAGCAAGAACCTGGGACCTAAATTCATGAGGCTGTTCCCCATAGTGAAGATTATAACCCGGTCACGATGCAATTGAAACTGCCTCGACTGCTGGGGAATTTTCCCCCTTTAAATCTTTTTGTGTTATGGAGAACAGAACTATATTGTCAGGCTAAAGGAGCCTGTAATGGACTACTAATTAGCCTTTTGTCAGGGTTCCAACCGATGCCCTAATAAAAACAGGAGCCTCAAGCCAGTTTTCAAGAAAAATCCAATAGTTTAATAGGAGTGCCATGTTGGCACAGACCTAGTGAAGCCAGCTCTGGCCTCACTCAGTTTGCATCTTGCCTCAGACACTGTTTCCCCCCCCCCTCAAAGTGTGTCATCAGTCACATTCACCAACAAAGCAATTTTGTGGGTTGTAGAAATTACTCCCTCCAGCCATTACTGGTTTCTGTGGAGATGGCCTTGACTTGGGATGTGTGTTGTTTTGACTGAGGTGCAAATTCCTCTGTCAAAAGCTGCGAGGCTCAATCCCCCCACCCCCTGTCTATGGCAACTTGAGAGCAGGTTGGAAAAGCTTCATGAGTTGACATTCAGCTTCCCTCATTTCCTGAAGGCAACCAGTGCAAAGCAAAGAGTTTGAGTACAGGTATGTCTTTTAGGGGGGTGACCCCACCCCCAGGCTTTGTCGGGTTCTTTTCATGGAATTTATCTATGAGGCAAACAGCTTAGATGTTTCTGCTCTTGACCCAGGATGCCTCTCATAGAGTGTAGGCTTTCCACTTGATTAAGTACTGAAGTTGTCCCCTGTGCCACCAAGTGTCGAGGATGTGTGGCACCTCATAATGGTTTTGGCCCCCCATGACCACTGCATCTGGGGGCTCATGGGGTAGTGGCCTCAGGGTCAACCTGACCATGGATTTTAAGAGGTCGCTGTGGAATACCGGGTATATTTTCCCCAGCAGTCGGGGCAGTTTCAGTTGCATTGTGACCAGGTTGATAATCTTCACTATGGGGAATGGCCTCATGAATTTAGGTCCCAGATTCTTGCTGGAGAGTTTTAAACTTAAGTATTTTGTGGAGAGGTAAACCTTCTCCTTCAACTGGAATGGCCATTGGGAGGCTCGATGTTTGTCTCCCTGTTGCTTATAGATCTGCGCCGCCTTAGCTAGAGTGTTCTTGACATTTTTCCATTCCGCTTTTAGCGTTGACAGCCAATCCATAAAACTGACTGAGGAGGGGGGGTTCCCTTGGATATTCCGGCATGGGGATGAAATCCATACTACTTACTAACTTGAATGGGGTCAGTCCTGTGCTACTGTGAACAGCATTATTGTAGGCGACCTTTGTGAATGGCAGAAGTTCCACCTAATTGGACTGTTGGTAGTTCATCTAACACCTCAGGTACTGTTCTACCATGGCTTTCAATCTCTCTGCCCCCCATTGGTGCTTGGATGAAAGGCCTAGCTAAAGCCCTGGGATGACCCAATGGACTGCAGGGACTTTCTCCAGAACAGCCATAAACTGGACCCCTCTGATGATCTGTGCGGTACTCCATGCAGACAGTTGATATGTCTCAGAAAGAGTTTGGCTAGCTGGTGGGCTTAAGGTAGTCTGCTGCAGGGTATGAAGTGTGCCTGCTTGGAAAATAATCAATCACAATCCTGATCTCTGTGTTTCCCCCACTCTTTGGCAACTCCACTATAAAGTCCATTGCGATTTCCTCCCATCGCCTTGTTGGCTCTGCCACCTGTTGCAGCAATCCGGAATTTTTTCCTGGTCTCTTTTTCATGGTGGCATGGATGGTGCAGCTTTTTACATAACTGTCCAGGTCCTTTTTCATACCGGGTCACCAGAATTGTTTCCTCACTAAGTGTAAAGTCTTTAGGAATCCAAAGTGGCCCGCCGATTTGACATCATGGCTCTTCTGGAGAATTAAGGTGCATAGGGACTCGGGGACATGGAGTTTTGTTCCCTTCCACCTTAGGTCCTCTCTTTTTGTCAAGATTTGTTGATAGTCATGGAACCAGGGGTCTGCTTTCAGTTCAGTTTTGAGTTTCATGCTTAAATCACTTGCGGGTCGGCCTTGCCTGTCGCGGCATTGTCGGTGGGTGGTCACTTGGGCCATGGCTTGAGTAAAGGGGATAATGGTGTCTACTATCTCCTCTTGCCCTCATTTGTATTGGGGCATGCAGAAGAGGATGTCAGCTAGGAAATTCCTCTTCCCTGTGATGTGTTTTAGCATGAAGTTGAATCAGTTAAAGTATTGAGCCCGGCGAATCTGCTTGGGCAACAGTTTCCATGGGGTCCAAAGGGCCTCCAGATTCTTGTGGTCAATCCAGACTTCAAACAGTTTCTTCCCCCTTTCCAAGAAGTGGGGCCAGATGAGTAGTGCCCATCTTACCGCAAAAGCCTCTTTTTCCCATGAGGCCTATCGTCTTTCTGTGTCAGTGAGTTTATGGGAGGTGTAGGTACAAGGTTGTAGCTTTCCCTGGCCATTTCTTTGGAGTAGCACTGCTCACACCCCCACGTCACTGGCATTGGCTTGGATGATGAAGGGCTGTTCAGGGTCAGGGTGTTTCAGTACCGGATCTTTTGCAAAAAGTTCTTTTAGTGTTTCAAATGCCTTTTGGCAGGTTAGCTCCCACTGTAGGGGTTGTCCAGGGCAGGGTTTTGTCCCTGGGCTCCCTGTCTTTAGGAGGTCCATTATGGGTTTGGCAATCTTCACGAAGGAGGGGATGAATTTCCTGTAATAGTTTGTGAATCCCAGGAAGCTTTGTAGCTGTTTGTGGGTGTGAGGGGGCTGCCACTCTAGGATGGATTGTACTTTGGCTGGGTCTATCTCTGTCCTCTCATTTGACACTCATTAGCCTAGGTAGTCTAGCATTTTATGGTGAAATTCTTGTTATCCTCAGCCTCTGGTTATCCCCTTGTCATCAGATGACATTTGTCTAGACAAGAGAGCCCTAGTATTACTATCTCTTTCAATTTGGAAGCTATTATGAATGGAATTGATTTCTTGTGGTCTGCTAGCTCTAGCCTCACTGGTTTGGTCAGGTGGTTGGCATTGGCTCTGCCCAATAGAGATCCGTCGACCTGCTGGAACGTAATTGGGTGGGCCAATCTCTTTGCTCTGATTCTCAGTTTCAGGACCATGGGTAAATTAATTAAACATCTAGTGCAGCCTGAGTCTATTAGGGCTTCAGAAGTACCTTGGGTCTCTGTTTTTGGGGCTGTGAGATGTATTGGGAAGACAAAAGGATGGATAGGTTCATTCACCATTGGGTCATTTTCATCCTTGTCCTCACTGTCATAGGATTCTGGTGATTGGTCATGGTTAGCTGGAGTTCCCCCCTCTTCAGCTGGGTGGGGAGGGACCTCTACAGTCTGGAGGGTTTTCTGGGACTTGTCAATGGCATGCCTTGGGTCTCATTCCAGTCGTGTCCTGGGTGGTGTCACTGGCTTGAGTTTCAGAGCTGGAGTTGTGCAGGCCGATGCAAAGTGGCCTACCCCTCTGCATCTGTAGCATTTCAACTGGCCTTTGGGGAGGGTTGGTCTTGGGGCCGGCTGTGTTGCTATGGCCTCCCATCAGCCAGGTGATCTCCAATCTGGTTGTGATCTCTCTCTGGGGCCAGGTTGCCTCCACATGTCATTGGCACACAATGTGCAGTCCACCTTTATGGCTACTTGGAACCATTCAGAGAGTTGGTTTAGAATGTTCCGGTAGGTGGTTACTTGGCTGATTTGCTTATCCAGGCTTTCTCTGAAGAAATGGGTTAGTAGCCTCTCCGGCCAGGGCAGTAGCTTCCTCATGAGCCTTCTGAACTCACAAATGTATTCTTTAATGGGTCACATCTCTCTTTAAATTCTGAAACTCATCCTTCACATATTGATCGTCCCCCACATCTTCGAATCTGTCCCCTAGTTCTTGCAGGAAATCATCAGTATCCTGCAGCTGGGGGTCCTCTTCCTATGGAGGGTGGCTAGCCATTTGTTTGCTTCCTCCTCTAATCCCATGGTGATGGCATTCACCATGGCTCTGTGTGATGGGTAGAGGTGTCCATAACGGTCTACATGGACACCGGCAGAGTCAAGGAACAGAGCCAGCTGATCTTGGTCCCCATCAAACTTCCCCCTGAATCAAGGTGGCTCATTCCACATTGCCTCTCCCTCATCTTGTTGGGCCTCATTTGCCTGAGCCTGGTGTGCTTGGCAATCTGCATCTATTCTAGCCCATGGAGTGGGAGTTCATCCAGCCTGGGCAGCTTACCTGTGGTGCGCGGGGCCCACTGGGGACAGTCTCTGGCTCGGCTTCCTTCTGGCAGGTGGAGAAAGGGTGCTGAGTTCTTGTCTGCCTCTCCATTTTTGGGCAGTTCAGAGAGCGTGGGTGTCCCAGAGTTCCTCTGAGGTTAGGCTCAGTTTAAACCTAGGGCTGGCTAGTTGGAGTCTGGCAGGTTGGATGGGGCTTCTCCTCACTTCATGGGGATCAACTGCACCCCTCATCTCTTTTCCCCTTTCTTTTAGGTGGCACAATGCCCCCTCATGGCGAAGAGTGACTCGGTCAAATTCCTCCCTCAATTGCTCTAAGGATTCACCTGGGGCTCCCAGTATAATTTTTGGGGTTCTGACCTCTTCCCACTCCTTCATCCACTCCAGTATTTCTAGGTTGCTTATGGGTTGCTTCAGGTGATGGGAGCTATGGTAGGGGTGCAACCTTGACCACTTTAGGTATTCTCTTCCACCAATACTCATCCCTTTCTGCTTCGGTCACTGAGGCAGGCATCCTGGGCATCTTGGCTTCCATGGCCAAAGACGGTTTCAGTTGAGTTCCATTTGGGATGCTTGGCTCCTGGATTTCCTGGGTGGAAGCAGGTTCTGTCTCTTTCTGGGTTGCCAGGAGCAGGCTTTCTTCAGAGATCCCACCCTCTTCCATGGTGGCCTGAGTTTCTCTTCACATACCCCAAGTATTGGAGAGCAGGTGGAGAGTCTGGGGCTCAGGAATCCCGGTCATTTTGGTTAGTTTTGAGAGAGCTGGCTTGCTGTCAGGGTTCCGACTGAGGCCCTAATAAAAGCAGGAGCCTCAAGCCAGTTTTCAAGAAAAATCCAATTGTTTATTAGGAGCGCCATGTCGGCACA
The DNA here is from genome assembly GCA_030761175.1 of Masticophis lateralis. Classification (NCBI taxonomy): domain Eukaryota; kingdom Metazoa; phylum Chordata; class Lepidosauria; order Squamata; family Colubridae; genus Masticophis; species Masticophis lateralis. Next base: position 71,286,655 of record JAUDYJ010000004.1, on the reverse strand, counting down.
GACCTAGTGAAGCCAGATCTGACCCCACTCAGTTTGCGCCTTGCCTCTGACTCTGTTTCCCCCACCCCCCAAGATGTGTCATCAGTCACATTCCCCAACAAAGCAATTTCACAGGTCATAGAAGTCACTCCCTTTGGCTGTTACTGGTTTCTGTACAGATGGTCTTGACTTTGGCCCAGGTAGGATGTGCGTTGTTTTGACTGAGGTGCAAATTCCTTGATGCGGCTGTGAGGCTCGATCCCCACCATCCCCCTGCCTATGGCAACTCGGGAGCAAGTCGGGAAGCTTCATGAGTTGATACCTTTCTTCATTCCTTATTGAATGGGAATTGACATGAATATATATATATATTCTGAGGTTTTTGTGGGTGTTTGTATGTAGGTCTTTGGTTATTCGGGTCTTCTCCCACGTAAAATTGGAAGTGTCTTGGCAACGTTTCAATGAAGTCTCATTCGTCATCTTTGGGCTGGTGTCTTCGGCTTCGTGCTTCCAGGAGCAATGTGAGATTGCAGCTGTTTCTTCCTTTTAACTGCTAGTGAGGGTGTGAACTGATTGGGTGGAAGCTTGGATGTGTTCTGATTGGGTGGAAGTGTGTTCTGATTGGTTGGGGGCTTGGCTGTACTCTGATTGGATGCGGAGTTAGCTGTGCTCTGATTGGCTGGGGATGTGTTCTGTTTGGGTGGGGGCTTGGTTGTGCTCGGGTTAGTCTTAGTTGCAGGGGGATTTGAGCTGGTTAGGGTTAGGGTTTGTTTGTTCTTTGCACTGTCACACTTCACCTCAAACTCAGCAACAAGATCCACCCTGCACTTTAGGACAAATCCAAACAACTTGCCGTCTGGAGAGCCAAAACACAGACCACCCTTAAGACAGACACACACACACCAACAAACTCCGAAGACTACAAGAACGCCAGAAACAAACCCCTCCCCCCTCACAGCCACACATGAAACAAACAGTGCATAACATCTCAGATAGGATTCTCACCAAAGCCGAAACCAATGTCCTTTCCAAAGGATTCAACTTTGCAGTCTCTCCCAAACGTATCCCCACTGAAACCATTATATGCGGAGTTGAAACCAGCCTGACCAAAATCAACCTCGACGACGCAAACAGAATCAGACTCGAAATCACCAACATCCTCTGCACCAGCAAGCCACCCAAAAGCAACTTATCCAAAGAGGAACTAATAGCACTACGTAACCTGAAAGAAGACACCAGCATAATAATCCTACCAGCAGACAAGGGCAACGCCATGGTGGTTATGAACACATCTGACTACCAAACCAAATTAACCAACCTACTCCAAGACTCCACATACAAACCCCTAAACACAGACCCCACCACCTACCTGGAAAAAAACATTAGATCCAAAATAAAAGCCTCTCCCATCACCGAAGAGATCCAGCAAAGAATCATTCCCAGAGAAAAATCATCCAGATGCCCTAAGCTCTGTGGTCTCCCCAAGATATGCAAAGAAGGAACCCCACTTAGACCCATAGTTAGCTCCATAGGCTCACCTCTACAAAACCTAGCCAAACTTCTCGCCAAACAACTACAGCCCTATGCAGAATCTATCACCTCATATGTAAAAAACTCTTTCCAGTTCATAGACGTCATAAAGAAACAAAACTTACAGCCCAGTGACCTACTCGTGAACTTTGATGTCATATCCCTCTTCACCCAAGTACCAATCGAAGCCTTGACAGTTATCCAAAACAAATATAACCCCCCCCCCCAAGCACATCCTAGATTTGACCAACCACTGCCTATCCAACACATACTTCATCTATAATGGACAAAAATACAAACAAATAGAAGGAGCACTCATGGGATCACCCCTCTCACCTTTCATTGCCAACCTCTACATGGAACACTTTGAAACCCAAGTTCTAGAAAAATCTGATCACAAACCCAAACTCTGGCTCAGATATGTAGACGACACCTTCATAATCTGGCCACTTGGGAAAGAAAAACTGGACAACTTCCTTACACACCTCAACAGCCTATACCCCAAAATACAGTTTACCATGGAAACAGAAACGAACAACCACCTTCCCTTCCTGGATGTCTTAGTCTATAGGAAATCCAGTGGCTCCCTAGGACACACCATCTACCAGAAGAAAACACACACAAACTGCTATCTGCACGCACTCTCACACCACCACCCAGCCCAGATCAACTCCGTAGCCAAGACACTCATCTCCAGAACAAAATGCTTAGCTGACAAACAACACCTAAAAACTGAACTACACACTCTCACTGATGTACTAACATCCAATGGATTCCAAAGAAATAAGATTACCAACCTAATCCAAAAAGAAACCCCACCACTAAAATCCAAGACAGAGAACAAGAAAACGGCAAAGCCCTCCTCCCATACATAAAAGACACCACAGACAGAATCAGCAAAATCCTCCACAAACACAACATCAAGACAGCATTCTGCACAAATCGAAAAATGTTCACCATCCTAAGGAATCCCAAAGACAAAATTGAGTTAGAAAATCAAGGTGTATATGAAATCCCATGCACCGTCTGCCCCACCACATACATCGGACAAACCAACAGAAGAATAAGTTCACGCATTGAAGAACACAAGAACTCAGTCAGAAAAGAGGAACCAACTTCTTCCCTGGTCCAGCACCTTAAAGCCACAGGACATGAAATTGACTTCAAAAAGACCAGAACTATCGCCAAAACTGACCACTTCAACAGCAGAATAATCAGAGAGGCCATTGAGATAGAAAAACACCCACACAGCATGAATAAACAAGATGATACCTCCCGCCTACGAGCCATTTAGAAACCCGCCCTTAATACAAATGAGTCCCTAACACGAGGAATGACACCAGACCCACACTCAAAGAGCCACACAGGATGTCACCACCACACATCCATGCAGAAAGCAGACTCAAACCCACACTGATGATGAAGCATGACCACGGACCAGAAGCCAGACCTCAGCTGCATCATTAGCCACTTTAAACCCCTACAATTCATACATGAAGCAGACTGACATCCACCAGGGAGAGGTAGCACAGCCACGAACACGAAGCCAAACAACAGCACTGCAGCTCACCAGCTCAAATCCCCCTGCAACTCAGACTAACCCCAGCACAACCAAGCCCCCACCCAAACAGAACACACCCCAGCCAATCAGAGCACAGCTAACCCCCCATCCAATCAGAGTACAGCCAAGCCCCCAACCAATCAGAACACACCTCCCCCTATCAGAACACAGCCAAGCTCCCACCCAATCAGTTCACACCCCCACTAGCAGTTAAAAGGAAGAAACAGCTGTGATCTCACATTGCTCCTGGAAGCACGAAGCCGAAGACACCAGCCCGAAGATGACGAATGAGACTTCGTCGAAACGTCGCCAAGACACTTCCAATTTTACACGGGAGAACACTTGAATAACCAAAGACATATATATATACAGTCAGGTCCAGAAATATTGGGACATCAACACAATTTTAACATCTTTGGCTCTATACACCACCACAATGGAGTTGGAATGAAACAAACACAATGTGCTTTAACTGCAGACTGTCAGCTTTATTTTGAGGGTATGTACATCCAACTCAGGTGAACGGTGTAGGATTTACAGAAGTTTGCACATGTGCCTCCCACTTGTTAAGGGACCAAAGGTAATGGGACAGAATAATAATCATAAATCAAACTTTCCCTTCTTAATACTTGGTTGCAAATCCTTTGCAGTCAATCACAGCCTGAAGTCTGGAACGCATAGACATCACCAGACGCTGGGTTTCATCCCTGGTGATGCTCTGCCAGGCCTCTACTGCAACTGTCTTCAGTTCCTGCTTGTTCTTGGGGCATTTTCCCTTCAGTTTTGTCTTCAGCAAGTGAAATGCATGCTCAATGTGATTCAGGTCAGGTGATTGATTTGGCCATTGCATAACATTCCACTCCTGTCCCTTCAAAAACTCTTTGGTTGCTTTTGCAGTATGCTTTGGGTCATTGTCCATCTGCACTGTGAAGCGCTGTCCAATGAGTTCTGCAGCATTTGGCTGAATGTGAGCACATAATATTGCCTGAAACACTTCAGAATTCATTCTGCTGCTTTTGTCAGCAGTCACATCATCAATAAATACAAGAGAACCAGTTCTATTGGCAGCTATACATGCCCACACCATGACACTACCACCACGCTTCACTGATGAGGTGGTATGCTTAGGATCATGAGCAGTTCCTTTCCTTCTCCATACTCTTCTCTTCCCATCACTCTGGTACAAGTTGATCTTGGTCTCATCTGTCCATAGGATATTGTTCCAGAACTGTGAAGGCTTTGTTAGATGTTGTTTGGCAAACTCTAATCTGGCCTTCCTGTTTTTGAGGCTCACCAATGGTTTACATCTTGTGGTGAACCCTCTGTATTCACTCTGGTGAAGTCCTCTCTTGATTGTTGACTTTGACACACATACACCTACCTCATGGAGAGTGTTCTTGATCTGGCCAACTGTTGTCAAGGGTGTTTTCTTCACCAGGGAAAGAATTCTTCGGTCATCCACCACAGTTGTTTTCCGTGGTCTCCCGGGTCTTTTGGTGTTGCTGATCTCACTGGTGCGTTCCTTCTTTTTGAGAATGTTCCAAACAGTTGTTTTGGCCATGCCTAATGTTCTTGCTGTCTCTCTGATGGGTTTGTTTTGTTTCTTCAGCCTAATGATGGCTTGCTTCACGGATAGTGACAGCTCTTTGGATCTCATCTTGAGTTTTGACAGCAACAGATTCCAAATGCAAATAGCACACTTGAAATGAACTCTTGGCCTTTCACCTGCACATTGAAATTGGGGTAATGAGGGAATATCACACACCTGGCCATGGAATAGCTGAGAAGCCAATTGTTGCATTACCTTCGGTCCCTTAACAAGTGGGAGAAATTAAATATCTGTATTTATGTATTTTGACAGTATGACATTCACCCTATTTCATCCTTAGATTGCTGCAGAGCAGACAAAAGCTGTCTATTATTAAAATAATGGTTGCCCTCTTCTGTCAAACATTCATTTCATCATAAGGACAATCTACCATGAAGGCAGCCTGGGTACTGCATTCCATGTCTATTTTGGCTTGGGTGGGTATGAGGGAAGTATCCAGTAGGATATCTAGCCTGCATAGTTCTGTCCACGTGGAAATAATACTTCTGTTGTTTACAGTAGAAATCAACATTACTCTGTCAAGTGATTGCTGGAGGCTCTTTTCATCCCTGTGTGAACTTTGTCTGAATAGCTTATTGTTTTGACATGGAAATATTGATCTTCGATAAAATATATTCATGTTAAGAAAAACAAAATATTGTCTGCTATGGTAGGTAGCTGCAATTCCTTCCATTACAAATCTGGTTTTTTTTATTTTTTTAAATATTTTATTTGTTTTTAAACATCTTAAACATAAAATGCATCTTTTAAGAGCTTTGGTCTGGTACTAGATAAATACAATTGCCCACACTTCTTTAACCAATTTGATTCCAATTTTCATCCATTTATATCTTTAAAAAGAAAAAGAAAAATACATCAAATCACCAATTTTTTATCATACAATCTAACATCTTATTCTAAACATTTGGGATTATATTGTATCACCATAAATCTTAGATCACAAATAAACACAGCTCCTTTTTATAAACAATCTTTCATTTCTAAATAAACACCATTCTAAATTTTTTCCATTTTATCAAGCAGAATTCCATATATATTCCTTAATCTTAAGATCCATTTCATCAAGTCTATATTTTAATCTCTATTGATTTACATCTAATTTCCTATTGATTTACATCTAATTTACATCTAATTTCCTTCCATTACAAATCTGTTGAGAAAGGCAGCCTTGTGAAGAAATGGGGGGAAATGAGAAAGGTTACTATTTCCCTTAAGAGAAAAGTATCCATTCAGCTCCAACTTGGTGTGACTTCTTCAGAAAACTGTGAAACTCACATAATGTGTTTCCAAGGCTTACTTGCTTGAATTAGGTTCAGTCTCTCTACAAAGCTGCATTGGAATATACAAAATAAAACCAGAAAGAAATGCCAAATTAGCAAAATCATTCGGGAGATGCATACATGTGTATTTCTCCCAAAATACTTCCAATACATGCTTACTCATGAGTAAGTTGATTGTATTAATGATGAGATTGCCACTGACTAAGTGCACTTAGGGTCATAAATAAACTTCAAGGACGCATACCATACTGTAGAAACAGAGATTAACAAAACTCATCCATTATTTTAACATTCAGTAAAATCTCCTAAAGCCTGCTTCTTTCTTCAAGAATGGAAGAAGTTATTCTAAATATTCTACATATTAAAGAGGAACAGAAGGGGGGGGGAGTTTTATCTTTATTAACACAGGACTACCTGTCTCCTGAGAAGTCATAGTCCTGGGTCAAAGCAAACAAACTGTACTGGTTAGAACTTCATAAGAGGCCACCATATATTCTTGAGAAAGATGGGTGAGTAGTAATCCTGCTGTTTATGATGATGGATAGGAAGGAAAAGGAAGCTGGGAAATTTACTGGTTATGCTCTGAAATTACTCCACATTCAATACATAAAGTAAAAATCATGGTTGTCCTACTGCTGAGGGACATAATTTTCTGCCAGCTCAGAAAGAATGCATGTTAACCCAACTATTAGGAAGTACTCTAAACTATTTTTGTACATGCCTGATTTATTGACGGATCCTAACCCTAATTCTACATTATAACCAGCTGTGTTACAAACAGTGCTAAAATGAAAAAAAAAAAAAACACCCCCAACTAAATTGCATTAGTGGAATGTGCAAATACCAGCTTTTCTTCTCATTTACAACTTCAAAACATGAAATTATATGCTAATTCAGAGCTTTCTTCCCCATATTATAAACTTCAGCAAAGAAAACCTGAGTCATGGCTGTCACAAAAATACACTATCTTCTATAGTTTTGAGAAAGAGCACTGTACCTTCAGTGCTGGTGTATAAACAGCGATTATAGATACTGACTAAGTTACATACTGAAATATTTGTTAGGTTTTAACAATTTTGTGGCATAGTGTTTGTTTGTTTGTTTCTACTATATATAGATACATTTTTGTATAATGAAACATATTACAAAATGCAACAACTTTGCATTCTGTTATAGTTTTTACTAGTAACTTAATTGGATGGAGATCTTCATTTATAATTGCCACCCATGTACTGCACCAATATTTAATAACTTTTATGAACAGTTTGGAAATTGGAGCAGCAATAGTAATGCATACTGCAGAAACACCGTGTTCTTGTTGGATGGAAATTGTACTGAGGGAAACTGCTAGATCTGCTGCCCCTTGAAAGAGGTTGTGACATTCAACACAAACCACTATTTGCCCTGATCCCCTAGAAAATATTTTTGCAAGACCTTGGCATCTGCATATTCATCCATTGGCTCCTTACTCGGTGACTGATGTGATTATATTCATCATACAACTCAGATAATGTGTCTGCCCCAAAGGACATAGTTCACCAAGCTTTCTGTATCAGTCAAGACAGGTATGGGTCAGAAATAATTTTCTGACACTCTGATTTCTGACAGAGATAACTTCTGTTAGAAATACAAATACAATTAGTATTTATTACAAATTGTTTTAGCAGACCTTGCTGGTCTGTCATAAGACATTGAAATCCTGGTTTTGTCATGTAGCCTGAGAACATCAGATGTATGTCTGAGATCTATCAAGCTTGCACTAATAGTTGTTGCTACAGGTTTTTCGCAGCTGATACATGTTACTTATATTTGTGTTATGTAGTTGTTATTTTGTTTTTAAGTATTATTACTGACCAAAGTAATGAATTGGAGATAGATGGCCATATGAATTGAATGAATGAATACATAATACCTACATACATGCATCTAAGAAATGATAATAATTTCTTAATGGGAATGTTAAACTATATTTGGTTGAAGATGTGAATAGCAATAGCATAGCACTTAGACTTATATACTGCTTCACAGTGCTTTACAGCCCTCTCTTAGTGGTTTACAGTATCAGCATACTGCCCCCAACAACCTGGCTCCTCATTTTACTGACCTTAGAAGGAGGGAAGACTGAGTCAACCTTGAGTCAGTGAGATTAGAACTGCTGAACTGCTGGCAACCAGCAGTCAGCAGACTTAGTCTGCAATACTGCAATCCATTGTGCCACTATGGCTGGAGGAATATAGCAGATTTGGTGCTCATTAGGAATACACAGAGTGATTGTCATTCTGCTCTGTCATTATAGGGTATTATATACTGTATGTATCAGCTCCCTCAGGACTATACTATAGCACTTTCAGAGTTTATGGTTCCAATTGAATAGAAAGTCAGAAAGTTTTAAGCTTTTAAAAATTGCCTCTCAGAAATTTTCCAGGTTTAAGGATATTGGCTTGCCCAAATAATGTAATTTGTTTGAATAGTCGTTATTTGTTAATGTTGAAATAAACTCCATTGTTCTTTCCTCCATGCCAATAGCTAAGTTATCATTTATGTTGAATTTAAATTATAATTTACAGCATTCGTTGTTAGAGAAGCGGTCCTTGTAGTGTTCAGGTATCTTTCTAGATCAAGAGCAGGGAATTGGTGGATTACAAATGTGTCTTAATTACAACTGCCAACAATCAATACTGTACTGAGGGAACAGAGTAATACAGCCACTGTATTACTTCTTAAATGCCAGAAATTAGGATAGATACTTTTCTTTCACTGTCAATTAATAAGGTCCAATATTTTAATATAAAAGTTCTCATCATAATCAATCTGCAACACAAAATCTACTCTTGCTAGATTTTCTTTTTGTATAATATAAAATTGGCAGAGAATTCAATTTCACACAAGTCCCTACTTATCAACAAATGTGAACAAAAGTTAGGAGTGTCAGGCTTTATTGATTGATTGACTTTGTATGTTGCCTGATTCCCAATGACTCTAAGCAGTTCACAACACCTAAATCAGAGAAATATAATCAATAAGTTAAAAATAAGATATCAAAAATGACAAACTGGATAGCAATGTCCAATATAAAGAATCAGGATCATTAAGTTCTACTTAAGATCTATTGCTCAAGAATCTAATCTACTAACAGTCAGCACTAAACTGGCACTAGATAAGAGTCAGTGGAATTCAAGAGAGTTGAATAATGATTCTAGACTGAGTTCTCTCAACATCACCTCCAGACTCTTCTTCCCCTAAAAGGGATGACACAACAGACTTTACTCTCTCTCGCTAAAGGCCTGCATGAGAAATCATATCTTTGCAGCCTTTTTAACAATAGCAGGGTGTGCACCATCTGGATATTGGGAGAACCACAGAAAAAGGCAAGTGCTGCTACAGAGAAGGTGTCTATGAGATCTTCATAAATGGCTTTGTTTAATTGAAGAAACCTGGAGTGCACCAACTTGGCAAAATCAAATTAAGTGGGCAGATACTGTGGGTGATTGACAGCCTGTTAAGTAATCATGTCCTATTTAGAGACTTTGATGGGGTTGGAATGTATCCACATTAAATAAAGCGGAAAACCTCGAAAGATATGAGGACTGTGCCGAAAACTGGTGTATTTTTCATGCTGGTAAAAACTGTAGATTAGAGTTTTCATTTTTCATTATTTAAATTGGAATCACTTTAAATTTCACCAATTTCATTGCATATAAACAAATTTAAGCTTGTGGCATTGTGGTAGAATTCAGACAAAATGTATTTACAAACGTGCTTATAGTCCCAGCTTTCCACTAGAATATTTAACTAGAGTGTTTAACTAGAATAAAAATATAATTTTCAGCATCATATTACAGTAAATACAATTTGAACTATCTTCCCAGTACAACAGTTAAATAAATCCTAAAATTAAATTACAAAATGGAAGAATTGGAAAGGACCTTGGAGATCATGGTTAACTTCCAGTTGAGTGCTAGTCAAGTATCCCTTACAGATACCCCGCCAACATTTGTTCAAACTTCAGCCAATTAGAATCTACCATCTCCCGAAAAAGTCAGTTCCACGGGGCGTGGCCAATGTCACGGTGATACAGTGTGGATTCTGGGGCTCAAGGAAAACGCTGATATCCCAGCTGCTTTTGGAGATCATAGCTGCCTAGGGATCATAGCTGCCCTGTAAGGACAGTGAAGAATGGAGGCACAGGCTGGCACAGACAGGGAAATCCCAAGTTCCCTGAAGTATCGGCAGTTAGCCTCCAACCCAGCGGCGAGGGAAGGCAGCCATAGGAGTAGTCAAAAGCTGGGGCGGCCGCAAGCAACAAAAGGAAGAAGAATGAGGTGATCATCTGGATGAGAGAGTGAGGTCTTGGAAACAAGATTCCTTTTACATATTTTTCTCCTGAACTTTTAAAAACTATCTAACTTAAGAAAACTGGCAAAGAGGAGAGGGGAGAGAGCGGAACAAGGCTACCTCCCCACTTCTGGAATAATGGCAAAGAAGCGGAAGCCATTAATAAAGATTAATTAATGAAAGCTGAAAAAGTAACTTAATGAATTGAAAGCAGATTGGGAAAAGAGATTTCTCTGGTTCATGAATTGTATTTTGAAAATTTGAGTTTTGTAGCTGGGAGTTTAAAGCTGAAAGAAGAAAAGTAAATTGATATTTTTAAAAGACTATTTTGAGTGAATTGCAGTGCCATCTTGTGGTGACAGAGAAAATTAAAGACATATATTGAATAAAGGAGAAGATGAGAGTGGAATGACCTTGGACAATGTTTTGGAAACTGGCAAGAAGATTCCAATAAGAAGTGGTCTTGTGATTTTGTAACAGAAGGGGTAAGATATAGAAGAATGGGGGGGGGGGAGAACGAAAGCTGTCTGTTTTTTCCTTTCGCTTGATGGATCTATAAATTTTTGAATTTTTGAATATTTTTTCTTTTCTGTTTTTTCTGTTTGTTCTTTTTTCTCTTTTTTTTTTGTAGAAGTTTCTTCTTCCTGGATTTAAAATTTTTATGATTGGCATGGTTTTTGTTTTTTCTATTTTTTAATTCTTTCTGGGAGATTATAGTATATACTTTTTTCATCTTTTTATTGCTTGGTTGGATATTTTGAGTAAACACTTTCGCTTTGAATTTTTTATCAGTGAATTTTTATTTTTGTTCTGATCTTGTTTTTTCTTTTCTCTTTTTTTCCATTTTTGCTTTTTTGAGTGTCTTGGCTGTTTTGGGGGTTTTTTTTTTGTTTTTTGACATAGCCTTTCTACCTTTTTTAAAATATGGATTATGCATTAAACCTATGTGGATTAGGGTATCAAGAACTTGAAGACACTGATTGGGCAGTTTGAATTTGAAGAAGCAGATTACTTGGATTATAAATTGGGCAATAAGACTTGAAAAAACAATATGTAGAAAACAATACAACATCTACCATCATCATCAATATCAACAGTGCCTGGTACCACAGGGCAAAAGACAACAGAACCCATACCACAGCAAGAGAAAATCAACACAGAATTAAAAAATATGCTACAGACTATATATGAAGACTTCAAGACAAGATTAGACAAAGAAGATGGGAGAATGGAAAAAATAGAAGGAAAATTGAAAGAAGTTAAAGAGATGATAGGGAAAAATGAACAACGATTACTGCAAGTGGAAGAAAAAACAAGCAATGGAGAAAAAAGTGAAAGAAATGGATTATAGTTTTGCAATTACTGATAAAAATCAGGAAAAAACAATTATAATTCTGGAAATGGATAAAGCTGATTATTATTTAAGATTCCAAAATATTGAAGACGAAAAGGAGGAAAATTTAGCAGAGAAAATTGCAGAGATATTAGCAAAAGCAATGGAAGAAAGCAAGGAAAGGATACTAAATGGGATCAACGAGTGCACACAAGATACGTGATGAGAAATAATCTGCCTAGAGAAATTCATCTCCGATTTACCAAGAAAACACTGAGAACAGAGATATTGCAATTGATGAGAAACACAACGAAAAAGCACAAAGAAAGAGAAGTAGTGGCACGGAAACAAATTCCAAGAAGAGTGAGAGACCTGAGAAAAGAATATCAATTTCTCACAAAATGTTTGATAAAGAGAGGAATAAATTTTAGATGGTTGATTCCAGAAGGAATATTGGTGAATTAGCAAGAGCAAAGATACAGATTAGACTCAATAGAGAAAGTAGAGTTATTTTATAAACAGTACATAGATTTTCAAGAGGAAGAAAGATTGAGAGATGAAACAGGGGATGGATAACAGGAGGAGAAGAAAGAACAGCCAAGAGAGATAACGAGAAAACAAGGAGAGCGATAAGAGAAGGAGCAAGAGTGAAAGAAATTAAAGAACAAAGGGAGATAAGAACGACTAGATCAACAAAACAAACATAAATAAATAAGAAATGGGAGAAGAAATTAAAATAATATCTTTGAACATAAATGGACTAAACTTTCATGGAGACTTCCAGAGACATTGTGTAAGGAATGGCTTGTTAGCAGTATGGGAGAGAGTAAAAGAAAAACATTATATGAAAATACCAATGTGGCTTTCACCAATAGAAGGATTGACACATCCAAATATGAATAATATGGACAATATTGTAAGATAAAAGGACATTTCAACAGAGAAGGGAGAACTAAAACAGAAACAAGAATTAGAAAAACAAGGGATTGAGACTGATTGGTATACACGGCTGCAGATACAATCAAGATATGATAAAGATTTGAAACAATAGGATTTTAATTTGGGGGAATCAGAGTTGGATCAGATAATGATTGGAAAGGATGAAAAAATGATTAGAAGATTGTATAATTACTTGTTGCAAATTAGACTAGAAGATGAAGAAGTTAAAGAGACAATGATAACATCGGTGAAAAACTTTGGTTATGCTATAGAATTAGAGAAATGGCAATAAATATGGGCAAGGAATTATAAATTGACAATGACAACTGCATATAAAGAAAATTTATATAAAATATTTTATAGATGACATATGCCACCAGAAAGATTAGCAAAAATATTTAAGGATAAATCAGCCAAGTGTTGGAAATGTTCGCATTTGCCAGGATCATATTATCATATGTGGTGTTCATGTACAGAAGCAAAAAATCATTGGTCCAGAATACAGACAGGGTTGGAGGAAATGTTACATAACTCTAGAGAATTAAAACCAGAGTTTTTTTATTGGTTATTCTGCCAGAAATACAGCAAAGATGTGTATTTAATTATACATATAATAACAGTAGCAAGAATTGTATTTGTGCAAAATTGGAAGACAGAAAAAAACCCATCAGAAGGTGAAGTAATAAAAAAGATTTTAGACTGGGCGAAAATGAATAGATTAACTCTAAGAATAAAAGATAAAGAGGAATCAGTGTATTTCAAGACATGGGGAAGATTTTATGTATGGTTAGAAAAGAAATATGAATAAAAGATGATAGATAAATGATTTAGATAATAGAAAATTAAATGAGGGATCGGACAAAAAAGAAATAGAAACCCAGATGATGCCAGAGTAAATGGAAAAGGGTGATGGGAGGGGAGAAAAGAAAGAAGATTATAAGTATAAATATACAATTATGATGATAAAAGTGACAGATTGGGTAAAATTGAAAAGGAATCAAAAAGAAAGTATATACTATTAGAATATTGGAGTTGCTCTGATACCAAACAGGGAATATATTCCACAATGAAGGAGAAAGAAAGGAGAGAGGAGTAGAGGGTAAGAAGTGGAGAGGGAGAGAGAGGAATGGAAGAAAGGGGAAAGGAGAGGAAGAAAGGACAGGGGACAGGAGTAGGAGAGAGGGTGAGAAAGGGGGAAAAGAGGGGAGGAGTGGGGAAAAGGAAGGGGAAGTAGGAAAGAGGAAGGAGAGGGGGAGAAAGTAGAAGAGGAGGGGAGGGAAGGAAGGGGAAAGAAGGAGAAGAAGGTTTGTTGTGAAATGAGGGAAAAGAAAGAGTAGAAGAGCAACCCCGAATGTAATTAAAATGCCTTACTTTTATGCTTTCTTTAAGAAAAACATGTATATCAGTGGTGGGTTGCTCCTGGTTTGCACCGGTTCACAGGAACCGGTAGTAAAAAATTTTAATAGTTCAGAGAACCAGTAATAAGATTGGCTGGCCACGCCCCCGAACCGGTTCCCGGCCCAGTCGCCGTTCGCTTACCCCGCCCACTCCCAATCTATTGCTGCCTCCTGAGTCCCAGCTGATGGCTAGAGGGGAAAAAAACTGTTTAAACTTTTGCTGTGGTGCTTCAAAGGGCCACCCTACAGCTGATCAGTGTTAAAACAAATGAGTAGACGTGTGCCTGCAAAAATAGAAAAAACAGCCCCTTTCAGCTTCAGCATAGGTTAATTAGCACAAGTTGATTAGATCGGCCTCCCGACTCTCAGCTGATTTGCTCTCAACTGTTTTCCTCAGGGCTCTGTTGCTAGCTGCAGAGTGCTGGAACAGATTTTTTTTCCATTAGCTATGCTGAAAAAACGAATTAGCGAATTTCCATTAGCTATGCTGAAAGTAAAGCAGGGTCTTTGCTGCAATGTGACAAAATGAGGTAGAGAGAGATTTCTTTTTCTTTTTCCTCACCAAAAAAGGTAGGTACAAAACTGCAAACAATGGGAAATTTAGGGCAAAGGGGGAGAGTTCAAGATTTCAAAACACAAAAGAAAAAAAGCTCTATTTAACCAGGGAATTGTAATAATTGAGATACTATTAATTGTATATTGTGTTGAAAGCAGAAATGGTTAAGATGTGCTTTGGAGGAATATATGGGGGAAATTATTTGGTTTATTATTATTGGTAAATATAATTAATTGATTTGTAAGAAATTGGATTGCGTGGAAATAATTGGAATATTCATGTTCATATTGATTAATATACAAAAAAGTTAGTTATATAACTAATTGATTTAGATTAAAATGTTGAATTTGTATTAAACATAATTAACCAATGTGAGGATGGATATAAAAATAGATGACAATGGGAAGGGGTATAATATAGAAGAGAAGAGAAAAATTGAATTTGATTAAGATTAGAGATGAGGATACAGGTTAATATTGGTTTTTTAAAAGAATAGATGAGGAATAAATATTTATTATTATTATTATTAATCGAATTTGTATACCGCCCTACTCCCAGACCGAACTCAGGGCGGTGAACAGCCAAGATAAAATACAGTAGCATATAAACGTTAAAAATTGTTTAAAATAAGTTAAATACTTAGGCTAGGAAACAATTTAAAAATCCAATTGTATAAAACGTTTTAAAAACCCAGTATAAAGAGGAGGTTTAAGCCAGACCAGCCTGTTGGAATAAGAACATTTTTAAGGCGCGGCAGAAGGTACGTGGGTCCTGTAACCTCCTTATCTCAGGGTGGAGCTCGTTGCAGATGGCAGGTGCCCCTACAGAGAAGGCTCTCCCCCTGGGGGCTGCCAGTCAACACTGTTTGACTGACAGCACCCTGAGGAGCCCCTCTCTATGGGAGCGGACTGGTCGGTGAGAGGCTATTGGAGGCAGAAGGCGGTCCCGAACATACCCTGGTCCTAAGCCATGGACCGCTTTGAAGATGGTAACCAAAACCTTGAAGCGCACCCGGAAGACCACCAGGAGCCAGTGCAGCTCGCACAGGAGGGGAGTCACATCGGACCGCCACGTCGCTCCCATCACCACCCGCGCAGCTGCATTCTGGACCAGTTGGAGCCTCTGGGTGCTTCTCAAGGGGAGCCCCATGTAGAGAGCATTACAGTAGTCCAGGCGTGAGGTGACGAGGGCATGAGTGACCGTATGTAATGAATCCCAATCCAGAAAGGGACGCAACTGGCGGATCAGGCGAACCTGATAAAATCTCCTCCCGGCCACGGCCGTCATATGCCCTTCTAAAGGCAGCCGTGAGTCCAGGAGGATGCCCAAGTTGTGAACCCCATCTGTGGGGGCCAGTGACTCGCCTCCAATAGTCAGAGATGGCACTAGCTGACTATACCGGGATGTCGGAAACCACAGCCACTCGGTCTTGGAAGAGTTGAGTTTGAGTCTGTTCCTCCCCATCCAGATCCGTATGGCCTCCAGGCACGGGGACATCACTTCGAGGGCATCATTGGGGTGGTCTGGGGTGGAAATGTACAGCTGGGTGTCATCAGCGTACTGGTGGTACTTCACCCCAAAACCATGGATGATGTCACCCAGTGGCTTCACATACATGTTGAACAGAAGGGGCAAGAGGACCGATCCTTGCGGCACCTCACATACAAGGGGCCTCGGGATCGACCTCTGCCCCCCCCGTCAACACAGACTGCGACCAGTTGGAGAGAAAGGAGGAGAACCACCGTAGCACGGTGCCCCCCACTTCCAGCCCCTCCAACCGGCACAGCATGATACCATGGTTGATGGTATCAAAAGCCGCTGAGAGGTCTAATAGGACCAGAACAGAGGAACAACCCCTGTCCCGAGCCCTTCAGAGATCATCATCCAACGTGACCAATGACATCTCCGTGCTGTACCCGGGCCTGAAGCCCGACTGGAACGGATCTAGATAGGTCGATTCATCCAGGTATTGAGGCAGCTGTCGCGCAACCATACTCTCAACAACCTTCACAACAAAGTGAAGGTTGGAGACGGGACGATAATTTACCAACATTGCCGGGTCCAGGAAAGGCTTCTTGAGGAGGGGCCTCACCACTGCTTCCTTCAAAGCGGCGGGGAAAACACCCTCACTCGATAATAAATAATAATATTCTCCTCTTTTCCTCCCTCTCTTACCCTCACTCCTACTCTAATTTCCCTTCCCTTCCTTCATCCATCTCTATTGCTGTATCCTTTTATGCATATGGACTACTCAGAGGGCTGAAAAAGTTATTTTTTACTGGTCCTCGCACTTTTGACCAGTCCTTGAACTTACGACTTTCCTCACATTTTACGTTTTTGCCCTATCTTGTCACCATGGTGGAGAGAAGCAGTTGTGAAATGATTGACATGGTTGTTAAGAATGCTACAATGGGCATAAATGATGACCAGTCATAAGTGCGAAGACTGGTCAAAAATGCAAGGACCTGCAAGGACCTGTCAGAAATCACTTTTTTCAGCCCTCTGGGTAGTCCTTTTGTGCATATGGATTACTCAGAGGGCTGAAAAAGTTATTTTTGACTGGTCCTTGCACTTTTGACCAGTCCTCAAACTTACGACTGCCCTCACATTTTATGTTTTTTGCCGTATCTTATCACAATGGTGAAGAGAAGCAGTTGTGAAATGAGTGACATGGTTGTTAAGAATGCTGCACGGGCATAAATGTGTGGATGGTCATAAGTGTGAAGACCAGTCAAAAGTGCGAGGACCTGTCAGAAATGACTTTTTTCAGCCCTCTGAGTAGTCCCTATACACATAGCCATGGCCACCCGCTCACATGACCAGCTAGCCATGCCCACCCAGTCACATGACCTCCAAGCCACGCCCACAAAATAAGCCACGCCCACAGAACCGGTAGTAAAAAATTTTAGAACTCACCCCGATGTCTATGTATGATGTCTATGTACAAGAGAATGTACATTTACTTTATGTGTTTAAGAAATAAAAATAAAAAACTTTTCAAAAAAAAGTGAGTTCCGCTTTTGAATAGCAATTGTTATTAGAACACTATTTGCTGATGTCCAAGTAAAATCTGTTTCTTTATCATTTAAGCCCATTGATCTATATCTTTCTGAAAAAAACTTTGAACAAATCTGTGCCATTGCCACGTGACAAACATTTAGGCACACAGAAAAATTTTCATCTTTTCTTTTCTACTTTAACTATATCAATTATTTATAGCTTCCTCCTGTGCTTTTCTTTCAAGGTCTTTATTGTGTTATTTTTTTTCCTCCAGACATACTCCAATTTGTCAAATGATTTCTTAAAATGTAGTACCCAATCTTAGGTTCACATTAACGTTACGGCTTTTCACCACAGAATATAGAACAATGACTTCTGTTCATACTTTTTTTTTTTTTTTTTGCAGATGAATCTGCTTTTTTGCAGTTCCATCATACTGTTGGCTCATGCCTAGTTCATGATCTATCGAAATACCCAGATTATTTTAACAAACAGTGTTGTCTAATATAGTCCCTATGGTCTATACCAGGGGTGTCAAACTCAAGGCCCAGGGGCCGGATCCAGCCCGAGTGGTGCTTAGATCTAGTCTGTGGGGACGCCCTGGAAACAGTGAAGGACCAGCCCGCAGTGCCTCTGCCAGTGAAAATGGCACTTGAGAGGGCCACAGGCAGCCATCCGGAGCTCTGTTTTTGCTGGCAGAGAGTTTCAGGAGGCTCTTGCAGCTGAAAATGGAGCTCGGGAGCCTGTTTTCGCTGGCAGAGCACTCAAGCCACCACAGGTGTCCCCAACATGAGTGATGTCAAGCTGGCCATGCCCATTCTTGCCATGCCCACCCTGGCCCCCCGAGATCAAACACAACCCTGATGCGACCCTCAATGAAATAGAGTTTGATACCACTGGTCTATACAGATATCTTTGATGTTTCCTACCCAAATAAAGTAGATTGCATATGGTAAAATTCATCTTGTATCACCTCGCAAAGCATTCCTGACCTGCTCTCAAGTTGCCATAGGCAAAGGAGATGAAGAATCGAACCTCGCCACTCCATCAAGGAACTTGCATTTCAATTAAATAAAGCACATTCTAGCTGGCAACATCAGGGTCATCTCCATGGGAATCCACAGTAGCCAGAAGGAGTGACTTCTACAACCCACGAAATTGCTTTTTTGGGGAATGTGACTGATGACACATCTTTGGGGGAGGGGAAAACAAGATCAGAGCCAAAGCACGAATTAAGTGAGGTCAGAGTTGACTTCATTTGGTCTGTGTCAACATGAAGCTCCTAATAAATAACTGGATTTCCTTTGAAGCTTGGCCTGAGGCTCATGATTTCATGAGGGTATCGGTCGGAACCCTGACAGTGAGCCAACTCTCTCAAAACTAATAAAAATGACTGAGATTCCTGAGCCCCAGACTTTCCATCTGCTCCCTGACACCTGGGGTGCGTGGAGAGAAACTCAGGCTACCATGGCAGAGGGCAGACTATCTGCTCCAGGCAATCCAGAGTGGGGTAGAACTTGCCCCCACTCAGGGAATTCCAGGAACCAGCAGCTCAACTGGAACCAAATTGCAACCCTACCTGGACATCAAAGCTGAGATGTCCATCTCAGCGACTGGAACGAGAAGGGATGAATATTGGTGGAAAAAAGTTCCTAAAGCAGCTGAGGCTGAACTCCCCCACCCCAGAGCTTGGGGAAATCCCGGAGCAAGCTAAGAAGACTGGAATGGGTGATGGACTGGGAATGGGCCAGACTCCCAAAAACTCTGATGGAACCCTTGGGGGGATCCTTAGAACAGCTGAGGGAGAAATTTGAATGCCTCCCAAAAGAGAGAGGGATTGCAACTGAGCCCTTGAAGTGAGGAGAAGCAGACGGGAATGCAGCCCCCATTCGTCTCAAAGGGAGAATGAGCCCGAGGCTGCTGCCGATGGCTCCTCCACGCAACAGGAAAGCTGCCCAAGGTGGGTGCCCCCCCTCTGAACCAGAGCCAAGAGGGACTGCCAAACACATCAAGCGCAGGCATATGGGGCCCAACATGATGAGGGGGGAGCAGGGCTGAACAAACCTCCCTGATTCAGGGGGAAATTCAGTGGGAACTCAGATCAACTGGCTCTATTCCTTGACTCTGCTAGAGTCCACCTAGAGCACTACGGCCACCTCTCCCCATCACACAGGGCCATGTTTTTTTTTCTTCCAAGTTTTTTATTTATTTATTTTTTTACAAACCCAATGCATGAACAGTGTGGCACCTTAGTGTCATACATTTTAGTACAAATATTTCAATATGCTATTTTTATGCCAATCACCATATTTTGACTGTCATTCCTTTTAATACAAATAAAATATTATTAACCATATTTGTTACATTTAGCAAGCTTATATGGTTCTAATAATAATACATATATTTATGTTAAGTTGTAATCTTCCATTATTTAGTTATTCAATATTTCAATGTTATTTTTATGCCAATCATCATATTATTCAAGCATACCTAATAATACCATTGTTCAGGTTCTGATTTCCCCTCTTGTTATTACTTCACCTTATTATATAAAATGTGTATTCCATTAATTCCCCTCTCTAGCTTCCATCCCTATTCTAATTTTTAATTTTGCCACTATTATGTTTAAAAATATTTCCTTTCTATCCATCGTCACTTGCCCACTTTAAAACTGTAATTTTTTGTTTCTTAATTTGCCTCCCATATTCCTCTCTTGGATCTTTATTTCTATTTGCTTCCACATCTTGACCAATCATTTTAAACATTTCTCCCTTCTCTGCCCTTTCCCATTGTCTAATTTTCAAAATATCTACTCTTGCCCCATCTCTCTTCCAAAAAAGTCTTCCGGCAACTCCAGGTCCTTTTTTAATTTTCTTAAAATACACTCCCCTCAGCTTATTTTATCAGTCATTATTATTTTGTTTGTTATCTCCTTCTTGTCATCTTGTTTTATTTGTTGATTTATCTATTCTGTTTTTTCATCTACTTTTTCATTTGGCTTCTCCTCTTCCTGGGTGTCTTGATCACTCCTTGTCCTTTGTGTCATGTTTTCCAGCTTTCCATCTATGCTCTACATTTTATTCATAATGTAAGGATTGCCTCTCCTTCCAACTTAAGAAAGTAAAAACTCTTGCAACGTAGTATTTCAAAAGGACCCTTTTATTAAGCAGAAGTGACAGAAATGGATTCAAAGCTAGGTCTGAATACCCTTAGGCAAGACAAGTAGGATTAAAGCAGTAGAGACCCCTCCCTTAAGACAGAATACAGATTTTAGCCAATACACAAGTGCAAATATGTTTTCTTTACCAGCTGCCCTGAGAACCGGATAAGTATGTATTTCTCCTTTTTTCTTTAAAGTGAAACAGCCCACATGGCTGTCATAAACATTCCTCAACATTAAGGGGATCTCAGGGCTCTTTGGTGCCAGGATATAAGTTGTAAAACATCTGTTGACACAGGCAATGATAGTAAATCCAAGTCTCCCCCTTCTCCCAACTGAATGGCAGTATCACTTTTAGGGATCTGACATGCTACCTTCCTTAGAAAATGAAAAGGTCCACTTGTAAAAAAAAATAAACAAGAATTTCATGATAGTATATTAACAAGGTTTGTTAGGGTATTGGGAGTGAAATTTCTCAGTAAAGTTGGAGACCTAACATAGTGTTTAGCGACCCATTCGTTGTGGGCTGAGGGTAAATGTTTTGTATTTTCTCTCTATGGATCCTAGAGTCAAGGATTTCCTTGATTTCAAAGTGTTGTTCATCTTCAATCATGTTGGGAACAGGTGGTGTGGATGCAGGTGGTCTGAGGGATGAGATTACTTCTCGCTTGAGTAAACTGATATGGAATACTGGGTGGACTTGCCTGAGTGTCTTTGGAAGGAGTAGTTCGACTGCTACTGGATTGATGACCCTAGTGATAGGGAAAGCCAATGAAATTTGGCCTTAGTTTCTTTGATGGTTGTAATGATTTCATGAATTTTTTAGATAAGTATACTCTGTCTCCAACATGGAAAGGTTTGAGTTCCATCCTTTTCTTGTCAGCTTGAATTTTAAAAGTCTCTCTAGCTTCCTTTAAGGCTAATGTAACCACTGGCCATGTGTTTTGCAAATTATCCACCCCCTCCGTAAGTGAGGGGATGATGGGTTCTTCTGTGGGTAGTTCAGGCATGGAGTTGAAATCCTGGTCTGTTGCTACTCTAAAAGGGGTAAAACCAGTACTTGAGTGTACAGCATTATTAAACGCAACTTCAGCAAAAGGTAAAAGTTTGGTCCAGTTAGCCTGTTGAAAATTAATAAAACATCTAGCACCGAGTTCAATCTTTCAGAATTACCATTAGTACATGCATGATGTGAGGAGCTAAATCCCAGGCCAGTACCAAGTAAATCCAAAAATGCCCTCCAAAGTTGGAAGTGAATTGAACTCCTCTGTTGGAGATATCTTTTGTGATATCTCCATGAAGCCGATAAATGTGTATTAGGAATAATTTGGCTAAACTTTTAGCAGTTGGTTTTTTTTGGCAAGGTATAAAATGTGCCTGTTTTGAAAACAGGTCTGTCACGACCAAATAACAGTATTTCCCATAATTCTACAATGAAATCCATAGCAATCTCTCTCCATGTTTGGGTGGTGTCATTGTCTGTCAATATTTCTTGTTTTGCCTGGGATCTGGTGATTACTTTAGTGGCTAGTTGATTGTTTTGTACTATGGGTTTGATTACTTCTGACTTTGCACTGTTGTATTGCAGTTTTCTGTATAGCGCATCTGCCACAAAGTTTTTTCCCCTGGGGAGGTATTTGAGAGTAAAATCAAACCATTTAAAGTACTTAGCCCATCATACTTGTTTTGGGGAGAGTTTCCTTGGGGTCTTTAGGGCTTCTAAATTTTTATGATCAGTCCAGACTTCAAAAGGGGTCTTACTTCCTTTTAGGAAATCCTCCAGGTTAACAGTGCCCAACGAACTGCATAAGCCTCTTTCTCTCAAATGGCCTATCTTTGCTCAGTCTCATTCAACGTTTTGGATGTGTAAGCACATGGTTGTAGCTGGTCTTGCTCATTTTTCTGAAGCAGGGCGACTCCTATTGCCACATTGCTGGCATCTGCTTGTATGACAAATGGTTTCTCCATGTCTGGTGTTTTAGAATTGGTTCTGCTGAGAACAGCCATTTAAGTTTTTCAAATGCTGCTTGGCATTCCATAGGCCAGGTCAAAGGCTGTTTTGGTTTCCCCCTTTGTTTTTAAGAGGTTGGTAATGGGGCGGGCAATCTGAGTGAAAGTGGTGATAAACTGGCAATAAAACTTGGCAAAACCCAGGAAGCTTTATAACTGTTTACGCATGCACAGTGGTTCCCAATCAGTCTGCACTTTTTGAGGGTCCATTTCTATGCCCTGGTGTGAAATGCGGTACCCCAAATAGTCAATCTTCTCTTGGTGGAATTCACATTTAGAAAGTTTAGCATAAAGTTTGGCAGAATGGAGTTTGTTTAAAACCGCCCTGACTAGTTTTACATGTTCTGCTTTGGTCTCAGTATAGATTAAAATGTTGTTCAAGTAGACCAGGACCCCTTTATACAAATGCTGATGTAGCACTTCATTTATTAATTGCATAAACATTGCAGGGGCTTCTTGCAACCCAAAGGGGAGCACCTTGAATTGGTAGCACCCTCAGGATGCTCGTCCCCCTCCTTAATTCTGAACCTCCCTTAAGTCCAGCTTTGAAAAAATGTTCCCTTTAGCGATGTGTGCTAGCATATCTTTCATAAGTGGGAGGATGTACATATTCTCCACACTGATCATATTCAGATTTCTAAAATCAACACAAAGACGTTTTGAGCCATGTTTTTTTTCTCTCTAAATAACACTGGAGCTGCGATTTTTGGTTGGGCTGGCTTGATGAAACCCATTGTTAGACTTTTCTCAATAAATGTTCTCAGCACTTCCAACTCCCTTGGTGACATTGGATTTAGGGAGTTTAGTGCTGGGTAAGATTTGTATTGCACGTTTTTGGTGCAGTGGGGAAGAAGCTCGTCTGAGGCTTTTTCACTAAAAACGTCAGCCAAATCCTTGTATTCTATGGGTATACCCTCATGCCTGATCCTGCCTGGCATGACCAGGCATGGCTGTTTCTTGGTTCTCTGCCCCCTCAGTTCCTTTATGTGGATTCTCGGCAAAAGTCACGTGCATCTGAAATTTTATGGTGCCTTATTTCCAATTGATTTTGGGGTTCTATTTTTTCAGCCATGCAAGGCCCAAGACTAACAGCCATTCCATGCCAGGTGCCACTATAAATGTAAGTATTTTCTCGTGGCTTCCAATTGCCTATATGTAGAGGCTTGGTGGCAAAAGAAGCTGACTCCCCACTTGCTACTGAACGATCTAGTTGGCAGAAAGTGATGGGGTTTTTCAGATTTATTTATTTATTTGTTTGTTTGTTTGTTTAATTGATTGATTTATATGCCGCCCTTCTCCAGAGACTCAGGGCAGCTTACAATGCATTAACGTTAATGCATTAGCTTTCTTACATTAATCCCCAACTTCCCTGCTGATCAAACAACGGGTGCACCCTGAGTCCACTAGAGTGGAGATATTTATCTCCCTGTCCTGGTTTGGGATAAATAGTCTTTAAGGGTAGGGTAAGCAGTTTAATTGGTTTGCTTATCAGTGATTCATCCTCTGGATTGCATCCGAATGAGTGTGATTCCTCCTCCCCAAAGTGGGGGGGAATGGAAATTCTATGGTCTCTGTGCTCCTCAGGGCCATCTCCTTCCCGCGCTGGCCAGGTTTTGCAAGTCCCCCCCTCCGAGTGGTTCTGGGCAGGTGTTTGTGAACGACACTCTGCAGCTCAGTGCCCCTCTTTTCCACACTTGAGGCTGAGGATTTCAGAGAAAATGCAGTTTGTGGTTTGAGGGGCTCTTGCTTTAATTGGAGTGGGAATTTCTTCCATGCTCACTCCACTCGGTACTGGTTTCTGGCCATATCGTTCTCAGCTTCTTTGTCGATGTACCACTCATGTAGGTGCATGAGTGCACCTCGGGCCATGCCGATTCAGTGCACCTCGGGCCACGCAGGCATTGTATAGATCATCACTCAACCCATCCTTGAAACAGCTCACCAAAATATCCTCTGGCCAGTTCACATGACATGCGAGGTCCTGGAATTCTTCAGTATACTCTGCTACTGGCCATCCCCTCTGCTTCACCACCTTTATGCGGTCGCGTGCTTTGCAAGCTGCAAGGGAGTCCTTAAACTGACGTCATAGGGCCATCATGAACTGGTGGAAATCCCGCAGTTCTGGTTCATTGGCGTTATGCAAGGTCACCATCCATTTGGCAGCGGCACCCTCTAGGGCTAAGGTCATAACTCGCACTCGGGATCCTTGGGTTTGGAAATCACACCCGTACTCTTGCATGTAGGTGAACATGTGTGCCACAAAGAGTCCTAATTGTTGTGGATCACCTTCAAACTTCACCCCAAGGGAGGGAATTTCTCTTTCCAGTTGCGGGATTCGGGGCTGGTTGGGAATGGGTGCCAGGATGCGTGCTATCTGGGGGGGGGGGCAAGGATTTGCTGGGTCTTCTGCTGCTGCTGTGCCATCTGCTCAATAGGCAGGCTCTGGAAGGGGGGTGCCTCCCATGGCATCATCTGCAACTGCTGCCCTTTCAGCGCTCTTTGGTTGTTGTCCTGGCTCCCCTACGGATGTTGAGATTTTCCGAAGTTTCCATCACCAATTGGGTTATATGCTTTTTCAAGTAATCTTCCTTCAGTGGTGCTTCGGTTAATTCCTCTTGGTCAGTAAGGGCATTTAGTTCCAGTTTCCACCCTGGTTTTCAGTTGCCACTGTTGAGGGTGACTCCTCTGGTTCTCTCATCCCAGCTACCTTTCTTCCCGATGCCAATTGACCAGTGGGGCTTTTCAGGATTCTCTAGGGTTACCTCATCCTCTCTTTTTTTTTTAATTTATTGAAAAAATTTTACAAATACAAATTTTTCACCCCCTTCCCCCCCACCCCCTACCCTCCAACCCATCCCCCCTCCCTTGGCTTCCCTTATAACCTTAAAGATTACTAAACATATTAACTCCACAAATATTAAAAAAAAAGATGAAATCCAAATCATATCATATCATACAATTTTCTCATCTACTCTACCCCCTGTCAATACTAAAAATTTCTAGACAACATCCAAGTATACCTATCTATTCCTTCCTTAACTTATAATATCTACACATAATCTATCCCAAATGTTACGGAATAAAATCCAAATCATAATTCCCCCCAATTACTTTACACACTATATACTATAACTTTCAACACAACATAATATTTTCTATGTAACATTCTACATCTAACAACTTTTATTTAATCCAGATCGTAGTTCCCCCCAATTTCTTTACACCCTATATACTATAACTTTCAACACAACATAATATTTTCTATATAACATTCTACATCTATATAACAAATCATACTTAGCATTCAACTAAAGACTGTCTGATACTTCTTTGTTTGATATTTGTTCTGCACATAGTCTATCCATTTCTTCCATTCCCAGACGAAAGTTTCTTGGGTCTTGTCTTTTAAATATGCTGATATCTTTGCCATTTCTGTAAAACTAGCCACCTTCAGAGTCCATTCTTCAATAGTAGGTAAAATATCTTTTTTCCAATATTGTCCAATCAATAACCTAGCTGCTGTAATCATATATAATATCAATTTTGTTTCATTCAATGAGAAATCCTTAACTATACCCAATAAAAACAGTTGTGGAGAAAATTGAAGTTTCTTCCTCAAAACATTTTGCATAACCCACCAAAGTTTAATCCAAAAAGCTTTCACTTTCCTGCAAGTCCGCCATATATGATAAAATGTAGCATCTAGGCAATCGCATCTCCAACATCTTGGCTGAACATTAGGATACATGCATGACAATTTCTTAGGATCTAAATGCCACCTATAGAACATTTTATAAAAATTTTCCCTCAAATTCTGTGATTGAGTAAATTTAACATTCTGGACCCATATCTTCTCCCATGTTTCCATCATAACTGGTTCTGCAAAGTTTTGTGCCCATTTTATCATACAGTCTTTAACCAGTTCAGTTTCAGAGTCTCTTTCCAACAGTATGTTATAAACCCTCTTAATATGCATTGGGCCTTTCTCTTTTATTTGTCTCACCAATTCCTCTTCATACATCATTAAACCAATTTTTTGATCATCCCCCCCATCTTGATTGTAACCAAGTTAAATTAATCCCTTCTTCCAACAGAATGTTAAGTGACTTTAAATTCCATCTGCCCCCATCATCAAAAAGTATCTCTTTATATAAAATCCCCCCGAGTGACTTTATATTCCATATAATATGACCAAGATCCAACCACAAAGGTATTTTGTAATCCAATTTAAACTGGTGCTTCTTCCAAACTCTCATCAGAGAATTTCTAAGTATATGACTTCTAAATACATTATCCACTTTGTTTTCATAAAATAGGTATGCATGCCAACCAAATTCCAAATCATGGCCTTCTATATTCAATATTTCAGTCCTTGTCTTTCCAAACCAGTCACTTGCTTGTGTCAATGCTGCGGCTTCATAATATAGTCGTGGGTTTGGAACTTTAAGGCCACCTCTTTTGCGAACATCTTGCATAATTTTCAGTTTAACTCTTGGCTTTTTCTCATTCCAGATAAATTTATTCAATCCTTTTTGCCACTCAATCAAATTTTTATAATTTTTAAGCACCGGAATCATTTGAAACAAAAATAAAAATCTAGGAAGAACATTCATCTTAACTGCTGCTATTCTCCCAAGTAAAAATAGTTGCAACTTTTTCCAGGTTTCCATATCTTTTTGCGCTTTTCGCCACAAGACTTCATAATTATTTTGGAAAAGTTTTATATTTGAAGCTGCAACCTGCACTCCTAGATATTTCACCTTAACCACTATTTCAAAGCCTGCCAACCTTTCAAGAACCTTCTTTTGACCTTCTGACATATTTTTAGCTATTATCTTGGTTTTTTTCTGATTCAATCTAAATCCTGATACCAAACCATATTCTTCTATAATATCTTTCATCTGGATGATAGATTCCAATGGCCGTGTTAGGGTAACAACCAGATCATCTGCAAATGCCCTTGTTCTGTAATCCTTTTGCCTTATGACTATTCCATTCAGAGTACTCGAATCCCGTATTGAATTCAACAGGACTTCTAAAGTTAAAATAAACAACAGTGGGGGTAGCGGACAACCTTGTCTTGTTCCTTTTTGTATATTAAAATTTGTTGTTAAACTTCCATTAATAATAATTTGTGCTGTTTGCTCTTGATAAATTGTGGAAACCGCCTGGACAAACTGGTCCCCAAAGTTCATTTTAGTTAAAGTCTTTAATAGAAAGTTCCAATTGACCCGATCAAAGACCTTCTCCGCGTCCAAAAATACCAGCACTGCAGGATCTGTTTGCTTTTCTCAAGATGTTCTAATAAA
Source organism: Masticophis lateralis (assembly GCA_030761175.1). Lineage (NCBI taxonomy): Eukaryota > Metazoa > Chordata > Lepidosauria > Squamata > Colubridae > Masticophis > Masticophis lateralis. Next base: position 71,258,657 of record JAUDYJ010000004.1, on the reverse strand, counting down.
TCTATGATTTGCCTCACATTATCCTTCATGTATCTGCCTTCTATAAATCCAGCTTGATCATAATGAATCACCTCTTGCATAACTGGCATTAGTCTGTTGGCTAATACTTTTTCAAAAATTTTATAATCCGTATTTAGGAGAGATATTGGTCTAAAGTTTTCCGGTTTTGTAGAACCTTCCTCTTTTGGTATCAATGAAATAAAGGCCGTCTTCCATGAAGGGGGTATTTTTCTCCCTTGTTGTATACTACGAAATAGGTCTTTAAGGTGATCAGTCATTTCTGTTTGTAAAGTTTTATAATACACTGCTGTCATACCATCCGTCCCTGGAGCTTTAGCTGTGTTTCAATTGTTTAATTGCAAAAATAATCTCCTCGGCTGATATTAATTGATTCATTCTTTCCTTTTGCTCTCTGGAGATTTTTGTAAGTCTGGTTCCTTCTAAATATTTGTCGATAAGTTCATTCTTTATATGGTCTTTGGCATATAATTTAGAATAATAATCTAAAAAGGCTTGTTTAATTAAATTTTGTTGAAAAACTTCCTTCCCTCCATATTCAATAATACCAATAAGTCGAGAACTCTGCTGTTTTCTCAATGTATAAGCCAGCCATCTGCCCAGTTTATTAGTGTTACAAAATGTATTATGTTTTGCAAATTGTAAATTGGTTGCAGTTTATTCCGCTATAAACATTTGAAATTGATCTTTCAAAAGTTTTATGGCTTCTTGTAATTTTTTATCCAACGGGTTTTTTATAAGTAATTGTTCTTTTTTCTTTATTGCTGCTTCCAATTCTTGTTTTTTCCTTTGTTGATTTAATTTATGTTTAGAGTTCATATAAATCAGTACTCCTCACATGTATGCGTTACTTGCAACCCAAACAGTTTCAATGCATGTACCTTTATTCAAATTCATTTCAAAAAATTCTTTCATATGTTTTTTAAGTTCAATTATATTCTTTTCGTATCTAAATAAATTTTCATTTAATCTCCAGGATCTTCTCTCCTTCCTTCCCATTTCTATTTCTATCCATGTCGGGCTATGATCCGTTAGAGTCCTGGGAAGTATTTTTGTTTTTCTTGTTTTAGAAAATAGGTCAACTGTAACTAAAATAAAATCAATCCTAGAAAAGGATCTATGTCGATCTGAAAAAAAATGTAAAGTCCAATTCTTTTGGATTCTGCACTCTCCATACATCTTTCAACTCCAAGTCCTCTTTCATGTCAAAAAAAATCTGTGGTAATTTGACACCTGATTTTGCCAAGCTCTTTTTGTCAAGTTTAATGTCAATCACTCCATTCCAATCTCCCATAATTAAAATAGATCTGTAGTCCCATTGCAATATTTTAGAATATAATAATTTATAAAAATTTTCCTGTTGTTGGTTAGGAGCGTAGATTTCAATTACCAAGAGTGGATCATTCTGCATATATAATTCAGTTGCTATGTATCTTCCACAATCATCTGATTCTATAATTTTGGTTGGTAATCTTTTGTTTATATACATCACAACACCATTCTTTTTTTCTGCACTTGAAGATATAAATTGTACACCTAATTTAGAGTTCATCAAATATTTTTGATCCTGACTCCTAATATGAGTTTCTTGCAAACAAATAACATCATTATTAAATTGTCTCAGGTAGTGAAATATTTTCCTTCTTTTCTGTGGAGAGTTCAAGCCATTCACATTCCAAGATAGAAATTTAATTGTCATTTGTAGTCTCGCGAAGCGAAGCAAGCATTTGCCGAAGTCTCTGTTCCAGAGAGATAGTCTTCGGTCTAGCTCCTCCCATGGCTTCAGATTTCTGTGATTTACCATTGGCCCCCTTCTTCTCTTGTAGTGGAATAGACCTCTGCTGCTGTTGCTTGTCCAAGATTTGCTTATGAACTGCTCGAGTTATACGTTGATCTTTAGGTTCCTGCATCAGCAGTTCAAGGTCTAATGCCACCTCTCTTGTGTTTCTGGGTGGCCCTTTTCTGGCCTCTGAAAAATCCAACGGTAGTTCATCTGAAGAGCCACCTGTTGCTCCTTGAGTCTCCTCTATTGCTCGTTGAGTTTCTGTTGCCTCCATCTCCATCTGTTTCCGCTGTTCCTCAGTCTCTCTTTCAAATTCCTTGTCTTTATCACCCTCTTCTATAGTTAACAGCGAAGATGAACATGGAGATGTTGCACCAGGTTTAAAGACATTGTAATAAAAGTGTTCCGCTTTTTCAACAGTATTTAATCGATATCTCTCACCTTCATATCTCAGTATTATTCCAACTGGGGCATCCCACCTAAATGGAACTGACGTTTCTTCAATTCAGTCACCAAAAATCTGAAGTCCTTTCTATCTCTTAACATCTTAGGCGGTAATTCTTTATAGACACCAATCTCATTCCCATCTACCTGGATAGTAGTAAGAAAGGACTTCTGCAGAATATCATTTCTCATTCTTCTATCAGTGAAGTAGACCACCACATCTCTAGGCAAGTTCCTTTGTCTCGCCACCAGAGAGTTCACTCTGTAAACCTTGTCAATCTTGCTGAAAGTAACTTCAGGGTTTACCTTTAACATCACAGCAAGTGCATCAGCACAGACTACTCTTAGATTTTCTCTGTTATTTTCCTTTATTCCTCTCAATCTTAAAGCAAACTCCATAGATCTGAATTGTATCATTGTCACTTCATTTTCAATTCTTTGAGTCTTAATATCCACATTAAAAAATTTATCATCAGTTGCCCTCATTTTGGTTTCAAATTCTGAGCTTAGTTCAACCACTTTTTTTTCAATCTCAACCACCGCATCTGAGAGACCAGAAACTACTGTAATTGTATCTTACTTCATCTTATCATATTTTTCTTGAACTGCCTCCTTAATTTCTTGTTTAGATTTTTCCATAGCCTCAGCTTGATTCCCTAGAGCCATAGCTATAAACTCTTTCAAGTCTTTAAATCCAGCTTCTTGTTCGTGACTCTGGGTCTGGGTCTCTGGCTTTTCTTTTGTTTGATGAGTGGGGGAGTCCCCCCTGCTACTTTAGTGGCTGGTTTAGTTTGTTTTGAAGCCATGCCTCTGCACAGTCTTAATCTTTCTAAAAAAGAAGTCTTGCCTCCTTTTCCACCACCAACTTTTTCCCCCAGCTTTATAAAGAAAAAAAAAATAAAAAGAAAACTTCCCTCTTTTCTTATAGCATACGCTATTACTTTAAGTGGTTTGAATGCTTCCGACCAGCCAGACGCTTCTACTTTCACTTTTAACTTTTTTTCTTCTGCTGAAACCAATCACCATTTTAGATCACTTTCACAACTTTCAGTCCTTCTTTCTTATTAAGATTAATGACAGGGCTAGCAGAAATACTTGCGTTTTTTACAGTCCCGATTTCACCCTGCTTGATTTAGGAGCATCTGCTGTTTTTTGCTGGCGTTGATCTCGCCGTCTGGCTCTGTTTACACAGAGTTTTCCTGCAGTCCGGAGCCTCGGCGAGCTGGATAGGGAGCCTCACCCTGCTTCCTCCCCAGGGTCAAAAAAGGCAGCCTGGGGACTTTGCAGGGGGCTCAACCTTGTCTCGCCGGCTCTACTCACGCTTCTTCAAGAAGAAGGAGTTTTTCGAGCTGCCTCTCAGTTGTTGAGGCAGCTCTAACGGGCGGTGGAGCTGGCGGTCTTAAAAAGACCATCTCACAACGGCGTTAACGCCAACCGGAAGCCACCTCATCCTCTCTGATGTGGTGTACAAAACAGGCATCCGACTGGGTGGTGGTTGATGTCTCCCCCCAGCATTGGGCTTCTCCCAGTTCCCTGCTTCATTCAGACATGGTTTGCAAGGTCCCCACAGTAGAGCGAAGATTGCTTCTCTGGGTTGACCTTTTTGCAGACCTTGCTTTATGTAAGGATTTCCTCTCCTTCCAACTTAAGAAAGTAAAAACTCTTGAAACGTCTTATTTCAAAAGGACCCTTTTATTAAGCAGAAGTGATAGCAATGGATTCAAAGCTAGGTCTGAATACCCTTAGGCAAGACAAGTAGGATTAAGGCAGTAGAGACCCTTCCCTTAAGACAGAATGCAGATTTTAGCCAATACACAAGTGTGAAGATGTTTTCTTTATCAGCTGCCGTGAGAACTGGATAAGTATGTATTCACATCTTTTCTCCTTTTTTAAAAAAGTGAAACAGCTCACATGGCTGTCATAAACATTCCTCAATGTTAAGGGGATCCCAGGGCTCTTTGGCGCAAGGATATAGATTATAAAATATCTGTTGACACAGACAATGTTAGTAAATCGAATACAAGTCTCCCCCTTCTCTCAATTGAATGGCAGTATCACTTTTAGGGATCTGACACATAATCTCCTTGTAGCGTCTTGTCAAAGTATCCTTCATATCTTGAATTAATGACACAGTTTCTTCTCAAATTCCACTCATTTCTTTCTGGTGGAGCATCTCATTTGTTTTTATTTTGTCCCTCTTTTGCCCAATAGTCCAAAAACCATATAGTCAAACCTAAAGTCACTTCTCAAAAAGTTCAATATTCATAAATCTTTTTTTTAATTAAAATGTTTTATAAACAAAAAAAAAACATTTTTCTCCCCCCCACCCCTTCCCACCTCCCCTTACCCCCCCTTCCCTCCTCCTCCCTCCCCCCTCCCCGACTTCCCAGAGCAGAATACAAGGTATTAGAAAAAAAGAAAAACACTTATAAACTAAATTAATCTACCCATCCATAAACTAGAACCCCCCAAAAAGAAGCCTTAATTCCCTTATAAGTAACCCAAATTACTGTTACACTCATGCATACGCAATTTGATATCTTCTTGTCTTGTATTTGTTTTGAACAGTCTATCCATTTTTTCCACTCCAAAATATATTTCTCTTGCGTATGATCCTTCAAGTATGCTGAGATCTTCGCCATTTCAGCTAAATGTGTTACTTTCAATGTCCATTCTTCTATAGTAGGCACAAAGTCTTTCTTCCAGTATTGAGCTACCAACAGCCTAGCTGCTGATATAAAGTTCAAAATCAGTTTAGACTCTGGTACTGTACAATCAGTTATTATACCCAATAAAAACAACTGTGGAGTAAATTTCATTCTTTTTTTCAAAATATTTTGAATTACCCACCAAACTTTTATCCAAAATGCTTTAATCTTCTTACAAGTCCACCATATATGATAATAAGTTGCATCATCAGAGTCACATCTCCATTTGGGCTGCATATTTGGATACATACATGACAATTTCTTGGGATCTAAATGCCATCTATAAAACATTTTATAGAAATTTTCCCTTATATTTTGTGCTTGTGTAAATTTAACATTTCTAACCCAAATCTTTTCCCATGTGTCCATCATTATTGATTCCTGGTTTTGCGCCCATTTAATCATACAATCTTTAACAATTCTGTTTCAGAATCTATTTCCAATAAAGCATTATACAGCCTCTTAATATGTATTTGACTCTGGTCTCTAATCTGTTTTACCAGATTTTCTTCTCTTTGCATAAAACCAATTTTTGATCTTCCCTCCATCTGGCTTGGAGTTGACCATACTGAAACCAGGTATGAAGTATCCCTTCATCCTTCAACATCTCTAAAGATTTCAGTTGTAAATTACCCCTTTCATTAAACAAAAGCTCTTTATAAGTAATTACCTCCATTTTATATTCTATGCTTATATTTTCTATTGCATGTCTAGGGTTTGCCCATATAGGTATCTTATAGTTTAACTTATATTGATATTTTTTCCAAACTCTTAACAATGCATTCCTTAATATATGACTTTTAAAGATCTTATCCACTTTTTTCCTCATACAATAAATAGGCATGCCATCCATATAACAAATCATATCCTTCTATATTTAATATCCTTTCTTCAGTTAAATTAAACCAATCACTAATTTGCACTAACACAGATGCCTCATAATACAACCTTAAATTAGGCATTTTCAAACCCCCTCTTTCACGAACATCCTGTATAATTTTTAACTTTACTCTAGGTTTTTTTCCAGCCCAAATAAAAGTATTAACTCCTTTCTGCCATTCTTTCAAGTTTTCATCTTTCTTAAGAACTGGTATCATTTATATATTCCCAAATATTTAACCTTTTTGGCTATTTCAAATCCCGTTATTCTTCCTAACTCTTCCCTTTGTAAAACAGTCATATTTTTAGCTATAATCTTAGTTTTATGTTGATTTACTTTAAATCCAGAAACCCTACCATATTGTTCTAATATATCCAACATATATGGAACTGTTTTTATAGGTTGAGATAAAGTAACAACCAAATCATCTACAAAGGCCCTCAATCTATAGTCCTGTTGTCTAATTACTATTCCTTTCAACTTATCAGATTCACGTATTTTATTTAACAAAATTTCTAGAGATAAAATAAATAGCAATGGTGACAAAGGACAACCCTGCCGTGTTCCCTTCTCAATCTTAAAACGATCTGTTAGACCTCCATTAACAATTATTTGTGCTGATTGTTCTTGATATATTGCTTTAATTGATTGTGTAAACTGATCTCCAAATTGCATCTTCTCCATAATTTTAAACAAAAATTGCCAATTCAATCGATCAAATGCCTTCTCTGCATCCAAAAAGAAAAATGCTGCAGAGATTTGGTTTTTTTCCCAAATATTCCAGTAAATCTATAACTTGTCTTACATTATATTTCATTTGTCTACCTTTTATGAACACTGATTGATCATTATGAATTAGTTGTTGCATCCAACTATTTGCCAATACTTTAGCAAAAATTTTATAATCGGTATTCAAAAATGAAATTGGTCTAAAATTTTCTGGCTTAACATTCTGATCATCTTTTGGAATCAATGAGACAAAAGCTGTTCTCCAAGAGGGTGGAATTCCCCCCCCCCCGCTTGGATTCTAGAAAATAATAATCTAAGTGGTTCAATCATTTCAGACTGTAAATTCTTATAATAAACAGCTGTCAATCCGTCTGTCCTGGCGTTTTACCCACTTTTAACTGCTTAATTGCTAAACTAATCTCTTCAGAGGTTATAGGTTGGTTCAAACCTTCCCTTTGTTCCATTGTTAATTCAAGACTACTATTCTCCTTTAAGTATTTATCAATATCTGAACCTTGTATAAGTCTCTTGCATATAGTTTTGTATAATACTCTAAAAAAGCTTTTTTAATCATATCTTGTTGATAAACTTCTTTACCTCTAAATTCTATCTTACTAATAGCTTGTTTCTTCCTTAATGTATAAGCCAGCCAACTACCTGGTTTATTGGCATTACAAAAAATATTATGTTTTGCATATTGCAAAGTAGTTGCTACCTGATCAGCCACTAACATATTAAATTGCCCTCGCAATATATTTATTGCTTCTTTTACTTTTACATCTCCTGGATTACATATTAATAATTGTTCTTTCTTTTTTATTTCCTCCTCAATCTCTTTCCTCATCTTTGTTTGCTTTGATTTATATTTATTATTCATATATATCAAAACTCCCCTCATATAAGCCTTGCTTGCATCCCACACCATTTCCATAGAAGTACCCTTATCCATATTGTTAATAAAAAATTCTTTCATGGACTTTTTAAGCTCATTCACATTTTTTTCATATCTGAATAAATTTTCATTCAATCTCCAAGACCTCCTTTCCCCTCTTTTACTGTTCCAGTTCTAACCAAACTGGACTGTGGTCAGTTATACTCCTAGGACATATCTTCGTCTTCTTTACCCTAGGGAGAAAATCATTTGAAATTAGTATAAAATCAATTCTAGAAAAAGATTGATGTCTATCCGAAAAAAAGGTAAAATCTTTTTCATCCATATTCTGCTCTCACCAAATATCCCTCAATTCCAAATCTTCCATTATATCAAAAAAGATTTTGGTAGTTTTGCACGTGTAGAAACTTTAGATATGCTCTTCTTATCCTTTAAGGTATCTATAACTCCATTCAAATCACCCATCAAAATAAATGATTTATAATCCCAGTGTATTATTTTAGAGTATAAATGTTTGTAAAAATTATCTTTTGTTGATTCGGGGCATATATCCCAGTTAAAAGCATCTTGCCATTTTGAGTTAATAGTTCTATTGCTGTATATCTTCCATGCACATCTGCCTCAATTAATTTAGCCGTTAGTCCTTTATGTAAATAACAATTCCATTTTTCTTCTCTGGAGCTGAGGCCACAAAATGAGTCCCTAATCTTGAATTTATTAAGTATTTTTGATCTGATAATTTAATATGTGTTTCTTGTAGACAAATGACATCATTTTAAAATTGTTTCAAAATGAAATATTTTTTTCCTTTTTTGTGGTGAATTTAAACCATTGACATTTCAAGAAAGGAACTTAGTTGCCATTCTTGGCACCTTGAAGCCTTAAGAGCATTTGCCGAATATCATCCTGCATCTTACTCTTCGGCCTTGCCCCTCCCACTGCTTCTGTTTTTTGAGATTCTTGAGCTTCTTGGGTTAGATCTTGGATTTGTAGTACTTGTGACTGTTGTTTTTGTTTTTGTTGTTGTTGTTTTTGTTGTTTATAAGTTGCACGAATCATACGCTGTTCCTTTGGTTCCTCTAACTCTAGGAACTATAGAAGAGTTCCACCGGCTCTTCTATACTCCTCAATGGAAAAGGAAGATCTTCTTGTGCCTTTCCTCCAGCTGCTACATCAGCATCTGTACATTAGTTGTTGCCATCTCAGCTCTTCAACCAAAAAACCAAAGTCCTTTCTATCTCTTAACATTTTAGGAGGAATCTCTTTCAGTACCTGGATTTCTTGACCAAACATCTGTATTTGTAGGAAGCTTGTAATATATCATTTCTAATTCTTCTATCAATGAAATAAATCACCACATCTCTTGGCAATTGTCTTTGTTTAGCCACCCAGGAACTGACTCTATAGGCTTTGTCAATCTGATGTACCACGTCATCTTTCCTTGCTCCAATGATTGCTGCAACGGCCTCAGCACATCTGTCTCTTAAGTTCTCCCGACCATTCTCCTTCACTCCTTTCAGTTTCAAGGCAAACTCTATAGATCTATATTGAATCATAGTAACCTCATTTTCCAGTCTTTCATTTTTAGTCATTACCTCACCCAATTTAGCTTCCAGATTTAAATTAGATTCATTGATTTCTTCAACTCTTTCATCCAACTGAATAAGGTGCTTAGACAGACCAGATACTGCTAATAAAATATCATCTCTTATGTCATCATGCTTTTTTGCAACAACATCCTTAATTTTCTTTATTTCTTCCTCAAATTTCTCCAATTTTTCTTCTATTCTGCCTCTATTCTCCTCTATCATTGCAGTTTGGTTATTTATAGCTTCTGATATAAATTCTTTAAGATCTTTAATAGGGGTTTCTTGACTTTTTGAGTCTACAGGAAGTTGAGCTTTCTGTGTCCCTACTGACACTATAGGAGAACTCCCTCCTACTTTTGGAATTGCAGGTTTAGTTTGCTTGGAAGCCATTTTTATACCTTCTTTCTTTAAAATCTTTTTTTCCTCTTCTCAAAACAACTTTCAGAGGCTTTAAAGTTGAGAAATTTTTTTCCTCTTTTAAAACAAATCACTCTCCCTAGTCTTCTCTTTCCAGCAGCTTCAATGTCCAATACACAAAAAGCCTCAGCCGAGGCTTATTGTGTATTGCTAAGTTTCACTTTCGTTGTTGTTACAAAGGCACCATCACTTGACTGCCGTTAGAAACAAAGTAACTTGGAGTTAAGCATTGATTCTTTCTTGCAAGCCCACTTGCTTCTGCTCCATCTGCTATTTAACTTCTTTTGATCTGCTAATTGAGTGCAAAGTCGGTTGCTGCGTCTTGCATAAGCAGAGTAGTCTGGAGCTTCGGAGCCTCCTCGGGTTAAACGGGGAGCTAGTCCTTCCAGCCCCTGGAATCACTTCCAAGGGGCTTTTGGAACCGCTCTACCCCCCCCCCCCCCGATTGCTCTCCTCGCCCTCTTCTCCCGAAGGCGAAATGCCGAAGCCGTCAGGCAGCCGTTTTTTGCTGCCAAAACGGCTTCACAAAAGCTCGAGACTGGCAGTCAAGAAATGACTGCCCTTAATGCGCTGTGGTGCCAGGCGGAAGTGAATATTCATAAATCTTTATATCTCAAAGCTGATTGACTTGTTCCTCTGGATAGTCTCAATTTTTTTTCCAGAACCTTCATAAGTCCCTCTATAAATTCAGTCTTGTGTTGTAGCCTTCAGGGGTTACTTTAATAATAATGTCTTTCTTATTCTCATGTTTAAATATCCAATAGCCAAATATTTCCAGGATTTTGGGACTGTATTATGCCTCCCTCTTGTCAGCAGGTGGCATTCTTAAGTCAAATTTCAAAATTAATCAGTTTTATCCAATTGTAATGGTAACAATCCAAAATATCAAGCTGATGTTAGTTTTTTAAGTAAATATTTCTAGCATTTTCAAATGCCTACCCAAAATAACAACTGTCCAATTTAAAAATCCCATTTTCTGTATTTTCCCTTTGATTCTTTTTCCTTCAATTTTGAAATTCTTCTCAAAATCTTAAATTGCTGCTTTTAAAAACAGCAGTGAGCCTCTCTTTTTCTAGATATACTTTTGGGGTTAAGTTTTAAATAAAAAGGATTCTTCTTACCCAGTTCCAAACACTGTTCACTGACTCTGCTTCAGTACAGTTATTAGGTATTTCTTGGCTGTCACAGCTTCGTGGCAGCCATCTTTAGGCTGGTGCTCCTCCTTGCCATGGCATAGAGAGAAAAAAGGCCAGGATTCAGCAGGAGAGATGCGATCTCTCCCGCAACCTCTCAGGGCCCTCTCCTTAACTTTGCTGCCCCTACATGGTGGCTTTGGCTTTTCTCAGGGCCCACAAACAGGGAGAACTCATCACGGGAAACGCGGAGACCCGTTCCCTTTGTCTGATATCACCGTGACGTCAGCAGACAGGGCTATGGTGTATATCATTGCCGGTGTGTGTGTGTGTGTGTGCTAGAGGGAGAAGCAAAGGAATGGCTAGCAGCCCTCTATAAGAGGAGAGCCCCCCAGTTGCAAGAAATCGATGACTTCCTACAAGAGCTAGAAGCCAGATTTGAGGAGGTGGAGGAGGATCTGTATGCAGAGGATGAGCTCCAAAACCTGAAACAGAGGGGACGACCCATTAAGAAACTTATCCCTGAATTTTAAGAGAGTTGTGGGGAAGTTATCCCTTTTGCCGGAGCAGCTATTAGTTCACTTTTTCAGAACTAGCCTGGACAAGCAAATTGCCAAAGTAACCACCTATTGGGAAATTCCAAATCGACTGCCTGAGTGGTTTCAAGTGGCTATAAAAGTTGATTGCAGATTGCACGCCAACAACATGTGGAAGCAACTGGACACCAAGAAGGGAGGCCAACCAGACTGGAGACCATCCAGCTGATGAGAGGTTGCAACAGCACAGTCGGCCCCAAAACAAACTGTCCCATGAAGCCAGTTGAAATGCTACAGATGCAGAGGGATGGACCACATTGCCTTGGCATGTGCAACCGCAGCTCCAAAACCCAAACCATAGCCACTGCCCAGGGCACAACAGGAATGAGGCCCCAGACATGCTGCCAACACGTCCTGAAAAGCCCTCCAGGTTGTAGAGGTCCTTCCTAACCCAGTCGAAGAGGGGGGAACTCCAGCCAATGATGACCAATCGCCAGTCCCTTATGACAGTGAGGATGATGGTGAAGGTGATCTGATGATGAGTGAGCCAATCCACTCTTTTGTCCTTACCTGATCCCCAAAAACGGGGACCCAGGGCACTTTTCAAGCCCTAATAGACTCACACTGCAATAGATGCCTGATTAACCTAGCCATGGTCCTGAAACTGGGGATTAGAGTGAAGAGACTGGCCCATCCGATCAGATATGAACAGGTTAATGGGTCCCTATTGGAAGCCTATGCCAACCATCTGACTGAACCAGTGAAACTAGAGTTAGCGGACCACTGGGAAGCAATTCAATTCATAATAGCCCCCCAAATGACAGATGTCATACTGGGGCTCTCCTGGCTAGACAAGTGGGGGCTGATGATCTGGTGGGAAGGGGGCACCTGGAGGCTGAGGATCGCTAGAGGACCCCAACTCCTCCTGCACCAGGAAATAGAAGCATAATCCATGCAGGAACCCCCTCCCCCAAAGGCCACTCCAGAACTATTGGCAGCCACCTCTGACAAAACCTCAGAGGTCGAACAGATCCCCAATGAATAACAGGATCTTATGGAAGGGTTCAGTGAGGCCAAGTGCGACATCCTACCCCCCCCCCCACTGTGAGATGGACTGCACCATTGAAATAATCCCTTGGACAAAGCTACCCAAACTCAAACTGTACACCATGACACCCCGGAAAATGCAGAAAATGCGCAAATACATACACAAAAACTTAGCAAGGGGGTTCATTGAGCCAGCCAAGCCACAGGTAACAGCCCCAGTCCAATTTAAAGAAAAAAAAAGATGGAACTATTAGATTATGCATGGACTTTAGAGGTATAAACTGTGTGTGTGTACACAAACTATACCCCTCCGTCTCATAAAGGCTATGCTGTCTCACCTAGCCAAGGGAAAAGTCTTTACTAAATTAGATCTCAGCGAAGCATACTACCGAGTCCGCATCAGGGAGGGAAATGAATGGGAAACAGCATTAAATTGCTCCCTAGGGAGCTTCCAATTCAAAGTGATGCCTTTCGGACTAAAGGGAGCCCCGGCGGTGCTTATGCAGTTAATTAACTTGATGCATGAGCACCTCTGGTCTACCTGGTCGACATCCTCATTTACACTGAGACCATGAAGGACCACATACCTCTAGTCTGCAAGGTACTGGAAAAACTTCTGGTGGCAAACCTGTTCATCAGTCTGTCAAAATGTGAATTTCACCATAAAATGCTAGACTACCTTGGGTACCGAGTGTCAAACAAGCCACCCTAACCCCCCCCCCAAACAGCTACAAAGTTTTCTAGGATTTGCAAACTTTTACAGGCAATTCATCCCCTCCTTCGTGAAAATAGACCTCCTAAAGACAGGGGACCAGGGATGAAGCCCCACCTAGAATAACCCCTACAGTGGGACCTAACCTGCCAGAAGGCATTTGAAAGACTAAAAAAACTTTTGGGAAAGGATCCGGTGCTGAAGCATCCTGACCCCGAACAACCCTTCATGATCCAAGCAGGTACCAGCAATGTGGCAGTGCTACTCCAAAGAAATAACCAAAGAAAATTACAGCCGTGCCCCTACACCTCCCATAAATTCACAGATACAGAGAGGTGATGGGCTGCATGGGAAAAAGAGGCTTTTGCAGTAGATGCACTGCTAACCTGGCGCCACCTATTGGAAGGATGGGAGAAACCATTTGAAGTCTGGACTGACCACAAAAAAACTGGAAGCCCTTAGGACTCCACAGAGCCTAGATAGCTCAGCAGACTAAAAGCATTCTGATTAACACCAGATGTCTGCAATTACTGTAAGTTTGAATCTCACCAGGCTCAAGGTTGACTCAGCCTTTCATCTTTTCTAAGGTAGATAAACTGAGGACCCAGTTTGTGGGGGCAATAAGCTGACTTTGTATAAATATACAAAAGTATAGGCTATTGCTTAATGCATTGTAAGCCACCCTGAGTCTCCAGAGAAGGGCGGCATATAAATCAAATTAAAAAAAAAAAACCTATTACAAGCCCTCTGGGCTCAATACTTCAACCGATTCAATTTTGTGCTGAAAGACATCCCCGGGGGAAGGAATTTCCTAGCTGACACTGTTTCCCACATGCCCCAGTACAAATGCGAACAGGAGGAGGTAGTAGATGACATCATCCCCCCTGCCCAAACAGCAGCCGGTGTAACCACCAGATGACAATGCCATGACAGCAAGACTGACCCGCACACAATCTAACCATGAAACTCAAAACCGAACTGCTAGCAGACCATTGAGCCAGCCAAGCCATGAGTTGCAACCCCAGTTCTATTTAAAGAGAAAAAAGATGGAACTATGAGATTATGCATGGATTTCAGAGGGATCAACTGCGTGGGCATGCACCATTTATACTCTCTCCCTTGATGAAGGACATGCTGTCTATCTAGCCAAGGGAAAGGTCTTCAGTAAACTGGACCTTAGAGAAGCATATTACCAAGCCATATCAGGGAGGGTGACAAATAGAAAACGGTGTTCAACTGCCCACTAGGGAGCTTCCAATTCAAAGTAATGTCTTTTGGGTTTCAGGGTCCTCCAGTGGTATTTATGCAGTTGATAAATGAAGTGCTGCATAAGCACCTCTATAAGGGGGCCTTCATCTATCTGAACAACATCCTCATCTTCACTGAGACCATGGAGGACCATATAGCCCTAGTCCGCCAGATACTGAAAAAACTCCAAGCGGCAAAGCTGTAAAAATGTGAATTTCATTGCATGCAGCTGGACTACCTGGACTACTTTGTGTCAAATGGGAGAAGAGAGATAGACCCAGCCAAATTACAATCCATTCTAGAATGGCAGCCCCTTCGCACCCACAAACAGCTACAAAGCTTCTTGAAATTTGCAAACTTTTTCAGGCAATTCATCCCCTTTGCGAATCCTTTGCGAAGATTGCAATCCTTTGTGAAGATTGCCAAACCCATGATGGACCTCCTAAAGACAGTGAGCCCAGGGATGAAGCTGCGCCCTGGACAACCCCTACAGTGGGACCTAACCTGCCAAAAGGCATTTGAAACACTAAAAGAACTCTTTGCAAAAGATCTGATTCTGAAACATTGCAACTCCAAACAACCCTTCATCATCCAAGCCAATGCCAGTGATGTGGCAGTGGGAGGAGTGCTATTCCAAAGAAATGGCCAGGGAAAACAAGAACCTTGCACCTACACCTCCCGTAAACTCACTGACATGGAAAGAAAATGTGCCGCATGGGAAAAAGAGGCCTTTGCAGTAAGATGGGCACTACTCACCTGGCCCCACCTCTTGGAAGTGGGGGGAGAAACAGTTTGAAATATGGATTGACCACAAGAATCTGGAGTCCTTTAGGACTCTACAGAAACTATTGCCCAAGCAGGTTCTCTGGGCTCAATACTTCAACCAATTCAATTTCGTGCTGAAACACATTCCTGGGGGAAGGAATTTCCTAGCTGATGCCCTCTCCTGCATGCCCCAATGCAAATACAAATAGGTGGAGGTAGTGGATACCATCGTCCCCCCTGCCCAAACAGCAGCCCAAGTGACCACTAGATGACAACACTACTGGCAAGACTGACCCGCAAGTCATCTAACCGTGAAACTCAAAACCAAACTGCTAGCAGATCTCTGGTTCTGTGATAACCAACACATCTTGACAAAAAGGGTTGACCTAGAGTGGAAGGGGAAGAAACTCTATGTTCCAGAGTCCCTACACACCCTAATCCTCCAAAGGAGCCATGACGTCAAATCAGCAGGCCACTTTGGGTTCTTAAAGACTTTACACTTAGCATGGAGGCAATTCTGGTGGTGCAGCATGAAAAAAGACATGGACAGTTATGTGAAAAGTTGAACCATCTATGCCACTACGAAAAAATGACCAGGAAGCACCCCCACCCACCCCGGACTGCTGTGACCAGTGGCAGAGCCAATGCGGCCATGGGAGGAAATTGCAATGGACTTCATAGTGGAGTTGCCAAAGAGAGGGTGGAACACAGTGATTTGGATAGTGATTGACTTATTCTCCAAGCAGGCACAGTTCATACCCTGCAGCGGACTACCCTTAGTCCACCAGTTAGCCAAATCTTTCCTGAGGCACATCTACTGTCTGCATGGAGTATCACAAAGAATAATCTCAGACAGAGGGGTCCAGTTCATGGCTAAGTTCTGGAGAGAGTTCCTGCAGTCTATTGGTTTGTCTGTGGGCCTTAGCTCAGCTTTTCATCCAAGCACCAATGAGGGGGGGGGGCAGAATGTTTGAACGCCATTGTAGAGAAGTACCTGAGGTGTTATGTGAATTATCTGCAGTCCAATTTGGTGGCCCTCTTTCATTTCACTGAGGTCACGTACAATAATACTGTTCACAGTAGCACAGGACTAACTCCTTTCAAAGTAGTGAGTGGCATGGACTTTGTCCCAATGCCAGAATACTCAAGGGATCCCCCCCCTCCTCAATTAGTTTGACAGACTGGCTATTGACACTAAAAGCAGCATGGGAAAATGTCAAGAAGGTGCTAGCCAAAGTGGCGCAGATCTACAGGCAGACAAACACCAAGCCCCACAACAACCATTCCAGCTGGAGGAAAAGGTCTACCCCTCCACAAAATATTTGAGGATAAAATTCCCCAAGTAGGAAGCTGGGACCCAAGTTCATGGGGCCATTCCCCATAGTGAAGGTTATCAACCTGGTCACATTGTAATTAAAATTGCCTGACTTCTAGGGAAGATACACCTGGTATTCCATAGCAGCTTCTTAAAATCAGTGGTCAGGTCAACTCTGAGACCACTACCCTGTGAGCCCCTAGACCCAGTGGTTATAGGGGGGCCAAACCCATTATGAGGTGTAATGAATCCTTGACTTGAGGTGGCACAGGAGACAGCTCCAATACTTAATCAAGTAGAAGGGCTATCCCTCATAGCCCTTCTTGGGTAAAGGCTTTTTGGGTAAAGAGTAGAAACTCCAAGCTGACTGCCTCAAAGCTAAATTCCATGAAGATAACCCAAACAAGCCTGGAGGGGGGTTGCACCCCTAAAATCTATAGATGTACACAAACTGTATTTGTTTTGCACAGATCACCTTCAGGAAGTGGAAAGCATTCCTAACCTGCTCTTGAGTTGCCATAGGCAAGGGGAATGGAAAATCCTAATTCATAATAATATTTTAAAACTTGATTCTAATTCTTTTTATTTTGATACTAGTTCAAAATGTCACATTGTTTGTGTAATCTTGAATTATTTAGCGAAAACTCAGATATTAAACAGCTGTTTATTGTTTTTTGACCTGCAGCATTTGAACAGCAGCAGCCTAAAGACTACAGATTTTGGCAGGTATAAACTGTACAGCTAAACTGTATTTGCAATTAATTAGGTAGGTAGAATATTGTATCTGCTTGTTTTCATTTCCCATTATCCTTTCATTTGTGCATCCTATTACAATAACTAGGGAAAGCTTCATGAAATCTAAGAAATTAGTAAAATGTTTTCAAAATAAGCTTTAAGATAAAAGTATATATGCTGATTATCCAACAGGAAAATATAAAACAAAATCAGTTTCATCTTAATATGAATACATACGTAAAAACTTCAGGATAAATCTTTAGTAAAAAAAATGGTTGCATTTTAGCAGCTGAAATTCAGGATCCACTTTTTATCAGCTCAAATCCAAATTTACCCAATTGTATAATATATATAACTCAAAAGGGAGTGTAATCCACTCTGTTACATTTAGAGTCTAACACATTATTTTTACTCATTAATGACAGATTCGTTTATTTCAGTGTTTTTTTTCCCTTTATGTACTTTTTTTAGTTATACCTATCAGAAGGTCTGTGTGTTATGTATCACAAGCAAAGGTTACCACTGTAAGCAATTGCTTAAATGTGAAGGGCAATATTAGGCCAAATAGCCCCAACAAAGTCATCTTTTTGCATATAAAAACTACATGCTTTGGAAAGATTTGAAGGCAACTAAATTCTATTCTATTTTTGGTCAACTCTTCCAAGATTCTAAGGATATATAAGCTGAAAAAAAATCAATTCAAATGAAATGAAATGAATATATAAAATATATGTTAACGTGCTTTAATCCTACTCTTAATTGAAAGCAAGTACCCTTTAACCTAGTGGAGTCTATTTCTAGATTTTATATAAAAAGAAATGAATTAATACATTTGATAACAATGAAAAAAACCCAATACAAGATGAATGCATGTGCTTAAAGTGAAAAATTATAGTTTAATCAATTTAATTGGGAAGAAGCCACTGAAAGTAATAATAGCAGTGAAAGTTGGTCACTTAATAGCTTTGGTAGGAGAGGGCCCCTATCCCTTTCGTGAAATGGCAGTGACTGGAAATAACAATGTGAATATTCATTTCACTCTATTTTTCTGTTCACAGAGCAGTTAGTTTTTTAATTAATTTCGGACCTTTGAAATTGATGAGGTCAGGAAATAGACATCACAAAGTTTATTGGAACGCTATTGTTGTAGGGCAGGGCTGTCAAACTCATGGCCCTCAGGCCAGATGTGTCATGTGCTGGCCATGCTCACGCCTGGTTTAGCAAAGAGGGGAAAATACTAATATGTCATGTGACGACGCTGTAACAATGCAAGTTTGACATCCCTGTTGTAGGGTGTAATAACAGAATCTTGAAAACCTAGCTGAGTTTCTCTGTCTTTCTTATATCTAAGAGAATCAAGGTTGAGTAGTTTGTTTCTCAGTGTTTCATCTTTATCACAGGTGTCCTGAGGTTTATTGAATTGCTATTGCATTCCTCTGCATTTCTCTACAATAGAAATGTTCAGTATTACAGTCTGCATATACAACAAATGTAATATGTTACGTGTTATTGTTTAGCTGCTGTTTTCCCAGAACTTTTAGTTTACCAATTTCTATCCATCATCATCCAACCAGTTTCTATCCATCATCCATCACAGAAAGTTTGTGGGAAATCAGCATTATCTGATCTAGTTGGCATTGTTTTTAAGTATAGTAAATGAAAATGAGGTTATCTCCCACTGATTGGGTGGGAAAATAACCAAAGATCTACATACAAACACCTGCGAAAACCTCAGAAAACATATATATGTATACATACATACATATATACATACATATGGTTGACAGATGTTCACTTTGATACCCTTAACTATAGAATATCCCAAGTGGTACGGGAGACACATCTACAAAAAATTAGCACATTTAGATGAAAAACAGAAGCGTTGCAGTCCCAGAGAACCCGCCAGATGAAAAAAACATTGGTGAATAATATATCCTCGAAAGTACTTACTGACACACAGGTCTGGATTCTACAACGGGATGCCGGTTTCAATTTGGCTAATGCTAAACTGATCGATTTTGCAGCGGCCCTTGAGACAACGATCCTCCAACTAGAAGCCATCGAAGAGGTAAAAAAATTCCATTAGACAACAACTGATAGGGCCTCTTATTAGCCATAGACAGACCGTCACTTTATCAAAATCAGAAAGGTCGGCCCTCCAGGAATTAAGAAAGGACAATTCTATCATTATACTACCAACAGACAAGGGTAGAGCAACAGTATTCATGGACCGGATGGACTATAACAAGAAGGTTTATGACCTCCTAAATGACAGGAGCACCTACTAACCCCTGGACAAAGATCCCATGACATAACTTAAGAACCAAATTAATAAGGCAGCCGATAAACTTTTCTTTTTTAATTTGATTTATATGCCGCCCTTCTCCGGAGACTCAGGGCGGCTTACAGTACATTAAGCAATAGCCTTCATACTTTTGTATATTTATACAAAGTCATCTTATTGCCCCCACAAACTGGGTCCTCAATTTACCCACCTTAGAAAGGATGGAAGGCTGAGTCGACCTTGAGCCTGGCTAGGATTGAACTTGCAGAATTACAGGCAGCTGGATGTTAATTGCTGCCTTTAGTAGGAGGCATTAGCCCCCTACGCTACTCAGGCTCCTTAAACTTAAAAGGCAAGGGAAAGTTGATGACGAAGATCTAAAAATGATTTGACCAAGAGACTCAGCCATGGCATGATTTTATCGGTTACCAAAGATCTACAAGGCAGGGGTACTCCTGCGCCCCATTGTCTCCCTTTGTGGCACTCCTACATTCGGGTTAGCTAAATGGTTATATGAACAACTATGACATCTGGTTGAAGACACCACTACCAGTGTGAGGTCCTCCCCTGACTTTTTACAAAGGTTGGAGAGAGTGGAGGTTGGAGAAGACAAGACTATGGTATCATGCGCTAAGATGGCAGCGCCCTGGTGAATCCCGTCCAATGTTGGGACGGTTTCTGGATATTCCGGGGCTTCAGGAGCCGTTTGAAACATCTACGGCCCAGCCCTGGCTAGGTGACTCCCCACCCAGCCTGTTGAGGGCTTTTTTGCCCTCTGGAACACCTTGGCTGAGTCGGAAATTGGCGTTGGAGGTGGTGCTTGGAGGCACTGCAAGAGCGATGGCAGCAGTGGCCTGGATGCAGCAGTTTGCCCTTTTACCAAGGACAGCAGAGTCTGGAGCGGCAGCGGTGGCAGCAGTTGGATGGCGGTGGTTGCGGCAGCCTCTACTATGCCGGAGGCAGCGGAGGCCGGAGCGGCGGTGGCTGGATGGTGGTGGTGGCATCAGAACCACCCCCATACCAGGCCCTCAGGCCCTGGATATCCTGGAAGGTCTCTGGGGGTCCTGGGATGTGCGGGGGAGCAGGTCATTTTTGGCACCAACGGTGACTGTGGCTGGTCCACTTCAATGGCGGCTGCAGCCCAACGGTGAAGGATTATGGTGGCAGCTGGGGCCTGCAGTATGGTGGAGGGGGAGACATGGCCAACTATATTATCCAGCTTCACCAGTCTGTAACCGTCAGGGATCTGGAGACCCCCTTTGTGACCTGGGGGTTGGAGGCTAGAGGCGAGACTGGGGGCTGTGAGTTTCTGGGGCTGGAATTTGGCTAAGGACTAATCATTTGGTCACCTCGGGTTGTCTCTCTCCCCCCCCCCCCCCAGTTTATGGCCTAATTTAGGCTTGAATGTTCATCCACCTCTAGATTTGTGCTCCCTGCACCTTACCCCCTTCTGTGGACATCCCCCCCCCCTCGGGACCATTTTCATCTGCCTTTATGGACCACCTTGTTTCTTTCAACTATGCCCCCTAGCCGGATGGAGACTGGGCAATTGTTACGCGGGAGCTGAGGGAACTGTGGTCATTCACCAGTGGAGGAAACAGACCATCGTTTTTTCCATTGCCATTTCCAGCTGAGCTAGCCACCGTGAGAGGGTGGCTTGGATGCTTACCCTCCAACTGTGATGAAAGAACACAGGATTCCTCCCATTGTCGCGAGAGGGCAGTGGAGTCCAGCCTACTGATGTTTGTCCCACTACCTTGGACTACTGTTGAACCCCGGGCCAGTTTTACCTCCCATCCTTGTCTTGTGGATGTACACTACAGCTGACTTTCTGGCGTTGTGAGACTCCACCCTCTTGCAGGCCTGGCCCTCCACACTATTGAGACCCACCTTGATGACAGGTTTTGGAACCCCAAGAGGTGGCATGTTGCGAAGAGGGGATTGAGGGTTTTTTTAATTAAATTTTTAGAAAAAAAATTTTTCTAAAAAATTCTAAAAATGCTGGGGGGGAGGGACCTGGGGAGGTCCATATAGCTACAGGGCAGCACAGTAGGTCTGATGGTCATGGCAGGGAGGGGAATGGGAGTCTGGCTGGGGTGCCAGGGGGTGAGGGTGAGGGTTGTTTGATCAGCTTTATGAGTGGGAGGGGCACAGATGGCGGTAGCAGGGGGCCAAATCATGTCACGGGAGCGCACACTCGCTGTTTACAAGCGATTGCGCATTCCAGTCCCCAATGTGATTCTCGTTCCCTGGGTTGTACAGACCCTCAGGGCCTGGGCCTCCGGCTGATGCTGTGCAATGCCAGGTCTGTGATTAACAAAGCCCTCCTCATTTATGATCTTGTTTAGGAGGGGTGTGTGGACCTGGCAGGGATTACGGAGACCTGGTTGGGCCAGGAGGGGGGGTTCCCCTCGTTGAAATGTGCCCACCAGGCTTCCATGCATTCCATCAGCCGAGGGCTCAGGGGAGGGGCGGGGAGGGGTGGCAGCTATTATTATTAAGGAAAGTCTTTGTCCAAGGGAGGCCACTGTTCCTCAAATAGCTGGATGTGAGTCCCTCCTTGTGAAGTGGAGTTGTGGGGTGCAGATGGTTTTGCTAACTGTGTACCTGGCTCCCTGCCACATAGCGGCAGCCCTGCCTGAGCTGCTCGACGTAATAGCCGAGATAGCAATGGATACCCCAGTCTTATGATCATGGGGGATTTTAACCTGCCAGCTTGGGAGTTCATGGCTTCCATGGCGGCCATGGACCTGACCCAGTTAGTTCAAGGCCCTACTCACATGGGGGGTCACACTCTGGACTTGATTTTTGTCTCTGGTCAGTGGTTGAATGATCTAGAAATAGGGAATTTAGTTATCAAACCCTTGTCATGGTCAGATCATTCACTTCTTCAATTAGACTTTCGAGCTGCTTCCCTCCACCGCAGGGAGACGGAACTGACCAGATGGTTCCATTCCAGGCACCTGATGGATCCTGATAGGTTACTGACGGAGCTTGGGCCATTCCCCGAGGCTCTGGCTCATGACTCGACTGAAGAACTGGTGGCTGCCTGGAGCTTTGAACTGCGTTGTGCCTTTGCGACCTCTGACCCGGTGCTGATCCCAGTTGGCTCCCTGGTTTTCTGAGGAGTTGAGGGAGATGAAACACCGGAAAAGACGCGTGGAGTGTGATTGGAGGGCCAATTGTTCTGAATCCGACCGAACACTGGTGAGGTCTCATATTAAGACCTACCTAGTGGCAATAAGAGCGGCAAAATCAAATTATTTTTCCACTCTTATTGCGTCTGCAGAGAACCGCCCAGCCAGCCTGTTTAGGGTGACCCGCTCCCTACTCCATATGGGAGGGCGCGAAGACCTGTTGCAAGATAGGGCTGAGGATTTTGTGCAATACTGCATGACAAAATCGCTCAGATTTGGGAGGGCCTGGACTCCAATTGGGTGGATTCAGATGGGGTGACGGAGGTGGGCCTTGAGAGTGTTATCTGGGAGGAGTTTGACTCTGTGACTCACGAGGACATGGACAGGATTCTGGGTAGGTTGAGCTCTGCCACATGTTTATTGGACCCATGTCCCTCCTGGTTGGTGCTGGCCTCCCAGGCGGTCACATGAGGCTGGCTCCAGATGATTATTAACACTTCTTTGAGTGAGGGTTTCCTCCCCTCTGCCCTTAAAGAGGTGGTGGTGAGGCCCCTCCTCAAGAAGCCTTCTCTGGACCTGGCTGTATTAGCGAACTACCGTCCAGTCTCCAACCTTCGCTTTGTGGCGAAAGTTGTTGAGAGTGTGGTGGTGCAGCAACTCCCCCAGTACCTGGATGAAATTGTCTATCTAGATCCGTACCAGTTGGGCTTCAGGCCGGGATACAGCACGGAAACAGCATTGGTCATGGTTGATGACCTGGAGGGCTCGGAACAGGAGATACTCCTCTGTCCTAGTCCTATTGGACCTCTCAGCGGCTTTTGATACCATTGACCATGGTATCATGCTGTGCCGGCTGGAGGGGTTAGGAGTGGGGGGCACCATGTTGCGGTGGTTCTCCTTCCTCTCTGGTCAGGTACAGTCTGTGTTGGCAGGGGACAGAGGTCGACCTCGAGGCTCCTTGTTTGTGGGGTGCCACAAGGGTCGGTCCTCTTGCCCCTTTTGTTCAACATTTATGTGAAGCTGATGAGGGAGATCATCCGTGGTTTTGGGGTGAACTGTCATCAGTACGCTGAAGATATTCAGCTGTACATCTCTTCCCCAGGCCACCCCAATGATGCCCTTGTTGTGATGTCCCGATGTTTGGAGGCTGTGCGGATCTGGATGGGGAGAAACAGGCTTAGACTTAAACCCTCCAAGACTGAGTGGCTATGACTCCCGGCACCCAGGTATAGCCAGCTGGTTCCATCGCTGGCTATTGGGGGTGAGACTTTGGCCCCCTCAGAGAGGGCTTGCAATCTAGGTATCCTCCTGGATGCACAGCTGTATTTAGAAGACCATGTGTCGGCTGTGGTCAGGGGGGCTTTCTATCAGGTTCGCCTGATTTACCAGTTGCGTCCCTTTCTGTACCGGGATGCCCTGCACATGGTCACTCACGGACTTGTCACGTCCCATCTGGACTACTGTAACGCTTTCTACATGGGGCTTCCCTTGAAGAGCACTTGGAGGCTCCAACTGGTCCAGAATGTGGCTGTGCGGGTGATTATGGGAGCAACTCAACACACCCATGTGACACCTCTCCTGTGTGAGCTGCATTGGTTTCCAGTGGTCTTCTGGGTGTGGTTCAAAGTGTTGGTTACCACCTTTAAAGTGCTCCATGGCTTAGGACCTGGATCGGGATCGCCTTCTGCCACCGATGGCCTCCCACCGACCAACATGCTCCCACAGAGAGAGACTCCTCAGGGTGCCATCGGTTAAACAATGTAGACTGGCGACCTCCAGGTGGAGAGCCTTCTCTGTGGGGGCACCCGCCCTCTGAAATGAACTGCCTCTGGGGATACGTATGATTCCTGACCTTCGTACCTTTCGCCATGTCCTTAAGACTCTGCTATTCCAACAGGCTGGACTGGCTTAATAAGAATTTGGATTGGGTGTTTTAAATTTGTGGGTTTTTAACTGAGGGGCCAAAATATTTAATTTGTTTTTAAATTGCTTTTAAATTTTGTATTTCATGTTGTTTTATTGTCCAAATATTCCAACGTTTCCAGTCCCAGTCTTCACAAAAAGAATATGAAATGCAATGTTATAAATCCAATACACTTCACAATCGCTCTTGCTCTTTTTTTGTATGTCCAATACACGTAAAGTATCCGCTGTGATTTTCAAATGTCAGCCTATCGAAGTATCTTAATCCACCAGTCCGAATGTCTCAATAGTCAATTGTCCAAGTGTTAGAGTAATTATTGAAAAAGCCTGAGTCCAAATTGTCTGGTAAGTATTATAGATCCTAAATTTACCATGTCCTCACTGTGTCAGATCAGTATGATTTCTCTTCTTTAAATATCCGAGTATCTAACAGTCTTCACCTCAAGTATTCTCCAACTTTCTGAAACTTTCTTTTCTCTCAGGATCTTACTGTCAAAGCTTTAAGTATCATCCAAGCTTTCACACCATCAACTTCCCTCTGGATTTTTTCAGTTTAACTGGCTGTCAAAATATGCGCTGTCAATGGGTTCCCCCTCTACTCCATTTTCCACTCGCCGCTTCTCTTTCTGTATCCTACTTGGAGGTTCCTTTCACCTGCCTTCTTTCAATAATTTAAGAATATAGATATAGCTTTTTCAATTCTTCTTTTGTTCTTTCTTCCTATTTCCACGAATGCTTTTTTTATGATCTTCGCTTCCCTCTAAACAGCTGTCACCGTATTGGGCCAGCCTGGTGGCTGGTTCTTTCTCGATCCGAGTTAAGGGGGGTTTCCTGAACCTTCGGGGGGATTGCTGTCCTCCCCGAGGTTCTCGGAAGTTCCCCTTTCTTCTATCGACCTCTCCAAGAACGATAGCGCCAAAATCGGCGCTCAAATCGAGAATGTTAGGGATTTTGAGAGCGGAGAGCTGTTCCCTCGTCCCTAACACGCTGACGACACCGCCGGAAGTCCTCTATCTTGTCTTTCTATTGCTTCCACCATTTCAAGGGCAATTCAATCTTTATTGTTCTTTGTAAAATGTTTTCCATTTTCTCATCTATACTATCCATTAAAACTTTAATGCTTTGGAATATCAAGGTTCACCTCGTGAAAAAGTCCATTTCCACAGCTGTTCCTTCAACTCCAATTATTATAGTAATAAACATTCTGCAATAGAGTCTCTGTCCAGTTCAAAATAAATCCAGTTATAGGAGTATGGTTTATCTTCCAATTGTCAACAGATGGCACTCTCAATGCTGCCTTTTTTCCAGCAGATTTTAATTACAATCAGAATCCATTTATTTCAAAACAAAGTCAATTATTTTGATGAGCCAGGTCCAGCATTTAAATTAACCAATAACCAGTTCCAGCACTTAAATTGCCTTTTCAGAATAACACCAATCCAATCCAAAATCCAGTATTCAATGCTTTAAAAAAACAACTCTTATTTCTACCTTATTCCAGGGCTAAATCAATAGTTCAAAGTGCCCATCAGCCGCTAAAATTAATCTTTTGAATCTCTCTCTCCCCCCCCCCCAAAATCATTTCTTTAGGGATAACTTTTAGGCAGAAATCAAGCTTAATCTCACCCAGTCACACATTGTTCCTCTACTCACGCCTGCACTGTTTTTGTTGCTTCAGGTGCCCCAGCTTTGTGGCAGCCATAATAGCCACTGCTGCTCCTTGCTTTCAGGTTAGAGGGTTTTCCCTGGGTGAAGCAGAAGAGTTGTGGCTCTCCGTGACCTCCAGGGCATCCCTCTGACCTTCACCTCCCCTACAATGTGGCTTTGGCTCCTTTCAGAGCCCTCCAACGGGGAGAATTCAGCATGGGATCGCAGAGCTGCAATCACTGTCACTGAGGTCGCTGCAACATCAACTGGAAGTGTGATATTTTAACCTTTGTACAGTATAGCTGTTTTAAAGTGCTCTTGAAGCAAATATTAGTTAATTTGTCCCAGTTTTGTGAAATACATTATGAGAGAAGCAATAAAAATATTGTGCAATTTTACACAAAAATCAATAAATGTACCGTATTTTCCGGGGTATAAGACGACTTTCTAACATGCAAAAATCTTCTCAAAAGTTGGGGGTCGTCTTATACGCCGGGTGTCGGTCTCCTGTAACCAGGCAGACCAGCCCGAAAGGCTTTGATGAGCCTTAAATGGCTCTAAGGAGCCAAGCTGAATTGCCTGCTGAGTTGCCGCTAATCAGCTGAGTTACACGCAAGCCCCCTGTAAAAGGGAAAAACTTCCCTTTTACACAATGCTGGCCATCCCAGCTGAGTTGCCTGATTAGCAGGCAACTGAGCTGAGATCGCCAGAGCTTGGATGGCCAAGCCCCGTTTAAAAGGGAAAAACGTCCCTTTTACACCACGCTGGCCATCCCAGCTGCTAATTTTTGCCTGCTAATTGGTACGTAGCAAAAATCCCCCCCCCCTCCAGCTTGCTTACCTTAGCTGCTAGCAGCAACGCTTGGCTTGCCTTGCCTGCAATCCATTGCATCAGTAAGCAACTAAATCTCCCTGCCTGCAATCAAGCAGGCAGGGAGTTGTGGACTTCAACTCCCAGAATTACTCAGCCAGCAAAGCAAAGCTGGCTGAGGAATTCTGGGAGTTGAAGTCTACAAGTCTTAAAGTTGCCAAAGTTGCAGACCCCTGTTCTATTGGGTAAGGTTTTTTCCCCTTTGGGAGCTTAAAAAAAAATAGTTAATTGGGGGTGGGGGGGTGTTAGTTGTTCTTTTTTAAACCTAGCCATTTAAAGGCTAGATCTAAGTTTTAGGCTAGGAAGTTTTAAATTTAGCTTTCATATAAAAATAAAAATAAAAATAAAAATAATAAAAATAAAAATAAAATAATATTTGTGCAGCTTTCTGAGATTTAGTGTGTTTCTGTAGTATTTCACTCTAACTACACAAACGCACAAAATATCACAAAGCTGTATGTGGAATTTTGTGTGTGTAAAGTGTGAAAGTTGTTTTTTTTGGCTTTTTGTGGCTGTGTGAGGTCCCTGCTTGTTGCATAGCATAGCTGCTTTTACATTGTGGGTGAGCCAGTTGATGTTTTTTAATTTTTATTTGGTGTGCGTTGGAAGAGAGGTCGTCTTATACAGCAAGTATAGCCCAAACCCTATATTTTTACAGGAAAAGTCAGGGGTCGTCTTATACGCCCAGTTGTCTTATACGCCGGAAAATACGGTATATACATAAATGTATACATATGTTATCAGCGTTTGGAGTAACATACCCAAAGAAATCAGAACTTTGAGGCAGGCAGGTATATCAAAGAACATGTTTATTGGATGCAACATATTGGCACAGCCAATGAAAACCAATTCTGAAGTCTCTCATGTTAATAGCATAATTAAAACAGTGGTTATTTCCCTCCCCAAGTGTCCCAAGTCACATTGTCCAATTAAAACAGTCCGTGAACTCTCCAGTCATCCTCCCCTCCTTCAACTGCCACCTGTTGGGATGAACTTGGTTCCCATTGGAAGGCTTGTTGTTTTGTCTGCGAGACGATCTATCTACTTTCCCCCTTCTTAGGGTATGTGGCAACTATGAAGCAACAAAAGATGGCTTCAGCCTGGTTCAGCCAGGTTCAATTCAGAGTTGACAATTGGACCTTTCCCCTTAAAGCAAGAGACGTTTCTGGAATGTGCAAGCATAGGACAAATTAGCTTACTCTCAGCCACCCCTCCCATCCCCAAGAGGTTCCTTGGGCTTCTGAGAGTATCTGTCATGGAATTTTTAGCTAACTGATCCGCTTTCACATTCTTACTTTTTACTCAGGTGGCTTCTGAAAGTGGATATCCTTTCCACTGTACTAGATGCTGTAATTTATATAATCTAAAGTCTAGAATCCTTTTTACCTCGTAAACTCCATCCCTGTGGTTATTTTGAATGGGGTAATCCCAGTGCTGCTATACACAGCATTATTATAGGGTACCTCCATGAAGGGCAGCAGATCTGCCCAATTGGTTTGTTGATAGTTGACATAGCAGCTCAAGTATTATTCTATCATTGCATTAGTCTGTTCTGCTGCCCCATTCATACTCGGATGAAAAGCTGAGCTAAGTCCCTGGGAGGAACCAATCAGCTTAATGAATTCCCTCTAGAATTTAGCTGTAAATTTAACCTCTTCTTTGAGATGATCCTCCTAGGTACTCAGTGCAGCCTGTAGATGTATTTTAGGAATAACTTACCTAGTTTATGGGACGATGGGAGGCCAGAGCAAGCTATGAAATGGGCTTGCTTAGAGAAGAGGACAGTGTTTCCCCCACTTTCCAGAAGCTCCACTATAAAATCCATGGTGATCTCTTCCCATGGCTGGGATTAGTTGGCTACTTGTTGGAAGAGTTCAGGAGGCTTTCCTAGTCATTTCATCATAGTGGCACAAACTGCACGGCTCTTGACATATCTCATGATGTCTTTCTTCATCCTCGATCACCAAAATTACCTCCTCGCCAGATGCAGGGTTTTTAGAAACTCGAAGTGTCTCACTTGTTTTCAGTCATGGCTCCTCTGGCGCACTCGAAGGTGAAGAACACTGGGGACATACAGTTTAGAGCTCTTTTGGGCTAGTCCCTCCCTGGAGGTAAGGAGCTTTTTGTTGTCTCTGTACCAGGATCAGACAACAGTTTGGTTTTTAGGTCCTGGGTTAGCTCCCCCCCTCTACGGCCCATTGCTTATGCATTTGCAGCCTGGTTGTAGCTTGGGTTGCTCCCTGAGGGTGAGAGGAATTATGGCATGGATCACCTCCTCATGTTTGCTGTTATATTGTGGCATTCATGACAGAGCATCTGCCAAGAGGTCCCCCCCACCCCCGGGATGTACTTCAAGGTGAAGTTAAAACAGTTGAAGTATTATGCCCATTGAACTTGCTTGGGTGAAAGCTTCTGCAGAGCCCTAAGAGCCTCCATGTTTTTGTGATCAGCCCATTCTTGAAACAGCACTTTGCTTCCTTCAAGGAAATGGTGCCACCTTAGCAGAGCCCAGTTGATGACATAGGCTTCTTTCTCCCACATTGCCCACCTCCTTTCAAGCTCAGTGAGCTTTCAGGAGATGTATGTGCAAGGGTTGACTTGGTTGGCATTTTACTCCCCTTTCCCATTTTCAGTAGCCCAGTGATTGGGAGGGTGGTTTCTGCAAAGGAGCGTATGAATTGCTGGTAAAAGTTTGCAAAGCCAAGGAAACTTGGGAGTTGTTTGTGGGTCCACGGAGGTTGCCACTCTAGGACAGCTCTAATTTTTCCTGGGTCCATTTTGACCCCTTTGTTGGAGACCCAATATCCCAAATAGTCTAGGCTGGTTTTGTGGAACTCGCATTTGGATAGCTTGGCATATAGGTTTTCAGCTATAAGTTTCCTGAGTACTTGGTGAACCAATTTAACATGTTCCTCCATTGTCTCAGTGAAGAAAAGGATGTCATCTAAGTAACAAGACCTTTATATAGGTGATTATGCAGCACCTCATTGATCAATTGCATGAACACCGCAGGTGCCCCTTGGAGGCCAAAAGGCATCACTTTAAATTGAAAACTTCCTGGTGGGCAGTTGAAGGCTGTTTTCCACTTACCCCCTCATTAATTCTTACTTGGTAATATGCCTCTCGCAGATCTAGCTTGGTAAAGATTTTCCCCTTTGCCAGGTGGGCCAACATGTCCTTAATTAAGGGGAGTGGGTACATATTTTCTATGCAAACACAGTTTATCCCTCTAAAATCAATGCATAATCTCATTGTCCTGTCTTTTTTCTCTTTGAACAACACTGGCACTGCCACACAAGATTTTGCCAACTTTTTTTGCCACCTACTCCCCCCTCCCTCAGGTTACATGGCAACTATGAAGCAATTATGAAGCAGCAAAAGATGGCTTCAGCCAGGTTCAATTCAGAGTTGATATATGTATTCTGTATATGTCTTTTCTTAAAATACATTTGCATTGTATGAAACTATCCCAAATATAATACAGTTTAAGAGAAGTCTATATTTAGGAAAGTACAAACTTTTTGAATAAAACAGCAGATTTCATGAATTATTTATCCATCCATTGCATGACAAACAGTGTTTTGGCATAGCATTCCAATGCCCTTCGGAGTGAAACTCTGGGTTTATTTTAGTTTCCTACAAGTGTTTGTCATATTACTTGAATAACTAGGAGATTCAGATTTGTCAGATACCTAGAAAAATGCCTCCATGCTTACATGGCTAGAAATTCACATCATTTTACTTTATTATGAAAGAACAATAACTAAAGTAGCAGCAGCATTGAACATCTGGATGTCAGCATCTCATATTTTTTCCAAAATAGATTAATATCTTTCATGTTTACTTGAAAGAGTAAAAATATTACCACCTTTAAATTTCTCATCTATCTGACTGGTGCTTTAAAGCAATATGTCAGATATAACTATTTTCCTCTTACTTGAATTGTTTTTAAAGATGCCTTATTTATTCCAAGAATCCTATATTGCCAGATAGATAAGTATTGTAAACATCTCTATTTTTTTAAAATTGAATTTTATTAAATAAATAGAGTTATTACAATTCAACATTTTCGGCTTGGCTACGTGTAGTCATGCTACATACATTATATAAGTGGTATCTAATAAAGTTATATAAATACTTTGAAATTAAAATATAAAATATTTATAGGTTCTTACAGTATTAATCGTGATATATTTTATTACTTTACGTATATAGGGTACATGAATGGTTTGATACTATCCCCCTTGGTTCAAATTAACATTTACGCTTATTTTCCAACCACCTATACCACATATCCCATACTGTGTAGAAATCTGAATCCTCATTGTCATTTAGTATATATGTTAGTCTACACATTTCAGCGCATTCTAATATTTTGCTGATTATCTGTTCTTCTGTTGGGCCTCCTTTCTCTTTCCATTGTTTCGCATATACTAGTCTAGCAGCTGTAATAATATGTGTAATTAAGTATTTCTTCTTCCCGTAAGCCCTTTTGAGTACTCCCAGGAGATATATTTCTGGTTCCAGATTGATGCTCTCCTCTATTATTTCTTGGATTCATTTTTGTATTGTTTTCCAGTTTCCTCGCGTCCGGACACGTCCACCGCATATGGTAGAAAGTATCTTGACTGTGGCCGCACTTCCAACACTTTGGGTTTGCATTCGGGTATATTTTCGCTATCCAGGTTGGTGCTAGGTGCCACCTATACAGCATTTTGTACTGGTTTTCCTTATATGTAACTGCTCTAGTCAATTTAAGATTGTTATTCCATATTTCTTCCCAATCATCTAAATTTATATTGTGGCCAAAATTTTTCCCCCATGCAATCATCTGATCCTTAACTATTTCCCCTTCCCTGTCGTATTCAAGCAAATATGAGTATAATTTGGCTAATAATTTATTCTCTACTCCCATCCATATTTTATCGAATCCGTTAATCCCCATTTCTATGCCACATTCCTCCTTATCCTTTCTATATTGTGATTTAATTTGTAGATAAGGCCACCAGTCGATGTGGATCCCTTGTTCCTCCAAGGCCTCATTTGTCTTAAGATTGCCACTGTCATCTAATATATCTTGGTATTTATACACTTTTTCCATGCCTACCATATTCGGATAAATCATTGCCTCCATTGTGGAGGTCTCCTTCCAGGTCTGCATTAATAATTTCTAATTTTGTGTTGATGGAAGTCTCTGCCCCTTTTCCTTTATCCCACAGATAGGCATGCCAGCCTTTCTGCATGTCATATCCTTCCAATGTCAGGAGCATTTAATTTCCTAATGTAGCCCAGTCTCTTAGCCACACTAGGTTGGCGGCTCTCTGATAGATCTCCCACACCGGGAGGCCAAATCCACCTCTATTCCATTTTTCCTGCAATGTTCGGAATGCAGTCCTTGGCTTTTTTCCTCCCCAGATAAATTTCTTTATGGTCCTATTCAAATCTAAAAAAAGATTCTTATCTATATTGCCTGGTGTAGTTTGGAATAGATATACCAATTTAGGTAGGATGCTCCTCTTTATGGTGGCTATCCTACCTAACATTGATATTTGCAGTTTCCCCCACCATTCCAAATCTTGCATAATTTTACTTAATAATGGTACATAATTGTCTTCCATGTTACTATGCCTTATTATCATGAGAGAAAACTAACATGAATTAGAAGGAGGATCCATTTACCATCAGTGAGCAATTATGTGCCTTGGCCACTCCAAAGCAATGCAAGAGATTCCTATCCCATAGGTGCTTTTTCAAAAGGTAACTGGACTTTTTGGAAACCAAGAAAGTCCAGTTGCCTCTTGAAAAAAGCATATTTGGTACAACATGACCTGGATGACTGAAAAATTACCATAGACAAGAGAATTCTGTCCTCAGTGAACTGACAAAGCACCCTTTCCCACCCAGGAGAAGCAATCGTTAGATCTATTTGCACCACTTAAAGATACCAGCTGATCTCACTTACCTCACAAGATATCCTAAGGAAATCCAGATTTAAGGAAAGATCACATGCCCCCAGAAAGGCAGTAAAAAAATTAGACAGAGTGCCAAGCTTGCATCCTGCCTCTCAGCCATTTCTTCTATGGCTATGCCAATCCTTATGTAAATAGTTCTTAATCCAACCAGTCTCTGTTCCCAAGCCCCAGAATAAAAGTACCAGCAAAGGAAAAACAAAACTCCAGAGAAGCTGCTCAGGCTATAGAAAGTTTGGGAGTACTGCCAAGTACTGGAGTACTGGATCAGAGATAAGGACTTGGCAAGCTACGGTAAGTCTGAAAGTCCAGAAATTAAAGCTCTGCTGGTAAATACAAAAACACTGTGAGACTCCTTCTTTTGCCAGTTGAGCGAACATCAGGTACATCATCAGATAAGGCACATCTTCTTACGCAGATACTCGTGTTGAGCTGCTGGAAGCGGTTGAGCATGTCTGCAGTCTGATCATGTGTAGATACATACTGCAATTTTACAAAACCTTGCTTCACTAATTGTTTGATATTTCTATAATGGATCTCAATGTGTCTGGACCTAGAACCTATGAAATATGATTCAGAAATATAAACCACCAATTCATTGTCTTCCATCACTGTGATCGGTCGGATAGGACGTGTCCAGATATCTGTGACCAAAGCATCAAACCACATTAGAGAATTACATGCATCTGAAACACAAGCATATTCAGCTTCAGCAGATGAACAAGAAAAAAATTCTGTTTACGCCCTTGCCAGTAAACAGGACATCCATTTAAGAACATCATATAACATGAAGTACTTTTACATGATTTCTTATCACTAGCCCAATCAGAATCTGCATAACAACATAATTCTGCATAATCAGTGTGCGTTGGTTCTAACAATAACTTCATATGTTTAGTGTGCTTTAGGTATTTCAATAATTTCTTAATACATGACCAATGAAACTGTTTTGCCTTACCTACGTGTCGAGACAAGAGATAAACACTGAGTGCAATGTCGGGTCTAGTCCAACTACTAAAGTATAACAGCAATCCAATAACTGAACGATAAAGTGTTTGGTCCTCGAACTCAGGACTTGGTTCATGTGTCAAGTTGTGAAAATCTGTTTGCATGGGTGTCTTCATTGTGTTAGCATCCTTCATGTTGCAATGACGCAAAACTTGTTCAATTTTATCTTCTTGTGAAAGACTAAACCCCTTCTGTGTTTTGTCAATCTGAACAGCTAAATAAGTGCTAATATGACCTAAAGATTTCAATGTGAAGTATTTCTGCAAAGCTTTGGCAAAAATCTCACTCATCTGCTTATTTGGACCAATATAAACAATGTCATCAACATAAACAAGAACTATCTCATATGCATTGTTAGATCTTTTTGTGAACACACACTCATCAGTTTCGAACTTAATAAAGCCCATTGAATTTAGTTTGTCAGTAAGACATAAGTACCACATTAAACCAGATTATTTCAGACCATAAAGACTTTTGTTTAGAAACCAGGTATCCCCTTCTTGCTGTCGGAATCCTGGAGGACCTCTCATGTAGATTTCCTCATCTAGGTCAGCATGTAGATAAGTGGTGTCAACATCAAACTGGAAAACTTCTAAACCAAGGATAGTTGCAGTGGCTAAAGCAATTTTACACTTTCAGTTCTGACTGTCGGTGAGTAGGTATTTGTGTAGTCCTCAAGATAATGTTGAGCGAAACCCTGAGCTACAAGTCTGGCCTTGTACAATGACTCACCATTTGGCTTCTTTTTGATTCTGTAGACCAATCGAGTGCCAATGACCTTTTTATTTGCTGGAGGTTTTGCAGGCGTAAACACCTTAAGTTTCTTTAGACTGTCCATTTCAGCCTGCATTGCATCATACCATTTCTCTTGCTCTGAATCAGGAAGATGTTTGATTTGTGTGAAGTTATTGGGAGGAAGTGTAAGATTACAAATCAAAGGCAAGGGTGCTTTTGTCAGTTGCCACGAATATCGCTGTGGAGGGATTCCCTTTGTGGCTCTCTTGGAACGCCTCGGAACAGTTGTCCATTCTTCTTCCGTTTCGTCCTCGTCTTCATCATCGTCGCTAGCATCAGCATCCGTGGCTTGTGAAGACGGAACATCATGTTGAGAAGAACTAGTGGATGGAACATTTGCCTGTGAAACTTGGTCATCAGGCTGCGTGGCATCAGCAACATCATCTTTAGGAAAATAAACTCCAGGATCATTGGAATGAATCCTGGACCCAATCAGCATCTTCCTCAAAATTAGCGGATTGGGAAGTCACTATTACAGATTTGGTCCACTTACAGATAAATTTGGTCCATTTTGAGTTGTCATCAATACCCATCAATCTCAGTCTCTTTGCTGCTGGACCTCCTTTTCTTCTTTGAGCTAAGGGAATGTTCACCATAGCATATGAACCAAAACAATGGAGGTTTTTGAGATCGTGCTTGTAGCCATACATCATGAAGAAAGGAGTTTGATTTATTGCACTACTCCAAATGCGGTTGATGATGTAATTTGCATATTTAAGAGCTTCACCCCAGTATGAGTTACTGAGGTTGGCGTCTTCTAAAAGACAATGCATCATGGTTTGTCGGACCCCTGTCTTCTCTCCGCGATTCTGTTATGAGCCGGTGTATACGGAGCCGAAGTCTGATGAAGAATTCCATTCTTATGCATCCAGTCCTGGAAATGCTGAGACATGAACTCGGCACCACAATCACTCTGGATTCTGGCGATGCTTACTCCATGTTGGGTAGAAACAAGGGCTGCAAAGTCTTAAAGGTCTGAAAGGTCTTAGATTTTTCTTTCATAGGATATACATATCCATATCTAGAGTAATTATCAACAATTGTTAAAAAATATTTTCTACCACCAATTGTTGGCGGAAATGGACCAACTATGTCAGTGTGTAGCAAATCAAAAATGCGTGTTGACAGGTGTGTAGCGCATATTGGAATGGCAGCTGCTTTGGATTTGGCCTTCTTGCAGACAGCACAATCCAGAAACACCTTACACCCCTTTAGATCCAAACCTTTTGCGAACTCAGGCATTTGCCTAAGAACCCGGAAGCTGGCATGCCCCAATCTTCTATGCCACTTATGGATGCACCTGGAATGCAAAGGTTTACCAGTTAGTGAATTTTCAACATTAACAGTTTTATGAGGAACCTCAGACTTGCTCTCAGCAACCTGTTTCCCAATTTTCTTTTTGTTAGCTTTAGGAGCCTTTGGAATAGCAATAGGATCTCTCACTGGGACATCTCTCTCTGGGCCTGTGCTCTCCTTTTTTGGAGTTTGTATACTTGCCTGTGTTTGCGATTTAGATTTTGGTTTTAAGTAATAAATGCCACCAATTACCATGGTTTCAGCAACAATATCTCCATCTTTAACTATGTAACTTGCTTTCTCAAGGTGGTGAATCTGGAACTTTAAAACTCTAGACAAGTGAGCCTGACTAAGCAAACTACTAGTTGTTGTTGGTATGTAATAAACATCAGGGATGAGTGCATTGAGCTCTTCAACATAAACAGTTCCTTTTCCTTTGACCTGACAAGGATGATTGGAAAAAGAATAAAGTTCATGTAGTTCAGGTTCAGGCTCATGCATCTCTGTGAAAAATTCTTTTCTGTAAGTAACATGCAAAGCTGCACCACTGTCCAAAGTCCACAAAAGCTGTGTGTCGTACTCTGGATGAGGTTGTGGATCATTGGTTAACGCCAATGTGGCAAGTGGAGCTTGCAAATCAAGCCTTGGACCACGACGACCTTGTCTTCCACCTCTGCCTCTTCCTCTGGAGTCTGTTCCTCTGGGCTGGTACGTGATGGGAGCTGGAACTCGTTGGGGACAATCCCGGGTGTCATGTCCCATACGATTATAGATGTTGCATCTTGGCATCCTTGGAGTGTAGATCTTTCCTCTGAAGGGGCGCCTAGCTGGAGCTCTTGATGCGGGTGGTCCTCTCAAATGTGGCGTGGCTAACATCAGTGCCTCTTCTTCAATTAAAAGTCTGCATACATTGTCCACTGTGCATTGAGCAATAGGCACTTGATTAATCTTTGTAATGGCATCTTTCCATTCATAATTCAAAGAGTTAATGATAATGCTGATCATTTGAATATGGATAGCCCCTTTCTCTTAATTCTTTTCTCAGTCCTTTCAGTTTGGTCAAATGTCCTCCAATTTGTTCACCAGGTTTCAATCTCGAACCATGGAATTCAGACATGAGCAAACATGAAGACTCAATTGACACAGGCCTGTAGCAATTTTCCAATTGGACCCAAATTTGTTGGGCTGTTGTGTCAGGTGGAAATGTAACCTGCAGTTCAGTATTCATGGACATCAATAATGTTGTGCAGGCTTTAGTCTCTAAGTCTCTTATTTCAGGTGTCCATGGTTGGGCAGGAGGGTTAAACACCATATGATGGGTGCCTTCTCTATGTAGCAAAAGTCCAACCTCACTGACCCAAGCCTTGTAATTCTGCCCTGATATCTTTAATTTTGACTCACTAGCCAGTGGAGCAACAGAGTATGCCTGTTGAGGAATAGGCATTTGAGGTGCTTGCTGGGGGGGGGGGGGGGGTAAAGGCACTTTTTGTGCTGGAGGTGGACCAGGAACTGGCCTTGGTTGCACAGCTGGAGGCATGTGTGCATGCATTTGTGGTTGAAGCTGTGGCATTTGAGCTGCAATATTAACATGACCTGCTGGAGATGCAGTCATTTGCCTTTGCTGCATTAAGCATTGTTGTGCTCCATCTAAAAAGACACCAGCACCACTAGGAGGTGCTGAAAATTGAGCCTGTGGAGACACTTGTGGCATTGCAGTCTGAATCTCTGAGTGAGTTAAGGACATATCTGACAAAGTCTGTTGCAATGCCTTTAATCGCTCTCTCAAATCGTGATGCATTTCAGCTTTCTCTAGTAAATTTCTTTTTCCAGCAGATGGTGCTGCAACTTTAGTTTTAGACAGCTCTGCATTCGTAGCATATGTAATTTGAGAATGGAGAGGGTCATGTGACAAATGTGACGTGTGCATAGCTCTCTGTTCTGATTTGCCTGGCACAATATCCACCAGGGGGTGTGTCTTTGGCTCCGAGGGAGAAGAAGGCAAAATGGCATTTTTAGGGATTTCAAAGGCACTAGACTCTCTCTTATCTGGCTCAAGCCTAGATAAAGTCATTTTTGTCTGGGATAGCTCACGTTCAAAAATTTCTATCTGGTCATGATAGTTTCTTATAGCTTGCTCTTTAGGAGTGACCTGAAGGTTTGAGAGGGATAATAAATTGTCTCTCTCTCTGCGTGGGAGGCAAAAGGCTTTGCCGTTCGTGGAAATTTTGGCTTTGCCCCAAGCGTTTCAAATTCAGAAGGTTCTAGGAAGACAGTTTGAGAGCATGCATAATTAGAAGGGGGCATTACTGACCTCAGTCATAGTACTTTGCTTTCAAAAGCAGCTTTTCTGTTATTTTCCTCCTGAAGTTTCTGTAACAGCATTTCATTCATTTCTCCTACTACTCCCATGGTTTATTCTTCTTCCAGCCGTGTGGCTGAGGCGAGTGGGTCGAAAAAGATCAAATCATTTGTAGGGAGTACTCTGAGTTTCGTTTTTCCTTTTTTCTTCTTTTTTGGCATTTTTGCAACAAATAATTAGCGTACCTCAGTAGCTAAAAACTAATTGCCTATGCACTTATCATCAAAAGTAACAAGCAAGGAAAAGCCATAAATAAACCATCTTTCTGTTGCCATTGTCAGAGCGGCAATCAGCCCCATTATCTTGCGTGGGGTAATTGCTCTCAATTAGAGGTGGAATTGTGACTTTCTCCTTGTGTATACTCTTGAAAAATAAAACCAGAATACATATTCTAATTAATTTCATATTTATTGTAAAGACAATAAAAAATCTCACTAATCCAAATTAGTTACATTTTGGCAAAGATCCCCAGCCTGACCTTCCTGACTGGAGAACAAAGAAAAGTTTTTCAGAAGAAGAGAAAGAATGTGGACATGTGCAGTGGTTCAGAGATAAGGACTTGGCAAGCTACGGTAAGTCTGAAAGTCCAGAAATTAAAGCGCTGCTGGTAAATACAAAAACGCAGTGACACTGTTCAGGCTATAGAAAGTTTGGGAGTACTGCCAAGAACCATTAACAGCTCTTACAATGTTACAAGGTTTAACCCAGAGGCAGTTTCGGAAAACTCTTAAGCAGGGCAATAATAAAGATAAGGATTAGGCTAGAAACAACACACACAGGCACAGCAGAATGCCCCCTTCCTGCCTTCCTGACAGATTTAACCCCGTAAGGTGGGAAAAACAAAAGGCTGTTGGAAGGAGATTCCTTCCAATAGCTGGTTCGCTGAACTACTAAGAAAATTAGTTACTGGTTTGCCTGAACCGGTGTGAACTGGCTGAATCCCACTACTGTTCCTACTTTCTTCCCTCCCTCCTTCCCTCCCTCCCAATTCTTGCTAGCTTCCTCATTTACTTTGATTGCAAGAAGCTTACAGAAAGAAAGTCAGTTGGGAAAACAGCAGGATGTTGTAAGTCCAAGACCTGCAGAAAAATAAGTGGCTACTATCAGGTGGGAGTGACGGGGAGTATCAGGAATATGAGTAGTGCCAGTTGAGTTGGAAAACATTTGTGCTGTGCACCAGAGATGCTCATGGATAGAAGGAGACACATGGATGGCTTGCATAGGGTGTAGAAATTGCCCAGGAGTATGTGAGTTGAGGAGAGAATGTTGGGGGAAGTGTAGGTGAAGAAAGGTGCATGGGTGTGCTCGTGGTCACATAGGGCATGCTGGGCAGCAAGTGTAAAGGAAAACAATGCATGGGGATCATGAGGGTTTATGAGAGGTACTTTGTTGATCAGGGATGGCATGTGAGAGGAGATTGGGAAAGGGTGCCTGGATGTGTTTGGGGATGTGCAAGACATGCCATGCAAATCAGACATAGTGCACAGGACAATGATTTGGGTCAAGGAAGGTTGTGTGGGATTGTACACAAGTCACCACATGAGTCAGGGAAGGCAATTTATGGGGTGCAGGTGAGACGGGGCATGTGTATGTACCAGAGGTGCTGCACATGGTGACAGCATGGGTTGGGAAGAGCATATGAAGTGCACAAGAGTTTATGAGCATGTTAAGCAAGGCATGGCACAGGTCAGGAGGATGTTTGGGAGTGTCAAGAGAAAGCTTCACAGGTGTTATTAATTTAGAAAGATGCACAGGGACAGCACAGGTCAAGGGAGCATCCAAGTGGGATGGGAGAAAAAGAATGTACAAAAGTTCTTTCTCCCTAATCCTAACTCCCTACATTCCATTCTTGTCTCTCCTTGCCACCTGGCAGGTAAGTGGCTGCTGCTGGGTGAGGAAAGGTGTGAAGGATTTTTGAGATGTCTGGGAAACTGTCGCAGAACTTTGAAAATAGCACTTAGCAATAGCACTTAGACTTACATACTGCTTCACAGTATTTTTACAGCCCTCTCTAAGTGGTTTACAGAGTCAGTATATTGCACTTAACAATCTGGGTCCTCATTTTACCCACCTTAGAAAGATGGAAGGCTGAGTCAACCATGAGCCTGGTGAGATTCAATCTGCCAAATTGCAGGCAGCTGGCAGTCTGCAGAAGTAGCCTGCAGGACTGCATTCTAACCACTGTACCACCATGGCTCTGAAGATCACATGACTGCAGTAGTAGCCATTAGCACCAAAGCAGCCACAACTTTCATTCCCTGGGGGGTATGGGGCACACATTTTATAGATGGGCCCATGTGACATATTAAAGATCAAAATTTATTACCCT
This sequence comes from Masticophis lateralis, assembly GCA_030761175.1. NCBI lineage: Eukaryota > Metazoa > Chordata > Lepidosauria > Squamata > Colubridae > Masticophis > Masticophis lateralis. Next base: position 71,218,089 of record JAUDYJ010000004.1, on the reverse strand, counting down.
ATGATGCACCATTTCTCCCAGTTAAAAATAATGACAATGAGACTTCCTTCCAAAATGGCGGCAGCAGAGGAAGCAATATCAGTTCACAAGGAGAGAAGTTACTAAATTAAGTAGGAAGGTATAAGGAGAGGGGGGTAAAGGAGAAAAAAGGAGCAGAGAGTAGATAAGGAAGATAGAAAGAATAAAGGAAAAGAAGAGCTTGTGGTACGGAGGAAATACCTGCAAAACAGCAGTGCAGTGAATGAATGGCTGCATGCTGAGTCGGAGGCAGTGGACTGATCAGTGGACAAGAAGAGAGACTGTTGGAGGCAGCAAAATAAAAGATAAACAAGCAAATAATAAGGACAAAAGTGGAACATTAGAAATCAAGGAAGAACAGGATTAATAAAGATCAATCAAATAAATAAGGCAAATCTTAAATAATAAGGTAGGGAGAAATTGGTGCTCAAAAACTTTAAAATAATAAATAAAAGGATAAATAAAGGATAAATATAATAGCAAGCAAATTAAAATAAATAACAAGGTAGAAAAACAATCACAAAAAGGCAGAAAAAAGGATAGGGAAAAAAAAGAAAACTTTTTTTTAACCCTTAAAAGAACCAGCAAAAAGAAACAAAGTCATGGAACAGGTGACTGATGCTATTGTGGTATGCAATATATGTTCCATGTATGTGCTTATGCCCATACAACACCCAAATTATATACGTATTAAATGTAAAATAGGTGAATTATTAGAGGCAAAAGTAAGGGATCTAGAGGCAAAAGTAAGGGATCTCTCTAGAGCTAGGAGCACAAGTAGTGTTCTCATCAGTACTCCCAATGAAAGGTCAACACCCATTGAAGAAAAAAGAATTCTAGAAATAAACCACTGATTAAAGAGTTGGTGTCACCAAGAAAACTTTGGTTTCCTGGACCATGGTCTGCATTACCTTCACAAAGGACTCTTGGCAAGAGATGGGCTGCACCTCACAAAAACGGGAAAATGTACTCAGATAAAGACTGGCCCAACTCATCAGAAGGGCTTCAAACTACAATTGAGGGGGGAGAATGACCAATCTTTAGAAACTTTAGAACACAAAACCAACCATACATCCCAAGAAAACAAATCACACAATGAGGTAGGGAGTGATGAGAAAAAAGAAAAACTCAAAACAACTAGGAGAAGCAGGAAACATACCCATGGACAGGGTTAAAAATTGTAAATGGTTATATACAAATGCTCCAAGCTTGGGGAACAAACAGGGTGAACTAGAAGCAATAGTACAGGAGGATAGATTCGACATAGTTGCCATTACGGAAATCTGTTGGGACAAAACGCATGACTGGAATATACTGATGGATAGATACAAATTGTTCAAAAGAAACAGATCAACAAAAAAGGAAGGTGGAATTGCACTATATGTGAAAGATCACTACATATCTACAGAAATACACATAATGAAAGATAAATCCTCCAGAATGTATATGGGTCAATATAAAGAGGGGGGGGCAGTGACATTGTCATAGATGTATATTACAGGCCACACAACCAATCTGAAGAAATAAATGAACTCTGTGCCAACCAGTTAACAAATTTATGTAGGAAGCATACCACAGTAGTAATGGGAGACTTTAATTATCCAGATATCAACTGGGAGACCAACTCTACAGCAAGTGGGAGATCAAATAGATTCCTAAACAACCTAGCTGACAACTTTGTCATCCAAAAGATACAGGAGATTGCTAGAAGTAAAGCTATACTGCACCTAATTCTTACTAATAGAGAAGAAGTGATAGAGGGAGTTGAAGTTGTCAGAACCTTGGGTGAAAGTGACCCCGTCATACTGGAATTCAATCAGAGGTGGTATTCAGCTGGCTTGGACCGGTTCAGATGAACCGGTAGCGGCAAGTTGAATTAGTTTGCCAAACCGGCAAATACCACCTCTGGTTGGCCCCGCCCACACCCTCCCGCTCGCCCACTCACTGCTCGCCCCATCCACCCCCGCCCTATATATATTGCCTTTGCCATGCAGCCCAACTAATTGCCTTGCCAGTTGCCTCCGTGCCTCTCCTACTCTCTGCTCAGCTCACCAAAGGTAAGCATGCCATCCACTCACCCTTCACCTTGGGTTAGGGGCCGGGGCCCAGGGATGCACCATTCCCTGAGGCCTGAGGGTCAGCTGCTCACCACCCATGTCAGCTCAGTCGGGGAACGCGCCATTCCCTGGCTCTGTCCTTGCTTTGGAGCCCCATACGCTCGTTGCCTGCCTTAGCCAGATTAGGGAATGTGCCATTCCCCAGCTCCAGCCTTGCCCTGGAGCTACCACACACTCGCCGCTCACTTGCCCTCTGCCTTGTTCACCTACCTATCATTCCTGTCACCTTGGGGGGGGGGGGAGAGATGGCGAGGCTTGGCTGCCTTTCACAGGAAGCCTCTAGCCGCCAGTTGCTTTTGGCTGCCTTTTGAGCAGCTCCGCTGTGATGCCATCCCTCCGACGCAGCAGGCCATTTTCCTGGTTGGGTCCGGCCATGAGCAGCAACAGCAGGCAATGAGGTGCGCATGTCCAGCTGGCGAACAACTAGAACCAAGTAAAGTTATAACTAGTAGCCAGCATGAGTTTGTTAAAAACAGGTCATGCCAAACCAATCTTACTTCATTCTTTGATAAAGTGACTAAATTAGTAGACCACAGCTGTGGACATAGTATTAGATTTCAGCAACACATTTGATGAAGTAGACCACAACTTACTTCTTGGTAAGCTAGAAAAATGTGGAATAGACAACATCACCACCAGTTGGATTTGTAGCTGCCTGACAAACCATATTCAATGAGTAGTTCTTAAAGATACTACATCCAGATAGACAGAAATAAGTAGTGGGGTACCAGAAGGCTCCACTTTAGGCCCAGTACTCTTCAATATCTTCATAAATGACTTAGATGAGGGAACAGAAGGGGAACTCATCAAATTTTCAGATGACATTAAATTGGCAGGAATAGCCAACACCCCAGAAGACAAGCTCAGAATCCAAAAATGATCTTGACAAACCTGAACATTGGCCCCTATCCAACAAAAGAAATTTCAATGTGTAGAAAAGCGAACTTACGTTTAGGCAGGAAAAATCAAAGGTATAAGTACAGATTAGGTAAACCCTGGCTCAAAAACAGTAACTGTGGGCTTCCGGTTGGCACCGCTGTCGTCGCTAGGCGGTCTTTTTATGACTGCCAGCCCCGCCGGCCGTAAAGAGCTGCCTCCACAGCTGAGAGGTGGCTTGAAAAACTCCCGTTTTTGGATAAATGTGAGGAGAGCCGGCGAGAACAGGTAGAGCCCCCTGCGACGCCTCCAGACTGTTTTTTTTGCTTCTGGGGAGGAAGCAGGGTGAGGCTCCCTATCCAATTCTGCATTCAGCAGAGCCAGACGACGTGACCAACTTCAGCAGTGAAAGCTAACTGAATCTTTCAAAACAAGCAGGGTGAAACCGGGACTTAAAACTAAAAACCGCAAGTATTTGTGTTAGCCCTGTCATTTAATTTAAGAATGGAGAAACAGTGAAAGTACATTAAAATGGCGTCCGGCTTCAGCGGAGGAAAAAATCTGAAAGGGAAAGTGGATATGCCTGTGTGTTTCAACGCGTTTTAAAGTATTTAAAGTACAGTGCTTGTCAGAAGAAAAGAGAAAAGTTTTTTTAAAGTGATTTTCATCTGTTCCTTCTCCCTCAGACTTGATTAAAGCTGGGGAAGTTCTTAAAAGGATTCTGTGGTGGAAAGGGGGGGAAGACTTCCTTCCTAGAAAGAATAAGATTGCGTAGTACTATGGCTTCAAAGCAGACAAAGCCAGCTCCCAAAGCTGCAGGGGTGGGGAGACTCCCCTACTCACCAAACAAAAGAGCAGCCATTAAGTTTGCAGACTCAGAGCCAAGAACAGGAGACTGGATTTAAAGACTTGAAGGAATTTATTGCTGTGTCTCTGATGAACCAAACTGAAGTTATGGACCAGAAATTTGAGAAATCTCAACAGGAAATTAAGGAGCTGGTTCAAGAAAAGTATGACAAGATGAAGCGAGCTATACTGACAGTTGTGACTGGTCTGTCAGAAGTGGTTTTTGAGATTGATAAAAAAGTGGGTGAACTCAGTTCAGAATTGGAATCTAAAATGAGGGAAGGTGACAATAAAATTTCCAGTGTGGACAATAAAACTCAAAGAATTGAAAATGAAGTGACTATGATGCAATTCAGATTTATGGAGTTTGCTGTAAGACTGAGAGGAATAAAAGAAAACAACAGAGAGGATTTGAGAATGGTTTGTGTTGATGCCCTGGCTGTAATGTTAAAGGTCAACCCTGAAGATGTTCTGTGTAAGATTGACAAGGTCTGCAGAGTGAATTCTCGGGTGGCAAGGCAAAGGCAATTGTCTAGAGATGTGGTGATCTACTTTACAAATAGAAGAATAAGGAATGATATTCTGCAAAAGTCTTTTGTTTCTACTCTTCAAGTGGATGGAAAGGAGATTGGAATTTACAAAGAGTTGCCGCCTAAGATCCTAAGAGACAGAAAGGATTTTGGATTTTTGGTGACTGAGTTGAAGAAACAACAAATCCCATTTAGATGGGATGCCCCAGTTGGCATAATATTGAGGTATCAAGGAGAGAGATATCAATTAAATACTGTTGAAAAAGCGGAAGAATTTTACTTCAATGTTTTTAAAACTGGTGCAGCATCTCCACGTACATCTTCAGTGCTAGGCAAAGAGGAGGGTGACAAAGAGAAGGAATTTGAACAAGAGTCTGAAGAACAGCGGAAACAGATGGAGGTTGAGGCAATGGAAACTCAAGGAGCAACAGGGTTTTTTTTGGATGAACCATTGCTGGATCTCCCTTTAGAGGCTATAAGTGGGCCACCCAGAAATACAAGAGAGGTGGCATTGGACCTCGAATCGTTGTGGTATGAACCTAAAGATCAGCGTATAACTTGAGCAGCTTACAAGCAAATTCTAGAGAAACAACAGCAGCAGAGGTCTATCCCACCACGATAAGAAGGGTGCCAATAGTAAACCACAGAAATCTGAAGCTATGGGAGGAGCCAGGCTGAAGACTACCACTCTGGAACAGAAACTTCAGCAAATGCTCTTAACGCTTCATGAGACCACAAATGACAATTACATTTTTATCTTGGAATGTGAATGGACTGAACTCACCACAGAAAAGAAGGAAAATATTTCACTATCTGAGACAATTTAATAATGACATTTGTTTGCAAGAAACTCATATTAGAATACAGGATCAAAAATATTTGATAAATTCTAAATTAGGCGCACAATTTATAGCTTCAAATTCAGAGAAAAAGAATGGTGTTGTGATTTACATAAATAAAAGACTGTCAGCTAAAATTATAGAAGCAGATGATTGCGGAAAATATATAGCAATCGAATTATATACACAAAATGGTCCAATTTTGGTGATTGGAATTTATGCTCCCAATCAGCAACAAGAAAACTTTTACAAATTATTACATTCTAAAATATTGCAATGGGATTATAGATCTAATTTACTTATGGGAGGTTGGAATGGAGTAATAGATACCAAAAAAGATAAAAAGAGCTTGGCAAAGTCACGTGTTAAATTACCACAGTCTTTTTTTGATATAAAAGAAGATTTGGAACTGAAAAATATGGAGAGTGCAGAACCCAAAAGAACTGGACTTTACTTTTTTTTTCAGATAGACATAGATCCTTCTCTAGGATTGATTTTATCTCAGTTACAGCTGATCTACTTTTAAAAACAAAGAAAACAAAGATACTTCCGAGGATTCTAACTGACCACAGCCCGGTATGGATAGAAATAGAAATGGAAAAAAATGAGAGAAGATCGTGGAGAGTAAATGAAAATTTGTTCAGATATGAAAAGAATGTAAATGAACTTAAAAAACAAATGAAAGATTTTTTTGAAATGAACTTGAATAAGGATACCCCTATTGAAATTGTTTGGGATGCGAGTAAGGCGTATATGCGGGGGGTACTGATTCATATGAACTCTAAACATAAATTAAATCAACAAAAGAAAAGATTAGAAATGGAAGGAGAGATAAAGAAAAAAGAACAATTACTTATAAAAAATCTGACAGATAAAAAACTACAATAAATTATAAAACTCTTGAAAGATCAATTTCAAATGGTTAAAGCGGAACAAGCAGCAAGTAACTTAAAATTTGCAAAACATAATATATTTTGTAATGCTAACAAACCAGGCAGGTGATTGGCTTATACATTGAGGAAACAGCAGAGTTCTCGAGTTATTGGTAGAATTGAATATGGAGGGAAGGAGGTTTTTCAACAAAGTCTAATTAAAAAAGCCTTTTTAGATTATTTTATTAAACTATATGCCAAAGATGATATACAGAACAAACTTATAGATAAATACTTAGAAGAAAGGAGAGTTACAAAAATCTCTAGGGAGCAAAGGGAAGAATGAATCAATTAATAACAGTCGAGGAGATTATTTTCACAATTAAACAATTGAAAACAGCCAAAGCTCCAGGGACGGATGGTTTAACAGTGGTGTATTATAAAACTTTACAAGCAGAAATGATTGAATATTTTAAAGACTTATTTTGTAGCATACAAAAAGGAGGTAAAATACCCTCTTCATGGAAATCAGCCTTTGTTTCATTGATACCAAAAGAGGAAACAGGTTCTACAAAACCGGAAAACTTCAGACCAATATCTCTCCTGAATACGGATTATAAAATTTTTGCAAAAGTATTAGCCAACAGATTAATGCCAGTTATGCAAGATATGATTCATCATGATCAAGCAGGATTTATAGAAGGCAGATACATGAAGGATAATGTGAGGCAAATTATAGACTTATTGGAATATCTTGAGAAGAGTAAATAGATCCCTGCAGTGCTGGTGTTTTTGGATGCGGAGAAGGCCTTTGATCGAGTTAATTAGAACTTTCTAGTAAAGAATTTAACAAAGATGGATTGTGGGGACCAGTTTGTCCAGGCGGTTTTAGCAATTTATCAAGAGTGAACAGCACAAATTATCATTAATGGAAGTCTAACTACAAACTTTAGTATAGAAAAAGGAACAAGACAAGGTTGCCCGTTATCCCCACTGTTGTTTATTTTAACTTTAGAAGTCTATTATTTAGAATAATAGACTATTATTATTAATAGTCTATTATTCTATTATAATAGACTATTATATCTATTATTTAGAATAGTTATACTATTTAGAATAGCTATAAGGCAAGAGGATTACAGAACAAGGGCATTTGCAGATGATCTGGTTGTTACCCTAATACGGCCGATGGAATCAATAATCCAGATGAAAGACATTATAGAAGAATATGGTATGGTATCAGGATTTAGATTGAATCAGAAAAAAACCAAGATGATAGTCAAAAATATGTCAGAAGGTCAAAAGAAGGAACACGAAAGGAAGGCAGGCTTTGAAATAGTAGCAAAGGTGAAATATCTAGGAGTTCAAGTTGCAGCTTCAAATATAAAACTTTTTCAAAATAATTATAAGGTGGTGTGGCGAAAGGTGCAAAAAGACATGGAAACTTGGAAAAAGCTGCAGCTATCTTTACTTGGAAGAATAGCAGCAGTTAAGATGAATGTTCTACCTAGATTTCTATTCTTGTTTCAAATGATTCTGGTGCTTAAAAGTGAGAAATACCTGATGGAATGGCAAAAAGGAGTGAACAAGTTTGTTTGGAATGAGAAAAAGCCAAGAGTTAAATTGAAAATTATGCAAGATGTTCGCGAAAGGGGTGGCCTTAAACTTCCAAACCTATGATTGTACTATGAAGCAGCAGTGTTGACACAAGCGAGTGATTGGTTTGGAATGACAAAGACTGGAATATTGAATATAGAAGGCCATGACTTGGAATTTGGTTGGCATGCATATTTATTCTACGAAAATAAAGTTGATAAAGTATTCAAGAGCCATAAACTCAGAAACTCTTTGATGAGAGTATGGAAGAAGCACCGTCTTAAATTGGATTACAAAATATCTTTGTGTTGGATCTTGGTCATATTACACTGAATTTAAACATAAAGTCACTCGGGGGGATTTTATATAAAGAGGTACTTTTTAATGATGGGGTAGATGGCAATTAAAGACACTAAATACACTGTTGGAAGAACGGATTAATTTAACTTGGTTACAGTATAATCAACTTCAATTGAGATGGAGGGAAGATCAAAAAACTGGTTTAATGTTGCATGAAGAGGAATTGGTAAAACAGATAAAAGAGAAAGGCCCAATGCATATCAAGAGGGTTTACAACATTTTGCTAGAAAGAGATTCTGAAAATGAACTGGTTAAAGACTGTATGATAAAATGGGCGCAAAATTTTGCAGAACCAGTTATGATGGAAACATGGGAAAAAATATGGGTTCAGAACGTTAAATTTACACAGTCACAAAACCTGAGGGAAAATTTCTATAAAATGTTTTATGGGTGGCATTTAGATCCTAAGAAGTTGTCGTGCATGTATCCTAATGTTTAGCCAAAATGTTGGTGATTGCTTAGATGCTACATATTATCATATATGGTGGACTTGCAAGAAAGTGAAGGCTTTTTGGATTAAAATTTGGTGGGTTATGCAAAATGTTATGAAAAAAAACCTCCAATTTTCTCCTCAATTGTTTTTATTGGGTATAGTGAAGGACTCTTCAATGACTGAAACAAAATTGATATTATATATGGTTACAGAACTAGGTTATTGATTGGTCAATATTGGAAAAAAGATGTTATGCCTACTATTGAAGAATGGACTTTGAAGGTGGCCAGTTTTGCAGAGATGGAAAGATTATGTGCAGAATAAATATCAAACAAGGAAGTATCAGATAGCTTTTACCTGAATGTTATGTAGAAATTTATAGTACAGACAGGGGGCAGAATAGTTGGGGGGTATTGCATGATATGGTATGATTTGGATTTCACCTTGGGAAGTCATGGGGGAGAGGGGAGGGTTAGGGAGGGGAAGGGGGGGAAAGTGGAAAAATTTGTATTTGTAAAACTTTTTCAATTAAAAAAAAAACCAGTAACTGTGAGAGGGTTAGTCCTAGTGGATGATCACTTCAATATGAGCCAGCAATGTGCAGCTGCTGCCAAAAAAGCTAATGCAGTCCTGGGTTGTATAAACAGAGGCATTGAATCAAGATCACATGAAATATTAGTACCGCTTTATAAAACCCTATAAGACCACACCTGAAATACCGCAAACAATTTTGGTCAGCATACTACAGAAAAGATGTTGAGACTTTGATGTAAGGTCCTTCCTAGCTAGTCTTCTCAAGAAAGCAGAACTCTTGAAATAAAAACGATTTCAAAAGGAATTTTTTATTGGAAGATTGTAATAACAAGGGATGTAGGCAGGAACAAAGTTTTCCAACTCAAAGTGTTAGATTAAACCATTGCAGGCAGAGCCCCTTCCAAAGTCCAATACATCATCAAGCCAATCCCGAGGTGTGAAGATGTTATGGGAAACTCAGGCTGAGAAGATGATAAATGCCAGTCTCCAAGGCAACACTGCTGCTCTTCTCTGGAGATGATGTAAGGCAGCTGGCTTGAGGCACATTCCTTTTCCTCCTCCCAAGGTCCCAAAAGTTACAGCAAGACAAAGCAAGAAACAGAAACCCCATACAGAGATCCTCCCAAGCCTCCCCCTCCCACAAGAATGGCAGTGTCCTTATAGGAATCTATGGGACCTGACATGCTATCCATCCTAGAAAAACAAGAAGTTCACCTGAATGAAATAGAAACAGGGAGAGAAATAACGTAACATACAATTAGTGAGGTTTGTCAGGGTACAAATGGTGGAACATACATACCAATTTAGAAGCATTGACATGTTTCTTGTGAACCTATTTGTTTTGAGAAGAAGGGAGGTGCTTCTATGCCAGCAGGTACTGAGTGCCCCCCATGGAATTTCTGAGAGTCCCAAATTTCCTTAATTTTAAAATGTTGTTCACCTTCAGCCATAATAGGTTGTGGAGAAAGGAAAGGAGCAGGACGAGGCTCAGAGGTGATTTCAGGCTTCAGTAAACTACAATGGAAAACAGGGTGAACTTGCCATAACGATTTATGTAGTTGCAGTTCTACTGTGACTGGATTAATAATTTGAATGATGGGAAAAGGGCCAATATACTTAGGACTTAACTTTTTGGATGGTTGCAAGGATTTTAGAAACCTGGTGGACAGGTAAACTTTGTCACTCACCTTGTAAGCGTTAGGTTCTATTCTTTTCGTGTTGGCTTGTGCCTTATAGGAAGCTCTGGCTTCATCAAGACCTTTGCGAACAACTGGCAAGGTGGTTTGTAAGTGACTTATCCATTGTTTCTTTTTTAAAGGTTTTTTTATTTTTAAATATATATAAGTATTAAATACATGAACAGTATGGCATCTGGGTATCTTTAATTTTGGTACCAAGTAATAGTGATGAGATTAACAATTTTGATAGCTTTAATTACATTAATCATACTCACATCATTATAATACCTTTGTACATAATACAATCATCTTGCAGCTTCTAGTCCTTTCATTTACATACTGAGTTTAACATATTGTATACAAATATGCATAATAATATTTTCCTCCTTTCTAATTTTTACCTCTATTCTATATATTAATATCACAAATCTTATATTGGTAGATACTCTATTTCTATCCTTGCCCATTTTAGTATTTCAATTCTTGTTAATTTTTTTCTTTTTTTTTTCCTTTGGCATGTTTTCCACATCATTATGATAACATTATAAATATTACAATTAACATTGTTAACATTATAATATTTACTCCACCATATATCTAATCCCTCACCATTTAATTTTTCCAATATTTTATTACAGAATACTAATAGCTGTAGTAACCTTAATACTGTTGTTTAAGGTTATATAATACAATCATCTTTCAACTTCTGATCCTTTCCTTTACATACTAATTTTAAAACATTATATAAAAATATACTTAATAATATTATCCCGCTTTCTAATTCCTACCTCTATTCTAAGTCTTGATAGCACAAATCTTGATGGTGGGTGTTCTGTTCCTATACATCATCTCTCGTTTGCTTCAATATTTCAATTCTTATTGATTGTTTAGCATGTTTCCATACTCCTCCTTTGGAATTTTATATCTCCATGTATCATTCATAATCTCTTGTGAGCTGCTTGAAGAGTCCAAGCAATGGGTTCAACTTTAGCTTGGTTGGCCAGAGACTGAGAGAATTTGCCTAGCCATGCCTCTTTCTCCCATGAGCCTTCAATGTTTCAACTGAGTCAGCCTAAAGAGACTTGCTTTAAATTTCTCCATTTTAGAAAAATTCTTTAAAATCATTTAAAATATTCTGCCAGCCACAGAAGAAGCTCTCTTTCTCCCTTTTCTCTTAAAGCTTAACACTAACAGCTTGAAGTGTTTTCCAGTGTGACAGTCAGGAGCTCCGTGGAGCTAATTAGCTCCGGAGCTAATCTCTTGCCTCAGGGGCCGATCTTAATGGCCACCATTAATAGCATAGCGGAGGCAATCCTTTTAAAGGCAAATTAGGCTCCTAACAACTCAGAAACGCGGTGAAAAGCCTTAAATGCCTCAGAAACCATCATGGGATCGTTAATTAGCAGTCTTTCTTTATCGGAAACACAGCAAGGAGCCACGTGAGCTTGGCGACTGGGCCTAACATTTCTGGCTGATTTATTGCTATTGCCTTTTGTGGTTTGGGAACTGTTGTGTCTGTCCTGCACCATTTGAATACTGCTGCTTTTCCTCACAGCGTTATTAGAGCTGGTCATTGATCAGTCTCACGCCTAATACCTAACAGCAGTGGAAAATTGCGCTTACAAACTGTTGTGTCAGTTTGACGCCATATTTACCAATACAGGAGTGAGGAATAATATCATTATCATAATACATTGCCCTAGTAAGCCTTTCTGATTGAATTGTTTTTTCTCTTGTCATTCGAAGATGGCAAATCGCAGCTCCTCTCACTCCAAAAATACTGCATCCCATTCTTCTGCTTCTAAGAAAGCTATGTCTTCAGATCACAGTAAGGCAATTGGGGCTCAGCCTGGGCCTTCCACCAGATCCAAGGCCTCTTCTTCCACAGCTGTTGATAAGGATGCAGAAAGAAGGCAAAAAGCTCTAGAGAAACAATTTGCAAAGGCAAAAAAGCAGGCAGAAGCCTCCTCAGGCCTAGGCCTTGTCATTGTTCACCTAGAGCCTAATATTCCTCCAATTCAGAATACTCTTTCTGCTTCAAATGAAGATAGATTGAATTGGTCTCCAGATATTACCACAGATCCTCCAACTGAATTAATTGAAAGTGCTGAGGAGGTTATTTCCATATCAGAACTGGCCTCATCTGACCAGGGAGTCATTCCAGTACCTAGGAGGTCAGCTCCCTCAGCTACTTTCACCCCTACAGCAACGGGGCTCTGCCCTGAGGTAAATCAGGCCCCTGTTCTTTCCCAGGAACTCTGCCAGATGTTAGCTCAGACCATGGCACAGGGCATAGACTCTGCCCTCCTTAGGAGGGGCATCCCTGCTCCTGCCTCAGCTGATACCACTCCCAATGTACACCAGGCCCACCAGGATAGGGTTTATTCTCAGGCCTCTCACTCACCTCATGATTCTCAAGGCAGTGAATGGTCTTATACTGGGGAGGAGGAAGAATTCTCAGATCATGATCTTTCTGAAGATGAAGGCAGATCTCCAGACAAGCCAGCCTTCACTGGCCTTTTCAACCCTAGCATGTTCAAGACCTTGTTATACAAGGCCAAAACCACTGCTAATCTATGGGTTGTGGCTGGGCATCTGACCGCTCGGCTGAGCGGGATTCCCATGCTCGATTATTTACAGAACCGGTCACTATCCAGGACGCTGTTCCTTCTCCCAGATTATTCATAGACATTATCAAGAAGCAATGGCTTCAACCTGGGTCCTTTTCTAATCCCAGCGGATTAGACAAAAAGATGTACACTGTAGAACAGGAGGTAGAGGACATGCTTAAGTTGCCTACAATAGATACTCCCTTTGCCAATCTAGCATCTTCCAATATTCTCACCTTGGACTCTGCAGAAGGGCTGAAGACCGAGGATAGGAAAGCTGAGATGTCAGTTTGTAAGACACATCAGGCAGCTGCCTGGGCCATCAGATCAGCCACGGCAGCTTCTTTCTTTAATAGAACCTCCCTCCTGTGGCTGCACCAAATGCAGGCAAGGGCTCCCCTTGGAGATATCAGATTACACCAGAACATCAACAGATTAATTGCTGCAGCAGAATACTCTGCTGATGCAACCCTTAATGTGGCTAAATTCACTTCCAGGGCCCTGGCTTCTAACATGACTTCCAGACTATTGTTATGGCTTCGCCATTGGCAAGCCGATATGAAATCCAAATGGAAATTGGTGTCTGCTCTCTTTCAGGGCAATAATTTGTTTGGTGATGTTTTAGATCCCATTTTGGTAGAGACCAAGGATAAAAGGAAGGTACTTCTCCTGTCTCACAGGAGGACCGACAGGAGATACTCTCCATATTATCACAGGCAGTCCTTTCATGGGGCGGAGGGTGGTTACTCTGCCCCAACCTATCAGAGGACTTACCCCCCCCCCCAATCTTCAGACCGATCCAAGGATAGAGCTCAGTTCAGGGACAGGTCTAGACAACCCCAGTCTAGGAGACCCTTTTGAGCGGCCGGCGATAGACCTTACTGCAGGTCCAAATGACTCCCAGTCACAGGTTCCCATTGGAGGCCACCTCATGAGGTTTTCAGCCCACTGGGAGCTCATCACAACCGACGCCTGGGCTCTGCAAACTGTCCGGCTCGGTCTCACATTGGAGTTTTCATCCCTCCCTCCGAGAAGATTCATCTTTTGCACTCTTCCCAGAGATGCCACAAAGAGGTCTCTGATGGAAGCCGAGAGCCTTCATCTACTTTCCATCAAGGCAATAGAACCGGTGCCTGTCTCGCAGAAAGGTCTCGGTTTCTATTCAATCCTCTTTCTGGTTTCCAAGAAATCAGGGGCTTGAAGGGGAATACTCGATCTAAAAAGACTCAACAAACACATCAAATACAAGAGATTCAAGATGCAATCCTTAACCTCTATTCTAAATTGCATCAGACAGGGGGATCTATTCATCAGACATAGATCTAAAAGAAGCCTACCTGCACATACCAATTTGGATTTCACACAGGAAATATCTCAGATTCTGTTACACAGGGCAACACTTCAATACAGGGCCCTTACATTCAGCCTGTCCTCTGTCCCCAGGACATTCACAAAGTTCCTGTACATGGTGGCAGCCCATCTGCGGGCTCGCCCAATCAGACTTCAATGTTACCTAGACAACATTTTGATTCAATCTTTATCCATCAGGCAGGCGAGACAGGATTTGTCAGAGACTATTCAGGCTCTGCAACTTCACGGGTTTTCAGTAAATCTAGAAAAGAGCCAGTTAATTCCATTCCATTCTATCCTTCATTTAAGTGCCCGGATAGACACAGTCAGTTGTCAGGTCTTTCTATCACCAGAATGTCTAGTCAGCATACGGGCCTTAATACATCGGGTCAGGTCAGCCAGGTCTGTCTCCCTCGCAGTATTGTCCCAGTTGTTAGGGAAAATGATATCATGTCTGGCCATAGTTCCTTGGGCAAGATTACATTCCTGAACCATACAGTGGTTCCACCTACTGAGCCAATGAGCAGGCATCAGTCACTCCACAACAAGTCAGAGTGCCTCCAAAAGTTCTCCATTCCCTGAATTGGTGGATGTCACCTTCCCTAGAGAAAGGCTGCCTCTTCAAGGAACCACCACGTCTAACATTGACTTCAGATGCCAGTCTATTCGGTTGGGGGGCTCACCTGGATTCCCAGATGGCACAGGGCAGATGGTCACCACAGGATCTGTTACATGACATAAATTGGTTGGAACTCAGAGCTGTCCACCTAGCTCTCCGTCATTTCCACCTCTCGCTAACCAACCATCACGTGTTGCTGTTAACCGACAATGTCACCACAAAGGCACACGTAAACAGGCAGGGAGGCACCCGGTCCAAGGATCTGATGTCCGAAGCAGCGAGCCTCAGCCTCTGGGCGGAATCACACCTGCTCTCCCTCCAGTCAGAACATATCTCAGGCGCACACAACAAACAGGCAGACTGGTTGAGTCGAACAACCGTTGATCACTCTGAGTGGCATCTCCATCCAGATCTGTTTCACCAACTGACGACCAGGTTCGGCTAACCATGCGTGAATCTGTTTGCAACCCCAAAGAACACTCACCTACCATCGTTCTTTTCCAGATTTCCAATGCCGGGGACAGAAGCGACAGAGGCCCTTTGGGCGCCCTGGCCTCAAATCCTCCTATATGCATTCCCTCCGACACCTCTACTACTGAGGGTCATCCGGAAGCTTCTGGATGAGCAGGCAGAAATTCTGTTGCTGGCTCCGCACTGGCCCAGAAGAGTAAGGTTTGCGGACCTTGTGTCACTTTCAGTGTCTTGCCTGTGGAGGATTCCACCTGACAGGATTGTCCTGAGCCAGGGGGCAGTTCAACATCCCGAGCCTCAGTGGCTTCAACTGACTGTCTGGCGACTGAGCGGGAAATCCTGAGGGACACCAGATTCTCAAGCAAAGTCATTTCTGTCATCCAGGCCTCTCGTCGTCTGTCTACCACCAGGATTTACGATGCCACTTGGTCAACGTTCTCTAGCTGGTGCCGAAAATCACACATTCCTCCCAGGGCAGCTTCCCTTCCAGACGTCTTGAGTTTCTCGCACTCAGGATTCAAATGGGGACTTACTGCTAACACGCTCCGCAGACAAGTGGCAGCCTTAGCGACTATTCTACATGGAGAGGGTACTATCCCTCTCTCTCAACACCCCAAGGTGAGGAGTTTTCTTTGAGGCGCTGTTAACTTACAGCCTCCTCCAGTCCATAGGTATCCTTCCTGGGACTTGCCCCTCGTCCTACAAATGCTCACGTCTGCTCCATTCGAGCCTTTAGGATCCACCAGCCTCAGAATACTTACCTTCAAGGTCACCTTCTTGATAGCAATCACATCTGCACGGAGGATCTCTGAACTGGTGGCACTGTCGGTACGTAGAGATCTATGCATCTTTCACTCCAACAGGGTTGTCCTCAGGTTGGACCCAACTTTTGTACCAAAAGTCAATTCTTGGTTTCACAGGGCACAGGAGGCGGTTTTATCTAACCTTTGCCCTGATCCAGCACATCCTAGAGAACGATGTTGGCACACGCTCAACGTTTGTAGGGCACTTCGCAAATACAATGATAGGACTGCTCCATTCAGGAAGTCTGAATCATTATTTGTATCATTCCAGCCTACTACCATGGGGAAGAAAATTACCCCATCTACAATTGCGAGGTGGATCAAAGCTTGCATCGCAATGGCTTACAAACACCAAGCTACTTCAGTGCCTAGAAACATCACTGCGCATTCAACACGTAGTGCTGCCACCATGGCAGCCTGGGCTACTCAGGCTTCCATATTGGAGATCTGGAGGGCTGCAACTTGGGCTTCTCCCACTACGTTTATCAGAAATTACAAGTTGGACGTTTTTGCCTCGGCCAAGGCTTTGTTTGGCAGAAGAGTCCTGCATCAGGTTCTACCGGGCGAATGACCACTCGGACTCCCACCCTAGGGATACTTAGCTTGGGTATATCCCATTGCTTGGACTTTCCAAGCAGCGCACAGGAGATTGAACATTGGATTTTATCTGAATGTTCGATCTATGCGCGCTGCAGGAGAGTCCAACCTCGCCCTAATATAGCGGTCCAGCATCCAACACCTAGTTATAATGGACATTATTCTATCATCATTGCTACGTCTTCTACAGACCTCTTCGTTGAAACACTGAAGGCTCATGGGAGAAAGAGGCGTGGCTAGGCAAATTCAACTCAGTCTCTGGCCAACCAAGCTAAAGTTGAACCCATTGCTTGGACTCTCCTGCAGCGCACATAGATCAAACATTCAGGTAAGATCCAATATTCATTTGGTCTAAATGTTTCCTCTGTCACTTCCTCTTCCTCTCACTGCCAAATCTTCACTATACCCATCAGTGTCTCTTTCCTCACTTTAGGAATGTCTTCCTGCTCATCCAATTTTATTTTTAAGTTCCTTAATGTATAGTCAACTTGATTTATTTCATTCATTTTAATTATCTCTTCCTTTTCCTTGTCTTCTAAATTCATTTGTTGTTTTATCTGCTCTATCCTGTCCTCTGTTTTTTCTATTTCCTGGGTTTCCTGTTCATTTTTATTGTTGTTTGCTGGACATTTTCTAGTCTCACAACTATATCATGCACCAAACCCTTTATCTCCCGGTGGTTCTTTGTTATAGTTTCATAGACACTTTGAAACATCAGTGACATTTCTTTCTGAAATATAGTTATTTTCCCCTGTTGAAGCATTTTGTCTTATTTTAATAAATCCAAAAGTTACTCAATAATCTATCAAGGTCCCAAAATCTTTGTTGTCTGTAACATCAAAAAGCCAATATTAAAACTATTTGCTCAGTGCTAGAATAATTCCTCAAGATGCACAATATTTATAGTCCTTTATAGTCCTCCACCAGTCAGTTTACTCCTTCCAAACTTTCCAAAAAGCCTCTTGTCTTGTCCTGTCCTGTCTTGTCCTGTCCTGTCCTGTCCTGTCTTGTCTTTGGTTTTTCTGCTTTCACCTCTTTGTGGTGTTATCAGACAACGTTTATACTCATAGGTGATCCAACAGGTTTTCCCTTGTCTTCATCAGCCACAGAGTCAGCTCTTTAATTCCAATGATAATTCCAAATATTTATGAACCACTCTATTTAGCAGTCTTCAAAAGTCTGAAAGATTTTTCCTCCTTAATTGTGAAACAAACAGGTATCAGACAGTGTGCATGAGAAAAGAACAGTCTTCAGATATTGTTTAATCTCCATTCTATATTGCAGATATTATTCCAAGGACATTCCCAGCTTTGTGAAAATATAGTTTTCTTTCTTTCACCAGTAGATGGCACCATCACCTAAAATTCAACATTGCACCTAGTGTGACAGCTAGAAATCTATTCCAATTTCCTTCAGATAATTTCTTTCAGTTTCTTCCAATAATCAGTCCAATGTTTCCAGCATTTTAAAATGCCCTTTCCAAATGTTTCCAATAAAGTATTCCAGTCCAGTCTTTCTCTATTTTAAGAATTATATTCTCTCTTAGATTTCACTTTCTTTTGGATCTAAATCTTTCTCAGTCTTTGTTTGCCACTTTTTTAACATTTTAAAGAGTCTATCTTTTCGGAATTTCTTTTCTTTGGGTTTTAGTCTCTAGTAAGGAAGTTGAAAATCATCTCACCCAGCTCCAGTCCACTGTTCACTTACCACTCATTTCTTTCTTCAGTTGTCCCAGTTTCCCAGTGGCCATAACAGCCTCCTCTATTCTTCATTGTTGGATAAGATCAAACAATTGGATAAGCAGGAGAGTTGCCACTCTCCATGATCTACAAGGGGTCCCTCCTTTCTTCATCATCCAAGGTGACTTTAGCCCTTTAAGCCCCCCCCCCCAAGAAGAGAGATCAGCCTAGGTTCATGGAGCCCCCCTCCATACAACTGTGTTGCAGTGACACCGACTGGAAGTCCCAGCTTATCCATTGTTTCAAAGAGGGGATTTCTGGTTCATGTAAGGGCAACTCTAGTATAGCAGTAAATTCTTGCCCTGTGGCTACCCTGAAGGGTGAATCCTGTGCTAATGTGTACAAATGGCAGTAGTTCGATCCAGTTTTACTGTTGGTAATTTATAAAACAACTCAGCTATTGCTCCAGAACTGAGTTAGTTCGTTCCATCGCCCATTCATTTGTGAATGATGACTAGAACTAAGCCCCTGGTTGGTTCCGAGGAGGTCCAAGGAGGCTTTCCAGAACTTGGAGGTGAATTGGAGCCCTCTATCTGAAATAATATATGTGGAGCACCGTGCGAGCAATAAATGTGTACTTAAAACAGGATAGCTAGGGCTTTTGCCATAGGGATCTTTTGGCATGGTATGAAATAGACCTGCTTTGAGAAGTGATCTGTGACAACCCAGATTATTTGGTTTCTGAAACTCTTTGGCAATTCTATAATGAAATCCATGGAGAGCTCTTTCCAGGGTGCCAAAGGGTCTGCAACCAGCTGTAGTAGACCACTGATTTTCCTTTGCCTGCACTTAGCCATAGCACAAATGGGACAGTTTGCTACATAGCTTTCCACATCCTTTTTTTAACAAGGCCACCAGAGTTGCTATTTCAGCAAGTGTAGAGTTTTCACAAAACCAAAATGACCGGCGAACCTAGAATTGTGACAGGCTTGCATAGTTTTCAGTCTTTCCATGACTGGGACATACAGTTTATGTGCCAGTCAAACTAGCCCATCCTTTATTGTGCAAGTGTGTTTGTGAGCACAGAACCACTGTTTCCAATGTTTTTTTGAACACCATGATTATGGTGTTGTCTAAGGTGAAGGGATCCTTCTTTGCCTGGGAATGTGTGACAACTTTGTCTGCCAGCTGGGAAGCCGGGAGATAGGATTAATTAGTTCTGCTTTAGCACTATTGTATTGGGGTAACCTGTTGTGGCTCCGTTGCCTGAGCCTGTGTCATCAGCAGATGCAGACTCTGAGAGTGAGGGAGAGGAGTTGGTAAGGCCTCCTTCTCTAGGATCCTTCTCTCTGGCAATGCCTCTGGAGGACACCGAAGGGCAAGAGATAGGCCCAGAGCCAAGCACATCCCCGCAGCCACAGGTGGACAGCGACGAAGGAGATAAGTGCTGGCTGGACTCTCGTCAGCGTCGCAGAAACAAACGTGCACAACAAAAGGGAAGGCGTGCCCATGATTAGCTGACTCACTGGACCACACCCCACAGGTTATAAAAGGGGGTGAGTTAGCCATCTGTGATGGACAAAACGAATTCCTTTGAGTCACTTTGCATCTCGGCTTCGGATTTATTCTTGGACAATTGTTATTTGTGTGTATTTCTTCTCTGTTGATAAAAGGTCTTGGCAAGCAGCTGCTGCTGGGGTTGCTGCCAAGTGTCTTATCGGACTAATTGGTTGCCTGCCAGTTTATTTAACCCCCGGCTGTCTGTTTGTGTGTCTGTGTGGGAGACGGGGACAGAACATAACCTGGACAAAGCATCTGCCAGAAAGTCCACCCCCATCCCCCATTAAATATCTCAAAATAAAAGTAAATCATTGGAAATACTTTGCCCTCTGTTTCGGGGACATTTTCCTCAGGTTTTTGAGAGCTTCTAAATTCTTGTAGTCGGTCCACACCTGGAAGAGTATTTTATTCCCCTCCCAGAAATGTCTCCAAGTCAGGAGCACCCATCTGACTGCAAAAGCTTCTTTCTCCTATATCACCCACCTTTGTTCAGTTTCAGTTAACATTTAGAGGTGTACATGCATGGTTGCAGTTTGCCTTCTTCATTTTCTTGGAGTAGAACCACTGATTGCCACATCACTGGCATTGGCCTGAATTACAAACGGTTTCTCTGGATCCGGGTATTTTAACACTGGTTAAGCTGAAAAAAGTATTTTCAGCTTCTTGAATGCCGCTTGGCATTTCATTGACCATTTTAGAGGCTCACTGGGTTTTGGCTTGAAAATCTTTTGGTTTTCAACAGATTAGTAATTGGAAGCATTATCTGGGCAAAAGAGGAGATGAATTGCCAATAGAAGTTAGTACAGTGGTTCCCAAATTTTTTCAGACCACCGCCCCCTTGGTGCTACAAACTCATCCTCAGTGCCCCCCACTCCCACCCCTATAAATAGCATTGTTTGGAATAGCAGTTTGCACGACCCACTAAGGAAGATAGTAACAGTAAAATTCAAAACTGTAACAATTAATTGCACATTTATTCAAAATCCTATTTAAAAATCTTTTGTTAATTCAACAAAATTGTTGAACATGATCCAGTGATACCAGGTTTTCAAAGTCTGATAGTCATTTATCAAGAACCTTTGTAACTACTAACTTAGTAAACTCAGTAAAATTTAGTAATTACTTCACTGTTCAGTAAATTCTTTTTTATATTTTATAAAAAGTTTTTTATTTTAAGCATAATTAAAGACATACATAGACATACGACATATACATATAACATATACAAAAATCTTAGTTTCTTTTTCAGCTACTTAACAGTGATCCATTTCTTACTAAGTATTAAGTATTCACAGATATTATAATGTTAACTTATTCAGCCTTTTTCTCCTATTATATTTTAATTCTACTAACATATTAATTGGTCTGTCACATTATCTTCCTACCCTTCTTCATTCCTTTAATTTATTGCCTTATTTTTCAACCATTCATATCAATTATTCCACACTTTGTAATATTTGGTTTCCTCTTTCCTCTGAATTTCTTTAGTTAGTTTATCTAGTTCTGCGCATTCCAAAATCTTTTTAACTATATCCTTATCTGGTGGTACTTCTTCTTTCTTCCAGTATTGCGCATATATAATACATGCTGCAGTCAATATATGTAATATGAGATACTGTGTTTCTTTGGTATAATTTTCTATTGACATCCCTAATAAAAACTGTTCAGGTTTCCCCTCTATTGAATTCTTAATTATTTCTTCAATCCAGATTTTAATTTTCTTCCAGAAGTTTTTCACCACCGGGCATGTCCACCATTGATGATAAAAAGTTACATAACTAATCTTACACTTCCAGCATTTCAGCGAGTTGCTGGGAAACATTTTCGCTATTCTTGCTGGTGGAAGGTGCCATCTGTGAAGCATTTTCATCTGGTTTTCCTTGTATGCAGCTGAGATTGTTAATTTCATATTTGTTTTCCACATCTTCTCCCACTTCTCCAATTCTATTGGGGAATTAAAATTTTGGGCCCATTTGATCATCATCTCTTTCACCGTTTCCTCTTCCATTTTATACCGAAGTAGAAATTTGTATATTTTACTAATTAGTTTTTGTTCATTTTTAACAGAATTTTATCAAGGTCAGATTGTTCTACTCTAATTTGATCGTTTTTCCTCTCCTCAATATATTTTGATCTTATTTGTAGGTATGACCATCATTGTATTTCCCTACCTAAGTCCTGTTCCAATTCATGTTTTGTTTTTAGAGTTGCCCCATCATTAACAATATCCCTATATCTGATAATTTTGGACCAGTCAACCAAATTTGGATGTGTTAATATTTCTTCTGGGGAGATCCAGGGCGGTACTCCTACAGTATATAGTGATGTTTCTTAATTTTGTTCCATATTGTTAAAAGTGAGTTTCTAACTACATGTCTTTTAAAGTATCCATGAGTGCTCTCTTTCCCACCTCCCATAGAAAAGCGTGCCACCCTACAGGAAGATCGTGTCCCTCTAATATTAGGAGTCTTTTATTTTCTAATTTTATCCATTCCTTTATCCAGACTAAACTAGCTGCTTGGTAATAGGTCTCCCAGTCCGGGAAAGCTATTCCTCCTCTGTCTCTTGTATTCTGTAGTACTTTTAATCTAATGCCAAATAAATTTTATGGTTATTCTATTTAATACGTCAAAAAAATTTTTTTCCATTCTAATCGGTATAACCTGGAAGAGGAATAAGATTTTGGGTAAAATACTCATTTCTATTGCCACTACTCTTCCTGTCCAAGAAATTTGCAGCCTTGTCCAATTTTCTAAATCCTTCTCAATTTGCCAACCAATTTATCATAATTTTCTTTTTTGATTGATGAGCTTCTTGCGGTTAGCCAAATTCCCAAATATTTTTTTTTTTTTGGTGGTTTGTATATCCATTATCTTTTCTAATTCTATCTCCTGTTCTTTTGTAAAGTTTTTAGTTAATATTTTGGATTTATTTTTATTTATTTTTAAACCCACCACTGCACCAAATTCTTCTACTTTCCTGATCAATTTAGGGCCTGATCTAGTGGATCTTCAATTATAAAAACCATATCATTCCGCGTAAGCTTGAATTTTATATTCCTCATTTTTTATTCTCAAACCTTTGATCTCTTGGTCTTCCCTAATTCTATTTAAGAGTGGTTCCAGTGATAAAATAAAGAGAAGTGGGGAAAGAGGGCAACCTTGCATACACCCTTTGTTATCTCAAATGCCTGTTGTGTCTTGATTGAACATTACTTTTGCTGTTTGTTTTGAATATATTTTTTCAACCATTTTTCCAAATTTTTGTCCAAATTCCATTTTCTTTATCAAATTTGTCATAAATTTCCAATTCAGATTATCGAAAGCTTTTTGCGCATCAAGGAAAACCAATGAAATTTGCTTCCCCGAATGTATTTCATAGTACTCTAATATATCAATTATTGTACATGTATTGTTTTTAATTTGGTGTCCTGGTAAGAATCTGCTTTGATCTGGATGAATATGCTTATTCAGAATCGTTTTTAGTCTTTCTGAAATTATTGACATAAATGTTTTATAATCAGAATTCAATAGAGAGATGAGCCTATAGCTTTGTATTAGTTGTTGGTCCGAATCTTCCTTTGGAATAAGTGTAATTAATGCCTCTGATCATGATTTCGGAATATTTGTCTCCTACAGTACCTCATTAAATATATCTAGCAGGGCTTCCGGTGGCGTCTCCGTCGTTGCCGGATGGTCTTTTTATGACCGCTGGCCTCGCCGTGCGTTGGAGCCGCCCTACAGCTGGCAGGTGGCTCGGAAAACCCGCTCTGTAAACGGCAGAGCGGGTAGAGCTAGTGGTGGTTGGTAGAGCCCCCCTGAGTTGCCCCCAGGACCTCTTTTTTGTCCTGGGAAGGGCTCAGGGTGATGGCTCCCTATTCACCTCACGGAAGCTCCGCGCAGCGAGGGACCTCTGCTCGCAGCAGCAGAGCCAGACGACGAGAGCAATGCCACTAAAATGATAGAAATCTACAGCAAGCGAGCAATTTGGCGAAACCAGGACTTACTAAGAAGGAAAAAAGCAAGTATTTGTCTTTTTAATCAGTTTTAAGGAAAAAAGAGATTTAAGAAAATGCCTCAGAAAATGGCGACTGGCTATGCTAGAGAAAATGCCTGAGAAAATGGAGAGTGGAAAGTGAAAGTGAGAGCTAAGCCTGCTTTGAAGTACTTAAAAGAGGCATTCTAACAGGATTTTTGAAAAAAGAAACAAAATTGATTTAAATAGAATCCCTTTGCTTTTTTGGGAAAAGTTAAGATTTTGTGGAAGTTTGACTCCAAAACAAAAATCAAGGTGGGGCTCCCTTACTTATCAGACAAAGGAAAAAGTAGAGAAGACTCAAATGCAGTTGCAGGGAATTGGAAATGAGGATTTAAAAGACTTTATAACTAGGTCCTTGGGAGGTGTTGTTGAGAAGATAGAAAGCTCACAGAAGCAACTTGAGGAACTGGTACAGGAAAAATATGATAAACTGAACCAAATTATTACTAAAGTAGTTTCTGATCTTTCAAATGCGGTGTTGGAAATGGGGAAGAAAGTGGCTGAAATCAGTACAGAGCTTGATTCCAAGATGAAAGTTACAGAAGAAAAATTTTTTAAAGCTGATGCCAGAAATCAAAAAATTGAAAATGATGTGATGTTGCTTCAATTTAAATCTATGGAGTCTGCGTTAAGATTAAGAGGCATAAGAGAGAATAATAGAGAAAATTTAAGAACAGTCTGTGCTAAGGCATTAGTGGCATTACTAAAGTTGGAAGATGATCAAATTCTTGGCTGTATTGAAAAAGTCTATAGGGTGAATTCACGTGTGGCCAGACAAAGGAATCTGCCCAGAGATGTTGTTGTCTATTTTACTGATAGAAGATTGAGAAATGATATTTTGCAAAAATCCTATTCTGCTACTGTGCAGGTAGAAGGTACACAAATTAGTGTTTATAAAGAGCTACCACCTAAGATTTTAAGAGACAGAAAAGATTTTGGTTTTTTGGTGAAGGAACTGAAGAGAAGTAAGATTCCATTTAGATGGGATGTACTAGTTGGTGTGATTTTGAGATATCAAGATGTGAGATATTGTTTAAACACTATTGAAAAAACAGAACATTTTTATAACAATATACTTAAGGGAGCCCCCATATCTTCATCCTCACCAATGTTGTTAACCATGGAAGAAGACATTAAAGATAAAGAGCTTGAAAGAGAGACTGAGAAACAATGCAGACTGATGGAATTAGAAAATCAAAGTGTGTCAGAAGAAAAAGGAGCACTAGGTGGTTTTCTAGATGATTCTATTATGGATTATCTAGACCTGAAAATAAAGCATCCCAGAGATTCAAGAGATGTGGTACCGGGCCTTGAACTGTTGAAGCAAGAACTGAATGATAAACATATAACTCGAGATGAGAAGCAAACTTCACTAAAGCAGAAGCAGCAGAGGCCCAGCACTACACAAGAGCAAAAGGGGGATGATGGCAAGCAACAGAAAGCAGAAGTCAGGGGAGGAACTAAACCGAAAACCACTGCTGTGCAACAGAAACTTCTTGAATTGTTTGATTCACTTCGTGAAACTTAAAGGACATTTATGAATAGATTGAATTTTTTACAGAAAGGATGGCAAATATTTTATTAATTGAAATAGTTTAAAAGATAATCTTGATTATCTATGATTCATATATGAAAATGGATTATAAAATTTTTGCAAAACTCATCCTAAGTTGGATTTATCATTTTGAGAAAGGTAAACAGATCGCTGCAATATATGCAGATGATCTGTGGTTACCCTATTATAGCTTTTTGGAACTAATCATCTAGATGAAGAAAATAAAGATGAAAACATCTTGGAAACCCAAAGGAAGGGTTTATTTATTTATTAAATTTATATACCACCCTGAGTCCACTAGGAGAAGGGCGGTATATAAATTTAATAAATAAATAAATAAATAAATAAATAAATAAATAAATAAGTGGAAAGGTTGGCAGGATTTGAAAGAGCTTTAAAGGAACATCTGGGAATGCAGCTTGTAGTTTTTATACAAGCTTTGGAAAATTGGATGAGCTGCATCTGTTTTTCTTTTTAGGTGGTTCAGCAGTAGCTAGGTTGAATGTTCTACCTAGAGGACTACAAAATACCTTTGTGGTTGGATTTTACAAATATAAAGTCACTCGGGGGGATTTCTATACGGAGAGATGTTTTTTGCTGATGGGGGCAGCTGGAATATGAAGTTTATAAAAACTATGTTGGAAGATAGTATATTCAACTTCAGTCAAGATGAAGAGAAGACTAAAATTTGGATTATTGAGACAGAAAATCATTAGACATAATTGTTATATATTATATATTATATATTATTATTATATAATAAGGGGGATTGATTTAGATAAAATAATTTTTAATATTTGATTAGAGAAATGTTCGAGGTTTTTTGTTTTTTTTAGCTGATGGGCGCAGTTGGAATATGACGTTTATAACAACTATGTTGGAAGAAGAAATTGATTTAATTGGGTTATAATATACTTAACTTTAATTAAGGTGAAGAGAAGGTTAAAAATTGGTTTACTGATAAAGAAAAATATTGATAAAGAAAATTATTTGATATAGATGCTATATATTATTTTTTATTATTATATAATAAGGGGGATTGACTTAGGTAAATAATTATTAATTATTAATATTGGATTAGAGAAAGGTATGATATTTTTTATCTGGGCTTAAATATTATAAGAGTGGTATTAATTGATAAATGAGTACTGATGGTTGATAAATGAGGTAAAATATTATTATTATTAGTTTTTTATTATAATATTATTAGTTTTAGGAAAACTTTATTACTTATAGGTTTATTTGTTATATTATTTTTGTTATATGTATTTTTTCTTTTTTAATTTGTAGCAGAAGCCAAGGGGGGGATGGGGGGGATATGGGATTGGGTAGTTGGGGGGGAGGGAGGTTTGGGGGGAAGTGGGGGGGAGAAATGATAAAATTTGTATTGTAAAACTTTTTCAATAAAAAAAAATATCTAGCATTAATCCTCCTACCTGATTTATTGTATTCTTATATAATTCAATCGGGAGTCCACCAGGGCCTGGAGTCTTATTGTTTTTTTTTTTTGTCTTTTTATAGCCATCCCAAATTCAGTTTCAGAAATTGGTCTGTTCAATATTTATTTTTGTTCATCTGTCAATTTACAAACACTTATTTCCTCCAAATATTTTTTAATTTTGGATTCTTCTTTTTTGTCTTGTGTGTATAATTTAGGGGAAAAATTATAAATTATTCATTTTTTATCTTCTTTTCTATATCGGATTACCCTTTCTTCATCTTTCAGGCATTGTATCATCCTTTTTGTCCTTTTCTTTTATCAATTTATAGGCTAGCCACCTACTTATTTTATTTGCATGCTCAAAGTAGTTTTGTTTCTCTATCTTTATTTTCCAAGCTAATTCTTCCTGTGTTATCACATTTAATTTATGTTTAATTATCCTTCTTTCTTCTTGTAGTTCTTCTTGTAGTTTGTTTTGTTGTAAATTTTTCTCTCTCTTTTTCTTCGCGATATAAGCAATCGAGACCCCTCTAATATAAGCTTTTAGAGTGTCCCAGAGATTTTGAGATGAAGTATCCTCTTTTTTGTTTATGCTCAGTAAGATCTCTATTTCTTTTTCCATTTGCCATTTATATTCTTTCTCCTTGCATACATATTGATTTAAAGTCCACCTTTTATATCATTTTTGTCCCTTCCAATTAATTATTATAGGGTTATGGTCTGCCTATTCGTTTGTTCCAATATCTATTTTTTCCATTTCCAATTGCAGTTGTGTTGACATCCAGCCCATGTCAATCCTGGACCAAGACTGGTGTGGATATGAATAATAAGTATATTGCATCTCTTCTTTATTAATTTCTCTCCAGCTATCTTTTAAACCTAATTCTTGTATCATATTGAAAAACTCTTTTCGTAATATTTCTTTCTTTTTTTTTAGTTTTCTTCTCACTATAATAATCTTTTTTACTATCCACCATAGCATTATAGTCTCCTATTATGCAAATGTTTTCTATCTCCTGTTCTGCTATTTTATTATGTAATTTTTTGTAATATTCTTGCTGATTTGAATTTGGAGTATATATCACAACTAGTAAAAATTGTTTCAATTCAGTATCTAATTTGACCATCAAAATTCTGCCTTCATCATCCGCATATTTTAATTCTGATTTTATTCTTTCTTATATATATACAGCTATTCCCCCCCCCCTTTTTTTGTTGGGATAGAGACATGTATAATTTCCCTAATTTCTTATTTTCCAATAATTTTTGAAACCTTTTTTTATATGAATTTCTTGTAAACAAATAATATCTATGTCTAACTTCTTTAATTTTGAAAATGTTTGTGTTCTTTTCTTCTGAATATTTAAACCATTGATATTTACAGAGAATAATGATATTGCTTCTTCCATTCTTTGCTGTACTTGTCTTTTTGTATTTCTTGTCTCTCTTTTAGGTCTTCCTCTTGCTCCTTCTCTTTCTTCTTGTTCTTTTTCTCGGGCTTTCTTTAATTTTTTCTCTCTTTCTGTTTCTTCTTGTTGTTCTTCCTCTTGGCTTTTGCTTTCTAGTTCGTCCTTATTATCTTGTTCATCTTCTGAATAGTTTTTGTAAAACTCCTGTGCTTTTTCTACTGAGTCAATTTTGAATTTTTTATCTTGCCATGTAATGAGGATTCCTTCGGGCATAATCCATCGGAACATCACTTTTTGTTGTATTAATTGGGATGTCAGCTGGTGATATTGTTTACTTTGATCTCATATTCTCTGTGGGATTTGCTTTAGTATAATTATCTCTTTCCCTTGGTAAGACACTGTTTATTCTCTGGACTTTTTATATATTTCATCTCTGATTGTTTTTTTGTTGAACCTATTATGTACTTCTCGTGCCAGTCTATGTCTTCTGATATAATTGTTATGTACTCGGAATATTTCGTCTATCGAATCTATTATTTCCTCTTTGTCTCTTTGTATTAATTCTGATAATATTTCACTCATCTTCCCTTCCAGATCATCTTCTTTCTCTTCCACCACATTTTGGAATCGTAAAAAAAAGGAAGCTTTCTCCATTTAAATGCGATAGAGTCAGCCAGATCTTTATTTGCTTGTCAAGCATCCTGTTCTGCCATTTCTAATTTCAAATTCAATAAATCTACTTTAGATTCTATTTTTTGGACTTTCTGATCATTCTCTACCACTGTTTGCTGTATATTCTCCATCTTCTCCTTCATACCCTTAAGATCTTCTTTTAATTCTCCTATTTCATCTTTAATTTCTTTGTGAAACCTTCTAACTTCCTCTTTTTTTTTATTGAAAAAGTTTTACAATACAAAATTTTTCCATTTCCCCCCCGAACCCCCCCTTCCCCCAAACCTCCCCCCACCCCCACCCCTTCCCCCCATCCCCCCTTGACTTCTACTACAAATTAAAAAAAAACAAATACATATAACAAAATAATATAACAGATAAACCTATAAGTAATAAAATTTTCCTAAAATTAACAATATTGTAATAAAAAGAACTAATAATAAAATTTGCCTCATTAATCAACCATCAACCATCAATATTCATTTATCAATCAATACCATACTTGTAATATTTAAACCCAATTAAAAAATATCATGCCTTTCTCTAATCCATTGATATTAATATTACTAATTATATACCAAAATCGGTCCCCCTAATAAAAAAATATAATAAATCACATCCATATCCATATCAAATAATTTTATCCCAACTATGCCCATCAACTAAAAAACAAAAACATAAAACATTTCTCTATTCTAATAAAATATCATATATGATTATACATATGTAATTATAATTATACAATTATATCCAAAAGTTTTCTATCTCAATAATCCATGTTTCAATTTTCTCTTCATCTTGATTGAAGTTAAATATCCAACATAGTTCTAATAAGCGTCATATTCCTGCTGCCCCCATCAGCCAAAAACATTTCTCCATATAGAAATCCCCCCGAGTGACTTTATATTGGTAATATCCAACCACGAAGGTATTTTTTTAATCCTCTAGGTAGAACATTCAACCTAGCTAATACTATACCACTTAAAAAAAGAAAAAACAAATGCAGCTCCTCCTAAATTTCCAAACCTTATATAAGAAAAAAAAATCCCTGCAAGCTGCATTCCCAGATGTTCCTTTAAAGCTCTTTCAAATCCTGTCACCCTTTCCATTTCCTTCCTTCGGGTTCTCAAGATGTTTTCATCTTTATTTTCTTCTTCTAGATAATTAATTCCAAAAGAACTATCATAGGGTAACTACAGATCGTCTGCATAAGTTGCAGCAATCTGTTTGCCTTACTCAAGATGTTAAATCCAACTCAGGATAAACTTTGTAAAAATATTATAATCCATTTTCGTATATAAATCAAATATAGTCAAGATTATCTTCTATACTATTCAGTTGATCAGATTTTTTCAAACCTTTCTGTAAGATGTTTAAAGATTTCATAAATATCCTTCTGTTGCACATCAGTGGTTTCCAGTCGAGTTCCTTTCTTATCTTCTACTTCCTGTTGCTTAGCATCACCCCCCTTCTCTTGTAAAGTACTGGACCTCTGCTGTTTTTGGTTAAATAAAGTTGGTTTCTCATCTCGGGTTATAGATTTATTTTTGGATCCTTGTTTCGACAGTTCAAGGTCCAGTACTACCTCTCTTAGATCTCTGGGATGCTTTATTTTCAAATCTGGAAAATCCATAATAAAATCATCTGGACAACCACCTGGTGCTCCTTTTTCTTCTGACACACTTTGGATTTCTTCCATCTGCTTGCATTCCACAGTCTCTCTTTCAGATTCTTTATTCTTAATACCTTCAGGGGCTCCCTTAAAAATATTATTGTAAAAATGTTCCACTTTTTCAATAGTATTTAAACAATATCTCACATCATGATATCTGAAAATTACACCAACTGGCAAATCCCATCTGAATGAAATGTTACTTCTCTTCAATTCCTTAACCAAAAAACCAAAATCTTTTCTGTCCTTTAAAATCTTCGGCGGTAACTCTTTAAAAACACTAATTTGTATACCTTCTACCTGCACCTTAGCAGAGTAGGATTTTTGTAAAATATCATCTCTCAATCTTCTGTCAGTAAAGTAGACAACAACATCTCTAGGCAAATTCCTTTGTTTAGCTACATGTGAATTGACCCTGTAAACTTTCTCCATGCAGCCAAGAATTTGCTTCCAACTTTAATAATGCCACAAAAGCCTTTGCACAAACTGTTCTTAAATTTTCTCTCTTATTTTCTCTTATACCTCTTAATCTAATCACTGATTCCATAGCTTTAATTTGAAGCATCATCACATCATTCTCAATATTCTGATTTTTGGCATCAGCTTCCACAAATTTTTCCTGTATATCTTTCATCTTAGAATCAAACTTAATACTGATTTCAGTCACTTTCCTCCCCATTTCCACCACCGCACTTGAAAGATCAGAAACTACTTTAGTGATGGTTTGATTCAATTGATCATATTTTCCCTGTACCAGCTCCTCAAGATTCTTCTGTGAGCTTTTTATCTTCTCAACAACACTTCCTAAAGACCTATTTTTAAAATCTTTTAAATCCTCATTTACAGTTCCCTGCAAGTACATTTGGGTCATTTCTGTTTTTTCCTTTGTCTGAGTTGTAAGGGAGCCCCCCCTTGATTTTGGTTTAGGAGTCATACTTCTTAAAAAAAAAGTTTTAACTTTTATTTTTCCAAAAAAACAGAGAAGTTCTTATTTTTTCAAAAAACAGAGAAATTCTGTTTAAATCAATTTTTGTTTCTCTTCCCTACTAGAATGTTTCTTTTAAAGTACTTCGGCGCTGGCTAAGCTCTAACTTTCACTTTCCACTCTCCATTTTCTCAAACATTTTCTGAGCAAAGCCAGTCGCCATTTTCAGAACACTTTCTCCAGTCTCTCTCTTTTTTCTTCTAGAAAATTAATAAAAAACAATACTTGCATTTTTCCTTTTTTTTGAGTAATCCAGATTTCAGCAGCTTGTTTAAATTTCAATCAATCTTGTGGTGTTGCTCACGACGTCTGGCTCCACTGCTAAAAGCAGCAGAGATCCCTTGCTGCAAGGAGCTTCTCTGGGGGTGAATAGGGAGCCATCACCCTGAGCCCTCTCCAGGACAAAGAAGAAGTCCTGGGGGCAATTCAGGGGGCTCTACCGCACCCCCAGTAGCTCTACCCGCTCTTCCAACTGAAGAGCGGGGTTTTCGAGCCGCCTGCCAGCTGTAAGGCGGCTCTTTCACATGCGGCGAGGCCGGCGGTCATGGAGTGACTGCCGACAACGACGGAGGTGCCACCGGAAGTCCTTCTAACTTCCTCTTGATGCTCTGCCATCTTTTCTTGAGATTTCATTAAGGTCTCTTGTATCGTTTGTAACATGGCCTGCATAGTGCTCATCGTTGGTTCCATCTTATCTCTTCCTTTTCCCAGCATACTTTCAATCGAGTGCTGGGTTGAAGGAGAGGGGATCAAAGTTGAGGTTGATACATTTTTTTTGCAGTTTTTTTTATTGTTGTTGTTGCCATTTCTAAATTTCTTGTCAGATTCCTCCACAATTTCATAAAAGGACAAATTTACAGAACACTCTAACCTATTACAATTCAATTCAATTTAACTAGTCTTAAGACCTTTCTCTTATAATTATTATCTAATTATTATTCTTTAATCCTTACATCCTTTAATCCTTAAATTTTAATTCCAATTTTCTAATGGTATTTTCTATTTAGCATTTTTACTCTATTTTAAACAACCCCTTTCCCATATACATATATTCCCTTTCCTCTCAACTCTTATTCTTCTGTATAACAATAAAACCTTTTCAGCAAAGCCAAATACCCCCCTTCTCCAGATGCACTTACAATTTCAAAAATAGTTCAAAAGTACTACTCAAACCAATATTCCAGCCAATGTTCAGATCTTTAAAGCCAGATTTCTTTAAAGTTTCCCCCCCCCTTTTTTAATTAAGATTTTTTGACTTCCGGTGGCGCCTTCCTCGGCGGCGGCGGGCTTTCCCATGCCTGCCGGCTTCTTGGCGCGTTAGAGCCGCCGCTCAGCAGGCAGACGGCTCGAAAAACCTGCTCCTTAATGGGAGGAGCAGGGAGAGCTTCTGGGGGTGAGGTTGAGCCCCCTGAGTCGCCCCAGGAATTTTTCCTTTGTCCTGGGGAAGGCTCAGAGGGATGGCTCCCTCCCTATCCCCAGGGTATGCTCCGCGCCGAGAGGGTCCTCCGCTAATTACTTAATTAGCGGAGCCAGACGCTGGGAGCAACACCACAATTGAATTGATAATTGGAGCAAGCTGGAAAAGAGAGAAGATAAGTTAAAGCAAGTATGGATTTTTCTCTACTGATTTTTTGGAGGAGGAAGGAGGGGAAGGGGGAAGGAGAGGAAGAAAAGTGAAAGTCTTTTAAGATGGCGACTGGCTCTGCTTGAAAGAAAAGTGAGAGCGGAAATGGAATCTAGAGTTCAGTCCTGAAAGACTTTGAAAGAAATATTTTGTCACAGAAAAAGAATTTAAAGGAACAAAGGCTGATTTAAATAGATTTCTTCTGTTTTTTCCCCCCTTTTTTTCTCTATTGAAGTAAGAAGGAATTTTTTTTGGTCCTTTTTAAAAGCAAAGATGCCTAAACTTAAAGGAAGGGGGGGCTCCCCCTTGAGTCAGATGAATAAAGTTGAAATGTCTCATTTACAGAGACTTACAGAGCTGGATCTAAAAGAGTTAATTACAAGGTCCTTAGAGAGTGTGGTAGATAAGATAAAAGGATCACAGAAGGATCTTGAGGAGCTGGTTTCTGGGAAATATGACCAATTAAGTCAAACTATTGCTCAAGTAGCTTCAGATCTTTCAACTGCGGTGGCTGCAATGGGGAAGAAAGTGACTGAGATTAGTAGTAAATTTGAATCCCAGATACAAGAATTACAACGGAAACTTCTGGAAGCAGAGGCCAAAAGTCAGAACATTCAGAATGATGTTATTATGCTTCAAATTAAGGCTATGGAATCTGCAATTAGACTAAGAGGGATAAAAGAAAACAACAGAGAAAACTTAAGAATAACTTGTGCAAAGGCCTTTGCAGAATTATTAAAGCTACAAGATGAACTAATTTTGGGTTCTATAGAGAAAGTTTACAGAGTTAATTCACGTCTGGCTAAACAAAGGAATCTGCCTAGAGATGTCGTTGTTTATTTCACTGATAAAAGACTGAGAGATGATATTTTACAAAAGTCTTATTCTGATAGAGTGCGGGTAGCAGGTACACAAATCAGTATTTTTAAAGAGCTACCATCGAAGGTTTTAAAGGACAGAAAAGATTTTGATTTTTTGGTCAAGGAACTGAAGAGAAGTAATATCCCATTTAGATGGGATTTTCCAGTTGGTATAATTTTTAGATATCATGGTGTGAGACATTGTCTGAATACTATTGAAAAAGCAGAATATTTTTACCAAAATATTTTTAAGGGAGCACCGAAATATCTCAAGAATAAAAAATCAAAAACAGAGTCTACAAAATGTGAACAGAAAGAAGAAAATCAAAGTGTGTTAAAAGTAAAAGGAGAATTTCGTGGTTGTCCAGAGGATTCTACTATGGATTTTTCTGATGAGAAAATTGAACACCTCAGTGACCTTGGAGGGGGATCACAGGACCTTGAACTGCTGGAGGAAGATTCAAAAAACAAAGTTTTACTTCGAGATGACCAGCAGCAGAGGTCCAGTACTCTTCAAGACATGGGGGGTGATGCTAATCGACAGGAACTAGAAGTTAATGAAGAAATCCGACTGGAAACCACAGATGATAAATTTAAAGAGCATCATGAATCGTTTGATACTGAATCAGAAAGCATTGAAAGATTTGGAAAAAATGGATTATAAAAATTCTTTTAAGATGTATAACAATTTGTTAAAAGTTTATTCTGAGTTGGATTAACATTAAATTTATATATTAAAATGGATTATAAAAAATTTTTACTATGAAGTTTATCCTGGATTGGACATGATATCCTGAGTGTTGATAGATTGCTGCAAAATTAGCAGCGATCACTGGTTACCCAATTATATATTTTTTTGTGGAACTTATCTTCTAGGAGAAGACTATGAAATTGGAAATATCTTATAACCTGAAGGATTGAATTGCAAAGGGTGGCAGGATTTGAAAGAATTTTAAAGGAACATCTGGGAATGCAGCTCTTAGTTGGTTTTTTCTTCTCTTTTTTTTTTCTTCAAGGCTTGAATGTTAAGGCTGCAAAAGCCTATTTTTAGGTACAGTATAAGTTAGCTTGAATGAATCTTCCTAGAGGTGTGAATACCTTCGTGGTTGGATATTATTTATATAAAGTCACTCGGAGGGTTGTGTGGAGAAATGTTTTACTTTGCTGATGGGGGCAGCGGCAAGATGAAGATTATTGAAGCAGGATTTATGTGAGGAAATATGTTTGACTTCAATCAAGTTGAAGAGAAGATTGAAATTTGGATTATAGAGACTGAGAAATGAATTAAACAAAAGATAATTTTCTTTATGATATAACTGTATGATTATAATTATATATGCATATATATTTCTTATGTTTTATGTCTTTGGGGTTTTTTTTAGTTAAGGGGTGTAGTTGGGATAGAATTATAATGCTTATTAATGGTTTTTTTTACTATAATTCTGTTTGTCTTAGAAATATATTAATGTCTGCTTTTTTTTTACTTTTTACTTTTTTTCTTCCTTTCCTTCTTTCTCTTCCTCTTTCGAAATTTGTTTAATTTAGAATTTGAATATTTAATAATCTTTTTCTTTTTCTCTTGTTCTAAACTTCGTTTTTTTTTAAACCTGTAGCGGAAGTTGGGGGGGATGGGGAGGGAAGGGGTTGGGGTTGAGGGAGGATGGGAGGGGTTGGGAGGGGGGATTGGGGAGGGGGGGTGAAAATGAAAAAAATTTTTTTGTATTGTAAAACTTTTTGAATAAAAAAAAAAGATTTTTTTAATTAAAATTTTTAAGAACTTCTTCTGGTTCTTCCGCACCTTATTGCATCAGCTCACTCTTGACACTTTTCTCCCCACGATCAGTCCGTCGCACTTCTCAGTTTAAGACCAATTTACATTCCACTGTCTTTTTGATAATTATAAATCCACAGAGTTCGATTATCTATTTTTAATTCTCTGTCCACACTTTTTTTCCCAATGTTCTCTGTCCAGCTGCAGCAATTTTATCAATTGAAGAAAGGAAAGTTCTCAGTTTTTGTTTTTAAACTTACTCTTTTTCTATCTCTGGTCACAGTTCCTCCACAATATTCCTGGTTGTTAGTTTGTATCGTCTCTGTTGCTTCCACTTTCACTGCTTCCGCTGTCTGCTACTGTCTCCATTTAATCCACTCCCTTTAAGCGCGTTCCCTCTCAATAGCCCTCTCAATAGCACTTCTCTGCTCCCCGCGTCTCTCTTTTCATAAAAACTTTTTTTAAGTGTCATTTTTTCTTTCTTTCTCCTCCGCTTTCAAACTATCACTGCCGCTATCAAACTATCACTATCACTATCAATCCCTTTCTGCTTTCTCACTAAGATGGCCGCCATCGCTCCTGATCTGCCTTAAAGGCAGATTTTTTTTATTAAAAAGTTTTAATAAGTTTTACAAGTATTTCCCCATCCCACCTCCCTCCTCCCCTCCCAACCCTTCCCCACAACCCTCCCCCCCTTACTTCCCAGAGCAAAATGCAGGGTATAGCATTTAACAACCATAATCTAACATATGCTAACTAACTATAACCTCCTATCTCCCTCTTGTGCTTTAACTCCCCTTTTGTTTAACTAAATTCAAATACTTTTCTAACATTTCTTTATTCATTCGTAAACTATTTGAAACTTTGTAATCCGATACTTGCTTTTAATATAATCAATCCATCTTCTTCATTCCAAAATATATTTTTTATTTGAATGATCCTTCAAATATGCTGAAATTTTGGCCATCTCTGCTAAATTTGCTACTTTTAGTGTCCATTCTTGAAAGGTAAGCAAGTCTTCCCTCTTCCAGTACGGCGCCACCAAAAGTCTTGCTACAGGTACTAGATTTAAAATCAAATTAGTCTCTATAACAGTACAATCTGTAATTATACCCAGCAAGAACAACTGTATTGAACAACTGTATTGAACAAACTTTATCTTATTTTTAAAAATATTTGGATAGTCCACCATATTTTTATCCGAAATGCTTTAACTTTTTTAAAAGTCCACTATATATGAAAATAAGTGGCATCATCACAATCACATCTCCAACACTTAGATTGCAAATTCGGATACATACAGGCTAGCTTTTTAGGATCTAGATGCCATCTATAAGACATTTTGTAGAAATTTTCTCTCAAATTTTGGGCTTGCGTAAATTTTACATTTCTAACCCATATTTTTTCCCACGTTTCCATCATTATTGGTTCCTCAATATTTTGTGCCCATTTTATCATACAATCTTTAACTAATTCTATTTCCGAATCTGTTTCTATCAATGTATTATACAACCTTTTTATATGCATTTGACTCTGATCTCTGATTTGTTTTACCAAGTTTTCCTCATTTTGTGTGATACCAATTTTCTGATCCTTTTTCCATCTGGCCTGTAACTGTCCATACTGAAACGAAGTTTGAATTATCCTTTCTTCTTTTAATATATTCAAAGACTTTAACTGTAATGTACTTCTTTCTGTATTAAGAAGCTCTTTATATGTAACTACACTTATATTCTCTATCGCATGTCTGGGTACTGCCCATAGAGGTATCTAATCGTTTAATTTATATTTTTCCAGACATGCAATAAAGCATTCCTTAATATATGACTTTTAAAAGTCTTATCCACCTTCTTGTCATATAATAAGCAGGCATGCCAACCGTATACCAAATCGTATCCCTCAATATTCAAAACTCTTTCTTCTGTTAAATTAATCCAGTCACTAATTGCTGATAGGGCAGCTGCTTCATAATATAATTTTAAATTGGGCATTTTCAGACCTCCTCTTTCACGTATATCTTGCATTATTTTTAATTTTATTCTCAGTCTTTTCCCTGCCCAAACAAAGTTATTAATACCTTTCTGCCATTCCCCCAAATTTGTGTCCTTTTTAAGTATTGGTATCATTTGAAAAAGAAATAAAAACTTAGGCAAAACATTCATTTTTACTACTGCTATTCTTCCTAACAAAGACAGTTGTAATTTTTTCCAGTTATCCATCTCTTTCTGTATTTTATGCCATAACGGTTCATAATTATAAGTTGTAATATAAACCCCTAAATATTTAACATTTTTTACTATCTCAAATCCTGTTACTCTTTCTAATTCTTCTTTTTGATTTATAGTCATATTTTTAGTTAAGACAAAGGGAGAGGCTAATCCCAAGCCTAGCCATCTGTTTGAGTGGATGATGGAATGCCAAGCAGCCTTGGAGAAACTGAAGTGGCTATTTGCAGCCGAACCCATACTTAAACATCCCAACACGGATTCCCATTTGTGGTCCAGGCAGATGCCATTAAGGTGGATGTGGGTGCCGTGCTCCTGCAGGCTAATGCCCAAGTGGCCTTACAACCCTGCGCTTACACCTCCAGGAAATTAATAGAAGCTGAGAGGAGATGGGAAATTTGGGAGACGGAAGCATTTGTGGTCTGATGGATCCTATTGACTTGGAGACACTTCCTTGAAGGGGCAAAGCACCCTTTTGAGGTGTAGACTGACTATAAAAACCGGAAGCCCTAAAAACTCCCTGAAAACTGTCACCCAAACAAATTCATTGAGCATAATATTTATTCCAGAATGGTTATCAACCATGGAGGCTCAGATTTATCCAAACACCATGGACAGCACTAAAATGAAAACTTATAAGGACTTACTAAACAACCAAGGGAACTAAACACAAGACAAGAATTGCAGGAGATGGGTACAGACATCGACTGGTGGCCATACTTACAAATAAAATCAAGATATCAAAAAGATTTGATTCCATTTGAATTCCAAAAAGGCCAGAACAAATTAGATAAAATTTTACAAGGACCACAGGACAAATTGATAAAAAAAGTTTACAATTATTTACGAGCATATAAACTAGAGGAAGAGGTGGTTAAAGATAACATTATAAACTGGGCAAAGAATATTCGGCCACAATATCGAACTAGACAGATGGGAAAAACTATGGACAATAAATTATAAATCAACAATGTCTGTACCCTATAAGGAAAACCTGCTTAAAATGTTTTACAGGTGGCATCTTTCCCCAGCCAGGTTAGCAAAAATGTTCCCCAACATGTCTCCAACATGTTGGAAATGTAAGCTACACAAAGGAACCTACCATCAAACATGGTGGACTTGCCCAAAGGCAAAACAATATTGACAAATGATCAGAACGCAAATAGAACAAATTATACAACAAAGAATAGAAATGAAGCCAGAAACCTTTCTATTAGGCATAATAAATGGACCCTATGAAAAGGAAATAAAATACTTAATAATTCATATAACAACAGCAGCACGTATAATTTTTGCACAAAATTGGAAGAGTAATGATATACCAACCGAAAATAGAGTAATTAGTAAAATCATGGAATGTGCAGAAATGGATAGACTCACAAAGGAACTACAAGATAAAGAGGAACATGAATATTATCTAGCAAGGATAAGTGGTACACTTGGTTAGGAGAATGAAAAAAGAAAAAATAGGACTAGGAGACAACCAGTGGAACCTAAGATAGATATAGGAACATATATCACTTAATGTAGGTCAACAATGACTCAAAAAAGTTAGACACAATGAGAAAGACCCAAATAGGGAGGAGTCAAAATATAAATGAGAAATAGATAACAGACTACAGTTGTGATAACTTTGACAAGATGTATACCTGATTTTTTTGTTTACATGTTTTGTATGCCTTGTTGTTATTTGTTTTGTTTTGTTTGTATTTTTAAATAAATAAAATATTTTTTTAAAAAAGACTCCTGCTAAGAGACTTAAAACCAGACATTGGAAACTGGCATCACTTCATCAAGCCCATCTATCACATTAAGAATTTACTGAACAGTGGGGACTTCCGGCAGTGACGTCTCGCGGAGTGGGTGAGGGTGCCTTTGACAGCCCCCGAAAGCCAAGCTTATTCCTGTTTTGGAGCCCTTTTTAGGGCGATTCCAGGCTCGGAGGGTCTGGCGTATTAAAGAGGAAGGTTTTGTTTCTCGGGCGAGATGCTACTGCCCTGGAGAGGGAAAGCCAGACCCCTTAAATCCTGCAGGGAAAAATCTGCCTTGAAACTTCAGGTGGCACCGCAGGCGTTGGAAGACATTCCTTTGGGAGTACCAGCCCCGCGATCGCGTTAGAACTGCTAGAACAGTGCAAATAAGCTGTCTAGCTGTTTGGATACTTTCCCCTGGGGAAAAGAGGGGAAGGTGAGCAGCCGGGCAAAGGTAGAGCTCCCCAAGACCCCCAGGAATAATTCTGGGGATCGAGGGGTGAGAGCTCCCTAGAAGCCCGACAGAGCTCCGGATCCGGGACGCTTCTGCTTTAAGCAGAACAAGACACCGCAACCACCCCTGCAAACAACTTCTCAATAAACATTGGATTCAAAAGCAGGCAGAGCAAAGACAGGAGTGATTATAATTGCAAGTACCAAACTTTAACTCTGATCAAGTATTACTTCCTTCTGAGACTATTAAGAGGGGGGGGGAAGGGAAAGGAAAATGGCACCGGAATGTTAAAGGGTGTGGAAAAGTGAAAGTTAAGTGGAAAGTGCTTGTTAACGTCATTAGCACAGTCTAAAATTAATGGACTTAACTTTGAAAGAATTAAGATTTCAAGATTAAAGAATACAGTATTGACTTATTAACAGATTATAATATTTACCAAGGACTGGGAACTAAGTGGACTTTTTGGACTTACTGATTTGGCTGTTGAAAAGTGCAATTTCAAAATCAGAAAATGGCCTCAAAGCAAATAAAACTTGGCATTTCTAAAAGTGCTGGGGGCTCATCAGCTCAACCATCTAAAATGCAGTCTTTGCTAGCCCCAGCGGATACACAAACATTGACACTTGTAGCCCTCCAGGAGGCTTTAAAAGTGCAAGCCTCTGCTTTAGAAGGAAAAATCACATCTGTTTTTGAGGAAAAAATTAAAGACGTGTCTGAGGAGATGGCTGAAATTAAGGAGATAATCCAAACGTGAAATAAAGAAGTAAGAGAAGACATTATTTTGGCACTTCAGGGTCCGGCAGGTCATGCTGAATCATTGGAGGAAAGGGTGGAAGAAATTAATCAGTCCAATGTGAATTTGGAGAATAAAGTGGGTGAGGTTCAAACTCAGATGGAGAAGACAGATGCAGAAATTACAATGATACAATACAGAGCGATGGAGTTTGCCCTGAGAGTTAGAGGCCTGAGAGAAAACAACCAAGAGAACTTGAGATAGATTTTTGCAGAAGCTTTCACCCAGCTAACTAGAGATGCAAGGGCGGAGTGTGACTGGCAAATAGACAAAATTTATCATGTCAACTCGTGGATTGCCAAACAGAGACAATTACCAAGAGATATTGTAATTTACTTTATTACTAGGAAAGAAATGGAATTTTACAAGCTTCTTATAAAAATAAACTTCAAGTGGCAGGACAGGAGGTCTTAGTGCTGAAAGAAATTCCCCCAAAAATGTTGAGATCTAGAAAGGATTATGCATTTCTTGTTGAAGAACTTAGAAATCGCCAGTTGCAGTATAGGTGGGAGGTTCCAGCTGGACTAGTAGTGAACTATTCACTACTACTAACTATTCACTAGGAGAAAGATATCATCTTAATACAGTTTGGAAGGCAAGAGATTTTTACATCAATGTACTAAAGGCTGGATGCCCACCATCCTCAGGAGTTAGAAGAAGAAAAGAAGCAGAGGAGGCAAGAAAAGGGGAGAAGGAAGGCATGCAGGCACAAGCTCAAGGAGGGGCCTTGATTATTCAAGAAGATTTATTCTTCAGAAGGTTAATAATGGGTAATGCAATCTTAGCAAATGAGGGGATGAATTGTCTATAAAAATTTGCAAAACCCAGGAAACTTTGCAACTGCTTTCTGATGCGAGGGGGCGCCCACTCCAAGACTGCCCGCACTTTCTCAGGATTCATCTCTATCCCCTCATGTGATACATGGTAACCCAAATAGTCAATTTTATCCTGTTGAAATTCATATTTAGAAGCTTTGCATACAGCTCAGTGGTCCTGAGTTTGTTCAGGACTGCCTGCACTAACTTCACATGTTCCTTTGTAGTTTTGGTGTATATAACAATGTCATCTAACTAAACAATGACTCCCTTGTACAAGTGTTCATGCAGCACCTCATTTATCAATTGTATGAACACAGCAGGTGCCACTTGTAATCCAAATTGGATCACCCTGAACTGGAAGCAGCCCAAAGGGTAATTGAAAGCAATTTTCCACTCATCTCCCTCTTTAACACGGACTCTTTAGTAAGCTTCCCTCAAGTCCAGCTTAGTAAAGATTTTCCCTTTGGCCAGATGTGCCATCATGTCCTTCATTAGGGACATTTGGGTAAACATTCTCCACACGCACCATGTTCAGCCCTTTATAATCAATGCACAGATTAAGAGACCCATCCTTTTTCTCATGAAGTCCAAAGGACTAGCAGCTTCCCATGGGCGCCTGATGAAGGCACCCATAACTCCACTGGGATGGTCATGGGGGCCATATGTGCACTTATCAGGGGGTCATTGGTTTCACTCTCCTCCAGTGGGGTCAAAGTTTCCAGTTCCTCCTGGGCAGGAGGAACAACTCAACAACATTTGCCCCCTTCAGTGCTGTTTCATGGTGCTTTGCAGGCTGCTTCTCAGGCTTCCTGCCTGCAGCAGTGGCTGGCATGGAGCTTGGCTTGGCAAGATGATCAACTGCTTGATGCCCCTCCTTCCCATACTTGAAGCATTCCTTGGACCTTGATTTGAGTGTTGGGCCACCTTTGGCAGCTTTCAGGGCTTTTTTATAGGGGCAGAGGGAGAAGGTTTGCTCCAGCCACAGTTTCCACAGTGCTGGTCTCTAGCCAGATCAATTTCCACCAACACATTTCCAATTTCTGCCAACACATACCAGATAAATAGATAGCTTTATTGCGGTCAGAGACCAGATTAAAATATACGTGGGGGGGTGGTAAATTTTACAAATATAGATAGATCATGTGACAATACACCATCTACTACCTCAGATATAATCTGTACAGTCAATTCTAGTGATCCTCTGCCATAGAGGTTACCCGTCTCTTCCTCCATTTTTTTTTTTTTAGCCACGACTGCAGCAAAAATTTTTGCCACCTTTGGAGTTATATTAGGGTCTGCGTCCTGGAGTAGGAAATAAAGGCTGAACAGATCAGGTGAACCAGGGAATCTCTGGGAAATAGGAGCGATGAATCTTGATCTTATATCTCGGTAGTGGGGACATACGAATGTAATGTGGAACAAAGATTCCGGGGATTGGCCATCACATGTACAATAGGTGGATTTTACTCCCCCCGAGAGCCTACTGTCGAGAACATTCAAGGGGATCACATTAAATCATGCCTTCATAAATGCGAGCCTATGTTTGATAGAATGTAATGTGGAGAGGTAAGGCGGAGGGTGAGGCAAGGGAACAATACCAAGGGAAAAAGGTGAGCATGTTCCTGATCCGTTTGCCAGATTTAGTTGTCTATCAATGTCGTCCAGCTGTTGAAAAATCAACAATTTGGCAGCCTCAGAGCGTAAAATAAAAGCTTCAATGGGGGAAATCCCGATCTTCAAAAGTTTTGTATGGATATTATGGGCCCAGGGACTATGAAAAGGATCCTGCCATAGGCATTGGCCTAGGTAATAGCCTGGGAGTCTAGTCCAGAGAGACAACCAATAGCCAATTGCACGTTTCCACATGATTGTCGCAAGTGAGGATATGCTCAGTTCCAGATGAATTGCAGTGTTACTTATGCAGGGAGGGACTCCCATCAGACAGTGTAGGAACTGGCTGTGAACAGACTCAAGAGAGGAGATGTTGGATTGGACCCAGAGGGGGGCACCATAGGTGATAGCAGCTATCACCTTTGCCCTGTAGACTTTTATTGTTGAGGGGATATGATGAGCTCCCTCGGTATGAAAAAAGGGCAAGAAGGCATGGGTGGAAGTCTTAGCCTTATTACAGAGAGACTTGACCTGCGCAGGCCACTTGGTATTAGATTGAAAGAGGATACCTAGATATTGAAATCTGTGGACCTGTTCCACTGGGTTGCCATTGAGGTTCCAATGATAAATTTTCCTGCTTCTTGCAAAAACCATGATTTTAGATTTAGAGTTGTTTATATGCAGTTGGTTAGCAGAGCAATAAGCAGAAAGAATTTTTAAGGCTCTGCATAGGCCCACCCGGGAAAATTAAAGTATTGCGGCATCGTCAGTGTAGAGAGGAGCGGACATCTATAGTCAGCTAATTTAGCGGCATGGATGTAGACCATATGATCCGAAAATGCCTTTCTCCAGTCACTGATATATAAGTTAAAGAGAAAGGGTGCCAGTATACATCCCTGCCTAACCCCCTTATTAATGGGGATAGCTTTAGAGAGATCCCCCTGCAGG
Source organism: Masticophis lateralis (assembly GCA_030761175.1). Classification (NCBI taxonomy): domain Eukaryota; kingdom Metazoa; phylum Chordata; class Lepidosauria; order Squamata; family Colubridae; genus Masticophis; species Masticophis lateralis. The sequence continues at coordinate 71,173,575 of JAUDYJ010000004.1, read as the reverse complement.
GTAAGGCACACTTTTGCTTCTGTTCCGTTGTGCAGTTGAGAGATAAGCCAGAGTAGTCTTTTGTCAATACCCCAGGAGGAAAGTTTGGCCCACAGCTTAGCTCTAGGGATGCTGTTGAAGGCAGCCTTTAGGTCTATAAAGGCAACGCAGAGACGACCCTTCCTGGGGGTGGAATATTTTACGGCAAGATGATGAAGGATCAGAGCATGGTCAATTGTAGAGTGGTCTGGATGGAACCCCACCTGCTCATAACCAAGCAGGTTGGCCTCTTCAGCATAGCAATCCAATTTGGACAGGAGGTAGCGGGTATAGAGTTTCCCCAAAATTGAAAGAAGTTGCCAGGATCAGAGTGGGCGCCTTTCTTATGTATTGGAATAATTATGGCATCCTTCCAAAGCTTGGGGATAAGGCCCGTATGGTTGATCACATTGAATACCTCAGTAAGAACCGGGATTCACAAAATACCTTTGTGGTTGGATATTACAAATATAAAGTCACTCGGGGGGATTTCTATATGGAGAGATGTTTTTTGCTGATGGGGGCAGCAGGAACATGAAGCTTATCAGAACTATGTTGTAAGATAGTATATTTAACTTCAATCAAGATGAAGAGAAGACTGAAACATGGATTATTGAGATAGAAAATTTTTGGATATAATTGTATAATTATAATTGTATAATTATATATTATATTTTATTAGAATAGAGAAATGTTTAATGCTTTTGTTTTTTACTTGAAGGGTGTAGCTGGGATAAAATTATTTGATATGGATATGGATGTGATCTATTATATTTTATTATTAGGGGGATTAATTTAGGAATATAATTATTAATATTAATATTAATGGATTAGAGAAAGGCATGATATCTTTTAATTGGGCTTAAATATTATAAGTATGGTATTGATTGATAAATGTATATTGATGGTTGAAAAATGAGGTAAATATTATTATTAGGTTTTTTTATTATAATGTTAATTTTAGGAAAATTTTATTACTTATAGGTTTATTTGTTATATTATTTTGTTATATGTACTTGTTTTTTTTTAATTTGTAGCAGAAGTCAAGGGGGGATGGGGGGATATGGGGTTGGGGTGGGGGGAGGTTGGGGGGAAGGGGGGTTTGGGGGGGGAAATGGAAAAATTTTGTATTGTAAAACTTTTTCAATAATAAAAAAAAGAACCGGGATTTTATGGGCTAGAATGGCTTCGGCTGGGATGAGATCCAGGCCAGGAGCTTTTCAAAGTTTGAGTTGTCCAATTAGCTTGGCAATCGTGGATGTTTCGACAGGAGGCCATCTGGGAAGGTGGTTAGGGAGAGAACCTGCAGTCGAAGAGACTGGCACGTCAGTGTTGTAAAAGACTCGGCATAGAAAAAGTTCCCATGTAGTGGCAGAGATGGAATGAGTGAGCCTACTAGTTGGCCTCCTGTTTAACAGACTCCAGAAATCTCGAGGGTTGCTGGATTTCGCGGCCTCTAGTAATGCATTCCACCTTAGCCGGTGCCAGTCTTGCTTAGTTCTTAAAAGGGCTAGCTTGTATGCCATCTTGGCCTTGAAATAAGCAGGGGAGGCGTCGATGAACCTGTTCGTTTGTGGGCAGAATATATAGATCTCATATGGTTCCTGGCTTGTTTGCATTGTGAGTTAAACCAAGGGGCTCCCTTCCTCTGGAAAACTCTACCAGGGATAAGGGTAGGGGGCTGAAAGGAGGCTATAAGACTGTTTAGACACTCAGTGAAAGCGATCAGTAGCACACCAGGTGTAGCCTTGGTGCCGATTAAGGCTGTCAAGGTATTGGCTGCTTCTTGATGATAAAAACGTGTGTGGAAAAGGGCCAGAGACTTTGACCATTTCGGCAACATTGGGGAGCCTCTGGGATTAGAGTCTACTGAGACAACGTGAGCGGGATGGCCTTGAGGTCTATATAGCCGTGCAACGGTAATGAGAGGAAGATGAGAATCCTGTCGTCTACTTTGAAGGAAGAAATGTATGGCAAAAAGGCTCTCAAAATCAAAGTATAATCTATTGTGCTGTTGCTATTTTTGGCCAAGTGGGTAAATTCCCCGGGGACATCTGGGGCACATCTGCCATTAAGGGGGAAGAGGTCTAGTTTGACAGTAAGGAGAGCTAGACAAGTCCCTGCTTTGTCGACTTTCCGATCCTTGGAAACTCTCCCTTTCAGAGTATCCAGGGGGTCATCCCTGGCCGGGCCTGTCCACCAACGAGAGGCAACTAAGGTTTCCCAAGTCCCCGCAGTGCGGGCGTTTAGATCCCCCAGCAGAAGAACCAGAGAATGAGGGAATCTAAGTGTGATGGTAGCAGGAAAGTTTTCTAGACCGGCCCACAGCTCATCCAAGTCCCGGTGAGAGCCCCCGGGAAGAAGGTAGACATTAAACACCAGGAGCGAGAGCTTCCCGACAGATATCAAATTTGCCTGGGCATAAGGGGGAAGAGAGTCCACAAGAACCACATTTGCATGCAAATCCAGGGAGATACCTGTTGCAAGGCCACCCTTCGAATGACCACCAAGCAGTGAGGGACGGGCTGGCAGGGATATAATTTCAAAACCACATAGCAAAATGTCGTTGATCTCCCACGTTTCCTGAAATATGAGAATTTGAAAGTTTTTGAGGTAGTTCAAAAAGTCCAGGTCAGCTTTTTTGGACGCCCACCCTGCGATGTTCCAACTCAGTATGGACCAAGGAAGAGTTGGAGAATGGATCTTTGACTGTCATTTAGAGGCAACAGGGGGCTGGTGGAAAGGCCAGGGGACAGTTAGACCAAAAAAATCTGTTACTTTGCCTTGTTTTTCTTGCTTAGTTTTGGGGTCATTGTTAGATCTTGGAGAATTCTGGTAGGAGGCCAGATTTGGACTGAGGTTATCGTCCTGGTCTTGGTAGTGGCTTGAATATCGTATAGGTAGAACTGTCAGGGGAGACAACTGAATGGTGTTGTTGTCATCAAAAAAATGCAGCTGTTATGTGATTTGGTGATGGTGATAGACAGCGAAAGAGGGGGAGCCCGAGAAGTCTGAAAGGTCAAACCAGCCAGTTGTGGGGACTGAGAGTGTGGCATTTTGGGAGGCGAGATTCTCGGAGCAGAAGGGGAACACGTGATCAGAGATAAGGGGCCGAGTCCTGATAAGCCTTCAGAATCAGAACTAGAGAGGGGTTGATCTGGGAGCACATTTCTAGTACGGAGGTTGTCCTCCTGTTGCTGGGTCACCAGCGGATTTGTGGAACTGGTAGTTGGAGCCCTCAAAGGGCTGCCAGCTTCCATGTGAAGGTCCTTGCATTCCGTTCCCATCCGGCGACAAGTGTCCACATTAATCAGCTTACTCCCAAGCGAGGATAGGTGAGTATTTGTAAACCATGTCTGAGGAAAGACTCCAAAATGGGTCAGATGGTTGCGAAGACCACATAAAAGCGAGGGGATCTTGGATGAACTGAAGTTGAGAATCAAGTGTTTATGGTGGGATGTGCTAGGAAGCCATTCCACAGAAAGCAACTCATTGTTCAAGATGTGAGAATTGGATAAGAGCCTCAATGTGTCTAATATGGTTTTATGGTTGATCCAGTCATGCTTGTTAAAGTGAGAATGGACCAGGTTCAGACATAGGTTGGTTGTAAGCAATTGGAGATTCACTAACGACGTTGGTCGTGGAGGTAGAAGGCTATACATTCGGGATGGGCCCAGTGCATGTCTGATGGTTCTACAGGAATGTGATGCTGAGACCGACTTACTAAGGGATTCCACTTTGCCCTCCAGCACTCTAACAGAGGATGTCAAAAGGGTAATAGATTTGGCCAGATGGAGACAGAACTGTTGCAAAAGCCGAGGGCTGAACTGAGTCGGTAGGGGACGGCAAAGCAGTGAAACAGGGCAAGACAGAACTAGCATCTGATGGTGATGGACAGTCCAGCAAAGAGGGTGTGTTGTGGAATGAGGCAGCCAGGAATTCCAATTCTTCCAAAGAAGAGCTGGGCAGAGAGTCCAAAGATATTAAGTTTTGGAAGAATTCATCCAAGGAGGAAATTGATATGTTTGGATCTTGGTTCAATTTCATGGTGTCAGTCTTTTTGATCTTAGGCAAGGGGCCCATTGTGTTTTCGAGGGAGGTCTCCAGACAAAGGTCCCTCGGGGACAAGGAGCAACGATGTTTGTGTGGACTCATATCAGGGCAGCCGGTTGATCTCTTGGTGGAGGATGTTGGGTAGTAATAAGGCCCAAAGCAGGTTGATGTTCTGATAGTAGATTAAAAAATCCCTGGCTTATAGAGTTACCAGTTAGAAACAAATTATATGGGTAAAGCTTCAACAAAAATCAGCCCATAAACATCAAAGCAGTCAGAGCAGTTAAAGCAGTTCGTAGGGAACATTTGCCCAGTTGTTTGCAAGCAGTATGAGTAATAAAGGCAGGACACTGGGCCAGGCAATTAAAATATTAATAATTTTAATCAACCAATCAGCACTCATCCTTTTCCACTCGTGCTGCAAGGCCAGCTTGCAACCTTAAAATGCTACAATATTTGTATATCTATATCTATATCTATCTATCTATAGATATAGATATATAGGGATAGGGATAGGGATAGGGATAGGGATATGCATAGGGATAGAGAATAGAGATAGAGATAGAGATAGAGATAGAGATATACGTTTGGTGGATATATACATTTTCTGAAATTAATTATAGCTGCACTGATAGTGCAGGCCAATAATGGATTTAAGAATGCAGATTTTTGACAGTGTTAGAAAACTCTAGTTTAGTTCTCTCCAGCAAGCAGATATATTTTCTACCAGGCAATTATAAAGAAAAGTGTAAATTGACAGGATTTAAGATTGAGATTGACAGAAATTTAGTCTATTGGTTTTGAGTTTAAATGAGTTTAAACCATCAAAGCCAAGTGAACATTTACTGTATGCATTATCTTTTGGAAATCCTGGAAAGTGATGTGCCAGACAAAGGAGAAAGGCAAATGTTGCTTGTATGATTTAAATGCAGAAAAAGGATATTTCAGTGAACAACAGATCCAGGTAATAAGGGAATGAATTTACACTTCCAAAAACCAGCGTTTATTTGTCATGAATAAGCCATGCCAGACTAACCGTATTTCATTTTTTAATGGATGGCTTTCTTAATAGATATGCAAATGCTGCAGATAAAACATATCTTGTTTTCAACAAAGCATTTGACAATAGGAGTAGCACTTTAATCAACTATGGCCTGGAAGCAAACAAATCAAGTGAGGCATAAATGGCTTGAAAATCATCCTCAAAGAATAATTCTTCACTAAAATGGTCAGAAGTATTAAAATTTACTCCCAAAACTTTAATGTTTTCATTAATGATTTGCTTAAGGAAAAAGAGAGAGTGTTTGTTAAATTTGGAGATTTCTAAAAATTCTGAATAATAAGAACCATTTGATAGTGAACAAATCATTAGGGAAGAGGCTGGACAATCAAGTGTTATGGGTGCTTTAATTTAAATTCCTGCAAAAACCTGAGAGGGCTGAGACAATAGTTCCATTGTACTTGTGCTGCTTTAACTGTGCTTAGAATACTGTATCCAATTCTACACACCAATTAATCATAAAAATAATTGTAGACTGTTGAAAAGAAGTGTGTCCATGAGAGATCCATAAATATATAAATCTGTTTTTAAGAAACTATTAAATAAAATTGGAGCTAAATTATTCAATAGAAGATTAAATGATAACTAATAAAAATATCAGAAGTCAATCATGAAACTATAGACATCCAGACAGAATAAAGCCAGATTTTTCTTAAACATGAGGAGAAAGAAAGATTTTTCATAACATAATAGAAGTTGAAGTCAAAAATGGATCATGTATCATCATTTTAGTGATATAGCTCACATTGCTATAATGTAGAAGCTATAGTACAGCTCCCTTGACCTTTTCAGCAGTTTAACCGTATATCTGTTTGGAAATAATTAAATCTACTAGAGACAAAAACTGAAAATGAAAACAAAAATAGTAAGATAATTATGATGTAATATAACATAATTTTCTTACGATTGTAGTTTCCTGAATCAGTCCAGTGAATATGATCTCTGAATAGTAATATTTATTTGGTGCATAAATATATTTCAGAGTGTTAACAGTGTAATTAACAAAATAAATCTTGTAATTCTCTTCCTTAAACTATCTGAGTTATAAATTCTTTCTATTGTACTAAAAACTATCAGCATCTACCAATAAGTCCTATGTATCTTTCTTCTCACTGTATTCCAGTGGGTATACAGTATTAATTCAGGATTTCAGCATGTATTCCTTTATAAAGGAGCCGTGAAAGTGACATCTATGGCAATGGATTTCTTGCCTGTTGAGGTCAATTGAAAAATGTTTTGTGACTTTAATGTCCTTTCAAAACAGGATGGAATGAACAATCTCTCTTTAAAAAGGATGGTTTGCCAATTCATTTACTGTGTTAGTTTTGACTACTGAAAGTGTTCTCCGTTTAAACAGGGGAAAAAAAGCACAATTTCTTCTGTTTTACTGGCCAAAATCCATTTTGGCATACATTGAAAAACATCTTGTTTTTATTTATTAAATTTTAATGTATATCATGTACATGTAAAAACTGTTGTTGTTACATTTACATCTCAGTCCAATTAAATATCAGTGCTAATGTTCAAGAGAGTATATGTAGGGACTGAAAAATTAAAATGGCTTTAGTGAATCTTTTATATGTCCTTTCTTTGATAATTAACTTTTACACTGTCCTCAAATAATTAATTTGCATCAATTCTCTGGGATTAAACTTTTTTTAGTTATCAATCTGGAGAGTGAATTTGTATTCTCAATTGACTACTTTTCTACCTCAATTCATCATCAGACTCTAAAATTAATTTCTATTTTATATATAATGTTCCTTTTCATGATAGATACCTTATTCAATTTCAAACCACAGAGACCCAGAAAAAAATCAATACAGAGTAGTCTAGAAAGTCAAACTATCACCTTCCATACTGGAAACAAAGGTTTTTGTCACTATTAAAAGTGACAAAACAAAAGAAAACAAAAGAAAACAAAACTTCTGAGAAAACATGTATTTTAAAGCTTGTGCCAATATATATTTCTGTTCTAGCACAAACGGTCAAGTAAGATATAGTTCTCTAATTCAAGAAATTGTTTCCCTTATCAGGTGGATGCTGTTGTTCTGGACAATATTTACATAGGCAGTAAACTAACGTATGGATTTAAGAGGGTATGTGTATGGGGCAGGAATATATGTCAGACTTCAGTGCTGATGACCTCCAAAGTCTTGGATCCAGTTCTCTTCCACCAATCTCTAGTATGCTTTGAGCAAACAAAAACAAATACTAAGTTATGTGGGACTGTTCGTATTGATTTGATTTGATTTGATTTCAGCTCATGTTGTATTCAGGTCCTACCCAATGTTGGAAGTTTGCTTTTCCAAACACTACTCCAAATTTAATCTGCTGGAAGAAGATGGGATTTTTTGGGGTGGGGGGATATGAAATATCTCTTTGGAATCCTCTATTACCAAAAGAAAATAGTCTTTACACACTTGGTTTTTTTTCTTTCTTTCAGTTATAAATGCCATTTTTTTAACCAAGCATAGTGAAAAAGAAATGATTCACTGCTCTTCATTGGCACAATGCAGGCTAATTCTGGCATTACTTTATTTATGCATGCATGCATCTTTAAGACCTTGATAAATGAATGGAAATCTGCTCCTTTCCAAACCCCACTTCCAAATGTAGGACTGGGTGAGGCTGAAATATAATTGTATAAATTGCTTTCATATCCATTGTTCCAGCCCTTCAGAAATTCCTGTCTGACTGTAGCTTTATTTCAGACACAATAGGCATCAAAATTGTTCAGTGTTATATAGAATTTTGTTGTCTACCCATCTAGTTGTTGCTATTTTATGTTATTTAAGGTAATGAACAATTTTGTTGATTATACAGTGAAAAGTCATAGCAACAAAAATAATGTAAAAAATAGACCAGTGATTGGTAAGATTAGCCAAACAGATCTTTCAAAGAGGAAATTGGATGTTCCTTGTACACAGTCTGAAGCTTCAGGCAAAGACTATGTGCTCAGGGCTCAATAGCCTTTATTAAGGCAATAATAAAGTAAGCCTTGTTTTGACACTGCAGCTGCTGAAATCTCTTCATGTTGCCATTCTCAAAAATTCTTTTCTTTAGTGTTTGAGATGACCTAGAAATAACCTTGCTTTAAGCAATAGGATAACATCCTAAAGGACAAATTGAATATGAAATGTAACTGGTTGCAACCTGATACACTATTATCAAGCTGCAGATATTTTATTTTTCATCCACTTGGTAGCTACAATTCTAGTATGGATAAAGAAGATAGAGATTTTTCTCTTGCCTACATTCTATTCCTTATAGCACTTTACAAAAATAATCTTAAAGATGTGAATATGTTTTGCAGTTTTATTATGCATTATTATTTCTTTGCACTCAGGCCAGCATATATTCACATTATTCAATAAATTATATGTATTAAATAGCTGAGATTCCACCTACATGATAATACCGCTCTAAACCAATTAATCTACATCTATTAAAATTATTTTAGAATAGAATCAGCTGGAAGGGATCTTGGATGTCTTCTAGTCCAACCCCCTGCTCAAGCAGGAGAACTTATACGATTTCAGATAAGTGACCGTCTAAACCAGGAGTGTCAAACTTGCATTGTCTCATCATCATGCATTGTATTGCAACTTTTTTCTCCTGTGCTAAAATGGGGGTGGGCATGGCCAGCAAGTGATGCATCCAGCCCGTGGATTGCGAGTTGGACACCACTGGGCTAGATTCTTCTTAAAAACATCCAGTGATGGAGTGCCCATGATTTCTGGAAGTAAGCTACTGGTTAATTGTCCTCACTTAAGTTTCTCCTTAATTCCAAGTTACTTGTCTCTTTGATTAGTTTCCAACCATTGTTTCTTGTTCTTCCCTCTGCTGCTTTGGAGAATAATTTGACCCATCTTCTTTGTGGCAGCCTCTCAAATACTGGAACATTGCTATCGTATGACCCCTAATTCTTCTTTTCTTTGGACTAGCCAAACCCAAATCCTGCAGCCATTCTTCATATGGTTGGCCTTTGATCATCTGAGTTGCTCTACTCTGAATTTTTTCCAAATGTTAGGTCCCACAGATTCCTACAGCAACACTATCATTCTGGTGGGAGGCTAGGGGGGAATCTCTGTATGGGGTTTCTATTTCTCTTTCTTGCTTTGCCTTGCTGTAACTTTTGGGACCTTGGGAAGGAGGAAAGGAATGTGCCTCGAGCCAGAGAAGAGCAGCAGTATTGCCTTGGAGACTGGCATTTATCACCTTCTCAGCCTGAGTTTCCCATAACATCTTCGCACATTGGGATTGGCTCGATAATGTATTGGACTTTGGGAGGGGCTCTGTCTGCAGTGGTTTAATCTAACATTTTGAGCAGGAAAATTTAGTTATTGCTTATATCTCTTGCTATCACAATCTTCCAATAAAAGTTTCCTTTTGAAATGGCTTTTGTTTCAAGAGTTCTGCTTTCTTGAGAAGACTGGCAAGGCAAAACTTTACATTAGGCAGGATTAGGCAAACTGATCAACCTGGAGAGGCAAAAGCCCTACTGTGGGGACCTTGTATACGATGTCTATCTAGGGCAGCAACCATGAAGATGCTGAATGCTAGGGGAACACCTCCAACAAAATCCAGCAGGAGGAATTCGTCAGGGCCTGGGTCGAGGAGAACATTGCCTCAAGCAGTTCTGCAAAGCTGAGATGGTCCGTCATCATTGGAAAGAAGAGAGGCTGGGATGGCAAAGCCAAGGGAGTCACCTTCATTCATGGGAGCCGCCAGTAGGGCTGGAAGCATGAGCTGGAGAACCTCCACCATGACGACAAAGTGGAGGTTGGCGCAACCAACACCTGAGGGAAGCCATGAACTTCATGAGAGAAGCCATCCATGGCATACAGATCCAGAACACCCCAGTTTGCACTGTGGGCAAGAACAAAGCACGAGAAGAGCCTACCGGTGGGCGAGGGAAGCCCCCAACCCCGAGGATGTCTGCTGATGGCACAAGAGCCACTAGCGAGTCCATTGTGACACTAGAAAATCCACCCCGGAGGGACCCTGGCATGGGGCATGGCCCATGCCTCGGTGGGAGAAGGTGGAAGGAGGCTTTCTAGAGTAAAAGGCACCCCTTGGGCATCAAGTATGATGGGAACCCCCAACAACTGGGATTTTTCCTCACACATGTGCTGACTTACATGCAGGAGTATGGAAGGGACCTCCCCATGGAAGAAACCAAAGTCAGGGTCATCACCCTGGCCCTAGAGGGGGCAGCTGCATGCTGGATGGTGACCCTACATAATGCAGATGCCCCAGAGCTCCACAACTTCAACCGTTTCATGACAGCCCTGAGACAGAGATTTGAGGATCCCCTAGCCAACCACATCAGGCACGGACACCAATCAGTTGCCGAGTACATCAAAGAATTCCATGACCCGGCCTGCAACGTAGATTGACCAGAGGAAAGACTCATGAGCTGGTTCAAGGATGGACTCAATGACAACTTGCACAATGCCTGCATTGCCAGTGGAGTCCCAATCCGCCTGCAGGACTGGTATGTGTTGGCTGAGGAAGCTGGAATTGATCAAGCCCGAAACCTGTACTGCATGAGCCACATCTGGAGGAGATTCCCACCTGAAGGGAAGGGAGACAGCAAAATCTTGCTCTGCCCTGCCATGCTTGGCAGCCTGCTTCAACTGTGGAAAGGAAGACCACCTCACAGCTGATTGTCACGCAAAGATTCCTATCAAAAAGGGAGAGAAGCAAGCCAGAGTGAGGCCTGTGAAGCCACCGCCACATCCCAGGGACACCACATTGAAACGCCGTGCAGTCGTGGAGTTCCCGCAGAGTCACCTCCAGTGCTGGGAACTCCGACCCCTCTGGCAGAAGAACCTGACCATTTAGGGAGTGACTACGAAGAGGTAAGTGGGATTGTCTAGCCCATTTTAATCTTCACAGAACTATTAATCCCACTAACATGGAGAAAAATGAGACTTAAAGCATTGTTGGACTCTGGGTGCATGGGGAGCTTAATAAGACCAACTCTAGTTGACAGACTGGGAATCCAACTAAGACCATTAAAAATCCCAGTCTCTTTGTGCCAACTCAATGGGTCCATTGTGGGAGGCACCCCTGCCATGTTTGCCACTGAATTCCCCTGCCACATTTGCTGGAGCTCACCACCGCAAACCACTCCAAAAACATTGCTTTCATCGTGATTCTGGGAATGGAGTGGCCTCTAGTTTTGGGACTAACCTGGCTAAAGAAATGGAACCCAAAAGTCGACCCTCCAATTTCCTAATGGTGAATTGTCTTAGAGGGAGGAGCTCCACCAGGTGGGAATGACACATAGCGAGGAAATAGCTGCTGCCATGACAAGCGGACCCCTGCCAGGCATCCCTAGGGAGTGGCGTATTTAGCAAAGCGGCTTCAGATGAACTTCCTCCTACAGACTGTGGCATCGAGATTCTATTGTGGGCCAAAGTAACTAAGCCAAAACTTTATGCCATGACTGCCTGGGAGCTGGATGAACTCCACCAATTCATAGACAAAAACCTGGGTCATGGTTTTATTCAACCTGCTAGGCCCAAGGTGGCTGCCCCAGTACTCTTCTGGGAGAAAAAAGAGGGCTCATTATGCCTATGCACGACCTATAGAAATTTGAACACTATTTGCAAAGAAAACCTGTATCGCATGCCTATGAAGGACATGCTGACCCGTTTGGTGATGGGGAGGATTTTTTCCAAGCTTGATTTAAGGGAAGCTTATTATTTGGATTCAGATTTGGGAGGGGGATACATGGAAGACAGTGTTTATTTGCCTGTTGGGGTGTTTTCAGTTCAATGTTTTTCACTTGGGCTCCAAGGTGCTCCAGCCATTTTCATGCAGTTGAACGAAGTGTTGCATGAGCACTTGTACAAGGGGTTTTTGGCTTACCTTGATGACATATTGATTTACACTGAAACTAAGGCTGAACATGTTACATTAGTGCAGGAGATCTTGAAAAAGCTAAGAGCAGCTAGGTTGTTTGCCAAACTTTCCAAGTGAGAATTTCACCAGGACAAAATAGATTAGTTGGGATACCAAATCACCCACCAAGGGGTGGAAATGGATCCCACAAAAGTCAGGGCGGTGCTTGAGTGGGAAACCCCTCACACCTGCAAGCAATTGCAGAGCTTCCTGAGTTCCACTAACTCAGTGGTTCCCAAAGTGGGCGGTACTGCCGCCTGGGGGGCAGTGGGATGACTTAGGGGGGTGCTAAGAGGCAAGGGGGGCAGCAGAGAAGCGCTGGAGGTGGGCTTGTGCGGCATTGGCCATTCCTCTTCCAGGTTTGCAACCTGAAGCTCAGATCATCAGACTAGCTGGCCAGTGCACATGTGTGCACCAGAAAATGAAAGATTTTTTCCTGGTGCATGAAATGAGGTCAATCTTATTAAGGCCAAATCTGTCATCTCTATATTTATTTCAGAGTTAACTCTATTCAAGTGCAATATAGCCATCATGAGCTATACCAATTTCCGAGCTTTTCCGAGGTAGAAGAGAAAGGTGGGCTACAAGATGATGATCTGCAATTTTTTTGTGACTATTTGGACATGCTGCATAAAGATACATCTGAGCGATATCAGGATCTTCTTTTGATGGAAATTCCAGATTTGATGGAAATTCCAGATAAATCCATTTTCAGATACTGAGGAAGATGGGGTAGTAGAAGAACAACTAATAGCTGCAAAATGCATTTCCAACATCATAGTTGGTGGAACGTGATTTCAGTATGGTCATCCAACCACTCTCCAAGCAAAGACTCCAGATTACTGAATGTGGTGATTTAAGATTCCTGCTAAGTGGGGACTTAAAATCAATAAACAAAAGACAAAGATACAAATGAAAAATCTCACCAACCAGCAAGAAAAGGAATTTGAGGACGAATTAGGCATACCAGCAACAAAACGGATAAAATATCTTGGAATATGGCTCACCAACAAAAGTTCATCAATTAGAGAAGACAGTTATGATAAACTCACAAGACAAATCAAAAAAAGACCTAGAAATTTGGAAAAAATTACAATTATCCCTATTCGGAAAGATTGCTTCAATTAAAATGAATGTCCTTCCCAGAATGCTATACTTATTCCAAGTGATCCCAATAAAACTGGGGAAGAAGTTCTTTAAAGATTTTACCAAACTAATAGTGGACTACATCTGGCAAGGCAAGAAAGCAAGAATTAAAATCAAATATGTACAAGACACAAGAGAAAGAGCAGGACTCGCACTACCGGACTGGGAAATATATTACAAAGCATCAACATTAATTTGGACCAAGGAATGGATGGAACTTAAAAACAAAAGATTACTAAATTTGATCTACAACGAGAATGGCATGCATTTCTGTGGGAGGGCACTGATAAACAACACTGATACTTCCAGAGACAAAGTTCAATTGCTATGTATCTTCCTTGAGTATCTACTCCAATTAATTTAGCCATTAAGTCTTTCCTCAAATATGTAACCATACCATTTTTCTTCTCTGGAGCAGATGCAACAGAGTGTGTTCCCAATCTTGCGTTTATCAGGTATTTTTGGTCTTTTGCTCTGATATGTGTTTCTTGCAAACAAATTACATCATTTTTAAACTGTTTCAGATAATGAAATATTTTCTTCCTCTTTTGTGGTAAGTTTAAGCCATTAACCAGGTTAAAAATCTAATTGCCATTCTTGGCCCCCTGAAGCTTTTGGAGCACCAACTGGAAATCCTCCTGGATTTTCTTCTTCGGCCTTGCCCCTCCCACAGCTTCTGTATTTGTAGTTTCTTGAATTTGAGTTTGTTGTATCTTTAATTCTTGTTCTTTACGTTTAGTTGCTGCTCGAGTTTGTCTTTGATCCTTTGGTCCTTCTATTTTTTCAAGTAATTCCAAAGCTTGAACAGTACTCGAAAGTTGCAATAAATCTATAAATCTCTCATTTCTCTCTTTCTCCCTATTTCTGTCTTTCTCATCTCTTTCTCTCTCATCTCTCTTTCTCCCTCTCTCACTTTCTCTCTCTCTCCACCCTTCTCTCTTTTTCATCTCTCTCTTTTTCTACCTCTCTCCTTCTCTCGCATCTTTCTCACTCCCTCATCTCCTCTCTCCTCTCTCATTTTTTTCTCCCTATCTTTCTCATTTCTCTCTCATTTCTCACTCTTTTTTCCTCTCTCTCCTCTCCTCTCCTCTCCTCTCCTCTCCTCTCCTCTCCTCTCCTCTCCTGTCTTTCTCTCTCTCCTCTCTCTCTCTTTCTTTCTCCTTAACTCTCATTCTTATCTTTCTCTCTCATCCCTCACATCTCTCTCTCATCTCTTTCTTTCTCCCTCTCTTTCTCATCTCTCTCTTTCTCTCCTATCTGTGTCTCTCCCTCTCCCTCCCTCCCCTTCTCTCTTGTGTGTGTGTATGTGCACGCACATGTTCTCTCTTGAACCATTTCCAAAAACAGGTGAGGGTTGGGGTTTTTTTTTTTTTTTTTTTTGCTGCTGTTCTTGCTTCTTCTTTGGGTGCTTTCTACCATGTGATTTAAATCAAGAGTCATTTCAGGTTCCCAGATAAATGAAGCTCTTTCATCCCCCTGTTGTGGCTCCCTGTTGGCTGGCTGGACTCCCTGCCCCTTGCCCTCCCCTCCCACTCATTCCTCGCCTGCCCTAAGAAGAGAAGGGTGATGGTGGCAGATGGAGACGCATTCAGATGGAGTATTCCTTCTGCTTATGTTTAAAACTCATTTAAACATTTAAACATTACATTTTAATTTTATCTATTTTATTTCTTCATTTTCCTATCTGTCCATAAGTATTCCACTTCAAAATCAGTATATCCATGTTTGAAACTCGATATATCATTTTAATTCTATTGTAAAGTCTGTTCCATGTAGAATCCATCGGTTTCCCTACTTTTGTTCCTGTGCCACTTCTTTTGTTCCTGCGCCAGATAATTTCAATTTTATTAGTTCCATTATATTTCTTCTTTCTTTATGGTTTCATAAAGAAACCCATAGGCAGAATAGGAATCTCCAAAATCCAAAAATCCATAGTTATTTTCTAAGTAATCCAGGGTAAATAGCCAGTCAAAATAGTTCTTTTTCAAGCAGAAGGTGAGTCTCCGCAATTCACACTTTTGCTTAGTCACAGCAATCTCCATTTTGTAGCAATTATGTAACCATCCATTTGCCTCACTTCATCTAACTTTTAAAAGTGTTAAGTCCTTATTTGTCGCTTTTCTCTTTTTCCAAAGATTGAATCTGTTTCAATTTGAAGGAAAACTCAGTTTTCTAATTTGTTAATAGCCAATTCGTCCAATCAGTACTAAACAATCAGTACTAAAGTAAATTCCTCAATGGGTCATTATCCCCTATTGTTACTTTACAAAATCTTCAAGTCCCACAAATCTACAGCCGCTGTTTAAGGCTAGGGGTCTTATTAGTAAAAGTCCATACTCTAACGTTGCTTCTCGCCTGGATTGGTGTCACTCACCCAGCTTCAAAGCACATCATTCTTTCTGTCTTCTTTCCTCCTGCACAACTCTTTTCCTGGTTTGTCCCATGGCTGCCTCCCCCGCCACCGACTCAGAGGGTTCCCTCCGACCTCTGAGGAACTTGCCTGTTTCACTCAGTTATCCGAGGCGCCCCTCTCCTTCCCCTGTCCCTACAAGACATGTTTGGTCCAAAGTCCCATCAGCGGTGGTTTGTCGCTCGGGGTTTTCATGGGGTTCATGAGAGCCCGCTATTTCCCTGACTGCATCACTGGGATGCCAAACCAGAAGTCTTCAAATTGTACTAGCCTTTCTGAGAAACAGATAAGAGCTTCTCAGGGTCATCTTGCAATCCACTCGTTCCCCCTCCCCTTTCATTTCCCAAGGTGTGAGAAGTCTCCAGGCATTCCTGGCACCAGGCAACAGTTATAAATCAAATTAAAGTTTATATAAAAAGGACTAGGCAGGAAATAGGATACTTAGGACACATAGGAAAAAGAACTAAATGTGACAACTCCAAATCCCCCCTCTTCTTCCATGAAGAATGGAGATACATGGATCTGATGCTATCTCTCTCTCCCTATCTCTCTCTCTCTCTCTCTCTCTCTCTCTCTCTCTCTCTCTCTCTCTCTCTCTCTCTCTCTCTCTCTCTCTCTCTCTCTCATCTATCTATATCATCTCTCTCTCTTGCTATATGGCTATAGCCATATCTATCTTAAAACTATATCATAGTAATTCTCTACTATATCATAGTAATTCTCTTTTAAGCAGTTGTCTCTTGTTTTATAAGAAAGCAGATAATTCAATAATTCAATAATTCTGTCTTATTTCTGTTTATGCCATAATTCAATAATTCAATAATTCTGTCTTATTTCTGTTTATGCCATACATCCCTGAAAAATACCATTGAGGATGAATGACTCAGAATCTTCTACAGAATATCTGGATTTGTGTAAGGCATATTTAGATAGTCACATTGTCAGGGAATGGCTAATCAGTTAGAGGTCAAAGTCCTAAAGAGAAAAGGTACTTGAGGATTAAAGTCCAAATATTTGGTACATGATTGAAGGACAGCAAACAAGAAATAGTTTTTCTTGATCAAATGATGGCTAGTAGTGGATGCTTGGCTATTGTCATATCATAGTTCCCAAAAGTGAAGATTGAAATAGTATATAAGTCTAAGTGCTATTGCTATTTGTATACCGGCCTTGCATCCTCTCTTACTGTCATGTCTTTTTTATATGGCCTCTGCTTCTTGATTTCGGATTGTTTTGGAAGCTTACATTATATTGCAATTCTACCTGATGTTTCTTTCTATTGGAAACCTATTTTTGTCCTATGGCCTAATTTTTGACCCTGCTCATAATTGATTTTGGGTGCTTTGCTCAGTCTGTAGCCTCTTGACCTAGCTTACTGCTAACTTGTTATTCTGTGGTCTTGTAATCCTTACACAACAGGAGTAGAATACCTTGTTTCACCAGTAATAAAAATGTAATTGCTCAGATATAAGGGTTAAAGTATATATAGTAAATGATACTTTTTTATGCAGTGCGTATATGCATTACAATATATGCATTAAAATTATTATTATAACCACCTGGCATTCCATAGTCATAGCAAAAGCGGTCAACCCGGAGAAGCAATTTCACTCTACTGAGGGGACCCTACAAATAATGTCCGAACAAAGTGGAGCAAGGAGAGGCAAAATGCTTGGCGGGGAGACCTCTACTATCACCCAGCCAGATGCTAGCTCCATTTGCCCCATTGAAGACATTGAAGCTCTGCTGGAAGTCTCCACAAAGCCCAGGTGGTCGATCGGAGTGGGAAAGAAAGACAACTGGGATGGCAGAACCTCAGCAGTCACCCTCACCTATGGCAGCTAGCAACTGGGCTGGAAATGCGATCTGGAAGCCCTGTCAGACCAAGAAGAACCAACTGAGGAATCGGCCAGGGATGATCAACTCAAAAGATGTGTCATGCGACTCGTGGTGGAAGCTTTTGAGGACCTTAGAGTAAAGGGGAGTTGGATCATTGCCAGGGTGGGGGGGAGAGGCTGTAGTTGCAGCCAATGGAGCCAGAGGTATCATCTTGGATTTAGCAGCTGTAGGCCCAGCCAACCCCAACGCAGGAGCAGCAGCCGCCCCACCAAACCTGCCCCACACAACGCCAGCTCCTGTGAACATCTCTGATCAGCCCAAAGCACCACAGCTGGAAAGGAAGACCCCCTCCTGGGAGTGAAGTATGATGGCAACTGCAACAACTGGGATTCTTCCTGGTGCATGTCCTCACATACATGCAAGAGTATGGGCAGTATTTCCAAACCCAGGGCGCCCAAGTCTGAGTCATCACTCTGATCCTGGAATGGGTGGTGGCCTGATGGATGCTGAGCCTCCACAATGCCTACGTCCCCGAGCTGAGAAATTTTGACCATTTTATGATGGCTCTCTACCATAAAAGCAGGTTCACCAGCTGGTAGCCAAATACACTGAAGAATTCCAAGATCTTGCTTGCAGGGTGGATTGGCTGGAAGATGTCCTGGTGAGCTGGTTCAAGGATGGCCTGAACAATGACTTCTACCAGGCTTGCCAAGTCAGAGGAGCCCCAAACTGTCCGCATGAATGGTACATCCTAGCCGAAGAGGTGGAAAAGGGAAGTGTCCAAGCTGTAAACTGCCCTGGCACCAAGGTCATCAGCCTGTTTCAAGTATAGGAAGGAGGAGCACTGTGCAGCTGAGTGCCGTTTGAAAACCCCTGCCATTCAAAAGCCTGAACGCCTGTCAGGTGGAAAGCTCATGAAAACCACCCCCATGGGAAAGACACTGAGAAGTGGAGAGGCCATGGAGTTTCACCCCCTCACAAAATCGGGGAAAGGAATTCTAGCACCACCAGGGGAAGGACCAAACCTGTCCAAAAGCGACCCTGAAGATGACCCACTGGTAAGTGACCCAATCAAACTGCTCACCCTGCACTAAAGACTATTCATTCTCAGCCGGGGGGGAAGTGTAAAATTCTCCATCCTCTTGGACTCAGGGTGCACCTGGTGCTTAATTAGCCCAACTCTAGTGTGGAAACTAGGCATCCACCTGTGGAAGCTAAAAAAACCCCATTGCATTTTGCCAGTTAGACAGATCAGTCATTGAGGGGAGCGGGGGAGAGCCAGCAAGTTTTGCCACAGAACCTCTAGATATAGCCATGGAGACTCATGATGAGAGACTCACATTTATTATGGTGCCTGGAATGGAATGGCCATTAGTCCTGGAACTCATCTCGCTGAGGAAGTGGAACCCCAGAGTAAACTGGAAGCAGGGAACCTAAAATTCCAATGGGGAGTGACCAGATCAGATGGCCAAAGGGAGGAACTAGAAGGAAACCCAAACAAAGAAACAGCTGTGGCTGAGAGAGCTGTGCCAACCCAAGGCATACCCAGGGAATACAAGGACTTCACTGATGTGTTCAGTGAAGAGGGCCCTAACAAGTCCCCCCACCCACCCACTGTCCTACAGACTGTGCCACCAAAATCCTCCCAGGCACCAAACTATCAAAACCCAAGATGTATAGCATGTGCCCCCAGGAACTCAAGGAATTGAGGATCATCATAGATAAGAACCTGGCTAGAGGTTTCATTGAACCAACACAAGCAAAAATTGCCACCTGAGTGCTGTTCCAAGAAAAAAAAGGGGGTCTTTATGCTTATGCATAGACTATAGAAATTTAAGTACTGTAAACATAGAGAATGTGTACCCCCTTCCTCTCATGAAGGACATGTTAGCCCACCTATCCAAGGGGAAAATTTTTTCAAAACTGGATCTAAGAGAGGCTACCGAATCAGGATTAGGGAAGGAGACAAATGGAAAACAGCTTTTAATACCCTCTTGGGGTGTTACCAATTCAAAGTGCTTCCATTTGGAGTACCAGGCACTCCCGCCGTATTCATGCAACTTATAAACGAGGTGCTCCTATACAAAGGGGTTTTGGTATCTTTATATGATATTTTAATATACACTGAAACCAAAACTGAGCATATAAACTGGTCCAGGTGGTCCTAAACAAACTCGGTACCACTAAACTTTATGCAAAACTGTCTAAATGTGAATTCCACCAGGATAAGATAGACTACCTGGGATACCGAATATCCCACAAGGGCATGGAGATGGAATCAGGGAACATGCAAGCAGTGATTGACTGGGACCCTTCCTGCACACACAAGCAACTGCAGTGTTTCCTGGGGTTTGCAAACTTCTATTAACAATTTATTCCAGTTTTCGCACAAATTGCACTCCGCATCACTAATTTTTTGAAAACAAAAGAGGGAAAAAAGCCGAAGCAACCCTTAAACTGGATTATGGGATGCCAGGTGGCGTTCAAGAAATTGAAACAATTATTCTTGGCTGAGCCAATCTTAAAGCACCCAGACTCAGAAAAACCTTTTGTCATACAGGCAGATGCCAGTGACATGGCTGTCGGGGCAGCCCTACTCCAAGAAAATGAACAGGGCCAACTACAACCCTGCACATACACCTCTAAAAAACTAACAGACACTGAACAGAGATGGGCTATCTGGGAGAAAGAGGCATATGCAGTGCAATGGGCTCTTCTTATCTGGAGACATTTCCTAGAGGGGAGCAAAATCCCTTTCAAAGTGTGGACTGATTATAAGAATCTGGAGGCACTTAAGACCCTGTGGAAACTGTCCCAAAACAAGTGCGCTGGGCTCAATATTTTAAACATTTCGACTGCAGCCTCAAATCTTTTCCTGGGTAAATTTTTTTTCTAGCAGATGCGCTGTCCAGAAGACCACAAAAAGGCTGAGGTGATCAAACCTCTGCTCCCAGCCTCCCAGCTGGCAGCCAAGGCAATAACCAGGATGAAAGCTAAAAAAGCTAACTGTCAGCCTTCACTTTTCCTTTACTTGCTTGTTCGACTGTCATTGTAATGGGGGGGGAGGGGGGAGCTATTGGAATGTCTGGGAGGGGGGAATGTCTGGTGGAGAAGAGCAGAGAAAGTTTTCTTCTGCGTTTTCTTTGAAGCTGATAACAACTAAAGGTCGACCGTTGTGGCAGAGCAGGAGGATGGCACCATTCAAACAAGCCCTACTAAATGACAAATGGTTCCATAAAAATATCTGTTTACTTCGAAATGATTTGGCTTGGTTGGGGGGTAAATTATACATTCCAGCTAGCCAGAGGATGCCTCTCATGAAAGTATGCCACGATTCCAAACTGGCTGGCCACTTCGGCTTTGTGAAAACCCTGCACCTTATTAAAAGACAGTTTTGTGGCCATCTGTCAAGAAGGACATAGAAAGCTACATTGCCAATTTCACTGATTTGCAGCAGCAAAAATGAGGCTGGAAAAACTCCTGGGACGCTTACAAACCGTAGCTGAGCCTTCAGCACCCTAGAGAGAGATCTCTATGGATTTTATTGTAGAGGTCCTTGAAAGTGGGGGGAATTCTGTCATTTGGGTCGTAGCCAGAGGTGGTATTCAGACGGTTCTGACTGGTTCTGGCCAACTGGTAGCCAAAATTTTGAGTAGTTCGGAGAACTGGCAAATACCATCTTTGGTTGGCCACACTCCCGATCTGTTTGCTGCCTTCTGATTCCCAGCTGATCGAGTCCCACTGATCAGCTGGATCTTCTTTTGTTGCCTTGCACAAGAGAACGGAGCTGGAAAGTAGGTTAGTGGGGTGGGGAGGAAATGGAGTTTTACAGTATCCTTCCCCTGGAGTGGGATGGAATTGGAGATTTTACAGTATCTTTCCCCTGGAGTGGGATGGAAATGGAGATTTTATAGTATCCTTCCTGGGGACTGGGGTGGAAATGGAGATTTTACAGTATCTTTCCTCTGGAGTGGAGTGCAGATGGAGATTTTACAGTATCCTTCCCCTGCCATGCCCACCAAGCCATGCCCACCAAGCCATACCATACCATGCCATGCCCACCAAGCCACACCATACCATGCCATGCCCACCAAGCCACACCCACAGAACTGGTAGTAAAAAAATTTGAATCCCACCCCTGGCCGTAACGGACCTGTTTTCCAAGCATGTCCATTTTATCCCCTGCCAAAAAATCCCCACTGCCAGGACACTTGCAAAAATGTTCCTGCAACACATTTATCACCTGCATGGGGCCCCACAAAGGATAATATCTGATTGGGGGATTCAGTTCACTTCAAAGTTCTGGAAAGCTTTTTTGGGCCTTCTAGATACTGGACAAGGCCTAAGTTCAAGTCATCATCTGGCCACTAATGGAGGATTGGAGAAAACCAACAGCATTCTAGAACAATATTTGAGATGTTTTATTAATTATCAACAAGATAATTGGACAGACCTCCTGCCCTTTGCTGAGGTTGCATACAATAACTCTGTACATTCTAGCACCGGATTCACCCCATTCTGAGTTGCAACAGGCCAGGGTTTCACCCCAATGCCAGAGTTCCCAGTAGAGCAGCCAACCATAGCCTCCCTTAAAGAGTGGATACAACAACTGCAAAACACCTGGCCTCAGAAATTGGCTCTGAGCAAGCAAGACTAGGGCCACCTTTAAATTTCAGGCTGACAAAAAAAAAAAAAAGAACAGAATCAAAACCTTTTAAAATAATGGATAAGGTCTACTTATCCACCAGGTTCCTACAGTCCTTGCAACCCTCCAAAAATTTGGGAGCTAAGATCATAGGACCTTTTCCTATAACTAGGATCATTAACCCAGTGACACTGGAATTACTCCTCCCCAAAACACTTAGGCAAGTCTACCCAGTGTTTCACTGCAGCCTACTGAATCCAGAAATTACCTCGCCCCACTTGCAGACATTCCTCCAACTCCTATCATGATTGAGGAGGAACAACTCTTCAAGATTAAGGAAATCCTAGACTCATGCACTCACCACTGCTCCACATAATATCTAGTAGCCTGGAAGCATTTACCCCCCTCCCAGAATTAATGGGTAGCTAAAAAACATGTTACGATCCCCACATTACTGAAAAGGTTCCACTCGCAGTACCCTAACAAACTCAAATAACTCACTATGATGTTTCTCTTGTGCTTTCTTTACAGGTCGACCCCTAATTCTCTAGTGGGCAGCATGTCAGATCCCTTTTGAAATGCTACTATCTCAAGAGTCCATACTTTCTTGAATGGGGAGTAGAAGCAAGACCTTACAGATAGTTATCAAGTTTAAATTTTAATGCCAATGAGGCATTTAAATATACATATCATGTCAAAAACTACAGCAATTTATAAGAGGCCAAACTATTTATTCTAAAACAAATGCAAAATATCCCTTTGACTATGAAGTAAATTAAGTCTTATTGTGTCTTTTTTAAAAAATTGAATTTAGTGCCTGTTGGTGTATGGTTGATAGTCTCTGAAATGGGGGGAAATGAAATAATTCTAAATGGATTTCTATTGGCACCCAGCTTTGGCATCATAAAGTATAGCAAAGTATTTCTGTAATAAATGTTTAGTTTATCTGAGATAAATATCCAGATTATTGGCATGTCTTGGAGTGGGGAGGAGTAATGATTAAAAAAGAGTTGGTATTTGAGGTTTTTGAGTCCTTAGGACTCAATTAACTTCTTAGAATTACAATAGCGCAGTTTTTAAGGAGCTGAAGGAAGAGTTCTAGCTTTATTTTAGCCAGTGAACTACCGAGGACAGCAGAAATATTAAATTATGCAGTTCTTGGAATAATTCTGTTAAACATTAATCATTTCACCCAAGGCCTTCTGAGGATTTTTTTATCTAGAACTCTGCTCTGATGAGCTATTGCTGTGCAAGTCCTTTCAAGAAATCTCACTGCCAGGTTAAGATAATGTTTCTGCTTAGACTCAAAATAATCTATTTGTTGCCTGGTATAAAGAGAATTTCAGTTTCTTTGTTGGATTTTTCTTCTTTTTTTTTCTATCTTCCTTTTGTTTGTTCTGATATAGCTAGACCTCAGTTATAAGCAATGGTCCTTAAAGGGAGAGTTGCAGATAAAGATTAGGTCAAGTTAATTATGTCCTCTCATGTGGTGATATTGCATGCATGTACAAACAGGATAGGGCTTCCAATGTAATCCAACAAAATTTTAAAATGTATTTGTTTACGCACGCACACAGTTTATCTCTGTATATATGTGGAAACATCTATCTTAGAGCTTAAATCCAATTTTTAGAGTTATTCTCCATGTTTCTTGATACACTGCAAATGTACTTCTCCAGCTGGCACTCAGCTATATCTCTCCCTTAAGGCCCCTTTGTGACTTTGATTGAATGACAAAACGAGGAAAGGGATAAAGGAAGTGGACATTATGCACTCTTACGTTTATGAAATGGTTGATGTAAAAAGGATAGAAAGCTATCCTTTCAATTTCCCTCTCTTTCCATACTTAAATAAAAAACTTGTAATTTTTTTATTAGAAATTGGTCTGTGTACATAATTCTGTATCTTTATAGTTTTTCATCTTCAAAATTTAAATAAACTGATTATAAACTAATTAATTTTGCAATATTTGTACACAAAATATGAGCTTATTGAATATTAATTTAACTGAATAGTTTAAGAATGATGAATAGTCATGTTAATTCTTTTTCTTTCTTTTTTGAGTAGTAGCAAGATTTTCTTTAACCCAGTCTGTAAATTCTGATAATTAACTTGAATGTATATTAAAACAGCAAAGTAATGCATTTATTCTGTATATTCAAATTCAATACTAAAGTTGAAAGTTTGCATATTTACTTATTGCTGTAGTTTCTCCAGTTCCTTCACTCAAGTGCTCATTTTAAAGCAATTTATAAGTGCTTCCCAAGCATGTTTCTAACATAGCATTTGCTCTATCATGCACCGTGCAATCAATAATTTTATGTTAGAGTAGCACTGATATTTTTGCTTTGAAACAGTTACAAGATTGTCTTGCAATGTCTTTAAAATGGTGTGTTAATTATGAACATCAACAGAGTTAGAAATTTGAACACAATGCCTTTCTGTTGCTACCACAGCACTCCAACAAGAAAATTCTAACGTATTTGGCATTGTCAATTAATGGGGAAATATAGTTTAACAAAAGAAAAGTGAGTATACAAGCTACTTCAGTCTAGTTTGTGCCAGATTTATTAGTTCAATTTATTTATTAGTTCAATTTATATGCCGCCCTCCTCCGAAGACTCAGGGCGGCTTACAATGCACTTATAGCAATAGCCTTCATTCTTTTGTATCTACTTGCTTATTAGGGCATTTGCCCTCCCCCCCCAATAAGCAGTGTTTCTACAAAGTCAGCTTATTGCCCCCACAATCTGGGTCCTCAATTTACCTACCTCCGAAGGATGGAAGGCTGAGTCAACCTTGAGCCTGGTGAGATTTGAATTCACACTAATTGCAGGCAGCTGGCAGCTAAGTGCTACATAACAGCACTTAGTCCGCTGCACCACCAAGGCTCTTCCATCAAATGAGTTCACTGATGGAAAAATTGCATTAAATTGAACCCATTGAAATTCAAAATGTAATACAAATAAAATAATTGAGGAAGTTATTAAATGTGACACAGTTTGGAAGTTTTTAAATAAATACTGTATTAAAACTTTATTACAAAATTTTGCAGCTAATGTTGCTACAAATATTACTAGGGTCAAAAATATTTCACAATATGATATACCAAACTACCCAGTTTTATTTGGTTTTGCTTTTGATTATTGTTGCATTAATATTCATAAATAATAGTGGCAAAGGTTTTATTTAAATTCAATCCTTATGACTTATGACTTTCAACAATAAGTGCTGCATCTCCCTTATTTCATAATCATAAAAAGACCTAGGTATGTTCTAATTAACCTAGTAATTTAAAATCTACATATAATGGAGTTATAAGCTCCCTTTAGGTTGCCAGGTTATGAAGCACACAATTATATTTTCTCTCTTCATAACAGAATTAAGCTTTACAGCTATTTCTACCTTTCTGCTGCATTAGAAAAAATGAACAAAGAAAAACATTGCTTAGCAAGTCTAATTTAAAATATGTACAATTTTAAATATCTGCTGTCTTGGATTTTACACTTGGTCAACCTATGGTCTAAAGCAGTGTTGGCTAACCTTTTTGGCACCAAGTGCCAAAATGGGAGCGCGTGAACATTTTTGGCACTGAGGGCCAAAGCACACGAAGCACGCACAGGCCAGAAACCAGAAAAGCAGATAATCTTCTGGTTTTCAGCACGCGCATAGACCACCTGTCCAGCGAACATGCCCCGGCTCAGCTTGGCCTTTCAGGGGTCCTCGCGCCTCCTTGCCCATCCCCCTGCCCATCCCCCTGGTCCCTGTCAGGCGGGACATCCCCATCCATGATCTGCAGCCCCAGACAGAGTGAGGAATGCTGCCTCCCTCCACTGGAAAGCAGGAGCCCCTTCCCAGCTTTGGAGGTAAGGGGCGTCAGCATTCCTGGGGCTTCAGTTGGGAGGTCAGCAGGCAGGAGAGCTTCCCCCAACTCTGGCTGGAATGAAGTGCCCCCCCATCCCACCACCGAGAAAAAGCCAACACAGCACCCATAAACTATTCAGTTAACTTAATATTCAATAAGCTCATATTTTGTGTACAAATATTTTAAAATTAATTAGTTTATCATCAGTTTATTTAAATTTTATGAAAATAGTTTATGAATGATGAATAGTCATGTTAATTCTTTTTCTTTCTTTCTTGAGTAGTAGCAAGATTTTCTTTAACCCAATCTGTAAATACTTTCATCAAAAGAAAGGACTCTATGGAAGTTTGAAGGCTAAGTGGTAAACGAGTGTGGTGTACTGATTAAAATGTTGGATTATGATTAGAGATACCTAGGTACAGGTTCATCCTCAAATATGGAGCTCATCAGATATCTTTGGGCCTGTAAGGTCTTGCCTGTCCAATCTTCCCAAGAATACAGGACTCTTGAAACTGCAGTTGATCTCTGTGATAACAAGAGATCTAGGCAAGAACTGAAGCTTCTCACTCAAAATCAGCTATTTAAGGCAATGATAATCAAACCCCTCCCACATTACACCATTGCAGGGAAACAGAAACTTCATATAGAGATTAGCACAGTAATGCAGGAAACAGAAACAGAAACTTCATACTTGGATCACTCCATTCTTCCTCCCACCATAATGCCAATGTCCCTGTAGAAATATCTGGGACCTTATATGTCGCCCCCCCCCCCCTAGAAAAACATGAAGTCTACCTCAAAGAAAACAAAACAGGGAAGGGGAGACAAAGGAAACATAAAATCAATGAGGTTTGTCAAGGTACAATTGATGAAATATACATACTAATTTAGGAGCATGCACATGTTTTTTGTGAACCCATTCATTGTGTGAGAAGGGGAGGTGTTTCCAAGCCACCAGGTACTGAATGGTCCCGTGGAATTTCCTAGAGTCAAGAATTTACTGAATCTCAAAATGTTGTTCACTCTCTACCATAATAGGGGGTGGAACAGGGGTAGCAGCTGGACGAAGATCAGAGGTGACTTTAAGCTTCAATAAGCTACAATGCAAAACGGGGTGGACTTGCTGTAATGACTTAGGGAGTTGTAATTCCACTGTGACAGGGTTAATAATATGAACTATTGAGAAAGGCCCACTATATTTAGGACCCAATTTTTTAGACTGCTGCAAAGATTTTAGAAACTTGCTGGAAAGGTAAGCTTTGTCCCCCACTTTATAAGGTTTAGGTTTTGTTTGTTTCTTGTCTGCTTGTGCTTTATAGGCAGCCTTGGCTTCGTTCAAGGCTTTGCGAACCACCGGCCAAATGGTTTGCAAATGACTGATCCACTGTTTCAAGGAGAGTATATATGGTTCATGTGAGGGTAACTCAGGCATAGCATTAAATTCTTGCCCTCTCTGAAAGGGGTAAATCCTGTGCTAGCATGAACTGCATTATTATAGGCTACTTCTGCAAAAGGCAGTAGTTCGGTCTAGTTGTCCTGCTGATAATTAATAAAACAGTGCAGGTACTATTCCAGAACTGAGTTCGTTAGTTCCGTGGCCCCATTTGTCTGCAGATGACGGCTAGAACTAAGAATCTGCTTGGTCCCAAAAAGCTTTCCAGAACTTGGACATGAATTGGACCCCTCATTCTGAAATAATACATTGTGGAACCCATGCAAGCAGTAAATGTGGACCAAAAACAGTTTAGCCAAGGCTGTAGCTGTAGGGATCTTTTGGGATGGGATGAAATGAACCTGTTTTGAAAAAAGATCTGTGACAACCCAGATCACTGTGTTTCCAGAACTCTTGGGCAATTCAACAATGAAATCCATGGAGATCTCTCTCCATGGTGCTGAATGGTCGGCCGCTGGCTGCAATAGATGGGGATTTTCCCCCTGCCTGCATTTAGTGGCAGCGCAAATGGGGCAACTTGCTACATAACTTTCTATGTCCTTTTTTAATGAGGGCCATCTGAATTGCCATTTCCGTAAATGTAATGTTTTTACAAAACCAATGTGACCAGCTAATTTGGAGTCATGGCAAGCTTGCATAGTTCTTAGCCTTTCCCTAGCTGGGACATACAACTTATTTCCCACCCAAGCTAACCCCTCTTTTATTATGCAAGTATGTTTATTGGCACTAAACCACTCATCTGCTTCTAAGGCTTTTTTGAAATTTGTGATGGTAGTATTATCTAAGGTGGAGGGGTTGTTCTTCACCTGAGAGTGTCTGATGACCTTAGCTGCTATTTGATAGGTTGGGATCATGGGCTTAATTACTTCCACCTTGACACCAGGGGTGACATTCAAATTTTTTTCCTAGCAGTTCTGTGGGTGTGGCTTAGTGGGGAGGTTTCATGTGAGTGGGCATGGCCAACTTGACATAACTCATGGCAAGGTGGGGCGGCACCACCCCAGCAAGCCACCCCCAGCAAGCCACACTCACAGAACCAACAGAAAAGTTCAGCCAAGTCTTCTAGCATTCAACCTGGCTGCTTCTTGTCTCCTTCTCATATTTGCTCTGTGTATATGAGCCCAAGGAGGAGGAGAGAAGCAGCCACATTGAATGCCGTGGCAGAGAGAAGCTGAACTTTTTTCCTTCCCTTCACAGCAGAGTTGCTCCCTTTATGGTGTTCGCCCTTGGAAGAGGCTTGCTTAGCATCTGTTCTTTTGGGACAGCGAGAAGTTAAAGGGAACCCCAAATTTTCTCCCCAGGGAAAACAGGGATAATATTTCTCCTCCTATGTCTGCTATTCTCCCCCCCCCCCAAATCTAAGGGAATGTTGTAGAGTTATTGAGAAGCTGATTCCAGGCCTTGGTTTGGCCCTTGCTCCTTTGAAAGCTCTGGTCAGCGGGGGGTGAGGCACTTCTCCAACCGATGGAGACCTTTCTGGATTTACTGCAATAAATAATATATCCTTTGGGTTAGTAGTACCTGGTGGAGCCGGCTTAAGATGTTATTGAATCTCCACTCAACATCTAGCAAATCCAGGGGTTAAGGAGGGGGCCAGTGTCCACATTGTGGAGGGTTGTTCCATCGGTACTGTGGTTGGGAGGGGTAGATATGGTGGGAGCAGGGGGCCACATCATGTTCGGGGAGTGCGCACTTGCTATTTCCAGGCGATTGCGTGCTCCGGCCCCCAAGGCTCCTCTTGTTCCCTGGGTAGTCCAGACCCTCGGGGTCCAGGTTTTTGTTTGATGTTATGCAATGCCAAGTCCGTGGTAAATAAAGCCCCTCTCATTTGCGATCTTATACAGGAGGGGGGTGCGGACCTAGCGGGTGTTACAGAGACTTGGTTGGGGCAGGAGGGGGGTCCCCCTCACTGAACTGTGTCCACCGGATTTTTGCGCGTTCCATCATCCAAGGGCTCAGGGTAGGGGCGGTGGGGTGGTGGTTATTATTAAAGAAGATGTAAGTCTGAGAGAGGCCACTGTTCCTCAGATAGCTGGATGTGAGTCCCTCCTTGTGAAGTGGGGTCATGGGGTTCAGATGGGCCTGCTGACTGCGTACCTGGCTCCCTGCCACATAGCAGCAGCCCTGCCCGAGCTGCTTGATGTGATAGCTGAGGTGGCGATGGATACCCCCTGACTTGTGGCCATGGGGGATTTCAACCTGCCATCTGTTGGCGAGATGTCAGAAGCAGCTCGGGAGTTCATGGCTTCCATGACGGCTTTGATCCTGACCCAGATAGTTCATGGCCCAATGCACACCAGGGGACACACTCTGAAACTTGATTTTTGTCTCAGGTCAGTGGCTGAATGATCTAGATATAGGGAATGTAGTCATCGAACCCTTGTCATGGTCTGATCATTCGCTCCTCTGACTGGACTTCTGTACCATTGCCCTCGCCGCAGGGAGGCAGAACCGGTTAGGTGGTTCCACTCCAGGCGCCTGATGGATCCTGAGGGATTCCAGAGGGAGCTTTGGCCATTCCCTGAGGTTCTGGCTCACTATTTGACTGAGGACCTGGTAGCTGCCTGGGATAGGGTGGCCGCTGGAGCCTTGGATTGCATCATGCCTTTGTGGCCTTTGACCCGGTGCCGATCCCGTGTGGCTCCCTGGTTTTCCGAGGAGCTTAGGGAAATGAAGCACTGGAAAAGATGCCTAGAGAACGGCTGGAGGGCCAGCCGATCCAAATCCGACCGGACACTGGTGAGGTCTTCTATTAAGACCTACCTAGTGGTGATAAAAGCGGCAAAATCTGCATATTTTTCTGCTCTTATTGCATCATCAGATAATTGCCCAGCCATCCTGTTTAGGGTGACCCATTCTCTACTTCATCAGGAAGCGAGGGAAGACCCCTTGCAGGGGAGAGCTGAGGACTTTGTGCAATATCTGTATGACAAAATCGCTCAGATTCGGGAAGGATTGGACTCTAACTGGGTAGTTTCAGATGGGGTGATGGAGGCGGGCCTTGAGAATGTCGTTTGAGGTGAGTGTGACCCTGTGGCTCCTGAGGATGTGGACAGGATTCTGGGCAGACTTAGCATGGCCACATTTTTACTGGACCGTGTCCCTCCTGGTTGGTACTGGCCTCCCAGGAGGTTACACGAGGCTAGCTCCAGGGGATTATCAATGCTTCTTTGAGTGAGGGTAAATTCCCTGCCACCTTGAAGGAGGTGGTGGTGAGGCCTCTTCTTAAGAAGACTTCCCTGGGTTAATTTAACTTGGTTACAGTATAATCAACTTCAATTGAGATGGAGGGAAGATCAAAAAACTGGTTTAATGTTGTATGAAGACGAATTGGTAAGACAGATAAAAGAGAAAGGCCCAACGCATATCAAGAGGGTTTATAACGTTTTGCTAGAAAGGGACTGAAAATGAACTGGTTAAAGATTGTATGATAAAATGGGCGCCAAACTTTGCAGAACCAGTTATGATGGAAACATGGGAAAAAATATGGGTTCAGAACGTTAAATTTACACAGTCACAGAACCTGAGGGAAAATTTCTTTAAAATGTTTTATAGGTGGCATTTAGATCCTAAGAAATTGTCGTGCATGTATCCTAATGTTCAGCCAAAATGTTGGAGATGTGATTATTTAGATGCTACGTATTATCATATATGGTGGACTTGCAAGAAAGTGAAGGCGTTTTGGATCAAGATTTGGTGGGTTATGCAAAATGTTTTGAAGAAAAAACTCCAATTTTCTCCTCAATTGTTTTTACTGGCATAGTTAAGGATTCTTCATTGACTGACACAAAACTGATATTATATATGATTACAGCGGCTAGGTTATTGATTGGTCAATATTGGAAAAAAGATGTTATGCCTACTATTGAAGAATGGACTTTGAAGGTGGCCAGTTTTGCAGAAATTTCAAAGATATCAGCATATTTAAAAGACCAGATTCAGGAAACTTTTGTGTGGGAATGGAAGAAATGGATAGACTATGTGCAGAATAAATATCAAACAAGGAAGTATCAGATAGCTTTTAGCTGAATGTTTTGTAGAAATTTATAGTATAGAGAGGGGGCAGAATAGTTGGGGGGTATTGCATGATATGGTATGATTTGGATTTCACCTTGGGAAGTAATGGGGGAGGAGGGGAGGGTTAGGGAGGGGAAGGGGGGGAAAGTGGAAAAATTTATGTTTGTAAAACTTTTTCAATAAAAAAAAAAAGAAGACTTCCCTGGACTTATTAGCTAATTATCATCCTGTCTCCAACCTTCGCTTTGTGGTGAAGGTTGTTGAGAGTGTGGTGGCACAACAGTTTCCCAGGTACCTGGAGGAAACAGTTTATCTAGGTCCATTCCAGTCGGGTTTCAGGCCTGGGCACAGCACAGAAACGGCATTGGTCGCATTGGTGGATGATCTCTGGAGGATTCGGGACAGGGGTTGTTCCTCTGTCCTAGTCCTATTAGATCTCTTGGTGGCTTCTTTTTTTTAATTGAAAGTTTTATAAAAATACAAATATAAAAAATATAAACCCCTCCCCCCTCCCCCCTTCAACCCCCCCTCCCCCCCAGACTTCCCAGAGTGAAATACAGGGTTTTTCTTTTTCTACAAAAAAGGTAAACTAATCATTAACCTATCCAATTTCTAATTTACAAACACCATCAAAATCTTAACTCCAATATAACAAAAAATTACAACTCTATAGTTCTTCTTCATTCATACGCAACTTGATGTCTTCTTATATGGTATTTATTCCGAATGTAATCAATCCATTTCCTCCACTCCAAAATGAATTTTTCTTGCGTATGGTCTTTCAAATATGCTGAGATTTTGGCCATCTCAGCTAAATTCATTACTTTTACAATCCATTCTTCTACAGTGGGCAAAGAGTCTTTCTTCCAGTATTGTGCAACCAGCAGTCTAGCTGCTGTTATTAAATTTAAAATCAACTTGGTCTCCAATAACGTACATTCATTTATGATATCCAATAAAAACAATTGTGGTGTAAATTCCAACCTTTTTTTCAAAATATTTTGCATTACCCACCAAATCTTTATCCAAAATGCCTTGACCTTCTTACAGGTCCACCAAATATGAAAATAGGTTGCATCTTCACAATCACACCGCCAACATTTAGCTTGTACATTAGAATACATACATGACAACTTTTTTGGGTCTAAATGCCATCTATAAAATATCTTATAAAAGTTTTCTCTCAGATTTTGTGCTTGAGTAAATTTAACATTTCTGACCCAGATCTTTTCCCATGTTTCCATCATTATTGGTTCATGAAAATTTCTAGCCCATTTAATCATACAATCTTTAACCAATTCTGTTTCAGAATCTATCTCTAATAATACATTATATAATCTTTTAATATGCATAATACCCTGGTCCCTAATTTGCTTTACCAGATTTTCTTCATTTTCCATAAGACCTATTTTTTGATCCTCCACCTTGCTTGGAGCTGACCATATTGAAACTAGGTATGAGAGGGAGATTAAAGGAAATTAGTAATTTGGAGGGGGGGAAATAGAAAATTGAACTATATTGGAGAAAAGGGAAGAAATAATTTATAAGGAATTTGGATGGTGAATTGGGAGAAAATTGACAAAATAATAACGGAACAATATAGAATATTGGAAGAGATGACTAGCACCACTACAACAACCTTGAAGACAGGGAAGAAAGCGACATCAATATTGACGGGAACATTGGCATCCCCGGCGACACAGAAGACTTTGGAAGGAATGTTCGCAGCAGAGAAGCAACCCGCAACACCAAATATGCCAACAGTGCAGGCCACGCTCATGACAATACAGGAAACTATGGTCAAAGTGCAAGAATGTATGACCAGGAATCATGAGGAATCAAGAAAAGACATGGATGAAATAAAGAGAGAGGTTAAAAATGATATTCAGAAGATAGATGGGAAAATAGACCTGCTACAAGAAATCATTAAAAAGAACGACCAAAGGATAAAAGCAATAGAACAAAAAACTGAATTGACAGAAGAAAAGTTAGGAGCTTTGGATACAAAAATGATGGGACTCAATAAGGAAATGGAGAACACAGTGGCGCAATTGGAAATGGAAAAAGCAGCATTTTATTTGCGCTTTCAAAATGTGGTGGAGGAAAGAGAAGAAGATTTAACAATGATAATGGCGGAGATGATAGCAATAGCTCTAGAAAGAGAAAGAGAGGAAATAATAAATGAATTAGATGAAGTATATCGGGTCCACACTAACTACGCTAGACATAACAGACTCCCACGAGAGGTACACATCAGATTTGTGAGAAGGAAGGTGAGAGATATAGTCTACAAGATAACAAAGGATGAACCTATGTCTTATAGGAACAAAGAGATAATTACTTTGAAACAAATTCCAAAAAGAATAAGAGACCTTCGCAAAGACTATTGGTTTTTGGCCACATTGCTAAATGAAAAACACATACTTTTTAGATGGATAACACCAGAAGGAATGCTGGTTACGTGGCAGGGAAAGAAAATAAAAATAGATACCCTAAGTAAAGCAAGAGAACTATATGATCAAATGACGGGTACTGAGACAACAAATAACAGCAGAGAAGAGGGAGGTCGGAATGCCAAAGGGAAACAGAGGCAAGAACGTGAAGAAACCCTATGACAAGGAGAAGGAGAAGAGGAAGGAGATATCCAGGAAGAAGAGGGAATACAAACAAGGGGGAAAAAAAGAGAACAGGAAGAAGCAAAGAAGAAACAACAAGAGAGTTAGTAAAACATGGAACAAAGTCTAAAAATTCTATCGCTGAATGTGAACGGCCTCAATTCACCATCCAAAAGACACCAAATTTTTTAAAAAATTGTGAAACAAAAACCAGACATTGTGTGCCTTCAAGAGGTACACATAAAAAAACAAGATATAAAATATGCACAATACAAAAAACTAGGTAAATTATATTCATCATTGGCAGAAGAGAAAAAAAGAGGAGTGTTGGTGTACATTAAAGAAGGAATAGATAGTGAAGTAAGATATGTAGATCTGGAAGGTAGAATAGTGATGATAGAGTTAAAATTGGATTTTAAAAACATATTATTGGTAGTAGTATATGCCCAAATAGTAGGCAATCAGAATTCTATAAAAAAGTGCATCAGGAAATTATTGATCAAAAAATGGAAAATGTATGTTTAATTGGAGATCTTAATGCTATCGTTGATGTAAGAAAAGATTATAAAAGTAGTCGGAAAAATAAAAATAAGAAAAACCTATTGCCCAAAACTTTTATGGATATGGTGGAAGAATTAAATTTGACAGATAGTTGGAGATTTTACAACCCTGAAACTGAAGGCTTTACATATTATTCGAATCCACACAGGTCTTGGTCAAGGTTAGACATGGCATGGGTAACCAAAGTGTTAATGACGGAAATAGAAAATGTACAAATATTACCAAATAATTGGGCAGATCACAACCCAATAATGATAACGTGGAAGGGACAAAAAAGGAAAAATAATAGATGGACAATCAATACACAGGTTCTAAAAGAAAAAGAATATAAGAAATATATAGAAAAAGAGTTAGAATTCTTTTATAAGGAAAATACAAAACAACAAACATCCCTACAAAATTTATGGGACACAACCAAGGCATATATAAGAGGGCTCACAATAGCTTACAATGTAAAATGGAAAAAAGAGAGAGAGAAAGAATATAATAAATTACAAGAAGAGGTACAAAATTGGGAAGGTAAATTACAAAGGAACCCAGGGAACGAACAAATAAGAATAAATTGGATAGCAGCAAAACATAAAATTAATATATTGGAACAAGAGAAATATGTAAGGTCATTAAAATATATAAGGCAAAATTACTTTGAAAATGCAAATAAGCCAGGGAGATGGATGGCATACAGGCTCCGGAAAGAAAGAGAAAAAAGGGCAATTCAGAAAATACAGGATGAAGAGGGGAAGATTCAATATAGTTTAGAGAAGAAAAAAGAGATAATAGTCCAATACTATCAAAAACTTTATGAAAAAGAAATAGTAACAGAGGAGGAAATTGAACTATATTTAAAAGAGAAAGGATTGAAAATGTTAACGGAGGAAGAAAAGGACTTATTAAATAAGGAGATTGCCATAGGGGAATTAAGAAGAGACAAAAAAATAATAAAACCCCTGGGACGGATGGGTTGCCAATGGAGTTTTATAAAACATTTGATGAATCACTAACGGGAATTCTATTAGAGGTATACAATGAAGCTCTGATGGAGGCTAAGCTACCAAACACGTGGAAAGAAGCGTACATTTCCTTGATACCTAAAGAAGGAGCAGATACCACACTAATAAAAAACTATAGACCAATTTCTTTGTTGAATACCGATTACAAAATTTTTACGAGTATAATTGCTAATAGGATGAAAAAAGTAATACAGAATAAAATACACCAGGATCAAAATGCTTTTTTGCCCTCCAGACAAATCCAAAACAATTTAAGAATAGTAATAGATGTTCTAGAATATTATGAGGTGCATCCAGAAAGACAGGCGGCACTGATCTTTCTGGATGCAAAGAAGGCTTTTGACCAAGTAAATTGGAATTTATGATACACCAATTTCAAAATATGAATTTTGGAGATAAATTCACAAAAATGATAGTATCAATATATCAGAATCAAAAGGCAAGCATCCTGGTAAATGGGGAACAAACAAAATTTTTTGGAATAGATAAAGGAGTAAGACAGGGATGCCCATTATCGCCTTTATTGTTTATTCTAACCTTAGAAAATTTGTTAATTAGAATTAGGGCAAATGAGGAAATATCAGGACTAAAGATTAAAAAAGAGGAATACAAGGTCCAAGCGTTTGCAGACAACCTTGTCTTCTTCATAGAAAACCCAATAGAAACAACCCCCAAATTAATAGAAGAAATCGAGAAATTCGGAAAAGTAGCAGGATTAAAAATTAATAAAGAAAAGACGAAAATGATGACGAAAAATATGACAGTTAAACAAGTAGATAAATTATCAAAAGACTCAGGATTACAGCCAACTAAAAAAGTTAAATACTTAGGGATAAATTTGACAACTGAAACTGTGACAATAAAAGAAAATAATTATGAACCTTTAGTTCAGAAAATAAGGGAAGATTTAAATAAATGGGGGAAATTAAATTTAACTTTGTTGGGAAGAATAGCGGTGATAAAATCGAATATACTTCCAAGACTCCTTTATCTATTCCAAACGATTCCAATAAAATTAGATAAGAAATTTTTTACCAATCTGGATAAAATAACTACAAAATTTGTGTGGGAGGGGAAAAAACCAAGAATAAAATTAAAAATATTACAAGATGATAAAATGAGGGGTGGATTTGGGTTCCCGGCATGGGAAAAATATTATAAGGCGGCATGTTTATCATGGATCAAGGAATGGATAACCTTAGATAATCCAAGACTTTTGAATCTGGAAGGACACGATCTAATGAAGGGATGGCATGCCTTTATATGGAGCCCCGGAAACAAAACATACAAACATTTCAATAATCATACTATCAGAAAATCCTTAATAAATATATGGCAACAGATTAAATCTAAACATTATATGAAAATACCTGGTTGGCTATCAACAATAGAAGCAATAACCCACCCGAATACATTAACGAAGCATAAAATTTTAAGATATAGAGAAATATTAGATGTACAGGGACAATTGAAATCAAGAGAAGAACTTTATGATCAAGGAATAATAATAGATTGGTGGCCCTATTCACAGATTAAGATAAAATACAGAAAAGACCAGGAGGAAGAAGGAATTGACATAAAACCAAATCAATTGGATAAATTACTAGAATCTAAAGAAGCAAAACTGATCTCAAAAATCTACAGATATTTATTGGAATATGATTTGGCAGAAGAACTGGTCAAAGGTCAGATGATAGCGTGGGCGAGGAATATAGGGCATAATATACAATTAGAGGAATGGGAAAGGGTATGAGAAAGCAATTATAAGATGACAAAATCGGTAGCCTACAAAGAAAATCATTATAAAATGTGGTATCGGTGGTATCTGGCCCCTGTAAGATTAGCCAAAATGTTTCCAAATGTAAATCCAAGTTGTTGGAAATGTAAAAAAACATAGGGGACTTTTTATCATGTTTGGTGGCTCTGCCCAGTAGTTAAGAAATTTTGGAGCAAAATAAAAACATGGATAACAGAAATAACAAAATACGAAATTGAATTAGAACCTGAGGTTTTCCTATTAGGCATGATTAAAGGAAATATTAGGAAAGATATCAAGTATTTAATTCTACATATAATTACGGCGGCTAGGTTATCATTAGCACAATTGTGGAAATGTGATCGCGTGCCAAAAGAACAGGAAGTAATACAGAAAATATTTGCTTGTGCAGAAATGGACAAATTAACTTTACAATTAAAAGATGAGGACTCAGACTATTACATTATATGGAACAAATGGTATCAATGGACAAAACAAAGGAAGAGGAAAAGTGAGTAAGATGGAATTTTGAAGAAATTGACTACAATTAAAAATAGCACTGTCAGATGAATATAGTTGGAATAATGTATATATGTATATGTATATATATAAAAGAAAAAAGATATAGAAATTAGTTAATATTTGTAACTGACTAATGGTATAAGTACATTTGTCTTTTGTCTTTTGTCTTTTTTTCTTGTTTATCTTTCTTCTTTTGTTTGATTAAGAATTTGTGTATTTTAAATGTGTGTTTTTTAAAGTCTTAATAAAGGTTTGTTTTTAAAATTAAAAAAAAAAAAAGAAACCAGGTATAAATTATCCCTTCCTTCTTCAAAACCTCTAAAGTTGTAGTTTATCCCTTTCACTAAATAAAAGTTCCTTATATGTAATCACCTCCGTCTTTTGTTCTATACTTATATTTTCTATTGCATGTCTAGGATTTGCCCAAATAGGTATTTTGTAATCCAATTTATATTGGTATTTCTTCCATACTCGCAACAAGGCATTTCTAAGTATATGGCTTTTAAAAGTTTTATCTACTTTCTTTTCATACAATAAATAAGCATGCCATCCATAAAGTAAATCATATCCTTCTAGATTCAAAATTCTTTCATCCGTTAAATTAAACCAATCACTAATCTGAACTAATACCGAAGCTTCATAATATAATCTTAAATTTGGCATTTTCAAACCACCTCTCTCCCGAGCATCTTGTATAATTTTTAATTTAACTCTAGGTTTTTTACCTGACCATATAAAAGTGTTGAGACCTTTTTGCCATTCCCTCAGTTGTTCATCCTTCTTCAACACCGGTATAATTTGAAACAAAAATAAAAACTTAGGTAATACATTCATTTTAATTGCTGCTATTCTGCCTAATAAAGATAATTGTAACTTTTTCCAATTCTCCACTTCTTTCTGCACTTTTCGCCATAAAACTTCATAATTATTTTTAAATAGCTTTGTATTTGATCCAGCAATAATCACACCCAAATATTTAACCTTTTTAACTATTTCAAATCCCGATATTCGTTGAAGTTCTTCTCTTTGATCAAAAGACATATTTTTAGTCACTATCTTAGTCTTGTGTTGATTTATTTTAAATCCTGAAACTTTACCATATTGTTCTATCATTTCCAACATATATGAAACTGTGTCTGTAGGTTGCGTTAATGTAACAGCTAAATCATCCGCAAAGGCTCTCAATCTATAGTCTTGCTGTCGAATCACTATTCCTTTTAGTTCTTTAGATTCACGTTTCCTTGTCAACAAAATTTCCAAAGATAAAACAAACAATAAAGGAGATAATGGGCAACCCTGCCGCGTTCCCTTTTCTATCTTAAAACTGTCCGTTAGACTTCCATTAATAATTATTTGTGCAGTTTGTTCTCTATATATTGCTTTAATTGAACTCATAAATTGCTCCCCAAATTGCATTTTATCTATTACTCTAAACAAAAATTGCCAATTCAATCTGTCAAAAGCTTTCTCTGCATCCAAAAAGAAAAAAGCTGCAGAAATCTGATTATTTTTCTCCAAATATTCTACCAAGTTTATTATTTGTCTCAAATTATATTTCATGTATCTCCCTTTTATAAACCCTGATTGATCATTGTGAATTGTTTGTTGCATAATTGGCATTAATCTGTTTGCCAGTACTTTAGCAAAAATCTTATAATCAGTATTTGAAAGTGAAATAGGTCTAAAACTTTCAGGTTTAACACAATTTTGATCTTCTTTAGGAATCTATGATATAAAAGCTGTTCTCCATGAGGGTGGGGTTTCTCCCCCAGATTGAATCTTATTAAAAAGCATCCTAAGCGGTTCCACCATTTCCATCTGCAAGTTCTTATAATAAATAGCTGTCAACCCATCCGTTCCCAGTGTTTTACCTACTTTTAACTGTTTAATTGCTAAAATAATCTCTTCAGAGTTTATTGGTTGATTCAAACCTTCCCTTTGATCCAGAGTTAGTTCCTGGATATCAACCTCTCTAAGATATCTATCAATATCTTTACCTTGTATCAAATCTCCTGCATATAATTTCGTGTAATATTCTAAAAAGGCTTTTTTAATCAAATTTTGTTGATAAACTTCTTTGCCTTTATATTCCATTTTACTAATAATACGTGATCTTTGCTTCTTCCTTAACACATAAGCTAACCATCTACCTGGTTTATTAGCATTACAAAATGTATTATGTTTAGCATATTGCAAGGTAGTTGCAACTTGATCAGCCATTAACATATTAAATTGCTGTCTTAATATACCTATTGCTTCTTTTACTCTTATCTCCTGGATTATCAGTTAACAATTGTTCTTTCTTCTTTATTTCTTCCTCAATATCTTTCCGTTTCTTTGTCTGCTTTTGTCTATGTTTATTATTCATATGTATCAACACTCCCCTCATATAAGCCTTACTTGCATCCCAAACCATTTCCATAGAAGTACCTTTATACATATTATTAACAAAAAGCTCCTTCATATGTTTTTTAAGTTCTTTCACATTTTCTTCATATCTAAATAAATTTTCATTTAATCTCCAAGACCTCCTTTCTCTTCTCTCCTAATTCCAACCAAACTGGGCTATGATCAGCTAAAATCCTTGGAAATATCTTGACTTTCTTCACCCTGGAAAGGAAATCACTTGTTAGCAACATAAAATCAATCCTAGAAAAGGATTGATGTCTATCAGAAAAAAAGGTAAATTTTTTTTCATCTGGATTCCGTTCTCTCCAAACATCCCTTAATTCTAAATCATCCATAATTTCAAAAAAGGTTTGGGTAATTTGGCACGCGAAGCAACTTTAGATGTAGTCTTCTTATCCTTGGAAATATCAATTACTCCATTCCAATCACCCATTAAAATAATTGATTTATAATCCCATTGCGATATTTTGGTACGTAAAAATTTATAAAAATTTTCTTGCTGCTGGTTCGGTGCATAAATTCCAATCAAAAGCATTATTCCATTTTGAGTCCTCAATTCAATTGCTATATATCTTCCTTGGTCATCTGCCTCTATTAAATTTGCTGTTATGTTCTTTTTTATATATACCACTATTCCATTTCTCTTTTCCGGAGATGATGCCACAAAGTGAGTCCCTAGTTTTGAATTAATTAAATATTTCTGGTCTGTTAATCTAATGTGTGTCTCTTGTAAGCATACAATATCATTATTAAATTGTTTCAAATAGTGATATATTTTCTTTCTCTTTTGTGGTGAATTCAAACCATTGACATTCCAAGACAAAAATTTAACTGGCATTTTTGCCGGACTGAAGCCTATAGAGCATATCTTGAAGATCTTCTTTCACCTTGATCTTCGGTCTTGCCCCCCCCCCCCCAGCTTCTGATTTTGTATCCAAATGTTGTTGTTGTTTAGTGGTTGATCTTGTCACACGTTGTGCTCTCGGTTCCTCCAATTTTGCAAATTCAAGTGGCACTCCTTCCAGTTGGCTTAAAGGAAAAGGAAGTGATGCTGATTCCGATTGATTCTGGTCATCTTGGTTCTTAGGTTCACCAGCCACTGCCTCAGCATATGTTAAAGACTGTTGCTTTCCTTTTTCTGCTTTTTTATCATCTTTAGGGGGGTGTCCAACTTTCAGTACACTGCGATAAAATTCTCTTGCTTTCTCAACGTTGTTCAATCAATACCTCTCTCCAGCATAATCCACTATTATGCCTGTTGGTACATCCCATCTGTACACTATTTGTTGTCTTCTCAACTCATCCACTAAGAAACCGAAATTATTTCTGTCTCTCAGCATTTTAGGAGGAATCTCTTTCAGCACCTTAATTTCCTGTCCAGACACCTGTACTTTATTGTTATAAGAAGCTTGCAATACATCATTTCTAATTCTTCTGTCAGTAAAATAGATCTCAACATCTCTTGGCAAATTTTTGTTTCTTGCAATCCATGAGTTGACTCTATAGACTTTATCCATTTGGCCAATTATTTCATCCTTCTTCACTCCAACCACTGAGGCAATCACTTCACCACATTTCTCTCTTAGATTCTCCCGTCCATTCTCTTTCAGTCCTCTCAGTCTCAAGGCAAACTCCATTGATCTGTATTGCATCATAGTAATATCACCTTCCAACCTCTCAGATTTGGTCTGGAGTTCTCCCATTTTGCCCTCCAAGTCTTGGGTAACCTCACTGATTTCTTCCACTCTTTCATCAAGCTGCACCAGATGTTTGGACAAACCAGAAACAACCAATCTTCTCTTATTTCATCATGTTTCTCTTCAACCATCTTTTTTATTTCTTTTCTAATTTCTTTTACATCTTTTAAGTCCACCTCAAATTTCCCCATTCTCTCTTCTATTTTAGCTGTTTGGGCAATCGCAATTTGCTTTATAAACTCCTTAAGTTCACTCATAGAATCCTCCTTACTTGATATCTCCCCCGGAAGTTGAGTCTTTTGTGTCACAGTAGAAACTAAAGGAGAAGCTCCTCCTGTTTTGGCTGATGCTGGCTTGGTCTGTTTAGAAGCCATTTTAATTTCAAAAAACTTTTCTCCTCTTCACCCCACTTTGCAATTACTTAGTCTTAAATGTCACCAAATCCAGTCCAAATTATTTTAAATTGCTGCTCTCAATGTCTTTCCCAAGTTACTCTC
The DNA here is from genome assembly GCA_030761175.1 of Masticophis lateralis. NCBI lineage: Eukaryota > Metazoa > Chordata > Lepidosauria > Squamata > Colubridae > Masticophis > Masticophis lateralis. The sequence continues at coordinate 71,131,087 of JAUDYJ010000004.1, read as the reverse complement.
TTCTGGCAGCTTGCTTTCTCTTTAAAAGTAGAAAAAAAATCCTTTTCAGTACTCACTTTCTCTTCTCAGCACAGTCCCGATACTCTTAATTGGATACTTCCTCTTTCAATTAGGCTCATTCAAACCAAGGTACACAGGAGTTAAGCTCTGTAACTTTGTTGCAAGCTCTCCTGTTTCCACTCCATCTGCTGCAGGAATCTTTCAAACTGTCAGTTTGCTAGCAGAGCTGGTCGCGACATCTAATGCTGCTTTTGCAGCAGCGCTTCGAGTCCGGAGATAATTTCCCTGGGGAGCCCACCTTTCAAGACCCTGGACTTGGTCCCAGGGGCTTTTTTGGCAGCTCTACCTGTCGGAAACTTCTCTGTCCCCCTTCTTTTCCCGAAGAGGGGTCTGCAAAACCGCCGGACAGCTGTTTTTCGCTGTCAGGGGCGGTTTAACGGAGATCGAAGCCGGCGACCTAAGAAGAGGTCGTCAGCGATGTCCGCAGTGCCAGCGGAAGTCCTCTTGGTGGCTTTTGATACCATCGACCATGGTATCATGCTGCGCCGATTGGAGGGGTTGGAGATAGGGGGCACTGTGCTACGGTGGTTCTCCTCCTTCCTCTCTGACCGGTCGCACTTTGTATTGACGGGGGGACAGAGATCGAACTTGAGGCGCCTTGTGTGTGGGGTGCCACAAGTGTCGGTTCTCTTGCCCCTCTTCTTCAACATTTATGTGAAGCCGTTGGGTGAGATCATCCATGGTTTCGGGGTGAAGTGTCATCTGTATGCTGATGATACTCAGCTATACATCTCCACCCCAGACCACCCCAATGATGCCCTTGATGTGATGTCCCGGTGCCTGGAGGCTGTGCGGATCTGGATGGGGAGAAACAGGCTCAGGTTCAACCTGTCCAAGACCGAGTGGCTGTGGCTTCCTGCATCCTGATATAGTCAGTTGGTACTATCACTGACTTTTGGGGCAAGTTGTTGGCCCCCACAGAGAGGGCTTGCAACTTGGGCTTCCTCTTGGATACACATCTGTCTTTGGAAAAACATATGATGGCTGTGGCCAGGGGGGCTTTCTATCGGGTTCGCCTGATCCACCAGTTGTGTCCCTTTCTGGATCGGGATGCCTTATACACGGTCACTCATGCCCTCATCACGTCCCACCTGGACTACTGCAGTGCTCTCTACATGGGGCTCCCCTTGAGGAGCACCCAGAGGCTCCAACTGGTCCAGAATGTGGCCACACGGGTGGTTATGGGGGTGACTCTTCGCTCTCATATAACACTTCTCCTGCATGAGCTGCACTGGCTCCCAGTGGTCTTCCAGGTGCATTTCAGGGGATTGGTTACCACTTTTAGAGCGCTCCATGGCTTAGGATTGAGGTACTTACGAGACCGCCTTCTGCCATTGGTAGCCTCCCATTGACCAGTACGCTCCCACAAGAGGGCCTCCTCAGGGTGCCGTCAGCCAAACAATGCTGGCTGGTGGCCCCCAGGGGGAGAGCTTTCTCTGTGGGGGCACCTACCCTCTGGAATGAGTTGCCCCCAGAGATACGACAGATCCCAGATCTGCGCACTTTCCGAACTGCCCTAAAGACGTTTTTGTTTCACCAAGCCTAGCTGGCCTGACCTACTCTCTTAAATTGTTTTTAACTTAAATTGCTAAAATTATGGGTTTTAATATAGGGGTTTTAACTATGGGCCCAATTTATTTAATTGGATTTTAATACTGTTTTAAATTTTGTATTTTCTGTATTTTATTTGCTGGCTGTTTACTACCCCGAGTCCTTCGAGAGAAGGGCGATATATAAATATAATAAACCAATAAACCAACCATAACCTTCCCTCCTCTGCCCCCACCCCCATCCTCTTTGCAAGCGTGCATAATAAATTTGGCACCATTAAGTTGTTAAAGGGGGTCGGAAGGCAGAAGTGGAGAGTTTCGCTTCAGCAGCACCTAATGGTTGGGGTGTGTGTGGAAGGAGAAAGATCAAGAAGTCTGCCCCTCCTTGCTCCCCTCCTGTTTATTTATAATTTAAATGCTGAAGATCTGGTGTTTTTAAACGTAACAGCCTGCCACCACCAAAAGCAACCCAAAAAAGACCAAAAAGGGATTTTTTTCTCCCTTTAGGGAGGCTAATTCTTGTCTGGGGGTGGGTGGGGCGAGAACTGGGGAGACACATCCTTTTCCTAAGGCCTTTCTCTAAAAGAAAACTTCGATTTTCAGGCCGGTTTTGGGATCCCAGCTGCGAACAAGGCATTGCCCGTCTGCGGGGTGCCTCGTACATCTATGAGATCACCCAGAGCTATTTCACTTCACAAGCCAACTGATCTGCCCCCACAACCCCCTTTCTTCTCTACCTGATTAAAAAAAAAAGAGTGTGGGAGGTGACAAGCAGAGGCATTTCTTCAACCCCCCCCCCAATCAAATGTTTTAATCATGGCAGAAATAGACCTTCCCTTCGGATCCTCGCCAGGACAGCGAGGATGGGAGTTATGGGGTAAAAAAGGGGGGGGATGTTTTCCCCCCACCCCAAGTCATTTTGCAATCCAGGGACTGGTGGAGCAACCAAGAGGCTCTGCTTGCAGGGCTGTCCTCGCACAAGGCTGACTGTGAAGAGTATAGGGGTGGCGAGGGGAGTGAGGTATATTGCATGGTTGTGCCTTCCTGGCAGGGATGTTTTTGGTGTGGGGTGTCTAAAGGGGAGTGGGAGGAGGAGAGATTTCTGCTCAGGTTCTCAGCTCATGGTCTGGTTTAACATCAGGAAATGGGAATTGATTGCATGATTTGAGCAACTGTCGTATGTTTGTGTGTTTGTGTCTCAGGATTGATGCACACAGGTGCACAGATTTCCCACGGCTGGGAAGATGCCACTTCAAATCCTGCTTTGCACACCCTGCATTCTATACTACAAAACTTTCTGGTCCCCCCCGGCCCCCTCCTTCCCAGGGGTATCTTAAAGGGACAGGCAAGCTGCCACACCTCCCTTACAAGCAGGCTCTCTTCCCTTTGCTGAGAAGCGAGGAAGAAAAGTTTGGCCAGGTCTTCTCCTCCTTTTCAGGCATACACACAGAGTGGAAGGGGTGAGCATGAATGGGCAAGCGGGTAAAGGTGGGAGGGGCCAACCAGGGGCCTGTTCGGCAAACCACTTCAAATCGCCACTATGGGTAGCCGTGATCTGGTCCAAACCGATCAAATTCCACCCCTGCTTGACAGTTGTATTGCGGTAGTCTAGACAAGGCATCTGCCAAAAAGTTTTTCCCTCCTGGTAAATACTTCCAAGTGAAATTAAAGCATTGGAAGTACTGTGCCCACTGGACTTGTCTTGGAAACATTTTCCCTTGGTTTTTGAGTGCTTCCAAGTCCTTGTGGTTGGTCCATACATATTTCCTTCCAAGAAATGTCTCCAAGTTAGGAGTGCCCACCTAACTGCAAAAGCCTCCTTTTCCCATATTGCCCATCTCTGTTCAGTTTCAGTTAATTTCCTAGAAGTGTATGCACATGGTTGTTATTTACCTTCTTCATTCTCTTGGAGTAAAACAGCACTGACTATAACATCACTGGAATTGGCCTGGATTGCGAATGGTTTCTCTGGGTCTGGGTGTTTTAATACAGGTTCAGTTAAAAAGAGTTTTTTCAGTTTTTTCAAATGCCACTTGGCAGTTCATAGTCCAATTCAGTGATTGGCTAAGTTTGATTTATCTACCAATTTGGTTTTTAACAGGTTTGTAATCGGCAATGCTACTTGGGCAAAAGAGGGGATAAACTGCCTATAAAAGTTAGCGAACCCCAGGAAGCTTTGCAGTTGTTTGCGAGTATGGGGGGCTTTCTTACTTGAAGACTGCTCTGACTTTTGTGGAGTCCATTTTCCCTGTTGAGAGATTCTGTACCCTAGGTAATCTATCTTATCTTGGTGAAAATCACATTTGGAGAGTTTGGCAAACAACTTAGCTGCCCTTAATTTGTTCAAACCCTCCTGCACCAATTTAAAATGTTGAGTCTTAGTTTCAGCATAAATCAATATATTATCAAGATAAACCAAAACTCCCTTATACAGGTGCTCATGCAGCATCTCATTAATTAGCTACATGAAAACAGCAGGAGCCCCTTGGAGTCTGAATGGCAAAACTTTGAACTGAAAACATCCTAACGGACAATTAAACACTATTTTCCATTCGTCCCCTTCTCAGATCCTGATCCAGTAATAAGCCTCCCTCAAGTCTAGTTTAGAAAAAATTCTTCCCTTCACCAGATGGGCCAGCATGTCCTTCATTAAGGATAGGAGATAAAGATTTTCCTTGCAAATAGCGTTCAAACACCTATAATTCACACATAAACCTAATGAGCCATCCTTTTCCCAGACAGGATGGGGGTGGCCACCTTGTGTCCGGCCGGTTTGATGAGCCCATGCTCGAGGTTTTTGTCTATGAATTGCCACAATTCATCCAGTTCCCTGGGAGTCATAGCATAAAAGTTTGGCTTAGGTAGTTTGGCTCCTGGTAAAATCTTGATGGCACAATCCATAGACCTATGGGGCGGGGGAGGGAATTCATCTGAGGCCACTTCGTTGAAAATATCCATCAAATCCCAGTATTCTCTGGGGATGCCTGGTAGGGGTCCATTCACCTCAGCTACCTCCTCATCCTGCAGAATTTCAGTCTGGTGAGGTTCCTTGTTCTGAATTAATTCATCATTAGGGAATTAGAGGGTCCAGTGGTGACATTCAATTTTTTCCCTATAAGTTCTGTGGGCGTGGCTTGGTGGTGGGGGTCCTGTGACTGAGTGGGCATGGCCAACTTGAAGTCACTCATGCCCATGCCCACTCAGTCACATGACCAAGCCACGCTCACAGAACCCAATAGGAAAATATATATATATGAGCATGAGAAGGGCTCATAGTGAATGCTGTGGCAGAAAGAAGCCAAACTTCTCTCCTTCCATTCACAGTGGAGCTGCTGCTCCCTTTATGCTCCCCCCCGGCCCCCTCCCTCCTGGGGGTTGAAGTACCTTAAAGGGACAGGCTGCAGCAGCTCCACTGTGAATGGCAGGAGAAAACTTCGGATTCTCTTTGCTGCAGCATTTAATGTTGAATTCTGTGGAAGAGAGAAGCCGAACTTCTCTCCCTCCATTCACTGCATCCTGTCCCTTTAAGGTAGTCCCCGGGAGGGAAGGGGCCGAGGGTGACCATAAAGGGAGCAGCAGCTCTGCTGTGAATGGAGGGAGAAAATTCTCACCCTATAGGGCAGTGGTGGGGTGAGTGGCCGGAAGGAGTGAATGGGCGGGGCCAGCCAGAGTGGTTTTTACCAGTTTGGTGAACCAATTCAAATTGTCCCTACCGGTTCACTGGAGCTGGTCATAGCCTCACCCCTGGGAGGGTCCTCTCTGTCCAGTCCACCCTTGGGTTCCACTTCTTTAACCAGGTTAGCTCCCGAACTAAGGCCCAGGCCATCCTGGTGTCACAATGAAAGCAATGGTTTTGGAGTGATTTACCATTGTTAGTTCTAGTGGTTCAGTGGCAAACATGGCCAGGGCACCCCCTGCAATGGACCCATCAAGTTGGCAGACAAGACTGGGGTTTTTAGTGGCCTTAGTTGAATGCCCAGTTCCCCAACCAGAGTTGGGCTTATTAGGTTTCTTGTGCACCACAAATATAACAATGCCTTAACTCACACTTTTCTCCCCATTACTGGAATTAACAGTTCTATAGGGGTTGTAAAGGGTTTGACAACCCCACTCACCAAAGGGTCTTTTTAGTTGCTCTCCAACTGACTGGGTTCCTCCACCAGAGGGGTTGGAGTTCCTCATACCATAATTGATACTGGCAGGAACTCAACGACTGCATGGGTCTTCAGGGCAAAATCTTTGGAATGCGGTGATAGCTTTAAGAGTTTCCCTCTGGCCTGCTATTCTCCCTTTCGGTGGACATTCTCACATGACACTCATTTGCGCAGTGATCTTCTTCTTCTAATGGAAGCAGGCGGTTGAGCATGGTGGGGCAGAGGAAGGTTTGGTTTCCTCCCTTCTTCCTTCCAGTGGGGATCTCTTCCAGGAGTGGTTTGCATGGTACTGGTTTCGATTTGCATGGTACTTGGTCGATTTCCGCTTCCTCAGCCAAGACATACCAGCTGTGCAGGTGGACTTGGGCTCCACAGGCAGTGCAGACATTGTACAGGTCATTGTTTAAGCTATCTTTGAACCAACTCATGAGTATTTCCTCTGGTCAATCTATGTGGCAAGTCAGATCACAAAGCTCTTCGATGTACTTGGTGACTGGACAGCATATTTGTCTGATATGCCTTATGCAGTCTCTAGCCTTGCGATTGCCTAGTGGGTCCTCAAATCTCCATCTCAGGGCTGTCATGAAATGGTTGAAGTTGCGGAGCTCTGGTGCATCTGCACTATGGAGGCTCACCATCCAACATGCAGCTGATCCTTCTGGAGCCAGGGTGACTTTGGAGCCTTCTAGAGGGAGATCCCCCCCATACTCTTGCATTTAGGTCAGTATGTGTGCAAATTTGACTCCAAGAAGGTTCTGTTCTAAGGGTGGAAGCTTCCTCTTATCAAGTTGCAAGCTTTGCTTTGTGTTGAGATGTCTCCTGGCCAGATCTTCTATGGTGGAAATGAGTTCATCAGTAGCCCCCATGGTTTCAGACAATGCCCCTGGGGTTGGGGATCTCTTTTGTTCATTGGTAGTATCCCTTTGTACTCCTAACTGGTCTGCAGCACAAGCCTGGGCGTCCTGGATCCGCATGCCATGGATGGCCTCCCTCATGAGGTTCATGGCTTCCCTCAGGAGTTGGTTGGGCTGGTCTGGGGCTCCTTCCAGTTCATCATTGTCATAAAGATCTCCCATCTCCTGCTTCCAACCAGGTTGTTGGTTCCCATGGGTGAGAGTGACATCTTTGGTTCTGCCACCCCAGCTTTCCATCTTCCCAACACCAGTGGACCACCTTGGCATGGCAGTGGTGCTTGAGGCAATGTTCTCCTCAACCCAGGCGTTGAGGTCTTACCTCTCCTATCTTCCCAAGAAAGCAGGACTCTTGAAACTGCAGTGGTTCCAAAAGGAGTTTTTATTGAAAGGTTTGTGATAACAAGAGATCTAGGCAAGAACTGAAGATTCTCACTTAAAACCAGCTATTTAAAGCAATGCTAAACAAACCTTCCCACACTACATCATTGCAGGGAAACAGAAACAGAAACTTCATATAGAGATTAACATAGTAATGCAGGAAACAGAAACAGAAACTTCATATACAGATCACTCTATTCATCCCCACTTTTTCCCACCAAAATATCAGCATCCCTGTAGAAATATCTGGGACCTGACAGGGCCAATATATAATGAATATGGGGAATGCTGCCTAGGAAACAGTCATAAAAGACAGACAGGAGTTCCTAGTGTCCTAGCAATCAGAGAGAGAGAGAAAATTTTTTAAAGAAGGACCCACCCTAATGCATCAAACTGTTGAAAGGTTTACTTTCATACTTGTAAGATTCTGTTAGTGTAGCCTTTATTATAGGCTACACTAACAGAATCTTACAAGTATGAAAGTAGAATGAGTTTATCTAATCCTGTTTTATGTCTGGTTTACCTGGAGAGCTGACTTAGTCACTGTCTATCAGCCTAGCCTTAGAGCTGTCTCAAAGGTGCTTTTTCAAAAGGCAACTGCAGAAGGAATTGTATGTATGTGTATGTATGCATGTATGTATATCTCTCTCTGTCTACACATATATATGTATATGCATTACAATTCATGTATTATAACTAACTATATAAACCATGCAGGAAAAAAATGGTCAGAGATGTTCTAGTAATGGACTGAGCAGACAGCTGCACGAAATGATCCCCAATATTACTTAACCTTTCTTTTGGGTGGTTTACCCAGCATTTCCGACCTGTACGCTCCCATAGAGAGGGCCTCCTCCGGGTGCCATCGGCCAAACAATGTCAACTGGCGTCCCCCAGGGGGAGAGCCTTCTTTGTGGGAGCACCTACCATCTGGAACGAGCTCCCCCCGGATATACGGAGGATCCCGGACCTGCGGACCTTCCGTCGCGCGCTCAAGACCTACTTATTCCAACAAGCCGGCCTGCCCTAAGTTATTTTCCCCTTTTAATTATGAATTTTAATTTGTTTTAAATTATTGGGGTTTTAATTGTCAGCCAAATTATTTAATTCGTTTTATTCTATTTTAAACTTTTGTATTTATATGTTTTATTTATGGCTGTACACTGCCCTGAGTCCCCCAGGAGTAGGGAGGTTTATAAATCTAATAACATAAAATAAAATAAATAAATAAAATAAATTTCCATTCCAATCCAACTACAGGCTAAAGACAACCAGATTCTTGCATAATTATAGGTATTAAGAAATATCCAGGAATCCATTTTACATAGATTTGAGAGACAATTGGTTATTATTTTATTTAAATAATTTATGTAGTCACCTATCTTAAAAAATAACTCTGGGCAGCTTACAAGTATAAAGCAGAATAACAGATTTGGAAGGCAACTTAGAGATCTTCAAGCAGGAGATCCTATGCCATTTCAGACAAATGGCTGTCCAGTCACTTTTTAAAAGTCTCCAGTGATGAAACGCCCACAACTTCTGAAGGCAAGCTATTCCACTAATTTATTGTTCCCACTCTCAGGAAATTTCTCCTTAGTTCTAGGTTGGTTCTCTCCTTGGTTACAGTATTTCTTGGAATATAAGATGTACTGGAGTATAAGACGCACCTTAGTTTTTGGGGAGGAAAATAAGAAAAAAGCTGATTGGCGGGTGGATTGGCCTCCTGAAATACTCCCAATCAGCTATTCCCAGAGGTGAATTTTAGCAACAGGTTCATTGGTTGTGAGCTCTGAAGCTTGCTTTTTTTCAGCCTCTGAAACTTCTGAATTTCTGTTTCAGAAAAAACTTTTTTTCCTGCCTCTGAAATCCTCCAAAACAGAAACTTTCAGAGGCTTTTTTTCTAAAGCTCTGTTTTGGAAGCTTTTTTCTGAAGCTTCCTTTCAGAGGCTTTTTTATTAGAATAGATATACCAAATTCCTGCAACCGTTGTTTATATGTTTTAGTCTCCAGCCCCCTTATCATCTTTGATGCTCTTCTCTGCACTTTTTCTAGAGTGTCATCTTTTTTATTTTGCAGTGATCAAAATTGGATGCAGTGTTTCAAGTATGATCTTAATAAGGCTTTATATAACAGTGCTAACACTTCACATGATCTTGATTCTGTCCCTCTGTGAATGCAGCCCAAGATTGCATTGGTGGTGGTGGTGGTTGTTTTGGCAGCTGCAGCACACTGCTACCTCATATTTAAGGGATTGTCCACTAAGAGTCCAAGATCCTTCTCACAGTTACTGCTATTGAGCCACATTTCATGTAATCTGAACCTGTATCTTTGGTTTTTCTTGCCTAACCTTCCTTTTTTCCATACTGAATTTCATTTTGCTAGATACTCAAGAGTGGTAACTGTGAGAGGTATCTTGGAGTCCTAGTGGACAACCATTTAGATATGAGCTGGCAGTGTGCAGTAGCTGCCAAAAAAGCCAACACAGTTCTGGGCTGCATAAACAGAGGGACAGAAGCAAGATCACGTGAAGTGTTAATGCCACTTTATAATGCCTTGGTAAGGCCACACTTGGAATATTGCATTCAGTTTTAGTCGCCACAATGTAAAAAAGATGTGGAGACTCTAGAAAGAGTGCAGAGAAGAATAACAAAGATGATTAGGGGACTGGAGGCTAAAACATATGAAGAACCTTTGCAGGAACTAGGTAAGTCTAGTTTAATGAAAAGAAGGACTAGGGGAGACATGATTGCAGTGTTCCAATATCTCAGGGGTTGCCACAAAGAAAAGGGAATCAAACTATTCTTCAAAGCACCTGAGGACAGAACAAGAAGCAATGGGTGGAAACTAATCAAGGAGAGAAGCAACTTAGAACTAAGGAGAAATTTCCTGACAGTTAGAACAGTTAATAAGTGGAACAACTTGCCTGCAGAACTTGTGAATGCTCCAACACTGGAAATTTTTAAGAAGATGTCGGATAACCATTTGTCTGAAGTGGTGTAGGGTTTCTTGCCTGGGCAGGGAGTTGGATTAGAAGACCTCCAAAGTCCCTTCCAACTCTGTTTCTATTTCTAGATGGTCCAGGTGTTCAAATCTGTCGAGATCATCTGGATCTTGAGGCTATCTTCTAGGGTGTTGGCTATTCCTGCCAGTTTAGTGTTGTCTGCAAATTTGGTGAGTTCCTCTTCTATTCCCTCATCTAAATAGTTTATGTTGGATCGTGGGTGTGGACAAAGGCGCAGGCAAATGCAGCCGATTTAAAAGGTTTATTTAGCTTCAGTACAAGTAATGCCAAACTGAGCCGCGACAGTTCTTTTTAAAGGGAGCTGTCTGCGGCTTCAGCCATGGTTATGCGCTTGTTTTTCCTGCTCCGACTTCGGAACCCCGATTGGTTCCTGCGTCAGTCTATCCAAAATCTAAGAGTTTATTAAGCTATTGAAGAGTACTGGGCCTAAAAGAGAATCTTGTGGCACCCCACTGCTTACTTCCCTCCATGTAGTTCCATTAAAGACTACATGTTGAGTACGTGTTGGTTTGACAACCAGTTACAAATCCATCTGCTGGTGATGCTGTCTATCTTACATGTTTCTAGTTTACCAAGAAGTAGGTTGTGATCTGCTTTGTCGAATGCCTTGCTGAAATCCAAGAAATCCAAATCAATTTCTCTGGTCCACTAATTTAGTCACTTTGTCAAAGAATGAAATAAGATTTGTTTGGCATGATCTGTTTTTTAACAAAACCATGTTGGCTCCTGCTTATAACTTTGATTGCTTCTAGGTGCTTGCAGATCTGCTGTTTGCTTATCATTTCCAGGATCTTCCCAGGTATTGATGTAAGGCTGATTGGTCTGTAATTTCTTTAATCTGTTTTTTTCCCTTTTAGCATAGAATAAATTTTCAAATAAACACTCTTAGTAATGGAAAAATATTTTCCTTAATACAAATGAAAAGTGATACCTCAACCTATAGGTAACGTACATTAACACTTATCTATTAGGTTGTTATTCAAATATGTGAATGCAGATAGAGCTCAACTTACAATCATTCATTTAGTGACCATTTGAAGTTACAGTGGCATTAAAAAAAGTGAATTAGTACCGGTTTACAACTCTTGCAGCATCCTCAGGGTCAGATAATCAAACTGGGCACTTGGCAACTGGCATTTGTGATAGTTATACTGTCCCAGAGTGATGTGGTCATCTTTTGTAACCTTTCCACCTGACTTCTGACAAGAAAAGTCAATAGGGCAAGACACATTCGCTTAACAACCACATAATTCTCTGAACAACTGCAATGATGCTTAACAACTGTGCCAAAAAAGCTATTATATTTTTATTTTTTGAACATTTTGGAAAAGGCTTTGATTAATAGCTCTGAAACAATTTTGGTAGGCTCCAATTAATTAAACCTGTACATTATTTTAAATACTTCCTTCAGGTTTGAATACTGTGTGCTGGACTAACCAAATGCTTTTTTAATTTACTCCTTGAAGAAGCTTCCTTTATATATATGCAGGAATGTATGAAGCTGCTATTCTCAAGATGGTGCTTTCTGGATATACATAGATTGCATATATAGATTGCAGCACGTTGAGATTGATTGGAATTGAATCTTCAGCACATTTGTATATCAGAAAGGACTGTTATATTTTATAACAGCACCTTAAAATGTTACATATTTGACTCATCTGAAATGAGTGAGTTTTCCTAAGACATTTTGGTCTTAGGAAAGTGTTTGTGGAAAACACTTTTCTTAAATCACTTGCTTCAGTATTCTGAAAGCTGGATGACGAGTGACATACACTAAAATGGCATGTATGACTCACAGAGAGCATGAAGAAATAATTATGACATTTAGACTTTCAAGGGAAAAAAATGAAATATATGATCAGGATTGTTTTCAGTGTTTGTCAGAAATGTGTGGAATCTTGTTTAGAATTTTAAAGTGTATCTAAGAAAGGTGAACATTGGGGTGGTAGTTGGGTGGGGGGATTGGGGGGGGAAAGGGGTATAAAAATTGTATTGTAAAACTTTTTCAATAAAAAAGAAAGAAAGGTGAACATCATGTATTTATTTATTTGAAGCAGCAAATTTGAAACATTGGGAATTTGGAAATCAATTAAAACTTGGTTATTGATTTATGATTCCTCAGTATAGGATTATTTTAATGTGTAATATTTTGTTGTTGACTTTTTCCAGTATTTTAACATTGTTGGTATATCACAGAATTGTAAATAGCTCAGTGTTGTTTGAAGTTTGGATCAGTGTATAAGCCTAATGAAAAATGAAGAAATAAATAATAAAGCTCAGAATAGGGTCATGGCTTCTTAGGCAATTAGGATAAAAGGTGGCAGACCATAGGGTAGTAGCAATAGCGATAGCACTTAGACTTATGTACTGCTTTATAGTGCTTTACAAAGTTGTTTACCAAGTCAGTATATGTCCCCAATAGTTTGAGTCCTCATTTTGCCAACCTTGGAATGGTGATTGAATCAACCTTGAGCCGGTAAGGATTGAACTCCCGAGTGTGTGGAGTCATCCTGAAATATGCATTCTAATCACTTTACCACCATGGCTCTGATGTGAGTATCTTCCCTTGGTCCATTTATATCTGATTAATTTCACTCTGTCCTTAGCCTTTCTTTTGAAGGATAAATTATTGTTTAGTGATGTTAGGGAATCCTATAGGTACCGGATCACCTGTATTTGTTTTAGTTGGGATTCAGGAACAAGTGCATAACTGAGACAAGTTTAACAGCTCTGTTTACTTAGTTTTGACTATGAAAGTATGCCCAAACACAATCAGATCAATTAATTTTATTAAACAAATGTGTACAGTGGATAGCTGAAGCATAGGTGCAGACTGAAGTACATTGCTCATTGGAATCTACTCTCCTGCCAGCCTGCTTCAACCATCAGCCTGTCAGATCTGGTCATATAGAAGCTTCAATTAGTCCAGGATGTAGTAACATAATTATTGGCAGGAACCTCCAATATGACCATGTGATACTAGACATTCACTGGCTGTCAGCTTTCATGTACAGTTTAAAGTACTGAGTTTGACTATCAAAACTTTATGTGTCAGCCCCACTATATAGCCTGAATTAACTCCACATGGAAAGTAATATTAACTTCATATGGAAGGTAAGATTACTTTTATTGTTAGTGGCATAATAATAACAGAATATTAGAAGTCTGATTGTGCTATATCTGTTCCTTTCTTAAAACCTTGGAATTTAAATTGGCTGAACCACTTCTACATACTTTCTGCTTGTTTTGGATTATGTTTATTCCTTTTCACTCTGATAATGAAACTGACTACAGATATTCCTCAATTTACAACAGTGCTGGATTGCTACGTGTGTGTGTGTGTGTGTGTGTGTGTGTGTGTGTGTGTGTGTGTGTGTGTGTGTTTTCCCTTTAAGCCAGGTTTTTCCTACGTAACCAAGATTTTTCTGCAACCCTAATTGAGTGAAATCACATTCACTACTTTCTGGGTTTTTTTCCTTCTTTTCATTCTGGCAGCCAACAGATTTTGTGCTGCATAGTGAGAGAAAATCTGCTGGCTGCCAGAATGAAAAGAAGGAAAAAACCCCCACAAAAGTAGTGAATGTGATTTCACTCAATTAGGGTTGCAGAAAAATCTTGGTTACATAGGAAAAACCTGTCTTAAAGAAAAAACACAAATAAAACCTACGAAAAGTAAGAATATATATATATATATATATGTGTGTGTGTGTGTGTGTGTGTGTGTGTGTGTGTGTGTGTGTGTACAGGTGATATCTCGGGTTTCTTCCCGTGTAATTGCAAACATATCTTTGGAAGTATTGCAGCGACGTTTCGATGAAATCTCATTCATCATCTTCTGGCTGATGTTCTCGGCTTGGTGCCTATGGGCAAACTGTGTGGGCAAACACCTCCCGTCTGCCTTCTATTTGGAAACCTGCTCTCATAAATAGACGAATCTTAACACAAAGTGTAAGCCATAGGTCAAAGGTTCATCAGGAGACCTGTGTTGCCACCATTTCCAACATATCTTATCCATCAACCCACATCCCAGCAACAGTGCTTCCACCCAATCAAAATACAACTACATTATCAGCCAATCAGAATAAAGCAGCACTGTCAACCAATCAGAATACACCTCTGCCTCCTTTTAAAGAGGGATATCAGTTAAGATCACACAGTTTGCCCATAGGCACCAAGCCGAGAACATCAGCCAGAAGATGATGAATGAGATTTCATCGAAACGTCGCTGCAATACTTCCAAAGATATGTTTGCAATTACACGGGAAGAAACCCGAGATATCACCTGTACACACATATATACCCGTGAAAACTTACACAGACAAATATATATATATATATATATATATATATATATATATATATATATAATGTTTAATTTTTACAATATTCATAATGTATAATGTTTACAATTACACAAGAAGAAACCCGAGATATTACCTGTACACACATATATACCCGTGAAAACTTACATATATATATATATATATATATATATATCTGCTGTAAAAGTATTGTTAAGCATCTGTAAGAACATATGCCTGCAATCAATTGCATCCTTCCTGCATTAAGATCTAAATCCTCCATAAATTCTTTTCCTTTTTCCATAAAATGCCACCCCGTTTCCTCCAGGAATTGGCACATATCTCTTGGCTCACGTATCTCAAACTACCAGAGCAATTCACACACTAACTAACAGTACAACACTTTTGTACTGTTAATAGGGGACCAAGTGGCTAATTAGGAAAAGATAACGAAAGATAAACAGGAAGATGTAAATTGTAAATTAGACTATATGACTGATTTTTATAATGTAGTTAGATTATATGACTAGAGTAATAAGAATACTAAAAATACTTTTGTGGGTATAAGAGAGGACACCGCTTCGTCTCATGCTTTGTAGAATTTTCCTTCCATGTCTCTTGTACATGTGTTTGGAATTTCTTACCCAGAACTTTAGCTTTGATAAAGTCTGTTTTCTTTGGTTTCAAACCTCTGTTTAAGTCTTTTTTGGCTTAAGCATTTTGCCAGACTTTACAATAGGAATCTGTCTTAAATTAGGAACGAATTTAGGGCAGATGTAATTTTAGGAGTGGACCTTTCTCTATCCCAAAAATGTGAATACCAAATTGAGTATGAAGTCAGGAGGAGTTAATTCCAATATGTATAAGTATCCTCCTCTGCTTCCAATCAGATGAAAATAAGTATGATTCTTTGGTTTCATTGGGATTTCTGCTCCAAGATAGTAATCAAGGGGTTCACCTAGAGCTGTGATGGTGAACCTATGGCACAGGTGCCACAGGTGGCACGTGGAGCCATATCTGTGGGCACGCGAGTATTGTCCTAGCTCAGCTCCAGCATGCATGTGCATGCCAGCCAGCTGAATTTTGAGCCTTCTGGTCCCAGCGGAAGTTGGGAAACAGGCTGTTTCCGACCTCCGAAAGGCCTCCGGAGGCGTGGGGAAGGCTGTTTTTGCCCTCCCCAGACTCCAAGAAAGCCTCTGGAGCCTCGGGAGGGTGAAAAATGGGCCTATCAGGCCCACTGTGGCAAAAGCAGGGGAAGTGGGGGGGGGGGTGTAATGCGCTAATTGAATTATGGGTTGGGCACGTGCACGCATGGCCCCACTGTGCTCCCCCTGCTTTTGGCACATGACGGCAAAAAGATTAGCCATCACTGACCTAGACAATGCAGTCGTTCAGAAGAAATGTGCCCTCAGTTTATTGAGGTTATTCTCAAGAAAATATATTTAGGAATGTTAATTGTGGTAGAGATGTTGCTATGTAACCTTTTTATTTAAAAAAAATAGCAAAGAATGTGAACTAAAGCAGACAATTACCCAAGTTGTTCAGAATTTCTTGCCTTGTCTGCTCTGAATATGGCATAAAAATAGAAGTTCCCCATTTATTAAAAGAATGATTTAGTTTTGGTGGTTCATACTACAATTTTGTGCAAAAAGTTAAGCAAAACCAGGTGTCAGATCCCAAATAATGTGATACTGCCATTCAAGTGGAGAAGGGGGAGACTTGGATTCGATTTACTAGCATGGCCTGTGTCATCAGATGTTTTATAACCTATATCCTGGCGCCAGGAATTTATATGATAGCCATGTGGGTTGTCTTACTTTAAAGGATAGTGCTGGGAATGCATGTTTATTCAGGTTCTCAACGAAATGGTAAAGAAAACATCTTCACACATGTGTATTGGTTAAAACCAGCATTCTGACTTAAAAGGAGGGGTCTCTATCGCTTTAATCCTACTGCTTTGCCTAAGGGTATTCAGATTGTGCTTTAGCTGGATAGCTTTCACTTCTGCTTAATAAAATAATCCTTTTGAACAACTACTTTTCAAGAGTTTGTACTTTCTTAGGTTGGAAGGAGAGGTGATCCTTACACCAGCTTCTTTTGCTTTTTGGAGTATTGTGCAACTTATTCATAGCATTACATAGCTAATGCCTCCTACTAAGGCAGCATTTAACATCCAGCTGCCTGCAATTACTGCAAGTTCAATTCTCACCAGGGCCAAGGTCGACTCAGCCTTCCATCCTTTCTAAGGTGGCTAAATTGAGGACCCAGTTTGTTGGGGCAATTAGCTGACTTTGTATAAATATACAAAAGTATGAAGATTATTGCTTAACACATTGTAAGCCGCCCTGAGTCTCCGGAGAAGGGCGGCATATAAATCAAATTAAAAAAAAAATTACATGAACTCTGGCACATACTCTTCCTCCTAACCAGAAGTACTCAAGTGACAAGAGATGCGTTATTTTTGCGGGATTGCCCCCATCTGGTCTTCAGTACATGGCTCATCAGCCTCTGGACAACAGATTCCCACCACCCAGCACCAGTTCAGAGGTTTATTTATTTATTTATTATTTCAACTTATATACCACTCTTCTCCCCGGAGGGGACTCAGGGCAGTGAACAGCCAAATTAAAACACATATAATACAAAAATTAAAAAAATAAAATAAATTAAATCATCGGCATTTCAATTTAAAATCTCAAATCTACAAATCGAAAAATACCCAATTTAAAACCCAAAATCAATAAAATCAAGAATTTAAAAACCCCATTAAAACCAGTTAAACTAGGCCGGCTTGTTGAAATAAGTGAGTCTTCAGGGCCTTTCGGAAAGCACGGAGGTCTGGGATCAATCGAATTCTAGGAGGTAGCTCATTCCACAGGGCGGGTGCCCCCACAGAGAAGGCTCTCCCCCTGGGGGCCACCAGCTGACATTGCTTCACTGATGGCACCCTGAGGAGGCCCTTTCTGTGCGAGCGTATTGGCCGGTGGGAGGTTATCAGTAGCAGCAGGCGGTCTCGCAAGTACCCCAGCCTTATGCCATGAAGCGCTTTAAAGGTGAGAACCAACACCTTGAAGTGTACCCAGAAGACCACTGGGAACCAGTGCAGCTCACGCAGGAGAGGTGTTATGTGGGAGCACCCTGTCGCTCCCATAATCACCCGCGCGGCCGCATTCTGGACCAGTTGGAGCCTCCGGGTGCACCCCAAGGGGAGCCCCATGTAGAGAGCGTTACAGTAGTCCAGGCGAGACGTGACGAGTGCATAAGGAGTCCCGATCCAGAAAGGGGCTCAACTGGCGCATCAGGCGAACCTGATAGAAGGCCCCACTGGCCATGGCCGCCATATGCCCTTCCAAGGACAGCCGCGAGTGCAGGAGGACACCCAGGTTGTGAGCCCCCTCTGTAGGTGGGAGGGGTAGATATGGCGGGAGCAGGGGGCCATATCGTGTTAGGGGAGCGCGCGCCCCTGTTTACGAGCGGTGGCGTGCTCTGGCCCCCAAGGCTCCTCCCGCTCCCTAGGTTGCATAGACCCTCAGGACCCGGGCCTTTGGCTGATGCTGTGCAATGCCAGGTCCGCAGTAAATAAAGCCCCCCTCATCTGTGAGCTTGTTCAGGAGGGGGGTGCGGACCTGGCAGGTGTTACGGAGACCTGGTTGAGCCAGGAGGGGGGGTTCCCCTCGTTGAAATGTGCCCACCAGGCTTCCAAGCATTCCATCAGCCGAGGTCACAGGGGAGGGGAGGGGGGGTTGCGGTTATTATTAGAGAAGGTCTGAAACCAAGGGAGGCCACTGTTCCTCAGACGGCCAGCTGTGAATCTCTCCTTGTGAAATGGGGTCATGGGGTCCAGATGGGCTTGCTGATCACGTACCTGGCTCCCTGCCACATGGCAACAGCCCTGCCCGAGCTTCTCAGTGTCATTGCCGCGGTGGCGATTGATACCCCTAGGCTTATGGTCATGGGGGATTTCAACCTGCCGTCCGTGGGGGAGACGTCTGATGTGGCTCGGGAGTTCATGGCTTCCATGACAGCTATGGACCTGACCCAGTTAATTCATGGCCCTACCCACATGGGGGGAAACACACTGGACCTGGTTTTTGTCTCTGGACAGTGGCTGAGAGATCTTGATATAGGGGATATAGCCATTGAACCCTTGTCATGGTCAGATCACTCTCTCCTTCGTTTCGACCTTCGGACCGCAACACCCCGTCATAGGGAGGCGGAGCCAGTAAGATGGTTCCGCCCCAGGCGCCTCATGGAACCTGATAGGTTCCAGATGGAGCTTGGGCCATTCCCTGAGGCTCTGGCACATGCCTCGACCAGAGACTTAGTGGCCGCCTGGGATAGGATGGCCGCTGGAGCTCTGGATCGGGTCGTGCCTTTGTGGCCTCTAACCCGGAGCTGATCTCACTTGGCTCCTTGGTTTACTGAGGAGCTGAGGGAGTTGAAGCACCGGAAAAGATGCCTAGAGAGTAGTTGGAGGGCCAGTCTTTCTGAATCTGACCGGACACTGGTAAGATCTCATATTAGGACTTACCTAGTGGCGATAAAAACAGCGAAATGTAGCTATTTTGCTGCTCGTATTGCTTCATCAGATAATCGCCCGGCCGTCCTGTTTAGGGTGACCCACTCCCTGCTCCACCAGGAAGCGTGGGAGGACCCCTTGGAGGGTAGAGCCGAGGATTTTGTTCAATATCTGCATGACAAAATCACTCAGATTCGGGAAGATCTGGACTCCGACTGGGTAGTCTCAGGGGAAGGGACCGGGGCAGGTCTTGAGAATGTTGTCTGGGATGAGTTTGATCCTGTGACCCCTGAGGATGTGGACAGGTTCTTGGGTGGACTGAACGCGACCATGTGTTTATTGGACCCGTGTCCTTCCTGGTTAGTGCTGGCTTCCCGGGAAGTGACATGAGGCTGGCTCCAGGGGATTATAAATCCTTCATTGGGTGAGGGTGTCTTCCCCGCTGCCTTGAAAGAGGCGGTAGTGAGGCCTCCCCTCAAGAAGCCTTCCCTGGACCCGGCAATGTTGGAATATTATCATCCGGTCTCCAACCTTCACTTTGTGGCGAAGGTTGTTGAGAGCGTGGTTGCGAAACAGTTCCCCCAGCACCTGAATGAAATGACATATCTAGATCTGTTCCAGTCAGGTTTCAGGCCCGGGTACAGCATGGAAACGGCATTGGTCGCATTGGTTGATGATCTCTGGAGGGCTCGGGCAGGGGGTACTCCTCTGTCCTGGTCCTCTTAGACCTCTCAGTGGCTTTTGATACCATCGACCATGGTATCATGCTGCACCGGTTGGTAGAGATGGGGGTGGGAGGCACTGTGTTGCGGTGGTTCTCCTCCTATCTCTCCGACCAGTCGCAGTCTGTGTTGGCAGGGGGGCAGAGGTCGGCCCCGAGGCCCCTTATATGTGAGGTGCCACAGGGATCGGTCCTCTCGCCCCTCCTGTTCAACATTTATGTGAAGCCGCTGGGTGAGATCATCCGTGGTTTGGGGGTGAAGTACCACCAGTACGCTGATGACACCCAGCTGTACATCTCCACCCCAGACCACCCCAACGATGCCCTTGAAGTGATGTCCCGGTGCCTGGAGACCGTGCGGATCTGGATGGGAAGGAACAGGCTCAGGCTCAACCCATCCAAGACCGAGTGGCTGTGGTTTCCGACATCCCGATATAGTCAGTTGGTGCCATCACTGACTATTGGGGGCGAGTCATTGGACCCAACGGAGAGGGGTCGGAACTTAGGCATCCTCCTGGACTCATGGCTGTCCTTAGAGGGGCACCTGACGGCCGTGGCCGGGAGGATTTTTTATCAGGTTCACCTGATTCGCCAGTTATGTCCCTTTCTGGATCAGGACTCCTTACTCACGGTCACTCACGCCCTCGTCACTTCCCGTCTGGACTACTGTAATGCTCTCTACATGGGGCTTCCCTTGAGGAGCACCCAGAGGCTCCAACTGGCGCAGAGTGCAGCCATGCCGATGGTGATGGGAGCGACATGGCATTCCCATGTGACACCTCTCCTGCGCGAGCTGCACTGGCTCCCGGTGGTCTTCTGGGTGCGCTTCAAGGTTTTGGTTACCACCTTCAAAGCGCTCCACGGTTTAGGACCTGGGTACTTGCAGGACCACCTACTACCACCAATAGCCTCCCACCGGCCAGTACGCTCTCATAGAGAGAGGCTCCTCTGGGTGCCATCAGCCAAACAGTGTCGACTGGCAGCCCCCAGGGGGAGAGCTTTCTCTGTGCGGGCACCTACTATCTGGAACGAGCTCCCCCCGGAGATACGGAGGATCCCGTATCTGCGCACCTTCCGCCACGCTGTTAAGACCTTTTTATTTCACCAGGCGGGCCTGGCCTAACCTCTCTTCTTTTTTTAGTGTTGAATTTTAATCTGTTTTAAATTGCGTAGGGTGTTTTAATTCTATCTGGGCCAAATTTATTTAATTTGATTTTATTTGGGCTTTTAAATTTTGTATACATGTATTTTTATTGTTGGCTGTTCACCACCCTGAGTCCTTCGGGAGTAGGGCAGTATATAAATCTAATAAATCTAAATCGAATCTAAATCTGTGGGGGCCAATGACTCACCCCCAATAGCCAGCAATGGCACCAGCTGGCTATACCAGGACACCGGCATTCACAGCCACTCGGTCTTGGAAGGGTTGAGATGAAGCCTGTTCCTCCCCATCCAGACCCACACGGCTTCAAGGCACTGGAACATTACTTCGAGGGCATCATTGAGATGGTCAGGGGTGGAGATGTACAGTTGAGTGTCGTCAGCATACAGTTGGCAACACACCCCAAAACCAAGGATGATCTCACCCAGCAGCTTCACATAAATGTTGAACAGGAGCGGCGAGAGGACCGACCCTTGCGGCACCCCCAAACGAGGTGCCTCGAGGTCGACCTCTACCCTCCTGCCAACACGGACTGCGACTGGTCGGAGAGATAGGAGGAGAACCACCGCAACATGGTGCCTCCCACCCCCAAGCCTTCCAACCGACGCAGCATGATACCATTGTTGATGGTATCAAAAGCTGCTGAGAGATCTAACAGGACCAGGACAGAGGAGCAACCCCTGTCCCGAGCCCTCCAGAGATCATCCATCAATGCGACCAATGCCGTCTCCGTGCTGTACCCAGGTCTGAAGCCAGACTGGCACGGATCTAGATAGATGGTTTCATCCAGGTACTGTGGGAGCTGTCACACAACCACACTCTCAACAACCTTTGCAATGAAGCGAAGATTGGAGACTGGACGGTAATTTGCCAAAACAGCCAGGTCCAGAGAAGGCTTCTTGAGGAGGGACCTCACCACTGCCTCTTTCGAGGAGGCAGGTAAGAAACCCTCACTCAGAGAAGCATTTATAATCCTCTGGAGCCAGCCTCGTGTAACTTCCCGAGTGGCCAGTACCAGCCAGGAAGGACATGGGTCCAATAAATATGTGGTTGCGTTTAACCTCCCCAGAATCCTGTCCACGTCTTCAGAAGTCACAGGATCAAACTCCTCCCAGATAACATTCTCAAGACCGGCCTCAGTCACCTCGCCAGAATCTACCCAGTCAGAGTCCAAGCCTTCCTGAATCTGAGCAATTTTATCGTGCCGATACTTTGCAAAATCCTCAGCCTGCCCTTGCAAGAGGTCCTCCCGCGTTCCCTGATGTAGGAGGGAGCAGGTCACTCTAAACAAGGCGGCTGGGCGATTATCTGCCAATGCAATAAGAACGGAAAAGTAATTACACTTTGCCGCTTTTATCGCCACTAAATAGGTCCTAACATGGGACCTAACTAGTGTTCGGTCAGATTCAGATCAACTCTCCCTCCAACCACTCTCTAGGCGTCTTTTCCGGCGCTTCATCTCCCTCAACTCCTCAGAGAACCAAGGAGCTGGGCAGATTCAGCGCTGGGTCAGAGGCCGCAAAGGCACGACTTGGTCTAGGTTCCTTTCCTTCCCCCCCAGACAGAGAGAGAGAGAGAGAAAGAGGGAGGGAGGGAGGGAAAGAGAGAGACAAGAGACACAGAGAGGAAGGGAAGGAAAGAGAGAGAGGGAGAGAGAGAGAGCTTAGTGAGAGGAAATGAGAGAGAGAGATAGGGAGAAAGAAAGAAAGATGAGAGAAATGAAAGAAAAAGATGAAAGAGAGATGAGAAAGAGAAAGAGATAGGGAGAAAGAAAGAGAGGAGAAAAATGAGAAAAAGAGGAGATCAGAGAGAGAGAGAGAGGGAGAAAGGGATGAGAGAGCAAGGGAGGAAGAGATGAGAGAGGGAGAGAGGGAGAAAAGAGAGAGACAGAGAGAGAGATACCTGTTTAAAAGAAAATAGAAAAATGGCTCTTTGAGTGTTTAAAGTTGCAGACCCCTGGGTTGGGCAAACACCATGGTTGTTAAGTGAACCTTGTGGTCATTAAGCGAACACTGTGGTTGTTAAACAAGTCCATTTTCCCCAATGGGCATTTTTATTTGGAAACCAGAAGGAATTGTTGGAAACTGGCAGAAAACTTAGAAAACCTCAGTCACATGACTGTGTGGGATGTTGTAACTGGTCATAAGAGTCTGTGTGTGCGTGTGCGCGCGCACGCATGGCTGTCAAAACTCCAGAAACAGGTCAAGTAGCTCTGGGGAAGTCAGTCGTAAATTAGAACACTTGCTAAGCAACCGGCCATTAAGCAAGGACCAGTTGCATTTGGTTTGCCTTAAGGGTTCAGAGCTGTATGGAATCTGGTTTCCTTTGACCCTTTGGGGGATTGCAAAAGGTCCGGATGGGGGAATCCTCATAGGGGAAACTAGGATCGTGACCACCTAGCCACGGGCACCCAGTCACTTGACCGCCAAGCCACTCCCACCCAGTCACATGACCGCCAAACTACTCTCACCCATCACATGACCAAGCCATTTCCACCAGTCACATGACTGCCAAGCCACTCCCACCAAATAAACCATGCCCACAGAACTGGTACTAAAAAATCTGAAACCCACCACTAACTTACAACCATGCATTTAGTGACCAAAGTTACAATGGCAATGAAAAAAGTGAAATAACCATTTCCTGCCCTTATGTCCACTGCAGAATCCTCATGGTCACATGATCAAAATTGAGTGCTTGGCAACTATTATTTGATTCAGTTATAACTGCAGTGATTTACTTAACAACTGTGGCAAAAAAAGATCATAAAATGGACAAACTTCATTTAATAACTGCCTTGTGTAATAATAGAAATTTTGGGTTCAATTGTGGCCATATGTTGACCTGTGTCTCTAACAAGGTCATCTTCCTTACTCTCTGCAGCTTGGCACTGAGGTATCTCTAGGTCTGTTCTTTGGCTCAGTGTTAACTTATTCAGAACAAAGTTTTCCGAGGTATAGTCACTTAATAATAATTTAATATCATTTCCCTAATAATTTAGTCACAAAAGATAGAGGCCTTCAAACCCTCAAAATATTGTTTTAATTATGAACAATTCAGTGACTTCAGTGACAATTCCCGGGTACTTCAGAAGTTTTATTTTAATGAGGACTAATCCATAATCCTCATAAATCTTCATAAAGAACAAATATTATTTATTTATTTATTTATTTATTTATTTATTTATTTATTTATTTATTTATTTATTTATTTATTTATTTATTTATTTATTTATTTATTTAATTTATATGCTGCCCATTTCCCCTATAAAGTGAGTCATATAAAATATTATGTTATATAATAGGAAAATAAATGGAAGAACTGATTATGATACAGGAATCAAACTTTTTACAAAGTCAAACATCACAGCTACCAATCAAGTATAAGTTGGGTTAGGGTTATGTTAGTTTCATAGCATACAATGTTGCAAGTAATTTAAAATCATAGGAAGTTCAATTTAATGGAAAAATTATTCCAATTAAGCATGTATACACATCTATTCTTAATCACAAACAACTTTAGGTGGATGGAGTTTAAGTGTCCCTTTGACTTCTAGGAGAATGTTCTTTACTATAGAGGATTAGAGCATTATTTAAGTTAAAATTTATGGTTACATAATCAGTAATTAGTTGTACTAATACGAGTACAAGTACAAATTGTACTTGTAACACAATAAGTATAATAAGTATAATATATGAAGTAAGATATAGAATATCTGGCTATTAAGGCTGGATCCTTATTTTTGACTTAATTGAATCGAAGCAGTGTTAGTAGGTTAAGACCTGGCGTTACTGAAAACAAGGGTATGTTGAATTTTCTAGAGAATCATACTAGGTTATGGATAAGAGTTTCCTTTATTTCTATGACTTTCCATTTTTCCTTTCCTTTTCTTGTTTTACACACCTGAATAAATTTTGTTTTAATAAGTCATACATTTATTACATACATTGAAAAGTATGTTTGTATTTGTCTCTATTGTCTATATTTATCTTTGGCACATCTAGCTAGCCAGAGAATATCTATCTAATACAACCATTCCTCTTTGATTAACTTGATAAAGAGTTTGTGTATCCAAACACCACTATAATTTCCATTCCTCCCAACAGCTAGAAATGGCTATAAAGAGTACTTGAGATAATTGCCTGCACCAGCAGAATTGTAATAAACTGGTCAGAAATTGAACCATACAAATTACCTGGCATCCGGCTTCTTCATATGAATATTCTGCAAGTCTTAATAGCTCTAAAGATCATATATCAGGAGTAAAATGTTAATTGAATGGATTGACCCTAAGCATTGATTATGGACCAGGAATATTAATCACTCACAGCACCATTTTATTTCTACTTTCAATATATATAGTATTGTTTTCAATATGTATAGTATTGAAAGTGAAGCATGAATGGAGACTTCCGGTTGGCGCTGCAGTGAGTGGACGGGAAAATAGTGGGGCTCTTCGGAGCCCCGCGAAAATCCTGTCTTTTAAGCCACCGCCGCCAGGTTTGCGGACCTACCCTGTCCTGGAGGGACAGGGGATTAGAGAGGGAACCCTTGGATGGCCGAGAGGAACGGGCAGGTTCTTCAGGACCGGAGGATTACCCTCTGTGCCGGTGGTGGTGGGAAAGGCAGCCATAGTGGCTGCCCCAAAGGCTTGGCAGCCGGGACAAGCAAAGTGTAGGAGGAGACACAGGAGCAAGGTTTTTGAATAGGATTAGCCCAGGCAAGAATAATCTTCAAACATTTAAATACTAATAATGCCCTGGCTCCAACAGTGGCTAAGAACTATTTGGGCAAAGAATTTAAACAATTAACAAGGAGAAGACCCATTAAAGGACAATAGCACCAATTGACTGCTTTTGGAATTTAACATCCCTTTGGATGGATTTAAAATTTTATATTTTCTTGGTCTTTAATGAGAATGGATTAGCTTGGAAGGGGAAGAAGGTGAAGAGGAAACAAGCAGAATGTTTTTCTAAAGCTATGAGAATAACAAGTAGAGGAAGTTAAAATGGCTGAGAGAGTCAAAGTACAAATTGCAACCGTGGAAAGTTTGCTATTTAAAGAAGAAACTTTGTCTCTTGCTTACCGAACTGGATTATTTTGAGAAAAAATTAAGGAAGCTTGATTTTAGATGCACTTAAACTGTCTTTGGACTATTTATGGACAGTTGGAAAGAAGAAATTAATTGGAACAATTAAAATCGCTGATTAATGGTGTTCTAACATAAGGGAAGGGTGGAAGAAGAAGAAGAAGAAGAAGAAGAAGAAGAAGACATGATGATACCATATATGGAATACAAAAGAACTAAATCCTTTAGTCTTTATAACTTTATTGATATTGGAACTGAAAAGGGAAAAAAGAAAGAAAGTTTAGACAGATTAGAGAAAGAAAACCGGAATATACTGGGTAGCAAGATGAGAAAAGTACCACAGTTTGATTAAAATGGATGTAAATACTTTCTATGTAATTGATGTTTAAATAATGTAAGGAGGAGCATTCGTCCTGCTTCTTTCTCTCTCTTTTCTACTTTTTCTTTCCTTTTTTAAAATATCCCCTTATTATATTCCTCTCTTTTTTTCTTTTTTTTCCCTTTCTCTTTTTGAATCTTTCTTTTTGATTTTTTTTTGCTACACTTTTATTCCTTTTTACTTCTCCCTTTCTCTTTCCTATTTTTACCTTTCATTATTATTATTAAGAGAAGTGATTTTCAAGGTGGGGAAAATGTGATTATGGAAAAACTATAAGAAATATGAAGATTATGAATGAATTTTTGATTATTAACAAGAATTGTTGATAGATCTAACGACTACAGAAAATTGTTTCTTTAAAATGGTTTAAAATATTGTTCTTTATAGAAAATAAAAAATGTGAATGAAGCTTTGAATATTACCAAGAATTGTTTATAGACTTCATGACTATTTTAAAGTGAGAAGTGTCATTATAGAAAAACTACAAAAAATGTAGATATTTTGAAAGAATTTCTTTTAAATAAATATTAATAAGCATTCTAATGGTTACAGAAAATGGATTTAAAAGAGGTTTAAAATGTTTTTCTACAATAAATAAGAAAATGGGAATGAATTTTTGAATATTAATAAGACTTGTTTATAGATTTTATAACTATGGTAAATGGGTTTTTTAAATGGTTTAAATTGTTGTTTTACATAGAAAAACAAGAAACAAATAAGAAATGGGAGAAATTTAAAGAAAATTAATAGTTTAGGAGAGAGTAGGAGAGAAGATATATACTAAAATGCATTATTAGTTTAAATTGGCAAAGAAGTATAATTTGGGGGATCAGATAACTAAAGCTAAATTGTGAATTAGTCAAATATAAGGTTAGGAGTGGAGTAAAGCATTTCTGGAGAACAGCTGATTAGGCTGTGAACCAGCCAAAAATAAACCTAAGAGGACCAGAGGAGGCAATGCTAGAGAGCAGTGAGAGCCAAACTGCGAACCAGTCAAATATAGGGTAAGGAGTGGAGGAAAGCATCCCTGGAAGACAGCTAATTAAGCTGTGAACCAGCCAAGAATAAACTTAGGAGGAGTGGAGGAGACAATGCTGGGGACCAGTTAAAGTTAAACTGTGAACCAGCTAAATATAAGGTAAGGAGTGGAGGAAAGCATCCCTGGAAAACAGCTGATAAGCTATTATCCAGCCAAAAATAAACCTAGGAGGAGTGAAAGAGAAAATATTGGAAAGCAGTTAAAACTAAACTGTGATCCAGCCGACGAATAAGGTTAGGAGTGGAGGAAAGCATCCCTGGAAACCAGCTAATTAAGCTGCAATCCAGTTAAAAATAAATTTAGGAGGAGTGAAGGAGATATTTTTGAAGAACAGTTACTGACTTTGAAATGTTCTTAAGCGAGGAATAAAAGACTTTATGGTGATTATTAGATGTGAGTTAAAAGAAACATTGACTTGATTTGGGTCTTTGAAGTAAGGAAAATATATGAAATACTGCTTGTTAAAATGATAAATGAATATTATAAAGAGCTGTTTAGATTTGAAGTTTAAGATTTAGGGTGATTACATAATAAAATATTAAATGTTAGAATAAGATGTTAGATTGAATGATAAAAATTGGGTTTAGATTTGTTCTTTTTCTTTCTTTCTTTCTTTCTTTTTTTCTTTAAGATGTTAACTGATGAAATTTGGAATTTATACTTATTTTATACCGGATCAAACCCGTGCTCTAAAAAGATACTGTTTTATGTTTTATGTCTAAAAATAAATTTTTTAAAAAAATTCAAAAAAGAAAAGAAAAGAAAAGAAAGTGCAGCGTGAATCACTTTATACTATATATTGAAATTGTATGAGCAGAGTTGTCAAATAAGCAGATGTGAGAGAAAAGATATATGCATAGGAACAACAATGTCCAGAGAAGGGAGGATGTCCTAAAAGAAGTTAGTACTTCTCAATGAAAAAAGCAATAACCTTGCAAACTGTTACATAAAATTCTTGTCATTTAGTAGTAATCTACCGTATATACTTGAGTATAAGCTGACCCGAATATAAGTCGAGGCACCTAATTTTACCAAAAAAAACAAAAAAACAAAAAAAAACACCCCCACCCCACCTGGGGAAACTTATTGATTCGAATATAAGCCTAGGGTGGGAAATGCAGCAGCTACTGGTAAATTTCAAAATAAAAATAGATACCAATAAAATTACATTATTGAGGCATCAGTAGGTTAAATGTGTTTGAATATTTATTTCAAAGAAAAACAGTAAACTAGTTCTGTAAGTGCATAGTGTAAACTACACTATAACTAAATTACACAAGAGAATGTAGTACTGTATATATACCAAAAATAATTCAATAACAATTTAATCTGATACATTGGGTTAAGTGATGTAGGGCTTGATCTAATTTCAGGCAAGTTCAAGCCTCTGTTAAGATATACCCGCATTCTCTCGGGTATATCTTAACGGGTATATAAGTCGAGGCACCTAATTTTACCAAAAAAACAAAAAACAAAAAAACAAAAAAAAAACCACCCCACCTGGGGAAACTTATTGATTCGAATATAAGCCTAGGGTGGGAAATGCAGCAGCTACTGGTAAATTTCAAAATAAAAATAGATACCAATAAAATTACATTATTGAGGCATCAGTAGGTTAAATGTGTTTGAATATTTATTTCAAAGAAAAACAGTAAACTAGTTCTGTAAGTGCATAGTGTAAACTACACTATAACTAAATTACACAAGAGAATGTAGTACTGTATATATACCAAAAATAATTCAATAACAATTTAATCTGATACATTGGGTTAAGTGATGTAGGGCTTGATCTAATTTCAGGCAAGTTCAAGCCTCTGTTAAGATATACCCGCATTCTCTCTCTTTCTCCCTTCCCTTTTCTTTTTTTTTCTCTTTCTTTCTTTGTCTCTTTCTTTCTTCCCTCCCCCCCTTCTCTCTCTCTCTCTCTCTCTTTCTTTCTCCCTCCCTTTCTCCTTTCTCCCTTTCTGTGAAGAGCCTCAGAAATTCTTTGGTAGGAGGAAGAAAAGCCAGACATTTTGAAAGGTTTTTTGGCTTACCCTGAGCAAGGATAGCTAGTGCAGGCACTTACAATAAGCTCTCAACTCAAGTTCAGTGAATTTAGGGATCCCCAAACAGTGAGGATGAAGTGTGAGTAAAAGGGTTTACCCTTCCCTCTCTCCCCACTCTCTCTTTCTTTCTTTCTTTCTCCCTCCCTTTCTCCTTCTCATCTGGCATTCTTAGAGCTCCACCATTGATTAGCTTAGCCTGAGCAAGGATAGCTAGCAGCCAGCCAATCACAATAAGCTCTCAACTCAAGCTCAGTGAACATTTTTGCTTCCAGGGGGCTGCAAGAAGTCTTGCTAGGCACCCCCCCCCATGCCCCATTTTGGCCTTAGCAAGCCACCTTGCAGCCCCTGGAAGCCAAAATGGGTTGCAGGTAAAAAGGTATTTTTTCCCTCACTTGAGTATAAGCCGAGTGAGGAATAAATAGAGGAGCATATAAAATGTGTTGAAAAAATTATACTCGAGTATATACGTTATATAGGAGTTCTGCCCCATATGGCAAATAATACAGTGCTTATTTATGTTGTGATACTACCACAAGCTTTAAGGACTGCAGGTGGGTAAATGTGAGAATATCCAAGACAGCATTACCGTTTGCAAAAGGAAAAACCTTTATTGTATAAAAACAGGAAACAGAGACATGAAAGCATAGACAGATTAAATATATATCTTTGCAAAGGGCCTTTCCTCCTCAAATGGGAGAGACGAAAGACAAAAGCAATTAACACGGTTTATATACATCAGAAGTCACGTGACTAATGTCCTTTGGGAATCAGTTTCAGATTTATACAACATATTGTAATACGGGTTCCACCCTGGAAATTCCCCAATTCTCAACAGAAATATTCCACAAAAACATCACTTGCGTACTTCCCCTTCTGGAACAGACAGGCCCCAAACAACCCCATTTCAGTACTTTTCCCAGAACATCAATTTCCGTCAAAACAACTCCATAATACATATTTCCCATAAGGTAATCATTTCAGAAAAGCCTTATTGTGTTCCCTTTGTCCAGTTATATAATCAGGTCATACAAGGTAAAATAAGACACTTAAAATGGCGTAACTCAGGTTACACTTTTACAGGAATAATTCTCATATTCTCTCAGTAAAGGATAAAGGTAGATGAACAAATGTGCCATCCACAAACAAGCAAGAAGGTGATTGAAGCATCATGATCAATGCTCCACACTTTTGGAATATATGTCAGTGCTGCATGCACATACAAAGAGGTAGAATTTGATCACCATGCTATTACTGCCACTTAGTTTTGTCTCTCCCTACTCTATCCCTATTGCCACAACTGTGTGAAAGCACTTGCTTGGCCTTGGAGATAATGAGTCAATTCATGCCTTTCTTCCAAGTATAACAGTTAATTTCTGATGGTTCACAGATGGGATGGAGTGGGGCTTTGAAAGTAAGTTTTTATGTTGGATTGTATTATTTTATCCATAACCTGCTGCTGTTGTTTTGGTGTCTTTCTTGTTCGTTTGTCTATCTTTGAACTATTTCCTGCTGTTGTTCCTGCTATTTTAACTTTATTTTTGTAACTGTTTCTGACCTTTGAACTATTATTTGGTGTTACCATTATGCTTTTTGAAAAATTCTAGAACAGGACAATTCCTTCAAAAAATTAGCTGCCATATTGTAGCAGTTTCCAATCATTTAGTGTGTAAAGCTCTGAGATTCTTATAATTGTCTCATCAGTCTCCCAACTCTTTTAAGCCTTCAGTTTCTCCAGTTATATGGCCTGTTATGTTGTTATGGAAGATTTCTCCATCTATTTCATGGGTGTCAAGCTCAATTGTGTCAAGTGCTGTATCATAATGATCATGAGGTTTTTTGGCTTTGCGGAGCCACAGTGGGCATGGCCTGCATGTGACACATCTGGCCTGTGGGCTGCCAGTTTGACAGGCCTGATCTATTTGATGCACAAAACCATAATACAATAATGACTGAAAAATCAGTGACAAATATTGAGTGAGACTCAAGAGATTAATTTCTGGATTATGTACAACCGTGGAGATAAAAAACTTTTTAAAATCATAATTTATCAAGATAACTATAGTTTATATCCTAGCATTTACTTGTAACTCTTTTCAGATAATAGTTATGAACAGAAATATGGGATAAGAGTTTCAGTTAAACCATTTATATGTGAAAATTCAGGAACAAATGTATTATGAAGCAATATTTCGGAATCCTTTGTTTTCTTTATGTACTTGAAGCATAGTAACACATTTTTAAAAAGTACATAACATGGAGTTACAGAATATACATAGAAACATAATAGATTATAGTTTTCATCTTTTTTCTTATGACTAAAATTTCATATTGGTGGACAGACAGAATTTTTCAAGAAACATTTTTACTTAAATGAGAAAGCTTTCCTTCTCTCACTGAAAAAAGATAAATACTTGCTTCATTAAAAAAGAAAAGAAAAATCTAGAAAATATGAATATAATAGGCAACATATGAATAGTCTCTCTCTTATTTTTATTTTCCTTCCAAAAGCTGTAACTATTAGACTTTTAATTACAATTTTCATTTTCTGTGTGTAATAGAAATGGTTTAAGAGCAACTGCAAAAGCAATTAATGAACCTGAGAAATAAATCAGTAATAGTTAAAACACACACACACACACACACACACACACACACACATATAATATACCTACGAATAGTAAGAAAATAGACATTGGGCCTTTACAGGGGGGAACATGAGATGTGGGTGTGGCCTACTGAGGATGGCTAACAAGCCAGAAATAGCTATATAGGTCTCCCACAATGCAGCACAAAATTTTGCTTGCTGCCAGAATGAAAAGATGGAGAAAGAACCCAGAAAGTAGTGAATGTGATTTAGTTCAATTGTGGTTCCAGAAAAATCTTGGCTACGTAGGAAAAACCTGGCTTAAAGGAAAACCACATATTAAACCTACGAAAAGTAAGAAAATAGACATTGGGCCTTTACAGGGAGGAACATGAGATGTGGGTGTAGCCTACTGAGGATGGCTAACGAGCCAGAAATAGCTATATAGGTCTCCCACAATGCAGCACAAAATTTTGCTTGCTGCCAGAATGAAAAGATAAAAAGAGAATATATATATCTCATGTGTGTGTGTGTTTCCTTTAAGCCAGGTTTTTCCTATGTAGCCAAGATTTTTCTGGAATACATACATACATACATACACATATATATATGAAAATCTGTAAACATACCCTTCCACATTGCAGTTTTCTGGAAAACATTTTCTAGCATATTAAATCCCTGATCATTTGTGAATTAATTTTGAATTAATTTAGCTCTTTCATATTTTTTTAATCAGCTGAACAAAGTAGACCAGCTTCTAAAAACTGGAATTAAAGGAAGCATAGATAGATTAAATGTTGGTTAAAATACAGTTCAGAATTATCCATTTCCATGTTATTTTATTTTTATGCAATAACATTTTGAAAACAACTACAGATAGTCCTCAACTAATGACCACAATTGAGCACAAAATTTATGTTGCTAAGTGAGACTTTTGTTAAGTGTGCTTTGCCCCATTTTATGACCTTTCTTGCCCCATTAAGTGAATCAATGCAGTGATTACATCAGTAACATGATGGTTAAGTAAATCTGGTTTTCCATTGACTTTGCTTGTCAGAAAGTCACAAAAGGTGATAATGTAACCCCAGGATGCTGCAACCTTCATAAATATGAGCCAGTTGCCAGTGTCTGAATTTTGATCACGTGGTCACAAGTGTAAAAAATGGTCATAAATCACTATTTTCAGCGCCATTGTAACTTTGAACAGTCACTAAATGAACTGTTGTAAGTCAACAACTACCTGTTAAGAACTTCCAATTAAGATCATTATTAATAAGTTATCTCTGAAGGAATTGAGACAACATTGCAACAAGATGCTGGCCAAGCCGCTCTGAATAAGGGAGAGATTGTGAGATCACTTCTTATATTCTGGGCAGTTGGTCCTCATGAATAAACTGAGGTATTTCAATGCAACCAATATTCATATTTAATTGCCTCCAAAAGAATGCAGATAATCCAAACAAATCCAATATAGATAAAGTTATTTCTCTGGAGAAAGATATAAGCTTTTCTGTAACCATCACTAATTTGATAAAGAAATCATGTAACTTTGCTTAAATAGTAAAATAAAATATTTTTCTTCATTGAAAGTAATTTAAAATCATGGAGTTGGAAACAACTGTTGGTAATGAAGGATTTTAAATTAAGCCATTCATACAAATACTGCATATTTCAGATTTTGCTCTTAAAGAAGTCCTACAGTATGAATCCATTGTTCTGTGTTCTACATTCTGAGATAGAAGAGAAAGGCCCTTAGTCTTCTGTGTGATGTTCTTTAACTATATTATTATTGTACCTACTTTTTGTCTTTTATTAATTTTATGAAGTTTAATCATGTATAGTTCATTCTTTGTTTCCAATTCTCCATTTTTTTCTTGATTTTCTTTGTGTCTATTTCTGTTTGTCAGAATTCTTAATAATGCTTCAAAATTGCCTTTTTGATTACTGTATCACAAATATTACATACACTCAGCCTTATAAATCAACTAGAATTTTTATATGCATGTTGTCAGCGTTCCAGAAAACCCCCAACTCCCAGTAAAGACGCAGAAGCAGGCATTTTCCAAAGTTCTCTTTACTAGAATAAGTAAACTGGCACATCTGGGAAATCCCAAATCTGAAAAGCCCAGGCTTTCCTTTAGTAATTCAAAGTTCCCAAAACCACCCCCATTCTCCTCAGTCAATCATATGCTCCAATCAATGTCCATCCCACCTCGACTCAGCGCTTGACCACTCCTCCAGATGATGGATCACCCTGACCTTGACCGATAGGAAGAATGCTATTATGTCTACTAATTCCCCTCTCCTAAATCCCCCCTCCTACTTTCCCACACATGAGGAGGTGGCAGCATTGAAGCTTCTGGCCTAATATGGCTTCCAAGGCTGACACATGTACTATTAACAAAATGTACGTATAAAGTAGATAACCCGAATAAAAAAGTAATAAAAAGTTAATGGTTATAAATTACCTTTATAGAAAATACTCTATAAATCTAAATTGAATTAATAAAAATGTGACTATACAAAAAGAGAAATACCCCCCCTTTTTTAAAAAAACAAAGCAAGTTGGTTAATTTGCTAAATATAAACATTCTGAATTTTTTAAATGAAAAGCAGTATCCCCACCTTCTTCCTTCATATTTTAAAGTGATTTCTTTGGGGAAATTTATAGAAACACAGACATCTCCTTATAGGAAGATACATATTTTTGAATAAATGCCAGTCAGATCACACCTTGTGCAAAATGTGATAATTTTATTAGTAACTATTAATTATCTTTGTTACTATATGAATTCCGTAGAATTGATTCTGTACTCAGTTTGGTTTTTCACTATTCTACTTAGATTATATTTTTCATCAAATCTCTTCACTTTCTGTTTTCTGAGATAAAATATGGTTTGAATGTAGGCATGCAATAAAAATATATATTTCTAAATAACAGTTAATTTAATTAAGGGCTGTTCTAATAAAATATGTAAAAATAGCAGTCTGTTAGCTACTGGAGGAAATAATAGAAAATTGATAATATAAAGATTAAAGTTGAAAATACGGTAATTTAATGATTTCAGAAACTGAGGAGGAGGACTCCTTTATGTATTCTGAAATAGCCTGAGCCTGCAAAGATGAAGTGGGGAAAGCTAAGGCTCACAATGAACAAAGGCTGGCAACAAAAGTAGAAAGTAACAAAAAAAGCTTCTTCCAACATGTTAAAAATAAGAAAAAAGTCAAGGAAACAATTGGTCCATTGCTGGGAGAAAATGGCAAGAAGGTGACAAGCAACAAGGAGAAAGCAGAACTACTTAACTAACAACTAACTTTACACAAAGGGAAAAAACAGTCCAACCTATCAAAAACAGCACCACAAAAAACAGATTAGGAACACAAGTTAATATAGGGAAGATAGGTAAGTGAGCACCTATCTACCCTAGACGAGTTCAAATCACCAGGACCAGATGGATTACATCCCAAGGTTCTGAAGGAACTGGCAGACAAGATCTCAGAACCACTGAACTATATCTTTCAAAGATCCTGGAGCATCGGGAACTGCCAGGGGACTGGAAAAGAGCTGATGTAGTTCCCATCTTCAAAAAAGGGGAAAAAATAGCTCCAGGAAACTACAGACCTATCAGCCTGACCTCAATACCAGGGAAGATTCTGGAAAAGATAATCAAGCAATGAATCAGTAAACACCTAGAAGCAAAGTAATAACCAAAAGCCAACATGGGTTTGTCAAAAACAGATCATGCCAGACTAAGCTTATTGCATTCTTTGATGAAGTGACAAAATTAGTGGACCAGAGGAATGCTGTCGATATAATTTACTTGAATTTCAGTAAGGCATTTGATAAAGTAGACCCGTGATGGCAAACCTATGGCTCCGTGTGCCAAAGGTGGCACACGGAGCCATATCAATGGGCACGTGAGCATTGCCCTAGCTCAGCTCCGGCACATGGGAAACAGTCTATTTCCAGCCTCCAGAGGGCCTCCAGCGGGTGAGGAAGGCCAATTTCGCCTTCCCCAAGTTCCTAGAAAGGCTCTGGAGCCTGGGGAGGGTGAAAAATGGGCCTACCGGGCGCACTGCACCATCACATGCCAAAAGGGTGAGTGCGGGGGGGGGGTTCACAGATACATGGGGGGAGGGGCACATTGAATTATGGGTGTGGGCACACACATGCGCACCCCCTACATTCCCCCTGCTTTTGGCCAATGACAGCAAAAAGGTTAGCCATCACTGAAGTAGAACATAACCTACTACTAGATAAAATAGAAAAATGTGGGTTAGACAGCATCACCACCAGATGGATTTGTAACTGGCTGACCAACCTCACTCAATGTGTAGTCCTCAATGGAACTGCATCTACATGGAGGGAAGTATTCAATGGGGGTACCCCAAGGCTCTGTTTTAGGCCCAGTACTCTTCAACAATCTTCATCAAAGATTTGGATGAGGGGATAGATGGGGAACTCATCAAATTTGTAGACAACACCAAGGTAGCAAGAATAGCCAACACCCCAGAAGATAGACTTAAGATACCGAAGGATATTGACAGACTTGAACATTGAGCGCTATCTAACAAAATGAAATTCAATGGTGAAAAAAGTAAGGTTCTACATTTAGGAAAGAAAAACAAAATGCACAAGTATAGTATATACCTTGGTATAAAATGGTACCTTGCTCAATAGTACTAACTGTGAGATCACAAGGGATCTTGGAGTCCTAGTAGACAACCATTTAAATATGAGCCAGCAATGTGCAGTAGCTGCCAAAAAAGCCAACACATTTCTAGGCTGCATAAACAGAGGGATAGACTCAAGATCACATGAAGTGTTAATACCACTTTATAATGCCTTGGCAAGGCTACACTTGGAATACTGCATCCAGTTTTGGTCATCATGATGTAAAAAAGATGTGGAGACTCTAGAAAGAGTGCAGAGAAGAGCAACAAAGTTGATTAAGGGACTGGAGGCTAAAACATATGAAGAACAGCTGCAGGAACTGTTTTTCTGTTTCTGAAATATTTAATATTTTACTTCTTACATATAATTTTTTTGCAACACCCAATGTCAGGATATGTTAGAAAAAAGTTCTGCTATTCAAAATCTTACTCTGAATTTATATATAATGAAGAAAACAGGTTCAGAAATCTATGAATAAATAAAATGTCTTTCCTATAACAAGAATAGCTTGCTTTTAGGTAAAAATGATACAATGCATAAATATATCATCATGTTAGAAAATTCATCCTCTTCCTACCATTTTATTTAATTGTATATCTCAGTTTTCATCCCTGAAATCTCTTGGCCTCTATAGCTATCTTGCCTAAAGTTTTTAAATCCAGAGAAAGTAATGTAATAGCAGAAGAAATGAACAAAACATACAAACTTAAGCACCATTTCCCACTATTATAAAGTATTCATGATGATAACCTTGAATGAAAACTGTTGTACTTTCAGCAGATCTCGTAGCTCCACTTACATTATTTTCTTCACTGCCACTTGCTTATGCTTCTTACAAGCAGTTCAGTGGTTCTTTTCCATTTAATTTTCCCACATTCCTAATAAAGGTCACTAAAGAGAACATATCTAATATATGTTAAGATGAATATAAATCTTGCACAGAGTGTATCGTTATTGTGCAGGATTTGAAGTTATAAAGACTGTGCAGTACTCACATTGATGGTTGGGAACTATAATATTGTCAGCCCTCCCAGGTAAACCAGATACAAAACACTGCCAGATGAGTTAATTATCCTTTATTGTAAAGCTGTATCAGTCCACTACACTCTCGACAACCTTTGCTAGAAAGCGGAGGTTGGAGACCAGATGAAAATGACTCAAAACAGCTGGATCCAAGGCCAGCTTCTTGAGGACGGGCCTCACCACTGCCTCCTTCAAGGAGGTCAGAAGCCTTCCCTCCCCCAAGGAAACCATTTATCACCGCCTGGATCCAGCAGCGTGTCACCTCCCAAGATGAATAAACCAGCCAGGAGGGGCATGGGTCCAGCACACAAGTGGCCACACTCAGCTTCCTCACTATCCTGTCCACTTCCTCTGGGGTAACAGGATCAAACTCTTCCCAAAGCACAGGACCTGCTGCCTCCTCACCATCTGACTCTGTCCAGTCAGAGTCCAAGCCATCCCGAATCTGAGCGATCTTGTCCAAAAGGTGCTGGCTAAACTCCTCGACTCGCCCTTGCAGAGGGTCTTCCCTCACCCTCTGATTCAAGAGGGAGTGGGACACCCTGAACAGGGCAGCCGGGTGATTCTCTGTGGACGCAATGACATTGGCGAAGTAGCGATGCTTTACCATCGCCAACTCCACCAGGTAGGCCCGTGTGGCCGACCTTAGCTGGGACCGGTCATATTCAGAATGATTGGCTCTCCAATGGCTCTCTAGGCCTCGCCTACATCGTTTCATCCCCCGGAGCTCCTTGGTAAACCAAGGCGCCAACTGGGATCTGTGTCGTGTCAGAGGCCGCAAAGGAATGACCTGGTCAAGAGCCCTGGCAGCAGCCTCATCCCAGGCATCCATCAGAGTCATCACCGGGGCGTGGGAAAGAGAGAGAGGCATAATCCCAAATTCTGTCTGGAACCTCTCCGGGTCCATCAGGCGCCTGGGGTGGAACCAGATGGGGTGGAACCAGTGAGGAGAGGTGGCATACTGGAAACCCAGCTGAGGGAGATAGTTATCCATGACGGGATAAATGGAAGACAATCCTCCACCGAACTCCACCCGCCACTGCTCTGAGAGAAAAACAAGATCGGGAGTGTGGCCCCCCTCATCTGTCAGGTCCTGAATAAGCTGAGTCAGGTCCATAGCTGCCATGGAAGCCATGAACTCCTGAGCCACCCCCGATGCCCCGCCCAGGGATTGCTTATTGAAATCCCCCAGAACGAGTCTGGATAACTCCACCATCAGCCCCGATAGTGCGTCGAGTAGCCCGGGCAGGACTGTTGATATGCAGGTGGGAAACAGGTACGCAATCAACAAGCTCAACTGGCCATGCGGGCCCCACTTCATGAGGAGGTCCTCGCACCCGTCTACCTTAGGAGCAGTGACCTCCTGTGGACTAAGGGTCTCCCTAATAACAACCGCCACCCATGCAGCACTCGAAGCCTGGTGGGCAAAGTTCAGTCAGAGGGACACCCTCCTCTGAGCCCAACCAGGTTTCTGTAATGCAAGCCAGGTCTGCGTTTTCCTCCTCAATCAAATCACGAATGAGGGGAGCTTTGTTGACCATGGTCCTGGCATTAAAGTAAACCAGCCTGAGCCCAGTAACCCTATCTCTCAAACCTCCAGGGGGTTGGATAGAACCAGGGGGGTTGGAGCACACCACCACTCGAAGATAGTGGGGGAAAGGCCCAAAATCAGATATGGCCCTCCGTTCCTTCACCTGCAACCATTCCCAATTGCAACCGGAATCAGCGATCCCACCCTCACCTCTGGGGCACCCGGAGGTCCCCACACCACACCAAGTTCAATATCCCCCTCATAAACTGAACTGCAATCAGCCCGGTCACACACCCCCAACCACCCGCCGGATATCAGAACCCACCCCCTCCCCAGTCCCCTTAAAAATCTAGCTAAAAAACAATGTAACAATGTTTTAAGGATTATTAAAATCCTTAAAACCCTCATGCCACCTCTCGGGATTCCAGGACCCGTCATTAAGGTAGATCTTCGTCAGGCCAACAGGCCACTCCCAGGATAGGGGGGCATCCCTCAGAACAACCAAATCTGTTCTTGCATACACTCATAAAACCATCCTTAAACATTAAGGCACAGGGGATCACCCATGGTGAATGGGGTATATCAAGATGGTCCATCCCTGGAGACAGGAACCTCCATTCCCAGGCGTCCTCCCATGACACTCGGGAATAATAGGAGATGTTAATCCTTGCCGTCCTCTCACCGCAGTGGGCTCCTGAGTCTATTGGGGGGGTCACCCGAGGTGGGAGCCGTTGGTCATTGTTGCCCTGTCACCACAGCATAACCCGGTCCCGATAAAAAAAAACAAAGTCCTCAGCCGAACTCTCACGGCGGCGGCATTATCTTCAGGGACTGACCATTCGAGAGCTGCCAAATAGGAAAGTCCGGGGGTGTAAACGGCAAATTCCTGTCAACCCCCCTTCTCCCAATTGAATCACAGTATCACTTATAGGGATCTAATTATGTTCCAGCTAATTCTTTAGTTATTTAGTTATGATAGCATAAACAATCGTAACACAATGTTTGTTTTTCTTACTGCATTCTAAGATTTGAGATAGCATCCTTAATACATGAGCTTATTGAAGGTATACATGTAATGTATTTTTTATAAAACACAAGTTATTCTATTGTAACAAGTTTGTTCACTTCTGATAGTCACTGCTTTTTTTTATTTAATACCATTCTTGTGGTATTTTTATCTGCAAGCAACACTTTAGGAATAGTCATTTTTACTGTATAGTTTGCAGTTGTAAGGATCGCCTCTCCTTCCAACCTAAGAAACTACGAACTCCTGAAACGTAGTTGTTCAAAAGGATTCTTTTATTAAGCAGAAGTGAAAGCCATCCAGCTAAAGCACAATCTGAATGTTCTTAAGCAAAGCAGTAGGATTAAAGTGGTAGAGACCCCTCCCTTTAAGTCAGAATGCAGATTTTAGCCAATACACAAGCGTGAGATGTTTTCTTTACTATTTCTTTTGAGATCCGGAACAAACATGCATTCCCACCACTACCCTTTAAAGTGAGACAACCCACATGACTATCACATAAATTCCAGTAGGTAAAGTTCCCTTCTCAGGACATTTGGCGCCAGGATACAGGTTGTAAAATATCTGATGATACAGGCCATGCTAGTAAATCGAATGCAAGTCTCCCCTTCTTCACTTGAATGGCAGTTTCACATTTTTAGGGGTCTGACATGCTACCTTCCTTAGAAAACAAAAGGGTCCACCTGTAAAAAAACCAAATATACACAAGATTTCAAGATTTCATGATAGCATATCAACAAGGTTTGTTAGGTTGTTGGGAGTGAAATTTTCTCAGCAAGATTGGAGCCCTAACATGGTGTTTAGTCATCCATTCATTGTGTGCTGATGGTAAATGTTTCCAAGCAACTAAGTATTGGACTTTCCCTCTGTGTACCCTAGAGTCAAGGATTTCCTTGATTTCAAAGTGTTGTTCACCTTCAATCATGATGGGCACAGGTGGTGTAGATGCAGGTGGTCTGAGGGATGAGATTACTTCTCATTTGAGTAAACTGATATGGAATACTGGGTGGATCTGCCTGAGTGTCTTTGGAAGGAGTAGTTCAACTGCTATGGATGGATGATTCTAGTGATGGGGAAAGGTCCAATGAACTTTGGCCCTAGTTTCTTTGAGGGTTGTAATGATTTCAAGAATTTTGTAGATAAGTATACTCGGTCTCCAATATGAAAAGGTTTGGGTTCCATCCTTTTCTTGTCAGCTTGAATCTTAAAAACTTCTCTCGCTTCCTGTAAGGCTAATCGTACCACTGGCCACATGTTTTGCAAATTATCTATCCACTCCTTAAATGAGGGGATGGTGGGTTCTTCTGTGGGTAGTTCAGGCATGGGACTGAACTCCTGGCCTGCTGCTACTCTAAAAGTGGTAAAACCAGTGCTTGAATGTACAGTATTATTAAACGCAACTTCAGCAAAAGGCAAAAGTTCAGTCCAGTTATCCTGTTGGAAATTAATGAAATATCTTAAATATTGTTCTAGCACCGAGTTCAAAATTTCAGAATTACCATTAGTACAAGGATGAAAGGATGTGCTCAACCCTTGGCCAGTACCAAGTAAACCCAAAAACGCCCTCCAAAAGTTGGAGATGAATTGAGCCCCTCTGTTGGAGATAATCCTTTGTGGAGCACCATGAAATCGATAAAAGTGTATTAGGAATAATTTGGCTAAACTTTTAGCAGTTGGGATCTTTTGGCAGGGTATAAAATGTTTTGAAAATAGGTCTGTCACAACCCAAATAACAGTATTTCCCTCACTGTTTGACAATTCCACAATGAAATCCATAGCGATCTCTCTCCAAGGTGCTGAGGGTTCAGCTACCTTCTGCAATAGACCTGGGGATTTCCCCTGGCGTCTTTTTGCTGCTGCACAAATGGGGCAGCTGGCTACATAGCTTTCTATGTCCTTTTTTAGTGATGGCCACCAAAACTGTCTTTTAATCAGGTGTAAAGTTTTCACAAACCCAAAATGTCCAGCTAATTTGGAGTCATGGCACCATTCCATTAAGCATAGTCTTTGGCTTGCAGGGATATACAACTTCCCACCCAACCAAGCCAAGTCTTCTTTCATCAAACAGCTGGATTTGTTGTTCAAAAACCATTCATCGGTGGTCAATGCGTGTTTAAAAGTTTTGGTGGTGTCATTGTCCCAAATAAAAAGAGCCTCAGATAGCTCAACAGGCTAATAGCCTGTTATTAAGATTCAGCTGTCTGCAATTATTGCAAGGTTCAAGGCTCAAGGTCGACTCAGCCTTCCATCCTTTCTAAAGGTAGGTAAATTGAGGACCCAGTTTGTGGGGGCAATAAGCTGACTTTGTATAAATATACGAAAGTATGATGGCTTTTGCTTAACGCATTGTAAGCCGCCCTGAGTCTCTGGAGAAGGACGGCATACAAATCTAATTAAAAAAAAACATGTTTCTTGTTTAGCCTGGGATCTGGTGACTACTTTAGTGGCTAGTTGAATGTTTTGTACTATAGGTTTGATTACGTCTGGTTTTGCACTATTGTATTGCAGTTTTCTGGATAGCGCATCCACCAGAAAGTCCCCCCCCCCCCCCGGGAGGTATTTTAGAGTAAAATCAAATTGTTTAAAGTACTGAGCCCATCGTATTTGTTTTGGGGAGAGTTTCCTTGGGGTCTTTAGGGCTTCTAGATTTTTGTGATCAGTCCTGAGTTCAAAAGGTGTCTTACTGCCTTCTAGGAAGTGCCGCCAGGTCAACAAAGCCCAATGAACTGCACAAGCCTCTTTCTCCCAAATAGTCCACCTTTGCTCAGTCTCATTCAACTTTTTGGATGTGTAAGCACAGGGTTGTAATTGGTCTTGCTCATTCTTCTGAAGCAGGACTGCTCCTATTGCCACATTGCTGGCATCTGTTTGTATGACAAATGGTTTCTTCGTGTCTGGGTGTTTTAGAATTGGTTCGGCTGAGAACAGCCGTTTAAGTTTTTCAAATGCCACCTGGCATTCCATAGTCCAGTTCAATGGTTGCTTTGGTTTAAGGGTGTCCTCCCCTTTTGTTTTTAAGAGCTTAGTGATGGGGAGGGCAATCTGAGCAAACGCAGGGATAAACTGGCGGTAAAAATTGGCAAACCCCAAGAAGCTTTCTAACTGTTTACGTGTGCGTGGTGGTTCCCAATCAAGTACAGCCTGCACTTTTTGAGGGTCCATCTCAACCCCCTGGTGGGAAATGTGGTAACCCAAATAGTCAATCTTCTCTTGGTGGAATTCACAATTGGAAAGTTTGGCATAAAGTTTGGCAGTGCGGAGTTTGTTTAAAACTGCCCTGACTAGTTTCACATGTTCTGCTTTGGTCTCGGTATAGATTAAAATGTCGTCCAAATAGACCAGAACCCCCTTATGTAAATGCTGATGCAGCACTTCATTTATTAACTGCATAAACACTGCAGGAGCTCCTTGCAACCCAAAGAGGAGCACCTTGAATTGGTAGCAACTGAGGGGGGTGTTAAATGCTGTTTTCCACTCATCCCCTTCCTTAATTCTGACACAGTAGTAAGCCTCCCTTAAGTCCAGCTTTGAAAAAATTTTCCCTTTAGCGAAGTGTGCTAATATATCTTTCATAAGTGGGAGAGGACACATGTTCTGCACACTGATCCTATTGAGGTTTCTAAAATCAACATACAGATGTTTTGAGCCATCTTTTTTCTCTCTAAAGAGTATGGGAGCTGCAATTTTTGGTTGGGCTGGCTCAATGAAACCCCTTGCTAGGTTTTTCTCAGTGAATGTTCTCAGTTCTTCCAACTCCCTCAGTGACATGCTGTACATCTTAGGTTTAGGGAGTTTTGCACTGAGTAAGATTTCTATTGCACAGTCAGTGGCGCGGTGGTGGTAGGGGAGCTCATCTGAGGCTTTTTCACTAAAAACCTCAGCTAAATCTTTGTATTCTATGGGTATGTTCTCAAATAGTGTGGCATGACCAGGCATGGCTGTTTCTCAATTCTCTGCCCCCTCAATTCCTTTGTGTGGATACTCAGCAAGAGTCACCTTCTTCTGAAATTTTATGATGTCTTATTTTCCAATTGATTTGTGGGTTCCATTTTTTTAGCCATACAAGGCCCAGAACCAATGGCCATTCCATGCCAGGTGCCGCTATAAAGGTAAGCTTTTCCTCATGGCTGCTGATGCCTATATGTAGAGGCACTGTGGCCAGAGAAGCTGGCTCCCCTCCTGCTATTGACCCATCTAGTTGGCAGAAAGCAATGGGGGTTTTCAGCTTTCTTACATTAATCCCTAACCTCCCTACTAAGGTTGGGCTGATCAAACAACGGGTGCAACCCTGAATCCACTAAAGTGGAGATGCTTATCTCCCTGTCTTGGATTGGGATGAATAATCTTAAGGGGAGGGTAAGCGGTTTAATCGGTTTGCTTACCAGTGGTTCATCATCTGGATCACTTCCAAATGAATGTGATTCCTCCTGTT
The DNA here is from genome assembly GCA_030761175.1 of Masticophis lateralis. Lineage (NCBI taxonomy): Eukaryota > Metazoa > Chordata > Lepidosauria > Squamata > Colubridae > Masticophis > Masticophis lateralis. Next base: position 71,086,479 of record JAUDYJ010000004.1, on the reverse strand, counting down.
CAGATGCCAGGATTTCCTCCCCAAAGAGGGGAGGGGATGGGACAGAACTTCTATGGTCTGTCTGCTCCACAGAGCAGTCTCCTTCCCACGCCGACCCGGTTTTGCAGGACCCTCCCCTGGTGGGTGGTTCCGGGCGGGTGTTTGTGAACGACACTCTGCAGCTCGGTGCCCTTCTTTTCCGCACTTGAAACAGGCTGAAGATCTTGGAGAGAATGCGGTTTGTGGTTTTAGGGGCTCTTGCTTCCATTGGGGTGAGGATTTCTTTCATGCTCACCCCATTCGATACTGGTTTCTGGCCATATCGATCTCAGCTTCTTCAGCGGTGACATACCATTCATGTAGGTCATTCAGTGCCCCTCGGGCCATGCAGGCATTGTATAGATCATCACTCAGACCGTCCTTGAAACAGCTCACCAAAATATCTTCCGGCCAGTGCACACGACATACAAGGTTCCAGAATTCTTCAGTATACTCTGCTACTGACCGTCGCCCCTGCTTCACCATCTTAATGCGGTAGCGTGCTTTGTGGTCTGCCAGTCAGTCCTCAAATCGATGACGTAGGGCCATCATGAAATGGTCAAAATCCCGCAGTTCTGGTGTGTTAGCATTATGCACGGTCACCATCCACCTGGCAGTGGCACCCTCTAGGGCTAGGGTCACAACTCGCACTCAGGTGCTTTGGGTTTGGAAATCCCACCCATACTCTTGCATGTAGGTTAACACATGTGCCACAAAGAATCCTAATTGTTGCGGATTCCCATCAAACTTCACCCCAAGGGTGGGAGTTTCTCTTTTCAGCTGAGGAGCCTGGGGTTGGTTAGGAGTGGGCGCCGGTGTGTGTGCTGCCTGAGGGGGAGGGTTGGCTGGGTCTTCTCCCCATGCTGCTTTACCCTCTGCTTGATAGGCAGGCTCTAGAGGGAGGGTGCCTCCTGTGGCAACATCCGCGACTGCTGCCCTTTCAGCACTTTTTGGTTGTTATCCTGGTTCCCTTCAGATGTTGAGATTTTCCAAACTTTCCATCACCAATTAGGTTATATACCTCTTCAGATAGTCCTCCCTCTGGGGTGCTTCGGTCAGTCCCCCCTGGTCAGCAAGGGCTTCTAGTTCCAGTTTCCACCCCGGTTTTCGGTTGCCACGGTTGAGGGTGACTCCTCTGGTTCTCTCATCCCAGCCATCTTTCTTCCCGATGCCAATCAACCAGTGGGGCTTTTCTGGATTCTCCAGGGTTACCTCATCCTCTCCGATGGGGTGCATGAGGCAGGCATCCAACTGGGTGGCGGTTACTGTCTCTCCCCAGCAATTGGTTTCTCCCAGTTCTCTGCTTCGTTCAGACATAATTTGCAAGGTCCCATCAGTAGGGCAAAGATTGCTTCTCTGGGTTGACCGTTTTGCAGATTGTGCTTTCTGTAAGGATCCCCTCTCCTTCCAACCTAAGAAAGTATGAACTCTTGAAACGTAGTTGTTCAAAAGGATTCTTTTATTAAGGAGAAATGAAAGCCATCCAGCTAAAGCACAATCTGAATACCCTTAGGCAAAGCAGTAGGATTAAAGTGTAGAGACCCCTCCCCTTAAGTCAAAATGCAGATTTTAGCCAATACACAAGTGTGAGATGTTTTGTTTAGTATTCTTTTGAGAACCGGAACAAATATGCATTTCCACCACTACCCTTTAAAGTGAGACAACCCACATGGCTATCATATAAATTCCTGCAGGTAAAGTTCCCTTCTCAGGCCATTTGGCACCAGGATAAAAGTTGTAAAATATTTGATGACACAGGCTGTGCTAGTAAATTGAATGCAAGTCTCCCCCTTCTCCACTTGAATGGCAGTATCACATTTTTAGAGATCTGACAGCAGTATATATATCCTTACTATGAACTGAATGTAAATGGAGTAATTTTCTATCATTGTTAATTTATTTGGCAAACCTGGGGAGGAAAACGTGATTATTAACAAAATTTTTGATATGATTTTTTACTGTCACTTTGGATATTCAGTTTAGGCCTATAATTTTCAAGAAATTCTCAAGTGGGATAAAGTGACTTACAGAAGAATATCACTAATAGTATATGATTTCAATATATGCAATAAGCTTCACAGAATCAAAGACAAAAATAACATGCTGGAAATGATTTGCAATAATGTTTTAATATAAAGTAAAATTAATGTTATTGAAATATACATTCCTAAAATTGAAAATAAAACACTATGCTTCTTCAGTTGATTGCAACATTTTCATTGTTTATAGTAAATTCCTCTGAAATTACTGTCAGGTCCCATAGATTCCTATAGGGATGCTATCATTCTGGTGGGAGTGGGGAGGCATAGGAAAATTTCTGTATGAGGTTTCTGTTTCTATTTCTTGCTTTGCTTTGCTGTAACTTTCGGGACTTTGGGAGGGGGGAAGGAATGTGCCTCGAGTAGCTGCCTTATCTCGTTTCTGCAGATGTGCAGTAGCATTGCCATGGAGACCGGCATTTATCACCTTCTCAGCTGGAGTTTCTCATAACATCTTCACACATCAGGATTGGCTTGATGTATTGGACTTTGGGAGGGGTTCTATCTGCAATGGTTTAATCTAACATTTCAGGTGGGAAAAGTTACTTCCTGCCTATACCTCTTGCTGTCACAATCTTCCAATAAAACTTTCCTTTTGAAATGGATTCAGAAGACTGGTGAGGCAGAACCTTACATTAGGTAGGAAGTACAAAAGTGGTCAACCCGGAGAGACAACAGCTCTACTGTGGGGACCGTGTATATAATGTTTAACCAGGGTAGCGATCAAGAAGATGCTGAATGCTGGGGAGAAACCTCTACAAAAATCCAGCAGGAGGAAACCCTCAGTGTCTGGGCCAAGGAGAACATTGCCTCAAGTAGCTCTACAAAACCGATGTGGTCCATAGGTGTCTGGAAGAAGGAAGACTGGGATGGCAGAACCAAGGGAGTCACCTTCACCTGTGGGAGCCACCAGCAAGGCTGGAAGCATGAGCTGGAAAATCTCTACGATGATGACAAACCAGAGGAAGCTCCAGGCTGATCCAACCAACTCCTGAGAGAAGCCATGAACCTCATGAGACAAGCCATCCATGGTATGCAGATCCAAAGCACCCCAACTTGTGCTATGGGCAAGAATGAAGCATGAGAGGAAACTACTGGTGAATGGGGGTATCCCCAATCCCAGAGACATTTGCTGATGGAGCCACTGGTGAGTCCACTGTCACCCCAGAAAATCTGCCCCAGAGGGACCATGGCACAGTGCATGGCTGCAGCTCGGCAGGAAGAGGCTTCCCCCTGTAGAGTAAAAGGCACCCCATATGGCTCAAGTTTGATGGGGACCACCAACACCTGGGTTTTTTCCTTGTGCACATACTTATCTACATGCAGGAGTATGGGAGGGACTTCCCCACAGAAGAAGCCAAAATCAGGGTAATCACCTTAGCCCTAGAAGGGATGGCTGCACACTGGATGGTGACCCTCCACAAAACAGACATTCCAGAGCTTCGAAACTTCAACCATTTTATGACAGCCTTGAGATAGAGATTTGAGGACCCCCTACCCTAATATCGGGCATGTCAGGCAAGGACACTGACTGGTGGCTGAATACATCGAAGAATTCTGTGAGCTGGCCTGCCACGTAGATTGGCCAGAGGAAATACTGGTGAACTGGTTCAAGGATGGGCTCAGTGATGACCTGTACAATGTCTGCAGAGCCTGTGGAACCCCAGTCTGCCTGCATGACTGGTACATTTTGGCTGAGGAAACTGAAATCAACCAAGCCCGAAACCAGTACCTTGCTCTGCCCCGCCATGCTTGACCACCAGCTTCAACTGCGGGAAAGAAAGCCATTGTGTGGCTGACTGTCGTGCAAAGTTCTCTGCCTGAAAGGGAGGGAAGCAAACCTTGGGAAGGCCAGCAAAGTCACCACAGTGCCTCAGGGACAACTCTTTGAAGAGCTGCATGGTCATGGCCTTCCCACTAGAATCGCCCCTAGTGACAGGAACTCTGACCCCTCTGGAAGAAGAATCTGACCACTTGGGGAATGACTACAACAACACATTGGTAAGTAGGACTGTTGAACTCATTTTAATCCCCATAGAACTATTAATCCCACTAATGGGGAGAAAAGTAAGACTTAAAGCAGTATTGGACTCGGGGTACACAAGGAATCTAAGAAGCCCTACTTTAGTCAGAAGACTGCGATCCAGTGTAGGCCATTAAAAACTTCAGTCTCTTTTTGCCAACTCAATAGGTCCATTGTGGGAGGCACCCTGGCCATGTGGGTTACTGAAATGCTGGAACTCACTATGGCAACCCACTCTAAAACTATTACTTTCATCATGATGCCAGTAATGGAGTGGCCTCTAGTTTTGGGATTCACCTGGCTAAAGATATGGAACCTGAGGGTGGATTGGATGGACAGAACCCTCTGCTTCCCTAACAGTGAACTGACCCGGAGGGAGGAGCCTTACCAGACAGGAATGCCACACCATGAGGAAGTAGCTGCTGCCGTGACAAACGGACCCCTACAGGGCATCCCCAGGGAGAACTGAGTCTTAGCAGATGTGTTTAGCAAAGTGACTTTGGACAAACTCCCTCCTCATAGACCCACACAGACTGTGCCATTGAGATTCTACCAGGGGCTAAATTACCTAAACCAAAAATTTATGCCATGACCCTTGGGAACTGGATGAACTACACCAATTCATATACAAAAACCTTGAGTGCGGCTTCATCAAAACTGCCAGACCCAAGGTGCCCACCTCAGTACTGTTCTGGGAGAAAAAGGACAGCTCATTACACCTATGCGTGGACTATAGAAATTGGAACACTATTTGCAAGGAAAATGTGTACTCCCTACCTCTGATGAAGGACATGCTAGCTCATTTAGCAAAGGGGAGGATTTTTTCCAAATTAGATTTAAGGGAAGCTTATTACCAGATGCAAATTTGGGAGGGGAACAAATGGAAAACAGTGTTTAATTGCCCGTTGGGGTGTTTTCAGCTCAAGTTTTGCCATTTGGACTTCAAGGTGCTCTTGATGACATATTGATTTACACTGAAACTAAGGCTGAACATGTTAAATTAGTGCAGGAGGTCTTGAAAAAGCTAAAATTGACTTTACAGAAAAAGTCAAGGGAGAATTAAAATTATTTTTTAAGGAAAATGAAAATGAAGAAACACCTCGAGGAATTATATGGGACACGATGAAGGCATATTTAAGAGGGTTAGCAATATCATATAGTGCACATAAAATAAAGAAAAAAAGAAGGTACAGAAGGAACATCTAGAGAAACTGGGAGAGGCAGAAAGGAAATTGCAGCAAATCCTGGGAGACAAGGTGGCCAAAGAAAGTTGGATGATATTAAGACACAAATTAAATATTTTAGAGCAGGAAGAATTGGCATACAATATAAAATGATCAAAACAATACTACTTTGAAAACGCTAATAAACTGGGCAGATGGCTGTCGTATAAACTAAAGAAGGAGAATGAAAAAGGGATCATTTCTCAATTGGAAGACGTGAAGAGAAGTGTATCAAATAAAGAAGAGGACAAACTCGAAATTGCCCGGGAGTATTATGCAGCATTATATAAAGAAGAAGAAGTCCCAAGAGAGAAAATTGAACAATACCTGGCAAACGAAGAACTCCCATTGATAGGAGAGGAAGACAGGGAAATGTTGAACAGAGAGGTAACAATAGAGGAATTAAAGACAGCAATTTCAAAACTTAAAAACAATAAATCACCAGGTCCAGATGGTTTCCCAGGAGAACTGTATAAAAATTTGGAGGAAATACTGTTACTGAAATTATTGGAAATTTGTAATGAGGCGCTGATGGGCTCTAAAATTCCAGATTCGTGGAGGGAAGCATATATCAAGCTATTGCCTAAAGAAGGTACCGACCCAAAACAAATTCAAAATTATAGGCCAATTTCCCTTTTAAATTCGGATTACAAAATTTTTATGAGCATAATGGCAGAAAGAACAAAGAAAATATTAAATACCTTGATACATATGGATCAAAATGGATTTCTCTCCAGAAGGGAAATAAGAAATAATATAAGAATAGTGATTGACACCTTAGAATATTATGAACTGTATTCGGATAAACAGATGGCACTAGTCTTCTTAGATGCTCAGAAAGCGTTTGACAATCTAAATTGGGAATTCATGGTCAAACAAATTAAGAAAATGGAATTTGGAGAAAATTTTGAGAAAATGATAAAAACAATTTATAACAAACAAAGGGCAAATATATTAGTTAAAATGCCATAGTCACCACCAAGTCCACCTCCAAATCAGGGGTAAGGTTGATAAAAGTAGCTCTTCCAACACTTAGCAACTGATTGTCAAATTGCTTTTAAAAAGCGCAGCAGTAATAAAGTAGGGGGTAGAGTCTATGAAAGCTCCAATTACAACCAAAATTAAGAGGAAACAGCACCCATCCAACCCGACAGGCCATTTGGCACCCGATCTCTCCGATCTTCCAATATCGCCTCCAAGTTACTCACAAAACCAGTCTGCCGCTTCCAGCCAAAAATCAGACTTGCGCTCCCCAAATCTTCAGCATTAATCCTGAGGGGACAATCCATTTCTTTCTCACAATCCAGTCTATTTATTTCACCACTAGTGCCGCTTCCGTTCCATTCCCCCAAAAGCGCTCTGTCATGGCAATGGAGCTTCTGCCCTCTCTGCAGGGCTCTTTTGTCTCTCACCAGAGATCAGGATCGTCTTTTACTTCATCGGGAGTTCGCACTACTCCTGGCAAGCCCAGACCTTCATCCTTCTTTGCCGATCGCTCCACACTCAGCAACGGTTCCTTTAACTGCTCGGCAAAGAGAAACAAAAGTTTCGCAGCTCAGGAAAGCTTTCCCTGCCGTTCCACTCACTTATGACATTGTTTTGGGAAATTTGGAGTTTAATGTATTGGTGAGAATTAATATAAAGTGGATTAATTGATTTGATTAGAGTATTGATTAATCCTAGAGCAATAATTAGATAATTATCTGATTTAACTATTAATCATTTGAGAGTACTGAAGGGGGGTAGGAAGTAAGGTAGATAATTGATTAAATAGCAAAGTAATTTGCTAACAGACTAGAATATTGATTAATTATTGGGATAGGGTAGAGTAACAACTAGCACCTTTGGGTTCATCTTGGTTATATGTACTTTGGAGGAGGTTCCTCTGTTTAGCAGAAATGTCTAGCTCCTCAATAAGGCTGGAAAGAAGCCTCTGATATCAACAGCATCTATGGCTCCAATTACGACTCCTCCTACTCTGCATAAATCCCTAGAGGCGGTAGCTGTGGCTGAAAAGACCTCTACAGTTCAAGGAATTCAGAATTTATTATATGCTATACAGGAAACTGTGACAAAAAACCAGGAGGCCACAGCGAAGGACTTGGCTGAATTGAAACAGGAGATGGGAGGGATGTGAGGGGAGGTGAAACAAATCTCAGAGAGATTGAATGATGTGTGTGTGTGACAATGGAAAAGCATGAGGGCCAGATCCAGGAGGTAGCTACAAAGGTGGAGAAGGTTGAGGCGGTGATAGACAGGCATGAGGCATGATAGCTACTGGTTAATAAGCAACTTGAAGATGACATAGTTCTGCTTGACATGGAGAAATCTGTCCGCATCCTGAGATTTCAGAATATTAGGGAGGAGCTGGAAGAAAATTAGGAAGATAACATGGTTGAGATGGCAGGGATGCTGCAGAAAGACACGCAAATGGTCCACAGTGGTATTGATGAATGTTTCTGGGTTTTTACATCATTTACAAGGTGACAGAACCTCCCGAAGGAAGTCCACGTCAAATTTAGTAAGAGATCGTTACGGGAGGAAGTATACCAGAGATTGAAGGACCAGGTGATAAAGTATACTGGCAAACAGGTCACCATTTTGCGACAGGTGCCGAAGAAGGTGCGAGATCGAAGATGAAACTACCAAGCACTGACAACACAACTATGAAAATATGAAGTGAGATATAAGTGGCTACTCCCAGATGGGCTCTTGGTGAATGGCAGGGGAAGAGAGTACGTCTTGAAACCCCGCAGGAGGCTGATGAGTTTCTTGAAAGTGAATTTACAAATTGGGAAAGGGAAGGAGGAAAGGAAAGTGAAGATGTGATAGATAGTAAGGGTCAGGAAGAAGGGCAAGAGGAGAAAGGAGTGGTAGGAGTAAAGGAAAGAAAAGAAGAGAGCAACCAAAGGGTAACCAGACAGACAACTAGAGCAAAGAATGCAGATAAATAAAGATGGGAGAGGAAATATGTTTGTTCTCATTGAATATAAATGGTTTGAACACCCAGGTGAAGAGAAAGCGGGTTTTCAAGAATTTACTAAAACTGAAAATGGATGTTATATGTCTCCAGGAAGTGCATATTAAAAAAACAATGTGAATGTGTTTTGCAGTGTCCTGAACTTGGTAAACTGTATGCTACGTTAGCTGATGAGAAACAAAGAGGTATGGTCTTTTATGTTAAGAATTGCCTGGAATCTAAATTAATTTATATGGATGATGAGGGAAGGACTCTAATGTTGGAGATACGTATAGGCCGGTTACAGATCCTCTTGATGGGAATATACGCCCCAAATAATGAAACAGTCTGATTTCTATCAAAAAGTGTATTAAAAACTTATTGATTTGCAATATGACCATATACCTATACTAGGTGATTTTAATGCGGTAATCGACAGGGATTTGGATTATTTACTGGGGAACAGTCAAAAGAGAGAAAATAAGAGAATTCTTCCAAAAGTATGTGCAGATATGAGAGATGAGTTGGGTCTTATGGATATATGGCAAGCATTTCACTCTCAGACAAATCAATATTCCTTCTTCTCTCCCAGGCATAAATCTTGGTCGAGGCTGGATATGATGTGGGCAACTACATATTTAAAGACCAGAACTGTAGCGACAGAGATAGAACCTAATACCTAGGCAGACCATAGTCCATTATTGGTTGGGTGGAAGAGTGAGACAATCAAAAGAAATAGGAGATGGATGTTGAGAGCAAATATTTTAACAGAGACGGAATTTCAACAAATGGTAAAGAGAGAAATGGAAGCCTTCTTTAGGGTAAATGATAATAAGGAAACCTCGATATAGATTTTGTGGGATATGGCAAAAACCTATATGAGAGGGTTAGCAATTAAATATATAAAGGGGAAGAAAAGACAGACACTTAAGGAGAGGGAAATCTGGACTGCAGAGAGGAATTTACAGATTAATCCACTAGATGCTAAAGCTAAGGAAGCAGTAAACACAAGTAAACATCAACTTGTATTACTAGATCAGGAGGAAATAGCACATAATCTTAGAATGGCTAGACAGCATCATTTTGAACATGCTAATAGGGCAGGCCAGGGACTTACATAAAGGAGGAAAGGGAAAGTAGGCGGATAGACCAATTATAGGACAAGACAGTAGTCATATGGGTAGATAATAAACGGAAAAAAGGGATTGCACAGGAATTCTTCTCACAACTTTATGCTAGTGAGCAAGTGCTGGATGAGAAAATTAAGGTATACTTGGAACATTTGGATCTTCCCAAATTTCCAGATTCAGTCAAGGACCTGTTGAATAAGGAGATTATGGAAGGAAAGATAGAGATTGCGATCAAGTGGCAGAAGGCCAGTAAAACCCTTGGTATTGATGGTTTGCCTGCAGAGATTTATAAAACCTTTACAGATCTATACATAAAATATATGAAAGAAATTTTTAATATGGTATTGATGGAATCTAAGGCTCCCAAATCATGGCTAGAGGTCTATATTTCTTTAATACCAAAGGACGGGGGGACCATACTCTGATACATAACGATAGGCCCATCTCACTCTTAAACGCAGACTATAAAATTTTTGCAGCTGTAATGGCAACTAGATTTAAAAAATACCTTAGTGAATTCATCCATATAGATCAAAATGGCTTTTTACTGGCCAAACAGTTGAAAGACAATGTACGGATCATAATGGATGCCTTAGAATATTACGAGGCCCACTCTGAGAAGCAGGCAGCGTTCTTTTTTTTGGACGCCCAGAAAGCTTTAGATAGGGTCAATTGGAATTATCTTATATCACAATTGAAATATATGGAGGCTGGTGAACATTTCATAAATATGATACAGGCAATTTATAGTCAACAGAGGGCCAAGATTTCAATTAATGGAGAAGAGTCGGAGGAGGTGATGATAGCGAAGGGAATGAGACAAGGCTGCCCACTCTCCCCATCGCTGTTTATATTCACGCTAGAACCTTTACTTAGGTCAATAAGACAAGAGGTGAGTATAAGAAGATTGAAGTTCAGGGAACAAGAATACAAGGTCCAGGCGTTTGCGGACGACCTGGTCTTCGTTTTGGAAGAGCCATTAACTTCTGGAGGGTGACTTATTGATATAATACAGAATTTTGGTGAGGTGGCTGGATTACAAATGAATAGAAAAAAAACAATATTGTAGTTAAAAACATGACGGAAATACAAAAATTAGAATTACAAAACGCTTTGGGCCTCCAGGTAGTTCATAAAGTCAAATATTTAGGGATTTGCTGTCTGATAGATGCTCCTCAATAAAGGCAGATAACTATCTAAAATTAACTGAGCAAATAGACAAAGAGTTGGAGAAATGGGGCAAGATACAATTGTCATTAATGGGATGGATAGCTTTAATTAAGACCCACGTAGTGCCCAGAATGGTTTTTCTCTTTCAAATGGCCCCAGTTAGACTAGATAAAACCTTTTTTAGGAACCTGGACAGGGCTACAAATAGTTTTATTTGGCAGGGCAAGAAGCCTCGAATTAAGTTGAAAACAATGCAGAAACCGAAAGAACAAGGCGGGTTGGGGGTCCCAAATTGGAAGTATTACTATAATTCGGCAGTTTTGGTTTGGATCCGTGAGTGGATTACACTACAAAGGAGATGTCTGTTAGCAATTGAAGGTCATGATCTTCAATGGGTGGCATGCCCACCTATGGTGGGAGGTGCAGATTTTGGATAGAATATTATTGGGGGTGGATGAAAAGATGTTATCTAAATGTTATAAATTCTTTATGAATATGAAGGTAGATGAGGAAGGTGCGAAGACTTCAGTTCATGCCTGGGAGAAGAATCAAGGTTATTCAATAGAGCCTGAGAGGTGGAGCGAAATTTGGACTAAGAATATGAAATTAACCCGGTCAATAGGATATAAAGAAAATATATATAAAATGGCATATCGATGGCACTTACCGCTGGCCAGACTGACAAAAATGTTCCCTGGAACACCCTCAGTCTGTTGGAAATGTGGCATTAAAGAAGGAACATATTTCCACCAATGGTGGACCTGCTGAGAGGCAATGAAATTTTGGAAGAATATTCTGAAGTGGCTCAATGAAATGCTGGAGCAGCATATACAATTGTGTCCTGAGTTATTTTTATTAGGGATAAGACCTGAAAATGTTAATAGAACGGCATGGTACCTGCTGCTGCATATAACAACAGCTGCAAGATTGGCATGGGCCCAATACTGAAAGATGGATGTTTTCCCACCCGAACAAGTAGTAATTCAGAAAATAATGAATTGTGCAGAATCACATCGGCTTACTATGATACTGAAAGGACGGGGGGACACAGATTACTATATACCTTGGAATCAATGGTATAATTGGATATCAAATTGAGCTATAAATGGAGATATTGGATAAGCATGTCAATTGGTATATGTAATAGACTTTTGTACATTATCCTATATATGTAATGGGACAAGTTTATTTCCTTCTCGTGTTGTGATGTAGACCGCTATAGATTTAATGTTTGTTGGATGTATAAGATAAGATAAAATTAAATTAAAAAGGGGCAAATATATTAGTAAATGGGGACATGACCAAAACATTCCAGATTAGGAAGGGGTAAGACAAGGATGACCTTTGTCACCATTACTGTTTATACTGGCCTTAGAAATTTTGTTAAGAAGAAACAGGAATGATGATGAAATAAAGGGTTTGAAGATCAGGAGAGAAGTATATAAAACTCAGGCATTTGCGGACTATGTAGTGATTGATTATGGAGGAACCACTAGAAACAGGACAAAAAATCCTAGAACTAGGTAGATATGAAGAAGTGTCTGGATTTAAATAAAACCAAAACTAAAGTGTTGGCCAAAAATGTGACAGAAGTGCAAAAGAAAGAAATAGAAAAAACGTTGGGTTTGCAAATTGTTAAAAAAATAACGTACCTAGGAGTCTGGATAACACCAAGATGCTCAGCTTTAAAAGAGGATAATTATGTGCCTTTGATTAAAAGAATAAAACAGGATTTGGAAAGATGGGGGAAACTGCAATTGTCTTTTTTAGGCAGGATAGCTTCAGTAAAGATGAATATCCTGCCCAAGCTGTTATATTTGTTTTAAACTACATCAGTTAATTTGGATAAAAAAAAATTTCTTGGAATTGAATAAATCTATTAGGAAATTTGTCGGGGGAGGGGGGACCTAGAATTTCATTCAGAATATTACAGGATAAAAGGAGTAGGGGGAGGTTTCGGACTCCCAGCCTGGGAAATATATTATAAGGCAGCTACTTTAGTGTGGCTAAGGGAATGGGTCACCCTAGAAAACAAAAGGATTTTAACCTTGGAAGGCCACGACCTGCAGAGAGGATGGCATGCATATTTATGGGATGAAGACAGGGAAAAAAAAACATTTTCACAGACACAGAATAAGGGACACATTAATACAAACCTGGACAGAGATTAGGCAAAAGCAATATATGAAAGTCCCGAAGTGGCTTTCCACAATGGAAGCCATGATATACTTCAATATGCTAGGAAATGAAAAAATGTTTAGATATAAGGATATTTTAAATAGCAGCGGAAATCTTAAATCCAATGATACACTGTGAGAACAAAGTATTAATATTGACTGGTGGCCATATCTACAAATCAAGTCTCAATATCAAAAAGATGAGGAATTTGGTATAGAGATAAGATCAAACGGATTTGATAAGGTATTGATAGGAACGGAGAAAAAATTTTGGCCAAATTATACAACTACTTATTAGATTATGATAGGGCAGAGGAGTTGATTAAGGATCAAATGATTGCGTGGGCAAAAAACATCGGGCATAGAATAAATTTGAATGGATGGAAAATAATTTGGAACAAGAACTACAAATTGATGAGAGCAGTAGCGTACAAAGAAAATCAATACAAAATGTTATATAGGTGTCATTTAGCCCCTATAAAGGTTAGTAAAAATTTACCCAACTACAAGTCGAAATTGTTGGAAATGCTGCCATCATCAGGGTACCTTTTTTTTCAAATAAACTTTATTGAATTTATACAAAGTATATAAAATATCATTGCTATTTACACCAAAGGTGAAGTGTATTTACCTATATTACAATTATCCTACTCTCTGGAATGAACTGCCCCCAGAATTACGTAAGATCTCTGACCTCCGTGTATTCCGCTGTGCCCTCAAAACCTTTTTGTTCTGCCAGGCCGGGCTATTGATGTGAAGATTTTTAAATTGGTTTTAATTTGGGATTTTCAAATTTGGGGTTTATATTGAGCCAAATTATTTAATTTTTTTAATTTTTAAATTGTTGTTTGTCTTGTGCTTTTAGTTAGGTTGTGCACCACCCCGAGTCCTCCAGGAGAGGGGCGGTATAGAAATAAAATCATCATCATCATCATCATCATCATCATCATCAAATTGGTGTCTCTTTGACTACTAAGTCCTTATAGTACGACCAACTTTAACATTTTTTCATTTTTTCATTCATCCATTTATACCATCTTTCCCAGACAGAATAATAAGCTGAATTTTCATCCTCATTAATTTCATTGCTCATTTCTGCACAATCCAATATTCTCTTAATTATATGTTCTTCTGGCGGCACGGCTTTCTCTTTCCAATATTGTGCGAATGCCAACCTAGCAGCTGTTGTAATGTGTGTTAGTAAATAACTCTTTTTCTTTCCAAGCGTCCTCTTTCCCATTCCCAGGAAAATATTTCTGGTATCAATTCTGTGTCTTCTTCTATTATTTCCTGTAGCCAATTCCGAATTTTGTTCCAGTATTTTTTCACTTCGGGGCATGTCCACCATATATGAAAGAAGGTGCCTTGGCAGTGACCACATTTCCAACAATTAGGGTGTATATTGGGATATATCTTCGCTAATCTAGCAGGGGCTAAATTCCACCTGTGTAACATTTTATACTGGTTTTCTTTATAGGTCACTGCCCTTGTCAATTTGTAATTCTTATTCCATGCCTCTTCCCACTCATTTAAATTTATATCGTGTCCAAAATTCTTTTCCCAAGCACTCATTTGTTTTTTACTTGTACCTTCTGCTCTAGCCTCCTCCAATAAATAATTTTATAGTTTAGCCAAAATCTTCTTTCCCGTTCCCATCAAAACCTTATCAAAACCATTTAATCCTAAATCTATGCCATGTTTTTCCTTGTCTTTCTGATATCTAGACTTTATTTGTACATAGATCCACCAATCTATATTTATTCCTAGGTCTTTCAGAGCGTCATTAGATTTAACATTCCCTTCTCCATCTAGAACATCTTTGTATCTACATACCTTCTCCATTCCCCGCATGTTGGGGTGGATCAGAGCCTCCATCGTTGACAACCAATTTGGGACTTTGGAATAGTACTTCTGTCTAATTTGAGACCATGTTTGTATCAGGGAGTCTCTAATTTTATGTCTGTGAAAATATGTCCTTTTATTCTTCTCTATATCCCATAAGTATGAGTGCCACCCTCTCTGCAGATCATGTCACTCCAAAATTAAGATCCTTTTATTTGCAAGAGTGGCCCACTCCCTTATCCATACCAGCTTTGCCGCCCTATAATATATTTCCCAATCTGGGAGGCCGAATCCTCCTACATTCCTTTTCTCCTGTAAAATTTTTAGGGAAATCCTTGGCTTCTTCCCCCTCCAGACATACTTCCTGATACTTTTGTTTAATTCTAAGAAATTTTTTTTGTCCAAATTTATAGGACCATAGGTATGGTCTGAAACAGTTATAATAATTTAGGAAGAATACTCATCTTAATTGAGGCAGTCTTACCTAGCAGGAATAATTGTATTTTCTCCCATCTGTCTAAGTCGTTTTATTTTATTAAGTAAGGGTATATAGTTGTCTTCCTTTAAAGATGAGCATCTTGAAGTTACCCAAATTCCAAGGTACTTTATTTTTTTGACAACCTGTAGGCCCAATGTTTCTTCTCTCTCTCTCTTCTGTGCTTCAGTTATATTTTTAGTTAATATTTTGGTTTTAGTCTTGTTCAATTTAAAGCCCGCTACCTCTCCATACTTACCCAATTCCTCTAACATTTTTGGTCCAGATTCCAGTGGGTCTTCTAAGATCAAGGCCACATCATCTGCAAAAGCTTGTGTTTTATATGTTTCTTTCCTGATTTTTAACCCTTTAATTTCTTCATTGTTTCTAATTTTCCGTAGCAGGACTTCTAAAGCCAAAATGAATAATAATGGTGATAGGGGGCATCCCTGACACACCCCATTCCTAATCTGGAATGTTTTAGTCCTATCTCCATTTATTAGAATGCTCGCTCTTTGGTTGCCATAAATAGTTTCAATCATTTTTTCAAAATTTAATGGCCGCCAGTTGTTTTGCAGTACTCTTAATGAGGGGTGCTTGGATTGGAGGCGTTTTTTGTCCCTCTGGTGGGAGGGGTTTGAGCTTCTGCGTGGGAGGCCTCTTTCTGGTTGGGGCAGCAGGGGGTGGGGCGCCCTTGCTATCCTCAGTCTGCGGGTCCCCTCCTGCCACCAGATAGTTGGGCCCCACTTGTCCAGCCAGGAGAGTCCCAGTATAACTGGGTTAGTCATCTTGGGGGCTATTATAAAATGAATCATTTCCCAGTGATCTGCTAGCTCCAACTTCACTGGCTCAGTTAAGTGTGCGGTGTGAGCCCCTCCTACTAGGGAATCCATCAACTTGCTCGAATCGGATTGGGTGGCTGAGCTTTTTTGCTCGGATTCCCAGTTTTAGGCTGATCAGGCACCTCGTGCAGCCCGAATCTACTAGGGCTTGGAAAGCCCCTTGGGTCCCTGTTTTTGGGGCCGTTAGGCATATGAGGAAGAGAAAATGGTGGATGGGTCCACTCACCATCGTCATCGTTGTCATACGGTTCGGGAGGCGGATTCGCATCATCTGGGTTCTCCCTTGCTTCCGTCAGATGGGCGAAGACTTTCGTACCCGGGGGGAGTTTTTGTGGTGGGTTGGGGGTGTGCCTGGGTCCTTGTTCCATTCGTGCCTTTGACGGTGGCTCTGGTCTTGGCTCCGGGGCTCCAGGCCATTTGGCAGTGGCACACGCCACTGCCAAATGGCCAATTCCCCCACATCTGTAGCACCTCAGCGGACCCTGGGGTGCGTATGGCCTGTGGATGGCTCATGGTGCTGTAGTTCCTCACCTGCCAGACAGTTCCTGGTCCGGCTGAGCTCTCTCCTTTGCCTGTGTTTGCCTTAGCATGTCGTTAGCACGTAGCCCTCTCTCGATTTGCGTCGCTATCTGGAATCAGTCGGAAAGTCAGTTCGGGATATCTTGATAAGCGGTCACTTGGGAGATTCGCTTATCCAAACTTGTTCTGAAGAAGTATACTAGCAGTCGTCCTGGCAAAGGGGGTAAAGTCCCAACGACTCTCCTGAACTCACGGTTATGCTCTTAGATGGGCCTCCCCTTCTGCATTAGGTTCCTGAGCTCGTCTTCTACATAGGGATCCTCCCCTGTTTCTTCAAAACGGGCCCACAGCAGTTGTAAAAAGCCATCTGCATCTTGCACTTGGGGGGCCCTGTTTTTGTACAGGGCTGCTGACCAGCCCCTTGCTTCTCCCTCCAGACCCTCTGCAATGGCACTGACTAGGGCCCTGGGAAAAGGGTAGATGTGTCCGTAGCGCTCAATATAAATCTCCGCTGCATCAAGGAATTGTGCTAGCTGGTCTGGATCCCCATCAAATTTTCCTCTGAATCGGGGTGGTTCTGCCCTGGGTGCCATCTCCTCCCATCACGGGGGTCTGTGAGCCTTCCCATGACGCCACTGGAATTCTTCCTCATCTCTCATTCGGGGGCGGGGGGTGATTTTCTGGTATGGCTGGTGTACTTAGTGGGAATGGAGGGATCCCATGGATGCCTCTTGGGGCTTTCTTCCCTTCTGGCATGGGATGGGGGAGGGCTATGCTGTCGTCTATGGTGACTTAGTTCAGCAGGTTTGGCTGGTCTCCCCCTCTCCTTAGGCCTGCAGGACGGTCCCTTCCCCAGTTGGGCGGCCCAGTCAAACTCCTCCTTCAACTTCTCCATGGGGTTCTTGAGTGGCTGCTTTGAAGCTTTCTGCTGTCTGGCTTGCTGCCAGTCCCATAGCCGATCTACCCTCGCCAATTCATTTAGGGGCTCTCTTCCCTTACCTTTCCCATCCGGAAAAGGGAATTCAGCTTCTGCAGACTTTGGCAAAGCCCACCAAGGTTCAGCTTTCTTTTTCTTTTTCAGCTTTCCTGGAGGAGGTAAGGGTTGAGGCTCCCTTACATTCAAGCTTGGCTCCAGTCCCGTTCCCTGAAGTAAACTTTCAGTGGAGAGTTGGCTCTCAGCCATGGTTTCCGGGCTGGGACGCCACTGGGTCCAGATTTCTGGCAGAGAACTGGAGCTCTGGAGTTCTGCCAGTTTGGCTCGAGAAAGGGAAATAAAAAGATTTGCTGACTTTCTGTCAGGGCTCCGGTTTCATTCTCAAAATAAAGTGTATTTCCAGGCAGCAGATCTTTCTAGGAAATTTCTCTTTATTGAGCAATGCATGGTTCCCTAACATATACAAAGTCAGCAATAAATTTTCACCCCCGATACCCTCCTTTTCCTTTTCCCCATTCTTTGCTCCCCATTGGCTGTCTTCCAAATCATTCTTCCGTTACTCTGCCAGCTCAGTTCACAGGAATGTCGCCCCCCCCCCATACATCTCCCAGGAAACCAACTCTCAGAGAGACTTAACTAGGTGAAATGTCAAGTCTCTCCCTCTCTCTTCTATGTCAGCCCTGGAATGCTGACACTTGTGCTATACTCAAACTGTCAATTTTTATTTTCCTCCCCTGCCAGGTGATAAGCATACCTTCTGGCAGAAGCCATCTGAATAATATGTTCCTACTAAATAAGTACTAAATAAGTTTAAAATTGTTTTATTGTTAGCCAGATCTTACCTAAAAGGTTGTTGGTTGTTGATTGTAATACATGATTGTTTAATAGTGGAAGTCGGGGGGGGGAAGGGGGGGTTGAGGGGGGAAGGGAGGGGGTGGCTGTTGGGGTGGGGTTGGGGGGGAAGGTATGTTAAAATTGTATTGTAAAACTTTTTCAATAAAAAGTTCAGTGGTACCAAAAAAAAAATGAATAATATGTTCCTTTTATTTAGCTGTACAGCTAAAAATCTATAATCCTTCCTCATCTCCCTCACTCTTCTTGGAACTTGTTTTAAGATTATTACTTCTTTTCCTCTATGTATTATCGGTTCATCTCTTGCTATATTGTACAGTATATCTTTAACTTTCTTTCTCGCGAATCTTACATGTACCTCCCTGAGGAGCTTGTTCCTCCTTGCGTAATTTGTCTGTACCCTGTAGATGTCATCCAGTTCCTTAATTATTTCTTGCTTATCTTGTTGTAATGCATCTGCGATTAGCTCAGCCATCATCTGTCCTAAATCCTCCTCTTTGTTTTCTACAACATTCTGGAAGCACAAATAGAAGGACGCTGTATCCATCTCCATCTGAACTATTGAGTCCTTTAGTTCCTTTGTTTGCATCATCAATTTCTGGTCTACCACTTTTAATTTCTTCTCATTATGGTCTATTCTGATTTCCGCCTGTTGTATTCTTTGCTCATTGTTATATATTGAGACTTGGATCTCATTCATCTTCTGGTCGAGCGCTTGAATGACTGTTTTCAATTCAGCATGGTTATTAGACATTTTTTCTTGCATGGACATCATAGTTTCCTGAATCAGGGTCAAGGTTGATTGCATAGTTTGCATGAATGGTTTTGTCGTGCATTTTTCTGTTTTGGCCAACCCTTCGGTAGATTTCTGAATTGTTGGAGAGGCCATAGTTATTGTAGGGTTGGAGAGGGTCTTTTTTCCAGTTTTCAGAATCATTGATGACAAGCTTGTCATTTCTTTCAAGACTAGTTTTTGTTCATTGATTATTTTTTCAATATTCCTCCAAATTATCATTAACTATTAGTCACCTCTTCTTATTTCCACTATCCGAATTTGGGTGAGCTCTAATTCCCAATCGTTATCAGCTTGATGTTCTATATCCCTTGTGCTCGATAACTAAAATCGATGGTGCTTATTTTTTGTTTAATTTATACTAGTAAAAATCAAAATAGATTTATGCTTTGTATTTAATTTATAATTAATTAGTAATTAATTGATTTAATAGAGCCTAATTAATTGTTAAAATTTAATTTATAATTAATTTGTAATTAATTGATTTGCTCAAGCCTAGTTAATTAATAATTAAAAAGTTCGATTGATAGTATTCACCAATAATTGTTATACAGTCTCCTCAATCACCTAAAAGTAGTAATTTATCAGAGTTCTCTTTTTGACTTAATGTACTATAATAAACCCAAGGTATATCTCAATTATTATCTATGACTTATTTCTATACCCAAGTTATTTCTTAAAACTAATTTCAAACTATAGTATTATACAAATATATATACAAATAAATGGATATAAATAAGTACTATGCTATCTGATAAACACTATAAATGTGGATAAATGTATAGTTAGATTATAGGTACAATAAAAATATAAATTGTATATACACAACATTATAAGTAAAGAGATCTTAGGAATTAATTTGTTGATTTACCAATTAATAGAATGTATCTAAATATTACTCAAGAAGGTTTTCAACAGGAATCAATAGATTCCTGTTGAAGGAGTGGAAGAATATATATATATATCCCGTGTCATATTTATTGAATAAAATGGGGCTCTTCTCCCCTTCCCCCCCTTTTTCAGGTATTAAATATACTAAGTTCTTTAAAGTTCTTTAATACTCAGTCTCCAAAATCTTCCAGATCTTCCAAATCGGTTATTCTGACACTGTTCTCTATGATTTTCTACAGATAGATTATCCAAAATCAGCCTCTCCCGTTGTCTCCTGTCCAATCCTTATAATGGCTGCACTTCCTGTTCTTCTAGGACGCTCAGATCTCTCTCCAACTTACACACTCTCCAGTTGGTCTGTGGCAAAAGGCAGCAAAATAAAAGTTCTCCTAAACTTCTGTCTCTTACTCTGCTCTGTACACCAAACCTCTTCTTACGTCAATAATCCAAGTGATCGCTTTCTCCTGCTGCCTCATCGGGTTCTCTTGTTTTCAATCCGCTCTTTAGATCCAGTCGCCGCTCGCTCCCTTCTGAGTCCTTCACACATGACTCCACCAGCCCCTTCCTCCAATGCCACTCTCACCAACTGGGAAAGATATGATAGTCCAAATTCGACACTGCAACCTCCGATCGCTGATCTCTAATCGTCTTGTTGCTGGTTACTGCCACTTCAGGCCTACCATTAAACAGCAGACTCATGCGTGCTAGGTTGACAGAGCTGCCCGGTCTTGCAAAAAGCGATTGCACTTCACTTTTTCGCTCCCCACAGCTCTCTCTATCGTCTTTGAAGTTCTCCGGGCTTCACGCCCCCGAAAGGATCCCCAAAACACAGTGACTGGCAGTGATGAGGAGCGGTGATCACTCACTCAGCACCATGTTGCCGCGGATCACCAACCGGAAGTCTCCATCATCAGGGTACCTTCTTTCATATGAAATATTGGAAAAAAAATTGAAAATGGATACAAGAAATAATTGAGGAAAACATTGATTTGGCACCTGAAACATTCATCCTGGGAATATTACAAAGGACATATGGGGGAAAAAAAGAGGTACCTAATCATACATATTATTATGGCTGCCAGGTTAATTTATGCACAATATTGGAAAGAAAAGGGACTACCACCGGAAGAGCATATAATCAGAAAAGTATTGGAATGCGCTGAGATGAGTAAATTGACATATGAGTTAAATAATGATGAAAATTCGGAATACTATACGGTGTGGGAAGGGTGGTATAAGTGGATGGAAGATAAAATAAAAGAAGGAATAAGGGATGGTGCAACTACTAAAAGGAATAAGTAATCTAAGAGACACCATGTATGTAATCTATATATATGTATGAATACATATAATACTCATATGTATATGAGTATTAACCGATATTATGAATTGTAATATTATATATCTCAATAAAAAAAGGGGAAAAAAAGCTAAAATCAGCTAAGTTGTTTGCCAAACTATCCAAGTTTGAATTCCACCAAGACAAAATAGATTACTTGGGATAACGAATCTCCCACTAAGGAGTGGAAATGGATCCTGCAAAAGTCAGGGTGGTTCTGGAGTGGGAAACCCCTCGCCCTTGGAAGCAGTTGCAGAGCTTCCTGGGTTTTGCCAACTTCTATCATAATTCATCCCCTCTTTTGCCCAGATAGCTCTTCCAATTACTAATTTTTGGAATACCAAAGGGATAGATAAGATGAAACCCAGCCAGCCACTGAAATGATCTATGGAATGCCAAGCTGCATTGGAAAAACTGAAAAGTCTTTTTTCAGCCAAACTGGTGTTAAAACACTCGAATCCAGAGAAACCATTTGTAGTTCAAGCCGACGGCAGTGATGTGGCAGTCAAAACAGTCCTATTCCAAGAAAATGAAGAAGGCAAACTGCAACCATGCATGTACACCTCTAAAAAATTAACTGAAACTGAAACTGAAACAAAGGTGGGTGATATAGGAAAAGGAAGCTTTTGCAGTCTGGTGGATGCTTCTGACTTGGAGACATTTCCTGGAGGGGAATAAAATACTCTTCCAGGTGTGGACTGACCACAAGAATTTAAAAGCTCTCAAAAACCCAAGGAAAATGTACCCAAAACAGGTCCAATGGCACAGTATTTTCAATGGTTTAATTTTGCTTTGAGTTATTTACCAGGGAGAAAAAGCTTTCTGGCAGATGCCTTGTCCAATACAACAGTGCTAAAGTGGAAGTAATTAAGCCCATGTGCCTGGCTTCCCAGCTGGCAGACTGTCACACACTCCCAGGCAAAGAAAGACTCCTCCACTTTAGACAACACCACCATCATGGCATTCAAAAAAGCATTGGAAACAGATGAGTGGTTCTGTGCTCACGAACACACCTGCAGAATAAAGGATAGGTTAGCTTGAGTGGGAGACCAATTTTACATCCCAGCTAAGGAAATATTGAAAGCTATGCAAGCCTGTCATGACTCCAGATTAGCTGGTCACTTTGGTTTTGTGAAGACTTACTAAAGCAGCAACTCTGATGGCCTTCATTGAAGAAGGATGTAGAAAACTATGTAGCAAATTGTCCCATTTGCGCTACTGCTAACTGCAGGCAGGGGAAGACCCCCAGTCTACTCCAGCCAATGGAGAGCACCCTGGAGAGAAATCTCCATGGATTTTAGCACCCTGGAGAGAAATCTCCATGGATTTTATTGTAGAATTACCTGAGAGTTCCGGGAACACAGTAATTTGGATTGTCACAGATCTCTTTTCGAAGCAGATCCATTTCATACCACACCAAAAGATTCCTACAACAAAAGCCATAGCCATAGCTACTACACATCTATCATTTGCATGGTGCACTTCAATGTATTATTTCAGATAGAGAAGTCTGGAAAGCCACTTGGACCTTCTCGGAACTGAATAGGGGCTTAGTTCTAGTTATCATCCACAAACGAATAGAATGACAGAATGAACTAACTTGGTTCTAGAGCAATATCTACATTGTTTTATTAATTATCAACAGGACAACTGGACTTTTGCAGAAGTTGCCTATAACAATGCTGTACACACTAGCACTGGATTTATCCCTTTCAGATTAGCCACAGGGCAAGATTTTAACACCATGCCAGAATTGCCCTCAAAGGAACCACAAATTCCCTCTTTGAAATAGTGGATAGTTCACCTACAAACCACCTGGCCAGTTGCCCGCAAGGCACTAGACGAAGCCAGAGCTGCCTATAAGGCTCAAGCTGACAAGAAAAGAATTGAACCTAAGCTTTACATGGTGGGTGACAAGGTCTACCTCTCCACCAGATTTCTGAAATCCTTGCAACCATCCAAAAAGCTAGGTCCTAAGAACATTGGCCCTTTTCCCATTACCCACGTTATTAACCCTGTCACAATGGAACTGCCAATTCCTAAGTCATTACAGCAAGTCCGTCCCATTTTCTGTTGTCATCTGCTAAAGCCTGAGGTCACCTCTGACCTCCATCCTGTTCCTTCCCCTTCTCCACCTTCTATTATGATCGAAGGTGAACAACACTTTGAGGTTCAGGCTCTCCTGGACTCTAGGAAATGCCAACATCTCCCTTTCTCACAGAATGAATGGTTTCACAAGAAACATGTACATGCTCCAAAATGGATACATTTGTTTCATCACTTGTACCCTGACAAACCTCATTTATTGTATATTTTGTTGTCTCCCCTTCTTTATTTCTATTTCCTTCCCATTTTTCTAGGGGGGCAGCATATCAGGTCACATAGATTCCTATAGGGATGCTGTCATTCTTGTGGGAATGGGGGAGGCTTAGGGGGATCTCTATATGGAGTTTCTATTTCTATTTCTTGCTTTGCTTTGCTGTAACTTTCAGGACTTTGGGAGGGGGAAAAGAATGTGCCTCGAGCAGCTGCCTTATCTCATCTCTGAAGACATCCAAGTGTTGCCTTGGAAACTGGTGTTTATCACCTTCTCGGACGGAATTTCTCATAACATCTTCACACACTGGGATTGGCTCACACTGGTATTGGACTTTGGAAGGGGCTCTGTCTGCAATGGGTCAATCTAACTGTTCAGGCAGGAAAAGTTACTTCCTGGCTACATCTCTTGTTGTCACAATCAAACTTTCCTTTTGAAATGGATTTCATTCCCAGAGTTCTGCTTTCTTGAGAAGACTGGTGAGGCAGGACCTTACAATTACACTGTATTTTGACTATTGGTTTACCTACAAAAATATTAATGTTACTCTGAAGAAAATAAAACTCCTGGCCAGTCCCCCAGGAACCGTGAGTGAAGGAATGATCATCCTCTGCCAGGTGTCCTGAGCCTGCCCTCTCAGTCAGGTTGTGGGAGTGCCTGGCCTTTCAGCCACCACCCCCCACCCTTTGGAATGACATCAGCAGCTCCCCTTGCCCCAGAAATACTATAAAGCTTCTGCGACCTCATGTTGTGCTACCCGGCTGCCTCGGGAGTGAGGTGGAATAAAGAGGCCAGCCGGCAGCCCAAAGCATCATTTGTTTTATTGTCCCACCTCCACTCTTGCAAATTTAACTGCTTTTTCTCTTGCTGCACAGCCCTCCCTGTCTTTGAGACTGCAGCAGCTTCCTAAATGAGAAAGCTGGCTGTGAGAGAGGGGAGCTGGGAAGAGAAAAAGCAGCAGAGGCAGGAGCGCAAAGCAAGCAAGTGAACCTTTTCCTGCCAGCTGGCCTCTTTATTCCCCCTCACTCCTGAGGCAGCCATGTGGACTGGCAGAAGCAGGACACTCAGCCGCCTTTTCTCTTGCCATGTGATCTTTGATACTGTGGCTGCTTAAATGTAATGGTGCTGTGGCAGCAAGGGGGGGTGATGGTGCAGGGGGCTGAAGTGGCAGTAGTGATGGCTAAAACCTTAATGTGCAGGAGCAAAACACAACTTAGTACATTTGCACCAGCTGGTGGGGCCTGAGGCAGCCCTCGGTTCCCATTGCTTCAGCTCTGAGTTGGGAGCCACAGCTGGGGTCAATCCTAGCTCTGCTGTCCATCACAGCTAGGAATCTCAAATAAAGCCGAGAATGAATGCTTGTGTTGTAACCAATCTGGGCACTAGATAGGCAGGTCTCCTGCAAACTCCATTGTCTGCCCAGCTGAAGTTTCACTCACTGAGGCATTAGGAGTCCTGATGATAGGATGGGGTCCTTCAGTCACTTAGTTTGGCCACCTATTAGCTCTAGCCCCACCCTCCTCCTCAACAAGTGGTGCGCAAAAGTTTGGCCAGGCTCCTCAAGAGACGGAGTTTGCATGGGGCTGATTTAGCACCCAGGTTGTCTACAACATAAATGTTCATTCTCAGTTTTGAGTTTCCTAGATGCAATGGGCAGCAAAGCTAGGTTCATCCACCTGCACCAATCTGAAAGACAAAACAGGAAAAGAGGCACAGAGAAATAGTCCCATTGCCAAGGTGCGCGCGGGTTGGAGGGGAGCAGAAATTACAGGTTCATCCTTCTGGTGTGGCATGGGGTTTTGGCTGAAGGCTGGAAGGGAGCATTGCTGGCTTGCTCATGTGCTCTCCCTTCCCAGTCTAGCTTGATGCAGGCGGCAGCGCAGTGCACATTGCCCTTTGCAAGCCTGCTGTTGGTGAAGCTGGATGCTGGTGAGGGCTGACTTTTTGCCTAGATTTGTTTGGCTGTTGGAGGGGGGGGGGGAATGAAAGATCAAAAACCAGTCTTAAAACTATTCACTTAGTCCCAGAGTCATTCCTCGAAGTACGCAATATTTATAATTCTTTATAGTCCTCCATCAGCTTGTTTACTTCTTCCAGGTTTTTCCTTGTCTTCATCAGCCACCTAACCAGCTCTTTGATTCCATTAATAGTTTCAAGTGTTTGTGAACCACTCTACTTAACCACTCTCTTCAAAAGTCTCAGAAATTTTCCCTCCTTAGTCGTGAAATAAATAGGTATCAAACAGCATATAGCAAAAAAAGTCTTCCAGATGTGTTTACTTTCACTCAGTGTTAAAGATTATTTCAAGGTTTTACCAGCCTTATAAAAAATATAGTGTATTTCATTTCTTTAACCAGTAGAGGGCATCATCGCCTAAAAATTCAATGTGACACCCAATCTAACAATGTTCCAATTTCTTCAAATAATTTTCTTTCACTTTTTCCCAATAACCAGCCCAATGTTTCCAACACTTTAAAATGCCTTTTCAAGATGTTGCCAATAAAATGTTCAAATCCAGTCATTCTATATTTTAAAAATTATATCCTCTCTTACGTTTCATTTTGTTTCATGTCTGTAGTCTTCCCCTAAGTAATTGTTAGCCGCTTTAAACATTTTGGAGAATTGTCTTTTCAGAGCTTCTTTTCTTTGGGGTTTAATCTCTAGTAAAGAAGTTGAAGATCATCTCACCCAGCTCCAGTCCACTGTTCAAACATCACTCCAGCACATTTCTTTCTTTGGTTGTCCCAGCTTCCCGGCGGCCATAATGGCCGCCTTTCTTTCCTCATTGTTAGATAGGACATTGAGCCTTGGATCAAGCAGGAGAGTTGCCACTTTCCACGATCTGCAAGGCGTTCCTCCTTTCTTCGTCACTCCTACAAGATGTCTTTAGCCCTTAAAGGCACCCCAGCAAGGAGAGTTCAGCCTAGGTTCATGGAGCCCTGCTTCCTATGACTGTTTCACAGTGACACAAACCGGAAGCCGCTGCTAAAGGTTTTCTGATCTATCGTGTGTGTGTAACTCTGTAAACAAGCAGGAGCAGGAGCTGGTAAATACTACCGCATCTGTATAAAATTCATGTCTGAACTGCAGTTACAAAAAACAGATTAAAGACCTGAATTATTACAGTTTGAATTAAAGTAAAGGTTTTTTGAGATGCCAGATGCACGTTCATTCATGTGGCTCCAACCACCTTGCTTGCTGCAAAGCCAGATTGCAGCAAGCAAGGGATTGGAGGCATGTGAATGCATGCTTGTTTGGCCATTTTGGAGCCGGTTCGCCAAACTCAACAAAAAATTAGGTATTGGTTCTGCTGAACCAGTCCAAAATGGCTGAATCCCACCACTGTGTCCACCCCTATGTAACCCATCAGGTTTAGGCAAGATGTTTTCTTTCTTTTTTTTTTTTTCCGTTTCACAAAAAAACCTGTTTTATTGAAGATATGGTGAGACCCTTTGAGGTGGTTATGTAGTAGTTTATGACCATATTTTGGGAATCCAGTTCATTTTTTTGTGTGGAAAAGAATTCTTTTCAACCACAGTTGCCAAAAGACAATAGCATTATTCTCTCTAATTTAGGACATGGAAAACTTACAAAACTTGTGGTATTAGCTCTAAAATAGAGCTAAATAGTTTTTGCGAAGGATGAACCCATAATTTCCTCTGTTAACAGGAAAACAAAAAATTCTGATCCTGCCCACTTCTTGTTTTTGTTTTTAAAAAAGTTTTTTTTTATTTTTTAAGACAAACATTTAATACATCATTCATTTCTGCATTATCTCAAAAAATTCCTCTCTTCTCTTATCTCTTCTATCTTTGTTCTCACCAAGTCTATTGCAAAAATTTTCCACTAATATAATATTCTAGTTACAACATTTTTTCAATCTCTTTTAAAACTTATTTATATCTCTTTTCTAACCAATAGTAAAATTGATTCCATACCTTGAAATATTCTGAATCTTCTTCTTCTATCGTCATAGTTAATCTATTCATTTCTGCACAATCTCAATGTCTTTTTAATTACTTCTCTCTCTGATGGTATATTCTCTGCTCTTCAATTTTGTGCATAGACAATCTTTGCCACTGTTATTACTTGTATAATTAAATATATATTGTCTTTACTCATTTTTTCTGATAAGATACCCAATAGGAATAGCTCTTGTTTTAAGTCCATAAGTTGTATCATTTCCTCCAACCATAACTTAATTTTATTCCAATAGTTCTTTACTTCAGGGCATGTCCACCACATGTGGTAATATGAGCCTGGTAACTGGCGGCATTTCCAAAATTTAGCTGATTTATCTTTAAACATTTTTGCCAGTTTCTCAGGGGGCATATGCCATTTGTAAAACATTTTATATTGATTTTCCTTATATGCAGTGGACATTGTTAATTTATAATTTCTTTCCCATAATTGTTGGCATTTATCTAAATCAATTAAATAGCCAATTTTTTTTGGCCAGGCTATCATTGTTTTTTTTACTTGTTTTTCCTCTAATTCTATATTCAATAAAAATTATAACATTTTTAAATTAATTTATCCTCTGTTCCTGTGAGTATTTTATCCAGTTCTCTAAATAAAAACGCTGTAATTTAACATCTTTTTCATATCTTGTTCGTATTTGCATATACATATACCAATCCATTTCAATTCCCTGTTCTTCCAATTCTTTTTTCCCTTTCAATTCCGCCTTATCTGTTAACAAATCCTTATATCTAACAATATTTCCAAAATTAAAAACATTTGAATGAATTAAGGCTTCCATTGTTGATAACCATATTGGTATTTTCACCTAATATTTATCTCTAACTTTTTCCCATATCAATAACAATGCATTTCTTATATAATGTCTATGAATGTACGTATGTATCTTATTTCTACTATTCCATAAAAAAGCATGCCAGCCCAATTGTAAATCATGGCCTTCCAGTGTTAATAGTCTTGTATTTTTAGTTCGACCCATTCTTTTAGCCATGTCAATGCTGCTGCTTGGTAATACAATTCCCAATTCGGAAGTCCAAATCTTCCTCGTAATCTTGTATCCTGAAGCATTTTTAAACTTATTCTTCCTTTTTTGACTTGCCATATAAATTTCCTTATTGTCTTATTTAAATATTGAAAATAAGTCTTTTCAATTTTTATCGGTATTGTCTGAAATAGAAATAATAATTTTGGTAATATATTCATCTTTATTATTGCTATCCTTCCCATAAGTGACAATTGAAGATTCTTCCATTTTTTCAAGGTCTCTCTCAATTTGTTCTTTGAATCTATAATAATTGTGTTAATTGTTGCACATCTTGAAGTCAAATATATTCTTAGATATTTAACTTTTCTCACCAGTTGTATGTCTAATTTCTCTTCTATCTCTTTTTTTCTGTAATGTTTTTATCAAAATTTTTATTTTTTCTTTATTTATTTTCAATCCAGACACTTTTCCATAATTCGCTATTTGAGCTAATAAGTTTGGTCCTGTAATTTGTGGTTTCTCCAAAATGAATACTAGGTCATCTGCAAATGCTTGCAATTTGTATTCCTCTTTTTAAATTTTCATTCCTTTATCTCTTTATCTCACCTAATATTTCTATTTAACACTTCTAACGTCAGAATAAACAATAATGGTGATAGGGGGCATCCTTGTCCAGTACCCTTCATAATACCAACACTCAATGGCATTTCTCCATTCATCATTATCTTAGCAGATTGGTTGTCATAAATTGTATGTACTGTGTTTATAAAACCCTCCCCAAAATCCATTCTCTGCAATTGTTCTATCATAAATTGCCAATTCACATTATCAAAAGATTTTTGGGCATCTAAAAACATATTGCTATTTGTTTTTCTGAATGTGTCTCGTAATACTCCAAAGTGTCCAAGATTACCCTCATATTATCTCTGGTTTGCCTTTTAGGTAAAAATCCATTTTGATCCATGTAAATAAATTCATTTAATGGTCTTTTTAATCTGTTTGCCATTATTGAAGCAAAAATCTTGTAATCCACATTTAGTAGTGAAATAGGTCTATAGTTATTTATTAGTTGTAGATCTGTATCTTCTTTAGGAATAAATGTTACATAGGCCTCTCTCCATGAGTCTGGCATTTTAACCTTCATTAGAAGTTCATTAAATAGTTTCAGCATTACATTGCTCATCGCTTCTTGTAATGTTTTATATAATTCTTCCGGTAAAGCATCCGGTCCAGGTGCTTTCCCATTTTTTTGTCTTTTTATCACTTCTGTTAATTCCATTATTGTTATTCTTTCTTCTAACATTCCCTTATATTGATCTGTTATTTTAGGTAGATCTGAATTTTCCAAGTATTTTGATATCTCTTCCTCCTCTCTTGAGAGTAGAGAGTAGAGTTCTCTTATCCTCTTCTTTTCCTCATTTCTGTAGTATAGTTTCCTCTCTTCATCTTGTAAATATTTTATTATCTTCTTCTCTTTCTCTTTTTTCAATTTATATGCTAACCACCTTCCTGATTTATTTGCATTTTTGAAAAAAATCTGTTTAGTTGTTCTTAATTTATTTGCTAATTGTTCCTGTTCATTTAGGTTTATTTCATGTTTTTTTCAGTTCCATCAACTTCTTAATTTTTTTATTTTGAATATCTTTTGGGAATTCTTTTTCTAGTTTCTTATACTCCTCTTCCAAACTTACCTGTTTTTGTCTTTTCTTTTTATTCTTTTTCCCCAAATAAATTATTGCCAGACCTCTAATATAAACTTTCATGGTATCCCATACAGTCTGAAGTGATATGTCCTCTTTTTTATTTATTTTAAAGAAAAATTCTAATTCTTTTTCTAATATGTGCATGCCCAAGATGGTGGCGGTTGCGGAGATCGGAGCTTGAAGATGGTGAGCTGACCCACCTTTTGGTTCCTTTGGGGGTCATGCCAAAGATCTTCGACCCCAGGGCCGCTTAGGAGAGTTCTCTGCCAGCACGGAGAGGGTTTTCTACCTTCCCCTCTCCTCCAAATACTGAGGCTGTGCAGAGAGAAAGCGCTGGGTGATACCGGGAGTGGCAGGCTGCGGCAGCTGGGCTGCGGCAGCATTTCTCCTCAGCTGGAGCTCGCCTGGGCATTGGTAGCGGCGGTAGCGGTGTTTTTCGCCTGTTTGCCTGTTGCACCGCAATATTCCAGGCTCGGAGGATTGCCCGAAGTGCTGTGGGTTTTGCCACCCCCCCTGAAGAGTCCTGGGATGCCGCCTGGCTTTGGGTGGTAATGGCGGTGACAGCAGCAGCTGTTCCGGCAGCCAGAAAGCACTGGCGAGCCCCCCATGGAATTGGGGATGGGGGGCAATGAGGCAACGAGCCCGGGAGGCCCTCCCCCCACGGAATTGGGGTTGAGGAGGGCAATGAGACAACAAGGCTGGGAGATCATCTGCCAGGTAGGCTGGGAGATCATCTGCCAGGTAGGCTGGGCGAGGACCTGGCGTGAGATTTTTCTCAGGCCTTGGGAGGCCTCCATTTTGGTTGTGTGGGGGCTGGCTTGAGACAACTGCCCCTGTTCTTTTCCAACGTTTTCCTTATTGGAACTATGCCCGCCTTGTACTGGCTGCTAGCCTGTTGGACCCACTTGACGCTGAGTTCATTTCCATCTGAACTTCTTAACTGGGGAGAGGGCTATTTAAATCTGAATTGGGGACTGGTACATGGCTTCATCCTGTCAGCTGAAGGGGCTGGACATCAGTAACCACTCTGAGAGGGTGGCCCTGGTGTCAGGGCCCCTGGGGGCTGAACTAGGATGACTTCAAACACTTTTGCACTTTTGCACTTTGTCAGCAGGAGGACTTGACCATCAGACCAACCACCGTGAGAGGGCGGTTTGGACCTGAGCCCTGGATGCTGTGCGGTTTGCATCAGTTCATTGCTACCATCTCACCACAAGAGGGGGCTGACCAGCTGACCGAACCACCGTGAGAGGGTGGTTGGATCTCGCCCCCACTTGGATTGTGGTCGACCTGGAATTGGATTTTGTCCTCTGTTGTGAGGGGACAGTGGACTTGGTCCTGTGAAACTGTCTTGAAGACCCCCCATTTCTATGTCTTCTCCTTGGACCTTTTTATATGGACCCACAGGATATGGTCGCTCCCATCTGTTATGGCCTAGATGTATTCTGCAGCGGAGCTTCTTGGTCTGTGAGACTCCCCCCTTTCGCAGGCTTGGCCCTCCACTCTATCGAGGGCCTACCTCGATGACGGGTTTTGGAACCCTGAGAGGTGGCATGCCCGCAAAGAGGGGGCTGCGGGGTTTTTTAAAATTGTCTTTATCTAATCTTTTAAGGGGTTTGGGGAAAGGGGAGGGGAGGGAGAGGTATAGGCCAGGCTTGTCTCAGGGGAGTGGAACAGGTGGCGGGGAGTGGGGTCTGGAGGAGCTCAGTGTTGATAGGAGGGAGGGCAATCGCATCAGGGCCGTGGTTGGGAGGTGCAGATATGGCGGGAGCAGGGGGCCACATCATGTGATGGGGGCATGCACCTGCTGTCTCCAAGCAATGGTGTGCCTCGGCCCCCAGGACACTTCTGGCTCCCCAGGCTGTCCAGAGTTGCAGAACCCAGGCCTTAGGCTGATGTTGTGCAACGCCAGGTCCGTGGTTAGTCAGGCCACCCTCATTTGTGAGCTAATTCAGGAGGGGGGTGTGGACCTGGCAGGTATTACAGAGACTTGGTTGGGCCGAAAGGGGGAGTTCCCCTCATTGAGATGTGCCTGCCAGGTTTCCATGCATTTCATCAGCCAAGGGCCCAGGGCAGGGGTGGGGGTGGGGTGGCGGTCATTATAAAGGAAGGTGTTGATCCGAGGGAGACCACTGTACCTCAGATAGCTGGATGTGAGTCTCTCCTGGTGAAGTGGGGCCATGGGATGCAGGTGGGCCTGCTGATCACATACCTGGCTCCCTGCCACGTGACCGGCCCTGCCCGAGTTCCTCAACGTTATTGCCGGGGTGGCAGTTGATACTCCCAGACTTTTGGTTATAGGGGATTTCAACCTGCCATCTGCCGGTGAGGTGTCTGGGTTAGCTCGGGAGTTCATGGCTTCCATGACAGCCATGTATCTGACACAACTAATTCTTGGCCCTACTCATGCAGGAGGACACACTCTGAACTTGGTTTTTGTCTCTGGTCAGTGGTTGAATGGCCTGGATGTAGGGGATATAGTTATTGAACCCCTGTCATGGTCGGACCATTCTCTCCTGAGTCTAGACTTTCTGACCACCACACCTCACTGCAGGGAGGCGGAACCAATCAGGTGGTTCTGCCCCAGGTGCCTGATGGATCCTGATAGGTTCCAGAGGGAGCTTGGGCCAGTTCCTGAAACTCTGGCTCACGACTCAGCTGAAGACCTGATGGCTGCCTGGGATAGGATGGCCACCAGTACTCTGGACTGAGTCGTGCCTTTGCAGCCTCTGACCCAGCGCCAAACCTGCCTGGTTCCTTGGTTCTCTGAGGAGCTGAGGGAGATGAAGCGCCGGAAAAGATGCCTAAAGAGAGGTTGGAGGGCTAGTCATTCCGAATCTGACCAAACACTAGTTAGGTCTCATATTAGGACCTACTTAGTGGCAATAAAAGCGGCAAAGTGTAATTACTTTTCCGCTCTCATTGCATCAGCAGATAATCACCCAGCTGCCTTGTTTAGGGTGACCCGCTCCCTCCTACATCAGGGAGTGCGGGAGGACCCCTTGCAAGGGCAGGCTGAGGATTTTGCACAGTATCGGCACGATAAAATCGCTCAGATTCAGGAAGGCTTGGATTCTGACTGGGTAGATTCCCGGCGAGATGACTGAGGCCGGTCCTGAGAACATTATTTGGGAGGAGTTCGATCCTGTGACTCCTGAGGACATGGACAGGATTCTGGGGAGGTTAAATTCAAACACAATTTTATTGGACCCGTGTCCTTCCTGGCTGGTACTGGCCACCCAGGAGGTTACACGAGGCTGGCTCCAGAGGATTATAAATGCTTCTTTGAGAGAGGGTTTCTTGCCTCCCGCCTTGAAAGAGGCAGTGGTGAGGCCCCTCCTCAAGAAGCCTTCTCTGGGCTTCCGGTCGGCGTTTCCGCCGTTGTAGGACGGTCTCTTTAAGACCGCCGGCTTCGCTGCCTGTCAGAGCCACCCCAACAGCTGTGAGGCGGCTTGGAAAGCTCCCGCTTTGTAAAGAAGAACGGCTAGAGCCGGCGAGATGGGATAGAGCCCCCTGAGAAGCCCCCAGGATTGCTTTTTTTGTCCTGGGGAGGACTCAGGGTGAAGGCTCCCCTTCCAGCTTGCAAAGGCTCCGGACAGCGAGGGATCTCTGTCCCAAGAGAGCCAGACGGCGAGAGCAGTGCCACCGAAAAAACAACAGAAGTCTGCAGCAAGTAAAACGGTGAAATTTGGATTTCAAAAATGCAAGTATTCTTGTTAGCCCTATTAACAATTTTCTAAAAGAACGACGCAAACAGGAGAAAGTGATTCGAAGTATTTTAAAATGGCGACTGGCTTAAATGGAAGAAGGGAAAGTTAAAAGTGAAAGTGAGAGAGTTTGCCTGCCTCGAAGCACTTAAATGGGACATTTTAATATATAAGAAGACAGAAAAGTTTATTACTCAATTTTTTTCCCATAAAACTGGGGAGAAAAGCTGGAAAAGGAGGGAAATCTTCTTTTTTGGAAAGGCTAAGATTGTGTAGAGGCATGGCTTCAAAACAAACTAAACCGGGGGGGGGGGGTCCCCCACTCATCAGACAAAGGAAAAGCCAGAAGAGCCACAAATGCAGATTCAGAGTCATGAACAAGAAACTGGAAATGAGGATTTGAAAGAGTTCATAGCTAAGACTTTAGGAAATGTTGTTGAAACAATGGAAAGATCCCAAAAGGAAATTAAGGAGTTGGTACAAGAAAAATATGACAAACTGAATCAAAACATAATTAAAGTAGTCTCTGATCTTTCAGATGCGGTGGTGGAGATTGAGAAAAAAGTGGGTGAATTTAGCACAGAAATTGAATCTAAGATGAGAGTAACAGAAGAAAAAATTTTAATGCTGATGTCAGAACTCAAAGGATTGAAAATGAGGTAACAATGATTCAATTCAGATCTATGGAGTTTGCTATAAGATTGAGAGGACTAAAAGAAAATAACAGAGAAGATCTAAGAGTAGTTTGTGCTGATGCATTAGCCGTGTTCTTAAAGGTGGAACCTGATCAAATTTTTAGTAGGATTGACAAGGCTTACAGGGTGAATTCTCATGTGGCAAGGCAAAGGAACTTGCCTAGAGATTTAGTTGTTTATTTTATTGACAGAAGATTGAGGAATGATATCTTGCAGAAGTCCTTCCTGGCTACTATCCAGGTAGAAGGAAATCAGATTGGTGTTTACAAAGAATTACCACCCAAGATGTTACGAGACAGAAAGGACTTTGGATTTTTGGTGACTGAGTTGAAAAGATGTCAGATTCCGTTTAGATGGGATGCCCCAGTTGGCATAATTTTGAGATATGAAGGAGAGAGATACCGTTTAAACACCATTGAAAAAGCGGAACATTTCTATTACCATATTTTTAAAAGGGCTGCAACATCTCCACGTTCAATTACGTTGTTAACTATAGAAGAAGGTGTTAAAGACAAAGAATTTGGAAGAGAGACTGAGGAACAGTGCAAGCAGTTGGAATTAGAGGCAATAGAATCTCAAAGAGCAACAGAAGAAATTCAAGGAGCAGTAGGTGGTTTTTTAGATGATCCTCTCATGGATTTCCCAGAACCAAAAAAAAGGCCACTCAGAAGTACAAGAGAGGTGGCATTGGACCTTGAACTGTTGATGCAGGAACCTAAAGATAAACGTATAACTCGAGCAGCTGAGAAGCAGATGTTAGAGAAGCAGAAACAGCAGAGGTCCAGTATATCACAAGAAGAGAAGGGGGCCAATGGTAAATCACTGAAATCCGAAGCCATGGGAGGAGCCAGACCGAAGACTACTGCTCTGGAACAGAGACTTCGGCAAATGGTTGATTTGCGTCGTGAAACTACAAATGACAGTTAAATTTCTATCTTGGAATGTGAATGGACTGAACTCTCCACAGAAAAGAAGGAAAATATTTCATTATTTGAGACAATTTAACAATGATGTTGTTTGTTTGCAAGAAACTCATATCAGAACAGAGGATCAAAAATATTTGATAAATTCTAAATTAGGATCACATTTTATATCTTCAAGTCCGGAAAAAAAGAATCGAGTAGTGTTGTATATTTCCAAAAGATTACCAGCTAAAGTTATAGAAACAGATGATTCTGGAAGATATATTGCAATAGAAATAAATCTACAGAATGATTCAATGCTTTTGATTGGAATCTACACTCCCAACCAGCAGCAGGAAAAATTTTATAAATTATTATATGCTAAAATATTACAATGGAATTACAGATCTATTTTGATTATGGGAGATTGGAATGGGGTGATTCATACCAAAATTGATAAAAAGAGCTTGGCCAAATCAGGGGTTAAATTGCCACAGACTTTTTTTGCTATGAAAGAGGATTTGGAACTGAAAGATGTATGGAGAGTCCAGAACCCGAAGGAATTGGATTTCACATTTTTCTCAGATCGACATAGATCTTTTTCTAGGATTGATTTTATTCTGGTTACACCTGATCTACTTACTAAAACAACAAAGACTAAAATGTTTCCCAGGACTTTAACGGATATAGTCCGATATGGATAGAAATAGAAATGGGGAAGAAAGAGGGAAGATCCTGGAGACTGAATGAGAATTTGTTTAGATATGAAAAGAATATAACTGAACTTAAAAAACATGTGAAAGAATTTTTTCAAATGAACTTGAATAAGGGTACACCTAGTGAAATTATTTGGGATGCGAGCAAGGCATATGTGCAAGGTGTACTGATTTATATGAATTCTAAACATAAATTAACTCAACAAAGGAAAAGAACAGAATTGGAATTAGAGATAAAGAAAAAGGAACAACTACATATTAAAAACCCACTAGATAAAAAATTACAAGAAACCATAAAACTTCTGAAAGACCAATTTCAAATGCTTATAGCGGAACAAACAACAACTAACTTACAATTTGCAAAACATAATATATTTTGTAATGCTAATAAACCGGGCAGATGGTTGGCTTATACATTGAGAAAACAATGGTGCTCTCGTATTATTGACACTATTGAATATGGAGGGAAGGAAATCTTTCAACAAAATTTAATAAAAAAAGCTTTTTTAGATTACTACTCCAAATTATATCATAAAGATAACATAAAGAACGAGCTTATAGATGAATACCTTGAAGGAACCAGAATTTCGAAAATCTCTAGAGAACAAAAGGAAAGAATGAATCAAGCAATAACATCTGAGGAGATTGTATTTGCAATTAAACAACTGAAAACAGCAAAAGCTCCAGGGACAGATGGTTTGACAGCAGTGTATTACAAAACTTTACAAACAGAACTGATTGAATATCTTAAATACTTATTTTGCAGTATACAACAGGGGGGTAAAATACCCCCTTTGTGGAAGACGGTCTTCATCTCAAAAGAGGATGATTCTACAAAACCAGAAAACTTTAGACCAATATCTCTCTTGAATACGGATTATAAAATCTTTGCAAAAGTATTAGCCAACAGACTGATGCCAGTTATCCAAGAGGTGATTCATTATGATCAAGCTGGATTTATAGAGGGCAGATATATGAAGGATAATGTAAGGCAACTCATAGATTTATTGGAACATCTTGAGAAAAGTAAACAGATCCCTGCAGTGCTGATGTTTTTGGATGCGGAAAAGGCCTTTGATCGGGTTAATTGGAATTTTCTATTAAAGACTTTGTCTAAAATGAACTTTGGGGACCAGTTTGTTCAGGCGATATCAGCAATTTATCAAGAGCAAACAGCGCAAATTATTAATAATGGGAGTTTGACAACAAATTTTAACATACAAAAGGGAAGAAGACAAGGATGTCCGCTATCCCCATTGTTGTTTATTTTAATTTTAGACGTCTTGTTGAACTCAGTACGGGACTCGAATACTCTGAATGGAATAGTTATAAGGCAAAATGATTACAGAATAAGGGCATTTGCAGACGATTTGGTGGTTACCCTAACACGACCTTTGGAATCAATCATCCAGATGAAACACAATATAGAAGAATATGGTTTGGTCTCAGGATTTAGACTGAATCAGAAAAAAACCAAGATGATAGTTAAAAATATGTCGGAAGCTCAAAAGAAGGAACTTGAAAGGTTGGCAGGCTTTGAAATAGTTTCAAAGGTGAAATATCTAGGAGTGCAGGTTGCAGCTTCAAATATAAAACTTTTTCAAAACAACTATGAAGTCTTGTGGTGAAAGGTGCAAAAAGACTTGGAAATTTGGAAAAAACTGCAACTATCTCTACTTGGCAGAATAGCAGCAATTAAGATGAACGTTCTACCTAGATTTTTGTTTCTGTTTCAAATGATTCCAGTGCTCAAAAGTGATAAAAACTTGACTGAATGGCAATCAGGGTTGAACAAATTTATTTGGAATGAGAAAAATCCAAGAGTAAAACTGAAAATTATACAAGACGTTCGGGAAAGAGGCGGCCTTAAAGTTCCAAACATACGGCTATATTATGAAGCAGCAGCGTTGACACAAGTGTCAACATCCATCGGCGAAACGTCAGAGGCGGCTCAGGAGTTCATGGCTTCCATGACGGCCATGGACCTGACCCAGTTAGTTCATGGCCCCACCCACACGGTGGGACACACACTAGACTTGGTTTTTACCTCTGGTCAGTGGCTGAATGATCTTGATTTAGGGGAACTAGTCATCAATCCCTTGTCATGGACAGATCATTCGCTCCTTCGTCTAGACTTCCATACCGCTTCCCTTCGTCGCAGGGAGACGGAACCAACTAGGTGATTCCGTCCCAGGCGCCTGATGGACCCACACAAGTTCCTGGTGGAGCTTGGGCCTTTCCCAGAGACTCTGGCTCACGGCTCGACTGAAGAACTGGTAGCCGCCTGGGATAGGGCGACTGCTGGGGCTTTGGACCACGTCGTGCCTTTGCGGCCTCTGACCCGGTGCCGACCTCGATTAGCTCCTTGGTTTTCTGAGGAGCTGAGAGAGATGAAGCACCGGAAAAGATGCCTAGAGAGTGATTGGAGGGCCAGTCACACTGAATCTGACCGGACACTGGTAAGAGCTCATATTAAGACTTACCTAGTGGCAATAAAAGTGGCGAAATGTAATCATTTCTGCGCTCTTATTGCATCAGCAGATAATCGCCCAGCTGCCCTGTTTAGGGTGACCCACTCCCTCCTAAAGTTGGGAGGACCTCTTGCAGGGGAGAGCTGAGGAATTTGTGCAATATCTGCATGATAAAGTCGCTCAGATTCGGGACGGTCTGGACTCCAATTGGGTAGTTCCGGATGGGATGACGGGAGTGGATCTTGAGAATGTTATCTGGGATGAGTTTGACACTGTGACTCCCGAGGACGTGGACAGGATTCTAGGGAGGCTGAAAGCTACCACATGTTTATTGGACCCGTGTCCCTCTTGGCTGGTACTGGCCTCCCTGGAGGTTACATGAGGCTGGCTCCAGGGCATTATTAATGCTTCTCTGAGTGAGGGTGTCTTCCCGGCCGCCTTGAAAGAGGCTGTGGTGAGGCCCCTCCTCAAGAAGCCTTCCCTGGACCCGGCTATATTAGGTAATTATCGTCCGGTCTCCAACCTTCGCTTCACGGCGAAGGTTGTTGAGAGTGTGGTGGCGCAACAGCTCCCTTGTTACCTGGATGAAGCTGTTTATCTGGATCCATGCCATACTTGGGGGGAGGGGTTGGTGCCGCAGCAGCAACGGCAACAGACAACTGATTGGAGGAATTCTGGGAGGCTGATCCAACTACCAATCGGAGAGAAGCCTGCCACCCTGCCACCACCTGCTGCCCTGTCACCCCATCCGGCCTGCTTCCCTGGCTCCACCTGCAATCCTTTTACCCCACCAGGCTGCCACCCTGCCGTAATCTGCTGCTCCACCACACCACTGCCCCACCACCCTGCCTAGACTGCTGCACCACCTGAACTGTGTAGATTATGTGGACTGTGAGCCCAGAGACACAGAGAGAGGTATGCTTGGCTTCCAGTGCCAGAGAGGAAGAGTTAGGGTTAGGGTTAGGGTTATTGGGGCATGCATGGCGAGATGGGACTCCTCTTACCATCCATTTCCCCCCTATTGCTAGGCATAGCATGGCTTCCTGCCCCAAAGATGGCATCAAATTGCCACTATCATTCAAGTTTGCGAATGGTTGAAAACATCATGTCACTCTGTGAAGGACGAAATTGTTGCATGGTCATTCAAAAAATATGACATTTGCAATGCCTTAGATGAAACTGAAGATGATATCATATATGAAGGTAGCGAAAAAAGTGATAGCAGTTTCCAACTGACCTCATGCAGACCAAACAATGAAATCCAAAGGGCTGGTTGTGATCTGAGTGCGGAAGTCCCCAGATCTGTTTTAAAGGGTAAACTGAAATCTTTGAATCTCTTCATTTTGTGTTGTGTTGTGTGAACAAAATATCACTAATCTGTTTCACAAAGCTGAAGGGTTACTGAAAATTACTAGGAAAGTATATATGTATGCTAACTTAGTTATGTTCTAAAGCAGGGATCACTAACCTTTCAGACCTCAGGGACCACTAAATTCAGAATTTTAAAACCTGCGGATCACTAATATGATCTGCCTAATGACTGGCTGGATGGGCATGGCTAGGTGGTCATGTGACTAGGTGGATGTGGCCAACTTGATGTCACTCACATTGACGGGCACATCGCCAGCCTCTACTTGCCCCTCCCCTCCCAGCCACTCCTCACTTGCCTACCTGGGTGCCTTAGGGCCCCAACAGGAAGCAGTTGTTGGAGCTAAGCAGCCACCATGAGAAAGTGTTGGCAACACAGCTGGCTCAGTTCAAAGTGGATCTGGCCGAGAAGGAGGCTCAGTAGAAGCACCTCACTGTGGACTATGAGCAAAGTTATTTTAAACTTTTTAAATATTTGTACTATATGTGTTTTAATTTGGCTGTTCACTGCCATGAGTCCCCCCCCCCCCCCCCCGGGAGAAGGGCAGTATATAAGTTGAAAAAATAAATAAATAATAAATAAATAAATAATAGATAGATAGATGATAGATAGATAGATAGATAGATAGATAGATAGATAGATGATAAATAGATAGATAGATAAATAAATAATAAATAGGCTTTCCAAGCAGAGGGAAGACCTGCAGGGCCAGGTGTTGACACTTGGAGGCTCAGCGGGCTGAGATGGTCAGCCAGTTCCAGGCCACGAGGCAGTCCCACTGGAACAAGGCCCTCCAGCTCTTTGCCACCAGTGGCCCTCCATCCTTCACCCAAAGCCCCAGCGAGGCTAAAGCAGACCCCAAATTGGAATTTCTGTTCCCCTCCGACCTGCACAAAAAGATCCCGAAGGGGGAGACTCTGCAGCAACACAAATGTTCATTGCATGTATCCATCTGAGGGGCCCTAGTTTGAGGA
Organism: Masticophis lateralis; assembly: GCA_030761175.1. Taxonomy (NCBI): domain Eukaryota; kingdom Metazoa; phylum Chordata; class Lepidosauria; order Squamata; family Colubridae; genus Masticophis; species Masticophis lateralis. The sequence continues at coordinate 71,045,433 of JAUDYJ010000004.1, read as the reverse complement.
TCTTTGATTTAGTGCAATATAAAAAATGCAAATAATTTTTCTGCCACCAAAATTTTCTCAAAATTTTCTCACAGACCACCAGTGGTCCACGGACCACCAGTTGGTGACCACTGTTCTAAAGTATAATTCTCAGAATTCCTAAAGATTTGGAAAGTGTTAGGTCTTGGAAGGCAAGTATATTTTTCTTTTCTGAAGCACAGTTGCATGGTCACCTGTAAATTGTGTAGAGGTTGTCTAGAGTTGGTAATGCCAAATCATACAATCTATGTTTCCATAATAGACTTCAGGATTGTAAATTATTTCACAAATTATTTCACTATTAACCCTAAATCATCTTGAAAGAACCCAGCCTGATTGTATTACCTTTTCTATAGAAACCTCTTTTCTGATTTTTAGTACAAACCAATTTTTGTTTAGTTTGTAAATGTATCTCTGAATTCAGAAACTAGTTATAAAGAAAGGTATACTAGGGAGTTCAAAAGAACAGAATGCATGATTAAATGCATCATGGGATTTAGATAAATAGTAATAACAAATATGAAGTCTTTTCCGTAGTGATAACTATGTAACGTTCATATATTTTGCTTCTGGCATTGTGGACAGGGTGCTGGGGGGGACTACACAGGCAGGCGAATAGAGGTGTGTGGCTTGGAGGAGCCCCCCATTACCACTCCAGCCTGACACTTAACAGGCAGTTCAGCTGCCCCAAGCATGCATCACCTCTATTTGCCTGCTATGCCTCCCCCCAGACCCCCTGCAACTGTAGAAGCTATGTCGGCCTTGCTGTTTGCCTGTGTGACCCCCCTCCCCACCCAGATGGTGAGGCTCCCTTGATGGATGAAGCTTTGATGCTCGCCCTGGTCTCTATTTCCTCTGCTGGAGACCTTGGATCCTCCCCTCAGTCTCCCTGCATTTAAAGTAACTGTGTCGATCTTGCTGCTCAGCAATGTGACCCAGCCCCCGCCCCAAAGTGCCAGAATCTGCACCGGCCTTGCATTTTGCTTGCATGATCCCTCCCCCCCAGTCTCCCTGCATTTGCAGAAGTTATGCCAGACACTTTCAGCAGACAAACAGTGGTGATGTACGACAAGCCAACTACCTTATCCTGCCTGCCTGACACTGAACTGGCAGTTGGCCTGCCACTCCACACCATCCTACACCTGATCCTGTCTGCCTGACAACAGGAGCTCGAGGGCCTCCATGGAGCACAGACACCCTTGTCCATTGGTGTATCATGCCGCCCCGTGCTCCTGTCCTGCTCTTCACTGTTTCTGATGCTGGGGGGCCTGGCAGGGCATCAGTGCTTGTGTGAGGCTGGGCAGGGTGCCTAGAGGGATGGGGTTCTAATGGTGCTTGGTTTTAGGCCAGGCAGAAAGGCAACAGCAGTAAGAAGAGGTCAAATGAGAAGCCTCCACCCACTGCTGCCTGCCCATTGCCCATGGCAGTTTCCTTTTTTAAACTCCCCCTCCCCATTGTAGTTTGTGCAGTTTGGCTGTCCCTCCCACTGTGCCGCAGCACCATTTCATCCCCTAGGCATCCTCTTCATCTGCGCACAAGCATTGATGCCCTGCCAGCCCCCCCAGGCATGAGAAACAGTCATGCACAAGCAGCCTTTGCTTTCCACATCCCCAGGCACCCTTCCTAGCCCTGCTTCTCCAAGGAAGTGTCTAGCCACACTTAACTCCTCCTCAAGGCTGCTGCTGGTGCTGCCATGGGGTGAGGCAAGGCAAGGCTGGGTGAAGAGTTCAGGCCAGGCCAGGCAGAGGTCAGACTGGGCAAAGAGGCCAGGCCAGGAGCAGGGGCAAGAAACCAGGTGGGGCAAGGCCAATGAGCACAGCCAGTCTCCTTGTGCTTTCTGCCTCCTGTGCGACTGCCTGCCATGATAGGGTAGCTGGGCTGAGGTGATGTGGGCTGTTTCCAGGATGGCCGCACAGGCTGGATCTGACCACACTGAGTTTGACACCCCTGCTGTAGACAAAATTTTAAATAACACATAGTATAAAAAACAAATAGAAGGATGGATGAAGGGGAAAAGGAAGGAAGGGAGGAGGGCGGGAGGAAAGGAAGGAAGGAAGGAAGAGGATTTCCATTGTAAAATTTATCTTTTGGTCTTAACTTGTATTTCATTACTACATTATAGGTGTGATTCAATGAAATAAATGAGTAAATCTATTTGTACCAAACAGGAATAGGACTGAATCATGTGTGTGGGTAAGCAGCTGTGAGATGATAAAGTTTAAGCACCTTGAATGATTACTATGACTTTTCTGAATTTTACCTCAGATTAAGATGCCTCTTATGACTTATTTATTATCATAAATAAATAATTTTTTTATAAAGTTCCTAATAGAAAAGCAGGAGTATAAACATTTTAAACAATAACCAGATAGTAATTAATCTCTTCATTGTTGAACTGTTAATTTTAAATGGCAATGGAAACTTCATTGTGAGAGTTTAAAGTTAATTAGCTTATTTTCCAGTAGTTCTTCATTTGTTAAAATATAAAAATAATTCATTCTTCACATGGTATATTTATTTATTCTTCCATAAGCCATATCTTAGAATCATGATATATTTTATTTATGTATTTATATTCTTTCTTTATTATTTTTACAAATAATTCAAGATAGCAAACATATTCAATACACCTTTCTCCTCCTATTTTCCCTACTACAACAACCCTCTAGGCTGAGAGAGAGTGACTGGCCCAAGGTCACCCAGCTGGCTTTCATGGCCCAGACAGAAACTGAATTTGTGATCTCAATGCCTTAACCACTAGACCAACCTGGCATGCATATATTTCTCTTCTGCTTGGCAATACAATTCTATATACAGGGAGATGAAAACAGAGTATGCTGTACATCATTAATTAATTGAATATTTCCCATAGTACACAATGGGCAGAATACCAAAAATTGGCCAGTTGGTTCTTGTCAGTTCTTTTAACAAAATAAGATAAATCAAATCAAATCAAATCAAATCAAATTAAAAGCCAAGGCACTTACAGCCAGGATAAATAAACACTGGACCTGCTTGACTGATTTTAAAAATGAGCTAATGCATATGAAGTAGAGTATACAAAGATTTTTCCTCAAATACATCCTAATTTTAAATTCTATATGGTGACCTGATATAGGAATTGATGTCAAATTCCAAACTACAAGGCATAATTAAAGAGGCATGTATCACACAGAATTCAGTAATTAGTATTAAAGTAAATATTAGGAACAAGGTGCAGCATCTTGGAAGATATGAGAAGAATCTCTAGGCCTCTTTTATTAGTTCATACATTCAGAATTTCTTTGGACATTTGAAGCTCTTTTTCCCAGCCCTTTTGTAGTCTGGATTAAAATGCTATTTATGAAATAAACTACCAACAAACCATTTTTCCAAATGTTCCTCTTTTATTTTTTTTATCAGCCTCTTCCAAATCTTTCTCAGTGGAGTAGTATTTCTTACGTTATAGTATCTAGACTTAGGGTTCCTTCATCTTCCTTAATTTCTATACCGCCCTTCTCCTGAAGGACTCAGGGCAGTGAACAGAATAGGATTTCATATACATACATACATACATACATACAACCATATATATATATTTATAAACAATAAGTAATAAATTGAGTCAACTTAGTGTATCTGCTAAAACCTTGGCATAGAATTTAGACGTTTATGCTAGCCCTGCTTGTTGAAACAGAAAGGTCTTCAGGGCACGTCACGTAGAAGAGATGTTACATGTGAGCGCCATGTTGCTCCCATAATTACTCACACGGCCACATTCTGGACCAGTTGGAGCTTCCGGGTGCACTTCAAGGGGAACCCCATGTAGAGAGCATTGCAGTAGTCAAGTTGGGAAATGACGAGGGCTTGAGTGACTGTGCGTAATGAGTCCTGGTCTAGAAAGGGACGCAATTGGCAAATCAGACAAACCTGATGGAAAGCTCCTCTGGCCATGGCTGTTATATGATCTTCTAAAGACAGTCGTGCATCCAGGAGGATGCCTAAATTACGAGCTTTCTCTGTGTGGGTCAATGACTCATCCCCAATAGTTAGTGATGGGACTAACTGGCTGTACTGGGATGCCGGCAGCCACAGCCACTCAGTCTTGGAAGGGTTGAGTCGAAGCCTGTTTCTCCCCATCCAGACCCATACGGCCTCAAGGCACCAGGATATCACTTCAAGGGCATCATTGGGGTGGTTTGTAGTGGAGATGTACAGCTGAGTGTCATCAGCGTACAGATGACATTGCAGCCCAAAACCACGGATGATCTCCCCCAACGGCTTCACATAAATGTTGAACAGGAGAGGCGAGAGGACCAACCCCTGTGGCACTCTGCAAGTAAGGGGCCTCAAGGTCAGTCTCTGTCCACCTGTCAACACTGACTGCGACCTGTCAGAGAGGTAGGATGAGAACCACCATAATACGGTGCCTCCCACTCCCAGCCCCTCCAACCGGTGCAGCATGATATCATGATCAATGGTATCAAAAGCCACTGAGAGATTTAATAGGAACAGGATAGAGGAACATCCCTTATCCCGAGCCCTCCAGAGATTATCAACCAATGTGACCAATGCTGTTTCTGTGCTGTATCCAGGCCTGAAGCCAGACTGGAACGAGTCTAGATAGACAGCTTCATCCAGGTACTGTGGGAGCTGTCGTGCCACCACACTTTCGACAACCTTCGCTAAAAAGCAAAGGTTGGAGACTGGACGGTAGTTTACTAAAACAGCCAGATCCAGAGAGGGCTTCTTAAGGAGGGGTCTCACCACCGTCTCTTTCAAGGCAGGAAGTAAGAATCCCTCGCTCAGAGAAGCATTAATAATTCTCTGGAGCCAGCTACATGTAACCTCCTGGGTAGCTAGCGCTAGCCAGGAAGGGCACGGGTCCAATAAACATGTGGTCACATTCAGCTTCCCCAGTAACCTGTCCACATCCTCAAGACTCACAGTATCAAACTCATCCCAGATAATGTCCTCAAGATCTGCCCTTGTCATTTCATCCGAATTAACCCAGTTAGAGTCCAAGCCTTCCCGAATCTGAGCGATTTTATCGTGCAGATATTGTGCAAAATCCTCAGCTCGTCCTTGCAGAGGGTCTTCCCGGGTTCTCAGCTGGAGTAGAGAGCAGGTAACCCTAAACAAGGCAGCTGGGCGATTATCTGCCGATGCAATAAGAGCGGAAAAATAGTTACATTTTGCCGCTTTTATCGCCACTAAGTGGGTGTTAATATAAGATCTCACTAGTGTTCGGTCGGATTTGGAATGGCTGGTCCTCCAACTGCTCTCTAGGCGTCTTTTCCGGTGTTTCATCCCCCTCAGCTCATCAGAGAACCAAGGAGCTGGGTAGGCTCGATGCTGGGTCAGAGGCCACAAAGGCACGACCCGGTCTAAAGCACCAGCGGCCATCCTATCCCAGGACGCCACTAGGTCTTCAGCCGAGTCATGAGCCAAAGTCTCAGGAAATGGCCCAAGCTCCATCCGGAACCTATCAGGATCCATCAGGTGCCTGGGGCAGAACCATTTAATTGATTCTGCCTTCCTGCGGTGGGTTGAAGCGGTCAGAAGGTCAGGCTTAAGGAGAGAATGGTCTGACCATGACAAGGGTTTGATGACTGTATCCCCTATATCTAGACCATTCAGCCACTGGTCAGAGATAAAGATCAAATCCAGAGTGTGTCCCCCGTGTGAGTAGGGCCATGAACTAATTGGATCAGGTCCATGGCCGTCATGGAAGTCATAATCTCCCGAGCCCCTTCAGACATTTCACCAATGGATGGCAGGTTGAAATCTCCCATAACCAGTAGTTTAGGAGTCTCAACTGCCACCTCAGCTATTACGTTGAGGAGTTCAGGCAGGGCTGCTGATACGTGGCAGGGAGCCAGGTATGCAATCAACAGGCCCATCTGTAACCCATAACCCCACTTCACGAGGAGGGACTCACATCCAGTTGTCTGAGGGACAGTGACTTCCTTAGGGTCAAGACCTTCCTTTATAATGACAGCCACACCTCCACCCCTGCCCCGAGTCCTTGGCTGATGGAATGCGCTGAAACCTGGTGGGCACATTTCTACGAGGGGAATCCCCCTTTCATTGCCCAACCAGGTCTCTGTAATACCTGCCAGGTCCACTTTCCCTTCCTGAATTAGATCGACTCAGGCTCTGAGACCTTAAGCAACCCAAGGAACGAGAAGAGCTTTGGAGGTCGGAGCATGCCACCGCTTGAAGATAGTGGGTGCGTACTCCTCTGACATGATGTGGCCTCCTGTTCCCACCATATCTGCCCCTCCCAGCCATAACCTTCATGGAACAGCCCATTTCCATGTCAATATTAAGTCTGCCTATTCCCAGTTCCGAGTTTCCTATGATGTAATTTTGTGTTGACTTTGGTTTCACTTTTGGAAAATTATTTGCTAATCCCTCCGTCTGTGGATTGCTCCCCAAATCCACATGATCCACCCTGTTTATACCCACCCCCCTTTCAGAAGCCTTTAAAATTTTGGTTAGAAAATTAGATAAGAAAGCCCTTAATCCCCTCTTAGCACCGTGCCACCTCTCGGGATTTCAAAATCCATCATCAAGGTAGGCCCTCGATAATGTGGAGGGCCAAATTTGCGACAGGGGGGAGCCTCGCAATGCCAAGAGTTCAGTCACCAAATACATCTAGTAAGTCAGATGGGTATAGCATTTGGGTCTGGTCTAATAGTCTGATGTAAGAGTCTTGAGGCAGACAAGTAATGAATTCAGTGTGGGTAAGAAACTGGTCTCCCTTGTCCTCTTACAGCAAGGGGAAGAAGTTTAGTGCTATCTCAGGATGGACCGAGGATAAAAATCTAGTCATCCTCTCAAGATGGCTTGTTCTGAATGAGATGAACATAATAAATTTGTTGTTCTGTCTACTCCATGATGTCAGTAATTTGAAACTCCCTCAGCAACCACATTAGTAGCTGCCCAGACAACATATGACAAGAGGGTGGCTCAGTTGGAAATAAAGCCAAACAGTGAAGGTAGAATGATAGTATCACCATTTGGGGGGTGGTGGTAGCTGTATATAAAGAGGGAAGGTAGTCTAGGTGGTGAAAGTATAGTCTGGAGGCAGCCAGGTCAGTGTCAAATCAAGGTGGTAATGTATAAGCTGGAGGCAGCTGGCTTAGGGACTGGCTGAGACAGAGAATTGAGAGAGGTGTGGGAGGCCTCCAAGGTGACCAGGTAGGTAGTCTTTTGTCAACCTCTGGCCTCTCCCACTCTCGGCATATTGAATAGTCCTCTGCATATATTGCCAGGCTCCAGATTTTAGATTATAATGATGTCTCCCAATTCCAGCAAGGGTCTAAACACCTTGCATGATTCAGGGCACTCAAGACACTCCAGAGGTTAATAGTTTTTAGTTTCCCTCTGATGACGTTGCAAGCTGTCACTGGCCTTATCTAAGGCCTCTTGAAGAGGTAATCATTACCACCCCAGCAGCTATCGTCGGTGAGGTCAGCTTCAGGTTTCCTGGCAAGTCCCCAAACCAATTCAGAGCCCCCAGGGTGTCTAGGGCCCGACAGGGACTGCCACAGTGCCTTTCGTCGCTGCTGCCCGCTGCCATTGTCGTTCCAACTGCCGTTGATTTAAGAATGGAGGAACTGACGTAACTGCCATTAACAGAACTGCTAGAGTTAGCCTCCCATGATGCCTTCACATGCCAATATCTGGCCAGCTCCAATGATCCAAAGGGTGAGAGAAACCTCGTTGATCTGGGAAAAGGCTCCCCTAGTTGGTGCTGGGGCTGAAGGGTGTTAAATCAGCCCTGGTGGACCTCCAAACGAGCCAAAGCCACCCCATCATCAGACAGAGATTAGGCGAGAGCTGCCATCTTGGCTCATGTGCATTACTGAAGTAATAATTGTTTTATTACATTAATTTATTATTATTTATTACAATAATTATTATTCTAAATAATAATTGTGAATCAGTTGTCGAGCCCCGAATGGGTCTTGCCATTGTTGAGGAGGAAGAGGAGAGGGGCTGAGCAGCTGTAAACTTCTGTGACGTGCTCTCAGCTGTTTGGAGGGTCCTTGCCGCTCAAGCACGAAAGAAACAAATGCTTTCCTCGGAGCTCAGTGGAGCATAAAGATGGCAAATGGCACCTCCTTGTGACGTAACAGAAGCGCGCCCTATCGTCAAGCAAGCTAATGGGAAGGGGTGTGTGGTGTTAACTGTTTGATTGACAAATGGTAAATTGCTTGCTAATGGGAAGGGGTGTGTGGTGTTAACTGTTTGATTGCCAAATGATAAATTGCTTGTTACTAAATGTATAAAGACTGCTACACAGCGGCTGCATGTACCGCTAACTTTAAACATTGATGCCAGCTTGTGCCTTATTCCTGCCTGTGTTGCTGTGCTTAACCTGATTAAAGACGCTGCAAATCACTTCATTTCCTTCTGGTTGTTGTTTCCTTCCAGAGCAGTTGGGGGGACAGGCCGAGAGAAAGTTAGCGCTCCCCCAACCTATCAATCACCATCCCAACCACCTTGTCTAGCAGCTTTTTGTGTGTTGGAGGCGTTTCGTTATGGCAGAGGGGACGGCGCCAGGAGCCTCGGAATTGGAGGACCATCTAGAGGCAGCTGTAGAGGAGGTGCTTGTGGAAGCGGAGGAGCTGCAGACTGCACCTCCTGAACAGCCAGTGGTCAGACCCAAACTGCGCTAGCTACGTGAGGAGGATTGTTGTGGGCTGTCTGGCACGCAGAGTCAGGTGTTTGAGCATTCCGGACAGGCTTCCGGTGGAGACTGATGACCCAGTTCTACCCATACTGATCCTAAAATGCCACCTCCTCCCCTGTTGGGTCTGTCTTTCAGGAGTTGGAGGGAAAGGCGCTGGACAGATGATGAGGAAGAGACTTGGGATTTTGCAACTACAGGTCCTGACACCAGTGCTATGGATGCCCTTCAAGACAGGTTTGGGGAGGGGAGTTTTCGGGACGCCCCCTCTTGGCAGCCCTGGGCCTCCGGATTGGAACCATTACCGGGCATGTCTTGGCAGTACAATGGACTTTCCAGATCAGAGGTTCGGTTCCGCATCGCTAGCCCTAAATTTCGGAGGGAACAAGAACCAGGTCGAGCGGAGGGCCAGACTTAGCACTGGGAACATCGGGTGCCCAAGGGGGAGTCCAGCAACAGGGTCCCCAAACAACCACCTCATAGAAGAGAGGTAGGGACTGGAAAAAGGGCACAAAGTCTTGTGGGAGACCAGTTTGGTTCCACTGATAGGAGGATCGATGACAGTCAAAGGAGTGATGGGGAGAACGGGCCACCTGTCCCGCCTCCAGCGTGGCCTCCAGTTTCTGAGATGTGGCCACTTCAACCCACTTGGGATCCCCCAGCTCTGCAAGCTACATTCGACAGGAGCCCAGACCGTGTGGCGTTGTTTCTAATCCAGGTGATCAGTCATCTTGACCAGTATGGATGCTGGTATCCGTCTCAATGGGCCATGGTGGTGGCCATTACGGCTGTATTGACAGGTGATGCTGCAGATTGGGTAGCTGGTTTACATCGAAATCATGCTAGAGAACTAGTAGATGTGGGCAAGTTCTTGGAGGCCCTTCGTTCTACCTTTGAGGATGAGTCTAGTGAGCAAGTTGCAGAAGGTGAACTTGTGGCCCTCAAACAGAGGGGTGTTCCAGCTAAGGACTATATACGGCACTTCCGGAAACTTGCTATCCACTTAAGGGACTGGCCAGAATGAATGCTAGTCCAGCAGTTCTGTATGAGGTTGGATCACGAACTTGTGCATACAGAGGCCTAACTTGTGCATACAGAGGCCTAACTCCATGCTTAGCCGTTTGGTTCAAAGCAGCTATTGAACTAGATATAGCGCTCCGAGAGTTTAGGCCTCAGTTGGAGGTTAATGTGGGACAGAGAAGGACCGCCACGGAGAAGCCAGCGGAGAAGCTTCAACCCACGCGACTTCAAACCCTGCTGCCTGGCATCGTCTCATCTGACAGATCTCAGAGTCCTGTTTTCCATTGTTTCCAGTGCAATCAGGGGGGCCACAAGGCGGCAGAGTGCCCTTTACCACCGGTGCGGGTACCATCCAAGAAACAGGCTCCGGGGGTGCCAACCAAGGGTCGACAATGACAGCCACAAGAACAAACGCAAGCCCTCCAAGGACCAAACATTGTCGTTGACGCCCAGGTCAGGGATGTCATAACAACACCAACAGCAGGGAAGTACCCAGTGGTGTCAGGCGATAGCAATGACAATGAGCCAGAGGACCCAATGGTAAGCGAACCTGTGTACCCTTTTGTAATACCTGTGGTGCTGAGAAAACCCCACTATACAACATGTCTTCAGTATGGAACTTTAGTGGATACTGGGTGTACCCGTTGTCTGATTCATAAAGCTGTGGTAGATGCTTTGGGTCTATGGACAAGGAGGCTAAAAGTTCCTGTCAAATTTGAACCAAATGGACGGGTCGTTGTTGGGGGGGGCGCCCGCTACCCATGTAACCGACAGTGTTGTTGGCAATAGGCGACCATCAGGAATCCATTCGGTTCGTCATAGTCGAGAATATGATAGAACCTGTGATCTTGGGTCTGACGTGGTTAGACAAGTGGCAACCACACATATGGTGGGAGGGGGGTTATCGTAAACTCAGGATTTCCCTGGGACCAGCCATCCCGACCCCTGACTTTCCGGTTGTACAGCCGGGTGGGGGGCAGGACAAGAGCTATGCATCTATGGAGGTTTCGCATGCACTAGGATTTCCTAACGTCTATCAAGATCTTGCAGCCGTATTTAACAAGGAGGAATGTGAGGTACAATCCCCCCCCCCATAGGCCCAAGGATTGTGCCATCGAATTGGTGCCTGGAGCTAAGTTGCCGAAGCCACAAATGGAATTAGCTGAGTTAATTAGCCGACGCCGGAATTAGCTGAGTTGCGACAGTATATCGACAAAAATCTAGCCAGAGACTTCATCGTCCCTAGTAGATCCAGGATGGCCGCCCCAGTTTTCTTCAAGGAGAAGAAGGATGTGGAGTACATTTGTGTGTTGACTTCTGAGGTCTGAACGGGATGTACGTAGAACATTTGTATCCTCTTCCGCTTATGAAGGATTTGTTAGCTGCGTTATCAACTGGCAGGGTTTTCACTAAGCTCGACTTGCGAGAAGCGTAGTACCGGGTTCGGATCAAGCCGAGGGACGAATGGAAGACCACCTTCAATTGTCCCCTCGGTAGTTACCAGTATCGGGTTATGCCATTTGGACTCCAAGGCGCTCCAGCTGTGTTCATGCAGCTTATTAATGAAGTGCTGCATGAGCATCTTTACAGGGGACTTTTTATCTATTTAGACAACATCCTCATCTACACATACAGCTTGGAAGAACACATTAAATTGGTACGTCAGGTTTTGGAGAAACTGTTGGCTGCTAAACTGTTTGTAAAACGCTCAAAATGCGAATTCCATAAGTCGAAAATAGATTACCTTGGTTATCAGATATTGAGCAACGGTATAGAAATGGATCCACATAAGGTCCAGGCTATTGTGGAGTGGCAAGCTCCAAAAACCAGGAAGCAACTCCAAAGTTTCCTTGGTTTTGCTAATTTCTATCGCCAGTTTGTCCCCGCTTTTGCCACTATAGCTCTACCATTAATGGACCTGTTACGTACTAAACCAGCTATGGTAAACCCAAGACCAAGGCAGGTATTGCAATGGTCAGCCCAATGCCAAAGTGCATTCGAGCAGTTAAAGTATCTCTTCACTAGAGAACCAGTATTCAAACATCCTGACCTGTCATGTGAGTTCATCGTTCAGGCTGACGCCAGCGACATGGCTGTGGGAGCAGTGTTATTGCAAAAAGATGAGCAGAATCAACTATGTCCTTGTGCTTATACCTCACGCAAATTGAACACCACGGAGAGGGGATGGGCGATTTGGGAAAAAGAAGCATTCGCCGTCCGATGGGCATTGGTAACTTGGCGTCACATTTTGGAAGGGGAAACTCTCCCATTTGAAGTGTGGACAGATCATAAAAATCTTGAAGCATTGCAAACACCTAGGTGTCTATCTCCAAAACAGCTACGATGGGCACAATATTTTTGAAGGTTTTCCTTTAAACTTAAATATGTGCCAGCAGGGAAAAACTTCCTTGCTGACGTGCTATCACGTATGCCGCAATACAATAGCAAGCGCAAAGAAGTAGTGGAATCCCTTATACCGCCCATTGGGACGGGACAACCTGTTGCAGTAGCACTACGAAAAGAATCATCTTTCTTAACGGACCTACGAATGGCTATCCAACAGGACACGTGGTTAACTCAAAATCAGACATCAGTAGTTTAACGCGATGGATTGGGGTGGAGTGGGGATCAGTTGTACATTCTAGAACCACTCCAAGCGACAGTCCTACGATGGTGTCATGATGCCAAACCAGCAGGCCACTATGGTTTCCTTAAAACTCTTCACTTGATCAGACGTCAGTTTTGGTGGCCACAGATGTGTGGCGAAATTGAACGATATGTGAAAGAGTGTCCCACATGTGCGGCAGCAAAACCACGTTCTGGGAAACCGATTGGGCGTTTGCAGCCAGTGGCTGATCCTAATCGTCCATGGGAGGAGGTAGCGATGGACTTTATAGTGGACCTCCCTTCTAGTAATGGATATACCATCATATGACAGTAGTAGACTTGTTTTCAAAACAAGCGCACTTCATACCCTGTCGAGGTTTACCGTCTGCTCGACGATTGACAGACATGTTCATCCAACATATTTACTGTCTGCATGGAGTCCCGAAGCGAATTATGTCAGATCGGGGTGTCCAGTTCACCGCTCGATTCTGGAGGTCTTTCATCCAGCGGATAGGATCTACCCAGGGTAGTTCAGCCTTCCATCCCAGTGCTAACAGGGCCGCAGAACGGGCTAATGCCACAGTGGAATGTTATCTTTGTTGTTATGTTTCTTACCAACAAACTGACTGGTCTGCTTTGATCCCATTTGCTGAAGTCGCATACAATAACATCAGCCATCGTAGTACGGGCTTATCTCCTTTCCAAATAATCTATGGGAGAGAATTCCCTGCTATACCTGAAGTAGAACCTCCGGCTACAGATGTAACCATGCTTTCCGGCTGGGCAGACAAAATCCGACGAACGTGGCCAGAGGTTAAGGCTGCTTTACAAAAAGAGTGAATACAAACTGTATATTGACAAAAAAAGAGCAGATCCAAAACCATTTTCAGTGGGGGATCAAGTTTATTTATCAACCAAATATTTAAAACCATGGTTGCCTAGTAAGAAATTAGGGCCCAAATATATAGGTCCTTTTCCTATAACACGCGTGATCAACCCAGTCACTGTAATGCTAAAATTACCTTCACTGTTAGGAAAGGTACACCCTGTTTTTCATAGTAACCTCCTAAAGCCTGTCCATGGGGATAGAGCTATGACTCAGCCTGACCCACCAGGCCCAAGCCATACCGATCGGTATGAGATAGATAAAGTGTTAGATTCTCAACCACACAGGGGCAGGTTGCAGTACTTAGTACGTTGGAAAGGTTATCCGTAGCATAGGCATCTTGGGTGGCAGCCCCTGTCGTCCATGCCGACTGGTTAATCCGTCGGTATCATTGCAAACATCCAGATAAACCGGAGCCTAGTGGGTAGAGCATCTTCTGTAATTAATGTCTCTGTTTTACTTTCTGCAGGTGGACTCCTGGTAGAGGGGAGCCGCCTGTCGAGCCCTGAATGGGTCTCGCCACTGTTGAGGAGGAAGAGGAGAGGGCTGAGCAGCTGTAAACTTCTGTGACGTGCTCTCAGCTGTTTGGAGGGTCCTTGCCGCTCAAGCACGAAAGAAACGAACGCTTTCCTCGGAGCTCAGTGGAGCATAAAGATGGCAAATGGTGCCTCTTTGTGACGTAACAGAAGCGCGCCCTATCGTCACGCAAGCTAATGGGAAGGGGGGGGTGTTAACTGTTTGATTGACAAATGGTAAATTGCTTGCTAATGGGAAGGGGGGTGTGGTGTTAACTGTTTGATTGCCAAATGGTAAATTGCTTGTTACTAAATGTATAAAGACTGCTACACAGCGGCTGCGGGTAGCACTAACTTTAAACATTGATGCCAGCTTGTACCTTATTCCTGCCTGTGTTGCTGTGCTTAACCTGATTAAAGATGCTGCAAATCACTTCGTTTCCTTCTGGTTGTTGTTCGCTTCCAGAGCAGTTGGGTGGACAGGCCGAGATCAGTATTGTCTTAGCAGAAAGTATATTATTAGTAGGTAAATGCATAAAGTTTAAGATGTGTAAATAGCAGTAAAAAGATAGTAGCTTATATGAATTGCAAGAAATGAACATTTATCAAAAGAAGGAAAAATTGATGTATTTTCTTTGTTGGTCTTTTACCTTATACTGATTTTGTGTAGATTTTTGTGGGTGGGTGGGTTATATTGTTATATTGTTCTTTGTTTTAAAATGCCTGGAATCACAGGGAGTTGAGTGGCAAATGTTAAGTAGGGTGAATGAGCCATAGAAGCCAGGACACAGAAGCCAGGACACAGAGTAACAACAGCTCTTCATGGTGTGAATCCAGCAACTGACCCAGGGAAACAGCTCCCTTTATATACTTTACAGTCCTGGCAGTTAGCCAATCAGCTGAGAGCAATTACATTCAAACTTTCCTGCCAAAACTATATACATAACACCCCTCCCTTCCCAGAAGGCACTTGGGATACACATTTACATACAAAATCACGCAGGTGACCAGGGCGTGTCCAGACCCTAGTAGACCTGCGCAGTTCAGTCTGAGGCATGGCATCAAGCGGGTTGGAGGGGCCTTCTGTTTCTCCCCGCTCCGCCAATAGAACCTCCTGGACTTCTCTGGGGGCGTTGACCTCTTCAATTGGTCTCGGTTCCTCGGGCTGTCAGCTCCGGACACTTCAAGTCTTCAGCTAGTCCTCCGCTTGTCCCAGGCTTGAGCTAACTGTTGAAAGTGGTTAGTAGTTAGGACCGGATCGTCAGGTATGATTTCTGGTTCGGTGATTATCCTTTTTTGTAGCTAGTCTATGTGCCTTCGCTATACTCTCCCATCTCCCATGTCTACCATGTAAGACTTCGGCCCAGTTATTTCTGTAATTGTCCCTGATACCCATAGGGGCCCTTCTGCGTAGTTCCTAGCATACACTGGTGTCCCAATCTGAAATTCCCTCAGTTTCTTGTCTGATCCCTTGAAACTATTAGGACAATAGTTAGGGTGTAACCTGTCTAGTATACATCTTAGTTTCTGACCCATGAGCAGCTCGGCCGGGCTGCGCCCTGTGGCAGTGCATGATATGGCATGTTGGGCCGCCAGGAACTTGTCTACTCTAGTTTGCCAGTCTCCAGGGCCTAATCGTGGGAGTGCTTCCTTAGCTGTTCTCACGAATCTTTCAGCCAGTCTGTTACTGGCCGGATAAAACGAGGCAGATAGTGCATGCCTGATTCCTAGCTCTGTCAGGTACCCCTCGAACTGTGTGGCAGTGAATTGGGGCCTGTTGTCTGATACGAACATGTCTGGTAATCCATGGGTGGTGAATAACTTTCTGAGCACCCTGATTGTCAGTGGTAGTGGATTTCATTAGCCTGATCTCAAGCCATTTCAAGTAGGCGTCAGCTATGACCAGGAAGGGGCCATGACAGGGGCCCGCAAAATCTATATGGATTCTTGACCAAGGACCCTGGGGACATTCCCATTCTCTTACTGGTGCTGTGGGGGGATCTGGCCTGGATTCTTGGCAGGGTTGGCACTTCCCCACCCATTCAGTGATTTTGTTGTCTATTTGAGGCCACCATACATAATTCCTGGCCAGCCCCTTCATTGTCACAATCCCTGGATGTCCCTCATGCAACAACCATAAAACCTTTTCCCTTAGGCACAAGGGAACAACGACCCGCTTACCGCACAATAAGCAACCCCCTTGCATAGCTAATTTATTGTGTTTGTTGATAAAACATTTTAATTCCCCATCTTCAATCTTTCCCGGCCACCCCCTCGTGACCCAATTCATGACTGTCTTTAACACGTGGTCTTTGGCAGAGGCTCTCACCACTTCCGCAGAAGTGAGAGACCCCGAGTCCAACACGTTGATGAGCAAGACTGGAACTCCAGGTGTGGGGTCCTCTATGATGTCTGGCTCTATGATGGCAGCGGCTGAGGGCGTCGGCATGCCCCAAACTCAGTCCTGGTTGGTGTACCAGTCGTTATGAGTATGCCACTAGAAAGATCACCCAGTGTGTCATCCGGGGAGACGGATGGTCCCCTGCCAGGAGACCCAAAAGTGGCCTATGGTCTGTGATGAGTTCAAAGTCCAAGCCAAACAAATATTCATGGAACTTCTTAACCCTGGATATGGCTGCTAGAGCCTCTTTCTCCAGCTGGCTGTAGTTCCGCTCAGCGCTGGACAGGGTATGGGAATAATAAGCAATGGGCGCCTCTAGTCTGTTTGGTAGTCTGTGGCTCAAAATGGCCCCTACTCCAAAAGGGGACGCGTCGCAGACTAATAGAAGGGGAAGCGTGGCATTCTATTGTATGAGGAAACTCTCGGCCGATAAAAGTTTCTTTACAGCGGCGAATGTGGCAGACTCTGCTTCTCCCCAGACCCATGGTGCATTCTTTGCCAATAGCCTGTGCAGGGGTTCCGCTACTGTTGCCTTGTCCTCGAGAAAATAGCATAGAAATTTAGAAGACCCAAAAACGCCTATAGTTCTGCCCTGTTCTTGGGAGTGGGTGCCTCTCGAATTGCTCTGATTTTGCTTTCGATGGGGTGAATGCCAGTTCTGTCTACCTGTTGTTGCCCCGTCCTCTGAGCCTATCCCATTGGAGGAAGGAAGCTCTGAGCAGGAGGAAGAGGAGCCAGCCAGATCTCCCAGCCCCCCCCCCCCTCTGGCACCGTCTCAGGTGCCAGCTGAAAGAGAGCCAAGTAGTGGGGAAACAGGTGTCTCAGATGAGAGTGAGGGAGAGACGTCATTCCTGGATGCACGCCAAAGAAGGCGAGATAAACGCTTGCTGCAGCTGCGGAGACGTATGAGGGAGTAGACCTGAGTCATTGGACTGGAGTCACAGAATCAATGAGTCACTGGACCACACTCAGAGCCTATATAAGACAGGAGGGTGGGTCCTGATTTCTGTGATGAACAAATACTCTATCGGATAGGCATTGGAGTTACAAGCTGAAGCTGATCAGAGACTTTGCTGAATATTTGTGGTGCTTTTCTTTCTGTGTACTATTAAAGTCCTTGGCAGACAGTGTGCATATCGCTGCCAAGTTTGAGATAAGAACTGTGGAGTGTGCCAAGTGCTTCCTTAACCCTCGACTGGCTGTGTTTTTGTGGGTATCTGCAGAGGGGGACAGATCACTACCCGGTACCCCAGGAATTCCACAGAGGGGACTGTGATCATGCATTTGTTGCGTTTGACCCTGAGGCCAGCGCTCCTGAATTTCGTTAGCACTGCCCTCAGTCTGTCTCCCAATTGCTGCACATCTTCTGTGGTGATGAGAACATCATCAAAATAGGGGACTACCCCTGGCAGACCCTGCAGCAACCGCTCCATTGTGCTCTGAAATAGCTCTGGAGCTATACTGACTCTGAACTGGAGCCCAGTACACTTGAAGGCACCTCTGTGCATTACGATAGTCTGTGCCTCTGTGGTAGTGCTATCTACCAGTAGTTGCTGGTATGCCTGCACAAGATCGAAGTGAAAATCTTGCCAGGGCCCAGGAAATGGAGCAAATGGTGCACGATAGGTACTGGATAAGCACTCTGTTAGAGAGACTTATTAATTGTGCACTTATAATTGGTGCAGATGCACACAGACCCATCAGGCTTAATTGGGGTCACAATTGGGGTCTCCCATTTGGCATGGTTGATGGGAACTAGCACCCCTTGTTTGATTAGTTTGTCTAGCTCAATGTCTATCTTTGGCTTTAGGACGAAAGGTATCTTTCTGGGCTTAAGATGGATTGGGGCGACATTGGGGTCGAGGTTAAATGAGATAGGGGTCCACATACTTGCCGAGCCATTCGTCGAACACGTCCTGGAACTCCCGCATCATGTCATCCTTCAGGGTTGCGGCTGTTCACTTTGCGGGATCCGGTGAACCCCATCCCCAGGGCATTAAGCCAGTCCAGGCCCAGGAAACTTGGAAGATTCTTGCTGACCACGGTGAGGAATGGCTTCTTCCGGTATTCCCCGTACTCAACCTGGAATACGCCGATTCCTTCCACTGGGATGAGGTTGACCTGGAAGTCGCGTAGTCCGAGTCTCTGGTGTCACAGCTGATGCTTCTTAATGTTGGGTACAGCCTTCCTTAGGTTGAACCAGGATGTGATGTTTAGCGGCGAGCCAGTATCGATCTCCATCTTGCACTCGCTTCCTTCAATCTCGACCATGGTGTATACCTTTTTCACCGGTGCTGTGCTTGCCTGGCCAATGCTGATGGTGCAGGTCTCATGGCTTTCGAATTTCAGGCCCTTCCTGTAGTCATCATACTTGTTGGCCCTTCTCTGCAGTGCTGGCTCTGGTTGGCTGGAGGCGCCACATGACTTGTGGCTGGTTGGTTGAGTAGCTCTGCAGACCCTTGCCAGGTGACCCTTCTTATCGCAGCGCCTGTAAATGGCGTCCTTGAACTTGCAGGTCTGGCGATGGTGGGACCCTCCACAGCTCACACAGGCTTCTCGGTGGTCTCTCTGGTCCCGTCAGTATTTCTCGGTCTGGAAGACGTCTTCGACTCCTCCCTGCTTTCAGTTTGGACCGTCTCACGGTGTACCGGGGTTGACTGTAGCATTGCCCTTGCTTGAGCTGGTCTCTGTTGTGTCTCTGCAGCCTTTGTGGAAGATTCGTGAGCCCTCCCCTCGTCGAGCGTGATGTGGAGTGTTAGGTTTGCCCGGGCAGGCAGTCTCCTCTGAAGGCAAATATCTCTCATGCCACAGATTAGTTGCTCTAGGACCATGTCATTGAGGTCTCGACACTCACAGTGCATCACAGCCTTGTGCAGGGCAGCCATGTATGCGCTGATCGGTTCTCCCTCTCGCTGCAGCCACTGGCAAAACTCGTACCTCTGTATAAATTTGGAAGGTGCCAGGGCATAGTGTGCCTTCAGCACAGCCTGAAGAGCTTACCACAAAACGATCTGAACCGGGGTCGGTTCAGATAGTGACTCGGCCATGTCAAACACTTCGGGTCCACAATGGCTTAAGAACAGGGCTTTTTTTCTGTTGTCTGAGAGCCCCTGGCCTCCAGGAAGCACTGGAATCAAGCCATGTATGACCCCCATTTCTCTCGGGCAAGGTCGAAAGGCATTGGCGGCATGTAAGCAGACATTGTGTTTGGCTCTCTGGATGCTCCGCTCGTCTGCCTGGCTGGATTCTCTGTTTCAGCTCTCTCTGTTGCTTTGTGGCTTCAGCTCTTCCCTTAGCTTCTTGCCTCAAAATCCCACCTTCATCGCCAATGTTAAGTAGGGTGAATGAGGACACAGAAGCCAGGTCGAGAGTAACAGCAGCTCTTTACTTCATGGTGTGAATCCAGTAACTGACCCAGGGAAACAGCTCCTTTTATATACTTTACAGTCCTGGCAGTTAGCCAATCAGCTGAGAGCAATTACATTCAAACCTTCCCGCCAAAACTATACACATAACAGCAAATGAATTTAATAAACTATAAATTAGGAAAAGAAACGTGTAAAAATGAAGCAATATTTTCCACATAGATGTGATTTTTTACTGTTAGTATCATAAGAATCTGAAGCAGGACAGTAGTTTGAATTTTCCATCTTAATTAATACACTCATTTTGTAATTTTTTTAAAGCGATGGCTTCAAATTTACAAGTTTACAAGTCAGACTTGTAAAAACATCACATACACCAGGGGTGAAATGCTCCCGGTTTGGACCATATCGCCTGATCCAGTAGCAATGGTGGTGGGTGGTTCAGAGAACCAGTAGCAAAAATCCCTGCCCTCCCTCATGCCCAACTGAGCTGTACAATCATCGGAAGCTTTTTTTTTTTACTTTTAAAAGCATTTTTTCTTCGACTGAAAAAATGCTTTTAAAAGAAAAGAAAAGCCTCTGGCGATCAGGCAACTCAGCTGGGATCGTCAGAGCCTTTTAAAAGCATTTTTTAAACAACCTCCAGCCGAAGAGGTTGTAGAAAAAATGCTTTTAAAGGTAAAAAAAAAAAAAAAGTTGGCCATGCCCACTCAATCACATTACCCCCCACCAAGCCACATCCATAGAACTGGTAGTAACAATTTTTACATTTCACCACTGACATACATGTATAAACAGGGTTGTTTAACGGTATTGGAGATATGATTAATATAAATGCAGATAGTTTTCGGCTTACAACCATTTGTTTAGTGACCATTCAAAGTTACGGCATAGAAAAAAAGTGACTTATGACCCGTGATCAAAAATTGAGGCACTTTGCAATCAACATGTATTTACAGTGGTTGCAGCATCCTGGCATCATGTGATTGCTATTTGCAACCTTTCCAGGCAACGTTCGACAAGCAAAGTCAATAGACAAGCCAGATTCACTTAACAACAGCATAATCCATTTAACAGCAGTGATTGCTTAACAACCATGGCAAAATAGGTTGTAAATTGGGCATAACTCATTTAACAACCATCTTGCTTAGCAACTTAGAACTTAAATTCTGGTTCCAGGTATAGTAGGATAAGGACTATCTGAACATGTGCTACCTATTCAAGCACACCACACATGTATATTCATATACATATGCTTCTTCAAAGAGCATGTAGTTCACCCATATATAACCATACCCCACATATATACTTAGTGTATTAATTGAAGTACCAGGCTATAAACTGGCAGACACAGTTCTAGTCCCACTTTAGGAACAAAGCCCCTTGAGACTTTATTAATTCCAGAGAGAAGGTATTAGCAAGCCATTTCTGAAAACATTGCAAGAAAATTTCAGGAACTGCTTGACGTAATCTGCAGAAATGAAAACTGACGGATGGATGGACAGAAGGAAGGAAGGAAGGAAGGAAGGAAGGAAGGAAGGAAGGAAGGAAGGAAGGAAGGAAGGAAGGAAGGTGCCTGTGAGATAAAAGTCTCAGCCCACATATTCTGATTCTATTTTGCTGGAAGGAAATAAGAAACCAATTATCTGATTTACACACATACAGTAGGCAAAGAGAAGGCAGAATTGTGTGAATGATAATAATTTTCATTTCCAATCAAAAAGATTTTATCTTATTTCATTAAAGCATGAAAATTATCTTAAAATGCAAACTGAATCCTGAGGCTTTTAACATATAATTATGATTTTCAGAATAATATATATACATTTTTCTCATAATTTTGTAAAGACCTTTAAAGAGTACAACTGAGTACACAAAACTGGGTGCAGTTTCAGAGTTAATATGCTTACTGTCATGGTTCTGAGTAATGCTTCCAACCAATTCAAGACTCTGAGGCCTTGGCTTCCTCCCGAATCCTGTTTATTGGGTACATCATATATGCATGATTAAAGGTGAAACCAACACTGAATAATTCCTGTGTTTTTGTTATAATTAAAGAATAGATACTGTCCACCCCTCTTGTGTCACAGGTCATGTTAGCCAACCAAGCAGGTGATGAACTTCTCAGCACTCCCTCCTGCCATGGCTTGGGCTTGCTGATTTAGCCTTGGTTCTTAGGAGCCTTATCATTGTTATGTATGGCACATTGGAGGAAAACATTCTACATTCCATACATTCCATAATGTTCCAAAACATTCTACGTGCCATAAGTATGGCAACTAAGAAACAAAGCAAGAAATACATGGCTTCAGCTAGAGTCATTTTGAGAGTTGACACAACTGTGCTGTTCATACCACCAATCTTTGTGCTCAGTTTGATGAACCCATTTCTAACCCATCTTATCAATTTAAATATGGTCTGTTTTTAATAAATGGATGAAAACTAATAATTAATAGTCAAATCCAAAACATTAAAATCTGCTGCCGAGTAATAAAAAAGTAGGCAAAATTTAGCAAAAAAAATAATCAATTTAAACATTGAGTGTGTCAAAAGATACTTTTATTATGATAGTTCAATATTTGTTTCAAATGAACTGATGAAAAAACTGTTTTCCAGAATTTTTCCTTATGTTACAATAATTGGAAGTTAATAGTCTTGGTTGTTTCAAAAATAACAAATGTGAGGTTTCATTAATATCCAGATTCTGCTTTGTGGCTAGATTCTGCTGCGTTTGTATTCCTTCTAAACATGAATATTGGCAAAATGTGGTACTTCCATATTTCTTTGTAATGTGACTGCACAATTATTGTTTCCTTTTCTGTATTCACATATATAAATCTAGGTGATAGATTTATACACAACAATTTTGTGTTCCCTGAAACTGTTACACAACAATTTTGTGTTCCCTGAAACTTTCTCCACAGTCACAACACTTGTTTTCAGTATCGAAAGCCAAAGAAGATACAGGAAGCTTTAGAATTCCTTTCAGATCTTGTTAGTGTAAATGAAATGTTAAAATATAGTGGTTGAAAAAGTTGTTGGTGCTTTGGTCTGTGTTGTATTAGAGATGTCTCATTGTTCTATAATCATGCTGGCTGAGTACTCTTCTTGATCAGAAAAAGTTTGAGTTGAAGACTGCCTCTTTTCAAAATTTAATTGAAATGTGAGAAGCCAGAAAATTTGCAGACTGCTGAAGCAATACTTTTAATACATAATTCATTGTTGCTGTGAGTTGGACATACAAGATGAATGGATGAACACATTTTTTTTTAATTGAAAAGTTTTTTAAAAATTTACAAACAATTTCACCCCCCCCCCTCCTCCTGCCCCGGATTTCCCAGAGCAAAATACAGGGTATAGCATTCATAAGCTACTTGAAACTTTTTAGTCCCATATTTATTTTGAATATAATCAATCCATCTTCTCCATTCCAATATATATCTTTCATTTGAATGAACCTTCAAGTATGCTGAAATTTTAGCCATCTCCGCTAAATTCACTACTTTTAGGGTCCATTCTGCAATAGTAAGTAAATCTTCCGTCTTCCAGTACTGCTCCACCAAGAGTCTAGCTGCAGTTATTAAATTTAAAATCAATTTAGTCTCTATAACCGTACAATCTGTAATTATACACAGCAGAAACAACTGTGGAGTAAACCTTATCTTCTTTTTAAGAATATTTTGAATAATCCACCATATTTTTATCCAAAATGCTTTGATTTTTTTACAAGTCCACCAAATATGATAATAAGTGTCATCATCACAATCACATCTCCAACACTTAGATTGCAGATTCGGGTACATGCAGGCTAACTTTTTAGGATCTAAATGCCATCTATAAAACATTTTATAAAAATTTTCTCTCAAGTTTTGGGCTTGCGTAAATTTCACATTTCTAACCCATATTTTTTCCCAAGTTTCCATCATTATTGGTTTTATTGATTGTATGATAAAATGGTATTGCCCATTTTATCATACAATCTTTAACTAACTCCGTTTCTGAATCTATTTCTATCAATACATCATACAACCTTTTTATATGCATTTGACTTTGACCTCTAATTTGTTTTACCAAATTTTCCTCATTTTGCAAGATACCAATTTTCTGATCCTCTTTCTGTCTAGCTTGCAGCTGCCCATACTGAAACCAAGTTCGAATTATCCCTTCTTCTTTTAGTACTTTCAAAGATTTTAGCTGCCATATGCCTCTTTCCATAATAAGAAGCTCTTTATAAGTAATCACATCTTGTTTTTGTTCTACACTTACAGTGGGGCATAAAAGTATTTAGTCAGCCACCAATTGTGCAAGTTCTCCCACTTAAAAAGGTGAGAGAGACCTGTAATTGTCATCATAGGTAGACCTCAACTATGAGAGACAAAATGAGAAAACAAAACCAGACAATCACATTGTCTGATTTGGAAAGAATTTATTTGCAAATTATGGTGGAAAATAAGTATTTGGTCAATATCAAAAGTTCATCTCAATACTTTGTTATATATCCTTTGTTGGCAATGACAGAAGTCAAACGTTTTCTTAAGTCTTCACAAGGTTGGCCCATTCCTCCATGCAGATCTCCTCTAGAGCAGTAATGTTTTGGGATTGTCTCTGGGCAACACGGACTTTCAACTCCCTCCAAAGGTTTTCTATGGGGTTGAGATCTGGAGACTGGCTAGGCCACTCCAGGACCTTGTAATGCTTCTTATGAAGCCATTCCTTCATTGCCCGGGCGGTGTGTTTGGGATCATTGTCATGCTGAAAGACCCAGCCATGTTTCATCTTCAATGCCCTTGCTGATGGAAGGAGGTTTGCACTCAAAATCTCATGATACATGGCCCCATTCCTTCTTCCTGTACACGGATCAGTTGTCCTGGTCCCTTTGCAGAGAAACAGCCCCAAAGCATGATGTTGCCACCCCCATGCTTCACAGTAGGTATGGTGTTCTTTGGATGCAACTCAGCATTCTCTCTCCTCCAAACACAATGAGTTGTGTTTCTACCAAACAGTTCTCCTTTGGTTTCATCTGACCATATGACATTCTCCCAATCCTCTTCTGGATCATCCAAATGCTCTCTAGCAAACTTCAGATGGGCCCAGACATGTTCTGGCTTAAGCAGGGGGACACGTCTGGCACTGCAGGATCTGGGTACCTGGCGGCGTAGTGTGTTACTGATGGTAGCCTTTGTTACATTGGTCCCAGCTCTCTGCAGGTCATTCACTAGGTCCCCCTGTTGGTACTGGGATTTTTGCTTACCGTTCTTGTAATCATTTTGACCTCACGGGGTGAGATCTTGCATGGAGCCCCAGATCGAGGAAGATTATCAGTGATCTTGTATGTCTTCCATTTTCTAATTATTGCTCCCACAGTTGATTTCTTCACACCAAGCTGCTTGCCTATTGCAGATTCAGTCTTCCCAGCCTGGTGCAGGTCTACAATTTTGTTTCTGGTGTCCTTCGACAGCTCTTTGGTCTTCACCATAGTGGAGTTTGGAGTTTGAGGTTGTGGACAGGTGTCTTTTTTAATGATAACAAATTCAAACAGGTGCCATTAATACAGGTAATGAGTAGAGGACAGAGGAGCCTCTTAAAGAAGAAGTTACAGGTCTGTGAGAGCCAGAAATCTTGCTTGTTTGTAGGTGACCAAATACTTATTTTCCACCATAATTTGCAAATAAATTCTTTCCAAATCAGACAAGGTGCTTGTCTGGATTTGTTTTCTCATTTTGTCTCTCATAGTTGAGGTCTACCTATGATGACAATTACAGGCCTCTTTCATCTTTTTAAGTGGGAGAACTTACACAATTCGTGGCTGACTAAATACTTTTTTGGCCCACTGTATATTCTGTATCGCGTGTCTGGGTATTGCCCATTTAGGTATTTTATTATTTAGTTTATATTGATACTTTTTCCAGACACGCAATAAAGCATTCCTTAATATATGACTTTTAAAATTCTTATCCACCTTCTTATCGTATAGTAAATAAGCATGCCAACCATATACCAAATCATATCCTTCAATAGTCAATATTCTTTCTTCTGTTGAATTAATCCAATCACTAATTGTTGAAAAGGCAGCTGCCTCATAATATAATCTTAAATTGGACATTTTAAGACCTCCTCTTTCACGTATATCTTGCATTATTTTTTGCTTTATTCTCAGTCTCTTTCCAGCCAAAAGTTACTAATACTCTTCTGCCATTCCTTCAGATTTGCATCTTTTTTAAGTATTGGTATCATTTGAAAAAGAAATAAAAACTTTGGCAAAACATTCATTTTTACTGTTGCTATTCTTCCCAACAAGGACAATTGTAATTTTTTCCAGTTTTCCATCTCTTTCAGTATTTTTTTGCCACAACAGTTCATAGTTATACTTATATAATTTCACATTTGAAGTCACCATATAAATCCCTAAATATTTAACCTTCTTTACTATTTCGAATCCTGTTACTCTTTCTATTTCTTCTTTTTGATTTATAGTCATATTTTTAGTTATTATCTTTGTTTTCCCTGCATTTATTTTAAATCCAGATACTTGTCCATATTGATTAATTATCTCCATTAACTGATTGCACTGGTTTAGTTAAAGTGACAACCAAGTCATCTGCAAATGCTCGTAATCTATAATCATAGTGCCTAATTTTGATTCCCTTTATTTTATCTGAACCACGTATCTTATTCAACAAAAATTCCAAAGTCAAAATAAACAGTAATGGAGACAAAGGACATACTTGTCTTGTTCCTTTTTCAATATTAAAAGTTTCTGTTAAACTATCATTAATTATTATTTGTGCTGTTTGTTTCTGGTATATTGCCTTAATAGATTGTGTGAAATACTCTCCAAACTGCATCTTTTCTATTATTTTCAATAAAAAATTCCAATTCAATCGATCAAATGCCTTCTCCATATCCAAAAATATTAGCACCTCAGGAACTTGGTTGTTCTTCCCCAGATATTCCAATATATTGACTATTTGCCTTACATTACTTTTCATTTGTCTCCCATTTATAAAACCAGTTTGATCATTATGAATCATTTGTTGCATAACTAACATTAACCTATTTGCTAATATTTTAGCAAAAATCTTGTAATCTGTGTTTAAAAGCGATATATGCCTATAGTTTTTTGGCTGACTATGATCTTGATCGTTCTTTGGAATCAAAGAAATAAATGCTGTTCTCCAAGATGGGGGTACTTCTCCTCCAGTTTGTATTTTAATAAATAATTCCTTAAGTGGTTCCACCATTTCTAACTGCAAATTTTTGTAATAAACAGCTGTCAATCCATCTGTCCCAGGAGCTTTACCCACTTTCAACTGTTTAATTGGTAAGACAATTTCTTCAGAAGTTATTGGTTGGTTCAGACCTTCCCTTTGCTCTTCTGTAACTATAGAAATATTCTCCTTCTGTAGATATCTATCTATATCTGTACCTTGAATTTTATCACTAGCATACAACCTCATATAAAATTCTAAAAATGCTTTTTTAATCATATTTTGCTGATATACCTCTTTACCTTTATATTCTATTTTCTCTATAGTACGTAGCTTTTGTTTTTTCCTTAGCAAATATGCTAATCTACCTGGTTTGTTAGCATTACACAAAGTATTATGTTTAGCATATTGGAGCCTGGTTGCAGCCTAGTCAGCCATCAACATATTAAATTGCCCTCACAATAGATTGATTGCTTCTTTTGTTTTCTGGTCTCCTGGATTCAATGTTAATATTTGCTCTTTCTTTTTTATTTCCTCTTCTAAATCAATCTGTTGTTTTCCTGTCTACGTCTGTGTTTATTATTCAAATATATTAAATTACCTCTCATATATGCTTTACTTGCATCCCACACCACTTCCATAGACATACCTTTATGCATATTCATGACAAAAAATTCTTTCATATATTTTTTACATTCTCTCACATTTTCCTCATATCTAAATAAATTTTCATTTAACCTCCAGGACCTCCTGGGTCCCCTTTCATGTTCCAGTTCCATCCAAACTGGGCTATGATCTGTTAATGTTCTTGGACATATCTTCTTCACCCTAGAAAGAAAATCATTAGTAATTAATATAAAATCAATCCTAGAAAAGGATTGGTGTCTATCAGAGAAAAATGTAAAGCCTTTTTCTTCTACATTCCATTCCCGCCAGATATTTCTCAACTCCATATCTTCCATCATCTCAATAAAAGATTTAGGCAATCTAGCGCGTGTTTGAATATTTTGCAAAAGTCCCTTTTGGTCTTTTCTGGTATCCAAAACTCCATTCCAATTACCCAGCAATATACATGATTTGTAATCCCATTGTATTAATTTAGTATGCAATAGCTTGTAAAATTTTTCCTGTTTTTGGTTAGGTGCATATACTCCAATTAAAAGTATGTTTTCCCTTTATTAAAATTTCAATTGCTAAATACCTTCCTTGATAATCTGCTTCAATTAATTTAGCTATTAAATCTTTTTTTAGGTATATAACTATGCCATTTTTCTTCTCTGGTGCAGATGCTACAAAATGTGTTCCCAATCTTGCATTTATCAAATATTTTTGATCTTTCATTTTAATATGTGTTTCTTGCAAACAAATTACTTTATTTTTATACTGTTTCAAATAATGAAATATTTTCCTCCTCTTTTGCGGTGAATTTAAACCATTGACATTCCAAGTTAAGAAACTAGTTGCCATTCTTGGCACCTTGAAGCTTTTTGAGCATCAACTGAAAATCTTCTGGCACTTTCATCTTCGGCCTTGCCCCTCCCACAGCTTCTGCTTTTGTAATTTCTTGAGTTTTCATCTGGATTTGCTGCACCTTTAATTCTTCTCTGCGCTTAGTTGCCGCCCAGGTCTGTCTTTGATCCTTTGGTTCCTCTATTTTTTCAAATAAATCCAAAGCTTGAACAGTGCCCGAAAGTTGTATTAAATCTTCTTGAGTGGTCAAAACTCCTCCTTGGGCCTGTGCCTGCATTTCTTCTCTCTCCCCCTTCTTTGCCTCCTCTGCTTCCATTCTTCTTCTGGCTTCTGGAGATGGTGGGCATCCAGCCTTTAGTACATTTGTGTAAAAATCTCTTGCCTTCCAAACTGTATTGAGACAATATCTTTCTCCTGAAAAATTCACCACTAATCCAGCTGGAACCTCCCATCTATACTGTATCTGATGATTTCTTAATTCTTCCACCAAAAAAGCATAATCCTTTCTGGCTCTCAACGTTTTAGGTGGAATTTCTTTCAGTATTGAAACTTCCTGCCCTGCCACTTGAAGTTTATTTTTGTAGGAAACTTGCAAGATTTCATTTCGTATCCTCCTTGTTGTAAAGTAAATTACAATATCTCTTGGTAGGTGTTTCTATCTGGCAACCCATGAATTAACATGATAAATTTTGTCAATTTGCCATTCAAGATCTACCTTCCATTCTCTATTATCTGTGCAAAGGCTTCTCCAAAGATCTCTCCCAAATTCTCTTGATTATTTTCTTTCAGGCCTCTTACTGTCAGGGCAAACTCCATCGCCCTGTATTGTATCATTGTTACTTCTATGTCTGCCCCCTCCATCTTTGTCTGGACCTCACCCAATTTACTTTCCAAATTCACATTTGATTAATTTCCTCCACTTTTTCATCCAGCCCTTCAATGTGGCTTGCCAGACCCTGAAATGCCAAAACAATATCTTCTCTAATTTCCTTATTTCAAATTTGAATTACTTCTTTAATTTCTGCCATCTCCTCAGCCACATCCCTCATTTTTTCTTCAAAGGCAGAAGTATTTTTTCCCTCTAAAACAGAGGCTTCTGTCTTTAAAGCTTCCTGCAAAGCTTCCAGTGTTAAAATTTGTGGTTCCATTGGAGCCGACAAAGATTGCAATTTAGATAATTGGGCAGGTGATCCCCCAACACTTTTAGGCACAACAGTTTTTATTTGCCTTGAAGCCATTTTCTGATTATCAATTTTAAACTTTTACAACAGCCAAAACAATAAATCCACTAAATCAGATTAATTTTCAGTCCTTAGTAAATGTTTTAATTCTTCTAAAATCAATTTTAAATCTTCATTCTTTTATTCTTTTAAGGTAAAGTCCAGTAAATTTAAACGGCTATCAATGTTGACAAACACGTTCCTCTTAACTTTCATTTTCACACCCTTCTAGAGTTCCGGTGCCATTTCCTGTCCTCTGTTTTACAAAATAGCCTCAGAAGGAAGAAGAAATATAGATACAGAGTTAAAGTTCCGTACTTGCAATTCCTGTAACTCCTGTCTTTGCTCTGCCCGCTTTTGAATTCACTGTTAATTGTTGATTGCAGGGGTGGTCGCGGTGTCTTGTTCTGCTTAAAAGCAGAAGAGTCCCGTATCCAGAGCTCTGTCAGGTTTCTAGGGACCTCTCACCCTCCCAGCTACAGGATTTTCCTGGAGCTTTTGGAGAGCTCTATCTTCACCTGGCTGCTCACCTCCCCCTCTTCACCCGGCTGCTCACCTCCCCCCAAACTGCTAGACATCTGCTGTCCAGCGGTTTGGAAACTTTCCAAACCGCTAGACAGCAGATTTATGCTAGACAGCAGATTTATGCTATTTATGCTTTTACGAGATCATGAGGCTGACGATCCCAAAAGAACGTCTTCCAACGTTCATCCGGAAATCCAGATGAACACTTTTAAGAGCCTTTATTAGGACTTATCTAGTGGTGATATGGTTGGCAAAATGCTTGCATTTTTCTACACTTATTGCATCCGCTGATTCTCGCCCAGCTGTACTGTTTAGGGTGACTTGCTCTCTCCTTAATGTAGGAGGAGCAAAGGAGCCCTTAGAGCTGAGGAATTTGTACAATTTCTGTTGGATAAAATTGCTCAGATTCGGATGGACCTGGACTCTGATTGGGCAATTCCGACCGAGGTGACCAGGGCAGGTCTTAGTCGTATTGTGTGGGATGAGTTTGAGCCTGTGACTCCTGAGGAAGTGGACAAGGCTGTGGGTGCAATGACTTCCTCCACTTGTTTGTTGGACCCGTGCCCCTCCTGGCTGGTCTCGGCCAGCAGGGAGGTGACACAGCGCTGGCTCCTGACTTTAGTTAACACCTCCTTAAGGGAGGGGTACTTTCCACAACCATTAAAAGAAGCGGTTGTAAGGCCCCTCCTTAAGAAGCCTTCCTTGGACCCAGCAGAATTAAAGAACTTTCGTCCAGTCTCCAATTTACCCTTTTGGGAAAGGTTGTAGAGAAAGTGGTGGCACATCAGCTTCTACAGACATTGGATGAAACAGATTATCTGGACCCTTTTCAATCTGGCTTTGGACCTGGCTACAGCATGGAAACTGCTTTGGTTATGCTGATGGATGATCTCTGGCGAGCCTGTGATGGGGTTCATTCCTCTATCGTGGTGCTACTTGACCTCTCAGCAGCTTTCGTCACCATCGACCATGGTGTCCTACTAGGCCGACTAAGGGAGTTGGGAGTGGGAGGCACCGTGTTACGATGGTTGTTCTCTTATTTCTCTGGTCGGTCACAATCGGTGTTAATAGGAGGACAGAAGTCGACCTCTAGGCCCCTCGTTTGTGGGATGCCTCAGGGCTTGGTCCTCTCTCCCCTTCTATTTAACATCTACATGAAACCGCTGGGGGACATCATCCGATGATACAGGGTGGAATATCAGCAGTATGCCGATGATACCCAGATGTATATCTCCACCCTGCATCATTTCAGTGAAGCAGTGGATGTGATGTGCCAGTGCCTGGAAGCTGTGAAAGTCTGGATGGGAGTAAACAGGCTCAAACTTAACCCAGACAAGACAGAGTGGCTGTGGTATTGCCTCCCAAGGACCATGTCGATTGTCCATCCTTAGCCCTGGGTGGGGGGAGAGAAGTTGCCCCTCTCAGAATGGGCTTGCAATTTGGGTGTCCTCCTTGACCCACAGCTGAGATTAGAGCAATACCTGGCAGCTGTGGCTAAGGGGACCTTTATACAGGTTTGCCTTGTACACCAATTGCGACCCTATCTGGATCGGAAGACTCTTCTCACAGTCACTCATACCCTTATCATCTCACAGTTGGATTATTGCAACACACTCTACATGGGGCTACCCCTGAAAAGTGTTCGGAGACTACAGTTGGTCCAGAATGCAGCTGCTCGAGCGGTCATGGGTGCACCTAGGTACTCCCACTGAGCTGCACTAGCTTCCTATTGGTCTCCAGTCACAATTCAAGGTGTTGGTTATTACCTTTAAAGCCCTATATGGCTTAGGGCCAGGCTATTTTCAAGACCGTCTTCTACCACATAGCTCCCAACGACCGGTAAGATCCCATAGAGTTGGCCTCCTGCAGGTCCCTTCAGTTAAACAATGTCGCCTGACGGGTCCATGGGGGAGGGCCTTCTTTGTGGCTGCTCTGGCTCTCTGGAATCAGCTACCTCCTAAGGCCAGGACTGCTCCCACCCTACTGGCCTTCCAGAAAATGGTGAAAACCTGGCTTTTCTGGCAGGCTTGGGGCTGTTGATCTCACCATTGTGATCTTGTGAGATCCGGCCATGAGTTGTGTGTATGGATTTTTAACGTTTCTTATTATATATTGTTCATACTGTCTTTGTTGTAAGCTGCCCAGAATCCTCGGAGAGTTGGGCAGCATAGAAATACGAATAATAAAATAAATAAATAAATGAAAATGAATGAATCAATCAATCCATCAATCAATCATCTTCTATTACACCCAAAGACATTTAGGGTGATCTCCTAGTTAGTTAAAAAACATCAGAATCTGAATTCAACCCTGCAACTATTAAAAGCAATTATCTTATCATAAAACTGAATGAGAATTGCCCCCTCCCCCCCAAAAATTGAAGACAGATTTGGTAGAACATTACTAGAAATAAATGTAAAACTAACAAATTTTAGATCAATTCTACTCTTTTTAGTCAACTTCTGTGTTCAAGATAGTAATGTACATGTAATGAGTAACCTTCATTTTTGCAAAGATTTGTAGGGAATTATGTATGTACTGTATAACAGCCAAACACAAACACACAGACACCAGCTGCCATCCCAAATTCTTTCTAGATTCTAGTTTTCACAATTGTCAAGTTAAGAAATGTTCCATATCCTACCTCAACATATTGCAGTCTCAATATTTGGCAGTGAGATACCATAGATATGGAAGAAAATATTCAGACTATATTATAATTTTTGCTGCATAATTCTAATAATAGCTAACTGCATGGGAATACCACTTTCTTCAAATAAAAGGAACATTCTAAACATAAATACTGTCTAGGAAGGCACAGATGAATATTATTGCCTTAAAATTCTGATTCGCAGACTGATTTAGACTTCAGTTGTATTATGCTGAAGTCATTTAAATATAATACTATGGACCATAATTCAGTATGGACTCCCATTGATTGCAATCTCGTTACAATTAACTTTGTTCAATTGAGCTATGCATTCTTCTTTTTAAGAAGTATAATTTCCTTCTTATATGTACATCTATATGAACATTTCTATTCCTCAATGGAATAAGATTTTACCAAAATATTACTTAAGTAAACTGTTTATACATTGTTTAAAAGTTTTAATTTGTAAGTCACTGAGTGGGAAAAAAGGTCTTTATGATTTTGAATAATATACTTTTAAATAATTAAAAGTAATTTTAAACCTAACCAGCATTCTTTAGATACATATATAAAGCATATTATAAGAGGTAAACTCTTTGCAACTCTTAAAGTTCTTTGTCATCAAAAACCAATAAAATACTTCAAATATGTCTTGTTTTTGCTTTAGGGAACAGTCTTGGAGAACTAGAAAATGAATGTTCCAGTTCCTCACTTAATTATCTTCTTTGCAAGTCTTGTTCAATGTTTAAAGGTTGTGACCAAAAGGGGTTCAGGTAAGAAGATTGTTTTTCATTTTGTCAGAATGTATGGAAATGAAATTGCATATACAGTATATATATAAATATCTGTGTTTGAACATGCATTTTGATTATATCAAAGCAAAAAAGTAGCTTTTCGTGAAACAAAATATCCTTCTTACATTTGTTTTACATATACTATTAAACATGATCTGTTAGAAATAATTTTCAGTTGATTCATCAATGGCAAAGGGTTAGATTCTACTTCATTCATGCTTATAACAGACCTACATAAATTAAAAAATGATAAGCAAAATCACTGATTTTTTAAATCTTGATACTATTATAGGTGATAGATAGGAAAAAAAAACCCAAAATCTGTCTATGATATATAATTGTGGTGATGATGTACAAATTTCCCACTGAAGTAAAAGATTCAGTTTTGCATATGTGGTTCATAATATACTTGATGTTTGTTCTCATTAAGTAGGAAGTGTTAAAATGCATGATTATTCATTTAATGTTACTAGGATTGCATATTTAGTTTTTTATGTGCTGTCCGCAAATTTTGTATTTAGTTCAATCACATGGTGGATTCAACTATAGCTTTAATACATTTTTCAGCATAGATCTAGCAATGGAATTTTGTTTTTTAAAGTACAATATATATTGTAGAAATATGTAGCATGGTTTTTTAATGTTCATATCAGAAAATGCTGCTGAAAGAAGAGATCTTGTGGATAGCTATATATTTAATTTTCATATTAAGATTTATAATATGTACTCTTCTTTCGTAGCAAATTTGCTTGTTTTTCAGGTAACTTCACTTAACCTTTAAGTTATTCTAGACAGCTGCTTTTTTTTTTAATTAGATTTATATGCCGCCCTTCTCTGGAGGCTCAGGGCGGCTTACAATGCGTTAAGCAATTTTTTGAAAGAAAGTGTACCAGAGGTATTAATGTCAGCAGGTTAGCATTTATATACTTCCTGTTATGCATATAAAAGGATGCATTTATGTCCAAAATAGCCAATATCATTGTTAATCATTGTTTTGATGAAATAACGGATAGGCAACTTTCTAGTTATACAGATATAACTATATTTGATTTAATATCTTCATGGAAGATATTTTTAATATTACTTGATATTTTGTACAAAGAAAACTTTTGAAATATAAGCTGGGGAAGGATAAAACTAATTAAATGTGAAATTGGAGGAAAATTAAAAGAAAAGGAATTAAAAAGTATAATATGATATGGTATCTATATATTAGAAAAATGGTATGGCCATTGTTATATCATGAAACCATATACCATTTTATTCCATCTTCTATTGAATTATGTTCAACTATACCAAATTGAATTACATACAGTTGTGTACTTTGAAAAAGTTTACATTGAATTATAATCAGCATATAATTTAATAGCAAATTTAGTTTTAGAAATACTGAACTTGATTTTTGAAGATAATTAAGAAAAAAGTGACCTTTTTATCATTTGTGAAGGACTTTGTACTGGACAGTCTTCATGCATTTTCTCCTTAGCTTCCATTTTTAGTTGTATCTCTGTTGATCAAACTATATTAATTTCACATGTATTTTAATTCCTGTAGTTTTTTCAATTGCTGAAAAATTTAATCAGACAGCATTAAAAAATATTCCAACATTATCCAGCTTCTGTAATGGTGTGAGCACTTGCAAATCCATTCATAGGGATAATATGCATTGGTCCTTCTGGCTCCCTCAGATGGAGTTCCTTACTTCTATTATTGTATATTTCCAGAATTCTTCTGAGTCTTGGTTACTGCTACCTTCCTATCTTTTATTCAAAAAGAAATTACTTTAAAAAGCTGGTCCCAGGATTCTTGTTTTTCTGTAGATAGGAAACTATCTTGCTGGTATGGTAGTCGCATTCCGTGTTAGAATGAGATTGTAATTTTAGAAGATATTCAAGTTATTCATAATGTAAATTTATTTATTTATTTATTTATTTATTTATTTATTTATTATTTAAATTTTTATACTGCCCTTCTCCCGAGGGACTCAGGGTGGTGCACGTGCACAGCCACAGTAAATAAACATATATCACAAAATTTTAAAAAACAGTTTAAAACATATTAAATAATTTGGCCCTATATTAAAAACTCAAAAACTAAAACACGCATTAAAATTTGTTATTTAGCCAGCCCAGCCTGTTGAAACAGTAAGGTCTTAAGGTCACAGTGAAAGGTATGTAGGTTGGGAATCATACGTATCTCCAGGGTCAATTCAGGAGCCCCCACAGAGAAGGCTCTCCCCCTGGGTGTTGCTAGTCAACATTGTTTGACTGATCGCACCCTGAGGAATCCCTCTCTGTGGGAGCATATTGGCCGATGGAAGGCCATCGGTGGCAGAAGGCGATTTTGTAAGTATCCAGGTCCTAAGCTATGGAGCGCTTTAAAAGATGGTAACCAACACCTTGAATCACACCCGGAAGACCACCAGGAGCCAGTGTAGCTTTTACAGGAGAGGTGTTACATGGGTGCGCCATGTCGCTCCCATAATCACCCACGTGGCCGCATTCTGGACCAGTTGGAGCCTCCGAGTGCTCTTCAAGGGGAGCCCCATGTAGAGAGCATTACAGTAGTCCAGATGGGATGTGGCAAGAGCATGGGTGATCATGCGCAAGGCATCCCGGTCCAGAAAGGGATGCAACTGGTAAATCAGGCGAACCTGATAAAAAGCCCCCCTGGCCACAGCCGTCATGTGATCTTCTAAAGACAGCTGTGTATCCAGGAGGGCAGCCAAGTTGCGAACCCTCTCTGAGGGGGCCAGGATCTCACCCCCAATAGTCAGCGATGGAACCAGCTGGCTATACCGGGACTCTGAGAACCACAGCCACTCGGTCTTGGAAGGATTGAGTCTGAGCTTATTTCTCCCCATCCAGATCCGCATGGCCTCCAGGCATCGGGACATCATGTCAAGGGCATCATTGGGGTGGTCCGGGGTGGAGATGTACAAGTGAGTATCATCAGTGTACTGATGGAACTTCATCCCAAAACCACGGATGAACTCACCCAGCGGATTCACATAAATTTTGAACAGGAGAAGCGAGAGGACCAACACTTGCGGCACCCCAAGGCACCTCGAGGTCGACCTCTGTCCTCCTGCCCACACAGACTTACAGTATGGCCAGAGAGGAAGGAGGAGAACCACCACAACACAGTTTCCCCCATTCCTAACCCCTCCAACTGGCGCAGCATGATACCATGGTCAATGGTATCAAAAGCCACTGAGAGATCTAATAGAACTAGGACCAAGGAACAACCTCTGTCCCGAGCCCTCCAGAGATCATGACAATGCCATTTCCATGCTATATCCTGGCCTGAAGCCCGACTGGTACAGATCTAGATAGACAGCTTCATCCAGGTACTGGGGAAGTTGTTGTGCCATCACACTCTCAACAACCTTCGCCACAAAGCAGAGGTTGGAGACTGGATGATAGTTCGCTAATACAGCTGGGTCCAGAGAAGACGTCTTGAGGAGGGGCCTCACCATCGCCTCTTTCAGGGTGGGGGGGGAAGAGACCCTCACTCAAGGAAGCGTTAATAATCACCTGGAGCCAGCCTCGTGTGACCGCCCGGGAGGCCAGCACCAACCAGGAGGGACACGGGTCCAATAAACATGTGGCAGTGCTAAGCCTACCCAGAATCCTGTCCATGTCCTCGGGAGTCACAAGGTCACACTCCTCCCACATAACATTCTCAAGACCCACCTCCATCACCCCATCTGAACCTACCCAATCGGAGTCCAAGCCTTCCCGAATCTGAGCAATTTTGTCATGCAGATATTGCACAAAATCCTCAGCCCTACCCTGCAAGGGGTTTTCCCGCGCTCCCAAATGAAGTAGTGAGCGGGTCACCCTAAACAGGGTGGCTGGGCGGTTCTCTGCAGATACAATAAGAGTGGAAAAATAGTTAGATTTTGCTGCTCTTATCACCACTAGGTAGATCTTAATGTGAGACTTCACTAATGTTTGGTCAGATTTGGAGATGCTGGCCCTCCAATCGCTCTCCAGGCGTCTTTTCTGGTGCTTCATCTCCCTCAGCTCCTCAGAGAACCAGGGAGCCAATTGAGATTGGCACCGGGTCGTAGGCCACAAAGGCATGACGCGGTCCAAAGCTCCAGCGGCCGCCTTATCCCAGGCAGCCACTAGTTCTTCAGTTGTGTCGTGAGCCAGAGCCTCAGGGAATGGCCCAAGCTCCATCA
Organism: Masticophis lateralis; assembly: GCA_030761175.1. Classification (NCBI taxonomy): domain Eukaryota; kingdom Metazoa; phylum Chordata; class Lepidosauria; order Squamata; family Colubridae; genus Masticophis; species Masticophis lateralis. The sequence goes on along the minus strand of JAUDYJ010000004.1, from coordinate 71,007,885 downwards.
GGAACCTATCCGGATCCATCAGGCACCTGGGATGGAACCACCTAGTCAGTTCCGTCTCCCTGCAGTGGAGGGGAAGCGGCTCGAAAGTCTAGTTGAAGGAGTGAATGATCTGACCATGACAAGGGCTTGATGACTAAATCCCCTATTTCTAGATCATTCAACCACTGGCCCGAGACAAAAATCAAGTCCAGAGTGTGTCCCGCTGTGTGAGTAGGGCCTTGAACTAACTGGGTCAGGTCCATGGCCATCATGGAAGCCATGAACTCCTGGGCTGCTTCTGACATTTCACCAACAGATGGCAGGTTGAAATCCCCCATGACCATAAGTCTGGGGTATCCACTGCCACCCCGGCTATTAGGTTCAGCAGCTCAGGCAGGGCCGCCGCTACGTGGCAGGGAGCCAGGTACATAGTCAGTAGGCCCATCTGCACCCCATGACCCCACTTCACAAGGAGGGACTCACATCCGGCTATCTGAGGAACAATGGCCTCCCTCGGACAAAGACTTTCCTTTATAATAGTCGCCATTCCCCCGCCCCTTCCCTGAGCCTCGGCTGATGGGATGCGCGCAAGCCTGGTGGGCACATTTCAACGAGGGGAACCCCCCCTCCCGGCCCAACCAGGTCTCTTTAATCCCTGCCAGGTCAACACCTCCCTCCTGAACAAGATCGGAAATGAGGGGGGCTTTATTCATCACAGAACTGGCATTGCACAACATCAGCCAGAGGCCCAGGCCCTGAGGATCTGGCCCAGGGAATGAGAAATGAATTGGGGACCGGAGTGAGCAATCTCTCGCAAACACCGAATGCGCACTCCCAAAACATAATATGACCTCCTGCCACCACCATATCTGCCCCTCCCACCCACGATACTAATTAAACAGCCCTCACCGTCATCCCCCAGCACCCCAACCAGGCTCCCATCCCCATCGCTCCCGTCATGACCATCAGACATACTATACTGTACTGTAGCTATATGGACCGCCCCCAGGTCCATCCCTATGACCAACCACCCCCCTCCCCAAACCCCTTAAAATCTTCACTAATGATTACAATTTACAATTAGGAAGTAATTGAGAGTTAAAGATAATAGGAAAATGGGACAGAGAAAAATATCATAAATCCTGCAGATTTAACATACAGTTTATCTTACAAGATATAATAAGTATCCATGCACACAGACAATAAAGGAAGGACAAAATAGGACTGAGATGGAGTTCAACCCTTAATATCAATTTTAAAATTATACTAATTCTAGTTCACATTTGCCTTAACGGTTATTTCTTTCTTATTCTCAAACCTTCCTTAAGATTACCTTCCTTAAGTACAGTACACCAGCTGTACTTAGCTGGTGGAAACCAGATTTTTTTTTTAAAAAAAGGATGTCTTTTCATCATAGTTTGAAAGATAAAAGAATAAAAGTGAAATTAAGCTAGCCCCCCCCCTTAAAACATTATCAGAGATAATTGGCATCCCTATTTCTGACTAGTTGCTCATAGCAAGAATACTTCCCATATACTTTGTTAATCTCTGTCTTACTATCTAGATTGTAAATATATATTTAAATCTTTTGGGATGTTTTTCCCATCTTCATGCAACTCAAAAGGACAAGTCAATTTAGACACCCAAGAATTCTTGTGTCAAAATGTTTGTATTTATAAGTATCATGGAATTTTTAAATTTTATTTATTTATTTGTCAAGAATGTATTAGGTAATAAGTATAAACATGGATTGGATACATAAAATAGATACAAATAGAGGAAACATTTAGGACAGAGGCAGTAGGCATGCTGGTGCTCTTATGCACGCCCCTTATAGCCCTCTTAGGAATGGGGTGAGGTCAACAGTAGACAGTCTTAGGTTAAAATTTTGGGGGTTTGGGGATAAAATCACAGGGTCAGGTAGTGCATTCCAGGAATTGACCACTCTGTTGCTTAAGTCATATTTTCTGCAATCGAGTTTGGAGCGGTTTACCTTAAGTTTGTATCTATTATGTGCTCGTGTATTGTTGTGGTTGAAACTGAAGTAGTCATTGACAGGTAGGACATTGTAGCAGATAATTTTATGAGCTATGCTTAGGTCATACCGAAGGCAGCATAGTTCTAAGTTTTCTAAGGCCAGGATTTCAAGTCTGGTGACATAAGGTATTTTGTTGTGAGCAGAGGAGTGGAGGACTCTTCATGTGAAATATTTCTGGACACGTTCAATTGTATTAATGTCTGATATGTAATTCTGGCACTTTAGGGTAGAGATTACTTCCTTACAGATATTTTTGTAAAAACTGCCTCAGAGCAGCCATCACCTACATAAAGTAAATATACTTACAAGTTCCTAGAGTTAGACTCAGGGTTTGTTTTTGGTTTTTTGCTGAAGAAACATTAGGATGTATAGCTAATGTTGAATGAATAATTAAAGAATGACATATATCTATGTCATATATAAAGAATGATATTTTTTATACTTATAAAGTATAAAAAATAAGTTTTAGATTAAAAAGTTATTCATTCTGCCTGAAATTTTTCATGATTTTGTTGTTAAAAAACCAAACCTACTATCTCTAGTTAGCTGTCTTGAATATCTGAAAGGTCCCAGCCTTGTCTTAGTATCTGTATCTCTGTTAGGTGATAACTTAAAAGAAAATTTATTTACTTATTTCTTGATTTCTACATCAAATGATTAGTATATTTGCCTATATGAGCCAAAAATGTACAAAAATGTAATCTAATGTGACATTTCTATTTTTCTGCTTTACTTTTATTTCATAAAAACTGAAGTTCTTTGAAGCAATTCAAAACACACTCTTTGTTTCTTCAAAAACAGAAATTGTTGGTTCCTTCTCTGTTAGGGTAATGGGATGTTTTGGAATGAAGATAAAACAAAATATAATTGGATACATTTCTGCACTTTTTTAATATTAAATTTTATTGTTATTAAACAGAGTCACATTATACTTTGGGGACAAATATGAGATAAAATTGTGCATTCGTACCTGTGTATTTTTAATTAAACTATAATAAACTTCTTAACAAAATAATAAAGTATTATGTGCAATCCAAAGGTATTGGCAAGGTATCTGTGCTCCCATGGAGTACAGTGCTCTCATAGGGTACTGTTGTCATATCAATAAAAACGGATGAAATCAGCATTTCTTTTCAAAGTGGAAGTGTTATTATACACTGTGTACTTTTGTCCTGACAGAGAATGAATGTTAGAACTGGATTCGAAAGCATAAAACTTGTTTAGAATTATTTTGTATTTACAGTATTTTTTTGAATGAAATACATTGAAACAAGACTAATCTGTTCCTGAGGAAAAAGGAAAAAGCAACTTAAGGGAAATTTCAGCTATTTCACAGAAGTCTTTATTTTTAATTGCAATAAGCAGATTTATTACATCATCATTGTCTCTGTGGTGGAATAATATTTCTACCAGTGTTTCTACACTGGAAATTTTTCACAATTGTTTTAATTGCTAGCATTTATTGGGATTCTATTTTAGTTCCTGGCCTTGCTGATTAGGGCTGAAATAATTATATTTCCTTGGAAAGAAGATTCCTGAATTTGTGTCTCTTGGCATTCATTATTTCTTCATATTAATCATGAATATTTACTGAGGAGTTAGTTCCTCAATATTCTACAGAATGTACCCTTGGAGTGCATATTGGGCATTGCTGATTGTGTTGTGAGCAGGACTTATTCTCAGTAGATCAGCACCAACATACATTGATGTCAACAAAATTTTCCTATATGAGTTCAATAAATGTGAATTCCTATACTGAACTTATTTGTAGAGAGGCTGCTTAATAATGTCTTGAAAGAAAATGTTCTTCATGATAATTTTCTCTGTGTATATCTATACTCAGGAGTAATGTAACATGTAAATCAGTGATTATTTTACTTGGATTAATTTGTGATGTTTGCGTCTCCCCTTTTCCATATCTTTCTCTTTTCATAGATAAACTCTTCATCAATTACAATACAAATAAATTTCCATTGATACCTTCTTTATATATAAGACTACATGCATATTAATAATTAGTTCTAATTATTATCATGATAAAAAAGTTTTGTATTCTGGAAAAAGCAATTTGCTTGTTAATTGAACTAACAATTAACTATGTCCAACTTCCAATGACTATTATAAATTCAGAGATTTAAACTGACTAGTGAGAATCTGGGAGTAGAGACCTTCAGAGATCCGGGTGGAAAATATTCTGCTGTAGGAAAAATTACAATCTCTCCAAGATCCAGTCAAGGACAGTCACTGAGGTCGTCCTTCTTTGAAATGAATGTATTATGAATGTTTCTGCAATAGGCCAAGATATAAAATTATAATTGATGAAATATGCTGCTATAGGCATGCAAAGAATCATATGGCTCACAAATTACTTTTTATCAGTTTATCATCCAATGTTTAAAAAAAGTTTTTTAAATATCTCCTTAATGACAGAGTCCTTAGAGAGTCCTCGGAGAGTGGGCAGCATAGAAATATGATTAATAAATAAATAAATGACATATAAGAAAATAGTTTTTATATTGCTTGTGAGGGTGGATATTTAGTACTTACTGCATGCTTAATAGATGTTGTTACAATATTTCCTACTTATGGGACAGTACATGAAGGGGAATATTGATGGCCTTTTCGTTTTGAAGTTGCACAACATTTATCAAGTTTAGCGTATGTATTCTATTCCATAGATTTTGCCAGTATTGGCAATATTTTCCTTCTGCTCCTTCTAGGTAGTGAAAGGCCCTATTTTAAAAACAGAGAGGAAACCTGTGGTGGTTCTATTAGCAAATAGCTATGCCTCTTATTTATATTTAGCCAACTTTATTGAAGTGAGTTCTAAATAGTTTGGCTCCCATGGTTTCTCTGAAGGTATCTTGTTCTGCAGTTCAAATTAATCTGTAAGTAAAAATAAAAACAAATGTGCTACTTGGTGGGCATTTTACATCTCTACCGATTTAGAAATATTTTGTTAAACTCTGACATGGTAATTTTGTTTTGATATGTTTTAGAAAGAGTGTGTATTAAATTTATTATATTCCTCCTTCTAATCAAGCCACTAAACACCTATTAATGGTAATGGAGAGTTGACATATTAATCAAATGTGAAGTAGATTAGAAAAAAAGGAAAAAGTAAACAAATTCTAAGGGAGTGAAGGGACAGTGGTCATGTGAGGGTTAATGACCAGACCTAGCCCATCGAGTCAGACAGCTAAGAAGCTCCTCCTCCTGTTGCTGCTTCCCAGCTTTCTGACTCAATCTGCTTGTGATCAGACGCACCCTCCATCGCTCTCTTAGAATTTAACCTTACTTAATTAGAAAAATTAATTAATTTAAAAATTTATTAATTGGGTATTTAAATTAAAATTAAAATCAATTGATTAGGATCTTAAGGTGCCTCAGTGAGAAGGACTTCGGTCCAAGCCCGCTGGACCCTCGTGGTCTAGGGATTGAGGCTCCCAAAGGGGTTGAGCCTCTCCTCTTTGCAGCAAGACAGGCTCACGCCTAAAACCGCTGCTGGAGCCTTCCTAAGGAGACCGGCTCTTCTTTACTAAGTGCTGCGAGCCTGGGCGGTTGATTGTGAGGCTTTTCTCTTCAAACAGCACCTTTTTCTCTTCACAATCCAGCCGCCCACGCAGCCAAGCCGCTTTGCCGCCCAGTCATCTCTCCCTCACAAACAGAGCGTTTTCTTCAAGCGCCAAGCTCCGCAGCGGCTGTAGCGTTCCTAGGGAAGCCCCCCCATACGCTCGAGACTTCAGCAGCGATTCCTGAGCTCTGGTGGTAAAGTAGAAGGCGCTTTTTCTTCTCCGGGCTTCTTATCAGCCTCGTTGTACTGGCAGCCACCATTTTGGACTGAGTCAGAGCGGCCGCCATTTTGTGTGATTACCTCGTGGCCTTTAGAGGCCTATTACTTGCTGGGGCCTGAAGTTTGCTTCTTCTTCCAGAAGTCTTAATTATATAAAGTCATCTGGGCGATTGGGCTGATTTTATATTGAGAATTGGAGGTATTCTTGCTTCTACTAATGGCTTCTCACCAAACCAGAGCCTCCAAACGCTCGTTCCCAGAGGAATCTGCCCCAGGCCCATCTACTGCAGGGCATCATAAAAAATAAAAAAAAACTTCCTCAAAAGAAAAAAAGGAGGCAGCTACTAAAGCCAAGGAGGAGCTTCGTTTACATTTGGCAATAGAAAGATCTATACAAAAGACCATTAAGGAGGCCTCCTTAAATGAAATAACAACTCCTATTCAATCTGTAGCCCCTGATCTGGGCCTAACTTCTCCTGCACCTCAGGCAACTACTGAAATGGCTCAAGCTCCTACTCAGGATATTCCTCCATTATCCCCTGATGGGGGCACTTATGCATCTCCCCTTCAAGGGGAAGACAGGGCTGTTCTTTTTGGGGCCCAGTCTGAGCCTTCTCCTTCAAGAGCCACTGCTGATGTAACTCCTTCTCAACCTCCTGAATTACAGGCCTCAGGGGGAGGGGCTGTTCAGAAAGGGGATAGTATCTCCCCAGAATTAATATCATTCATTCAATCTGCTATTCAAAAAGGAGTTCAGGCTGAATTACATAGAAGAACTTCTTCCTGAGTGTCAGCTTCTTGTGCATATGCAGAGGGAGAAGATTCCCAATTAGAGGAAAGTCAGATGCCAGCTGAAGTTGCAGACCCCTCTGCTACCTTATCGGAGCATTTATCATTTACTGGGGAGGAGGCTAGTGAGGCTGACCTCTCTGATGATGAGGATTTACCACCTGATCAACCCTCATTCATAGGCCTATTTAAGCCCCAAATGTTTCGTTCACTTTTACATAAGGCAAGGCTTACAACCTGGTTGGGTTCTTCTCAACCTCCTCCTTCCAGTGAGACTGACCCTTCAGTTCCCCTCTTTGAGGAACCTGTGGTAGAGACAGAAGAAATTCCAGGGCCTAGATTTTTTAGGGAGCTGCTAAGAAAACAATGGACAAGTCCAGCTTCAGGGCCTAACTCCAACCAACTGGACAGACGCTTGTATAATATTGCCCCTGAATTGGCTAGCTTACTTCAAATCCCTACGGTGGACACTCCGGTAGCGGCTTTGTCCTCCTCTTCCAATATAACAGGCCCTCCCGAAGATAATCTCCGTCCGGAGGACAAACACCTTGAGCAATCTTTGGTCAAGGCCCACCAGGCCTCGGCCTGGGCAGCTAAATCCTCCCAAGCTTCATCCTTTTTTAACAGGGCTGCTATCCTGTGGGTAAAACAATTACAGAATAGGCTTTCGATAGCAGACACCAGATCCCACCAGGATCTTAATAAAATTCTGGCAGCCCTGGAATTTTCCACGGACGCGACACTCAATTCATCCCGTTTCACGGCTAAGTCGATTGGATCCTTTGTGACCTCTCGACGATTATTGTGGCTCCGTAATTGGCAGGCGGACGCCAAGTCCAAGTGGTGCTTGGCCACTTCCAACTTTGAAGGTCCTTCTCTATTTGGGGCTTCTCTGAAACCCTTACTAGTTGAAACCAAGGACAAATGACGTATCCTTCCCAGTGTGTCCAGGCGATCAGAACAACAGCCTTTTCCCAACCAATCTCGTTCCTTTTGGACATTTAACTCCTATGGGGGGCTCGGTCTCCCAGAGCATTCCCCTCCCATTCCCGACCCCCGGACCATCAAGGTCCCCAGAACCAGAGAGGGCTCACCAGGTGCTCCTTCTGGGGTGGCAGGGGTTGCCTGTATAACAGATCCCGTTAACTGCACGTCCAGCCCTCCCATTGGGGGCCACCTGGCTCTCTTTGCCAGGCAATGGGAGGCCACTTCCTCAGACACTTGGGTCAGAGAGATGGTCAGGTGGGGCCTCTCAATTGAATTTCTCTCCACTCCTCCCGACAGGTTTCTTTGATGCCCTCTTTCTCGGGATCGGCAGAAACGGCTCCTGCTGGCAACGGCCATTCAATACCTTCTTGATATTTGGACAATTGAACTTGTTCCTCAGGAGCAGCATGGACCAGGCTACTATTCTCGCCTGTTCGTCATTCAGAAATCATCGGGAGGCTGGAGAGCTATTCTTGACCATAAGTCTTTGAACCGCTGGGTCCTCTACCGGTGGTTCAAGATGCAGTCTCTCCAATCAATCCTGGAAGGAATTAGGAACGGGGATTTTCTCTCGTCTATTGACTTGACGGAAGCTTATTTACATGTCCCTATTCATCCAGCTTATTCTAAATTTCTCAGGTTTTGTCATGCGGGTCGCCATTATCAGTACCGTGTCCTCCCATTAGGACTTTCCTCGGCCCCCCGAGTTTTTACTAAACTTACGACCGCTATTGCGGCACACCTCCGAGCTCAGCTGGTCCGCATCCAGTGTTATTTGGATGACCTGCTTATTCTCTCAAGCTCGGAGACACGGGCATGGCAGGATCTGGATTCTGCCATGCCCGTCCAGGTCTTGACGGCTCATGGTTTTTCCATCAATAAAAACAAGAGCCACCTGGTTCCATCCACCCGCATCCAACACCTAGGGGCTGTAATCGATATGGTTGAGAACAGGGTCTTTCTTTCCGAGGAGCGGCTCTCCAGTCTGCGGTCTCTGGTCAGCTCTGTGGCCAGAGGGAACCCCATTCCCCTGGCCACTCTCTCTCAACTCTTAGGAAAGATGGTCTCATGCATTGGCATAGTCCCTTGGGCCAGGCTACACTGCAGGGCCCTGCAGTGGTTTCTTCTCCCATATCAGAAGTCCCTAATTTCGGCCTCTAAACAGATTGTTCGCCTTAACCCGGCTGTTCTCCAGTTCCTCCGATGGTGGTCTTCCCAAGCTCTTCTCAAGGGAAGGGAGTTCAGGGAATCAGATCCCATCATTTGGACACCCGATGCCAGCTTGCAGGGCTGGGGGGCTCATATCCAATCCCCTATGGCTCAGGGAGTCTGGACTCCAGAGGACTGCAGACACAATATAAACTGGCTAGAGCTCCGGGCCATCCACCTGGCTCTACGGGTCTTCAAGGATATTGTCAGAGATCGTCATGTGCTTGTACGCACAGACAATGTAGCCGCCAAGGCTCATGTGAACTGCCTGGGGGGGATCCGGTCTCATCCTCTAATGGAAGAGGCAGAGAGGCTGGGGACCTGGGTGGAGGCCAACCTAAGATATCTTCGGGTGTCCCACATTTCCGGGCTGAACAACACACAAGCGAACTGGTTGAGCCAGTTGTTCATGGACCACGGCGAATGGCAGCTGGATCCGGCCATATTCCAGTGAATTACTCATTGCTTCTGCATTCCAGCAGTAGACCTGTTCGCGACGAGCAAAAATCATCAGATGCCCAGATTCTTCTCCAGGTTTCCAGATCCAGGGGCAGAAGCGCGTGGCCAACCGGCCTTCTCTATGCCTTTCCCCCCCCTCCTTCCCAGGGTCATCTGGAAACTACTGGAGGAATGGGCAGAACTGATTCTCATCGCCCCTCACTGGCCCCGGCGGCTCTGGTTTGCCGACCTCCAGGCCCTGTCAGTACATTCTCCCTGGCATTTTCCACCCAACAATGTTGACCTCCATCAAGGAGCCCTCCGCCATCTGGACAGCAGTCAGCTGACTGCCTGGCAGTTGAGCGGCAGCTTCTAGCAGGCTCAAATCTCCCGGACAACGTGGTCAATACCATCCTGGCTGCTCGTCGGCCGGCCACAATCAGAATTTACGGAGCTACATGGCAGTCTTTCATCAGATGGTGCGCATCGCAGGGTTTGGAACCTCGTTCAGCCTCCACCGAACAGGTATTGGTTTTCCTCCAGAAAGGGTTGGAGGCGGGGCTCGCTCCCAACACTTTACGCAGGCAAGTAGCTGCTTTATCTTCCATACTTTGCCTGGGTTCTCGTAGATCCTTGGCTCAACGGCCATTGATCCAGCTGTTCCTAAGGGAGGCTTCCAACCTGCGACCCCAGCCTGTCCACCATTTTCCTACATGGAGTCTGCCCTAGGTTTTAGACGCTCTCACAAGAGCTCTGTTTGAGCCCCTCCGTACGGTGGGCCTTAGGTTTCTTTCATATAAGGTTTCATTTTTGATTGCTATTATATCGGCCAGACGCATCTCGGAGTTGGCAGCTCTTTCCACAAGGGCCAACCTTTCTGTTCCACCCTTTCTGTCTGTTGACCCTTTCTGTTGCACCCAGAAAGGATCATCTTAAGATTGAACCCTACCTTCATACCAAAGGTCAACTCTCCCTTTCCTAGGGCTCAGGAGTTGATTCTCCAGGACTCCATCCGTAGCATCCTAGGGAATGGGTTTGGCATTCCCTTGATGTACGCCACGCCTTACGCATTTATATACGGTGCACGTCCACACTCCATAGGTCAGAAGCCTCTTCGTATCCTTCCAACCTTCTTCCCTGGGGCTCAAGGTTTCCTCATCTACCATAGGACGTTGGCTGCGGGCGACCATCACCACGGCTTACGAGAGCCAGTCCCTTCCAGTCCCCAGGCACATCACTGCGCACTCCACCCATAGTGCAGCTACCTCAGCGGCCTGGGCTACCCAGGCCTCTCTTCTAGATGTTTGCAGAGCGGCCACCTGGACATCGCCAACGCCTTTCATCCGACATTATAAGATAGATCAGTTTGCCTCGGCTGAGGCAGCTTTTGGCCGTCGAGTGCTACAACAGGTTTGCGCGGACCAGCCTTCCACGTCTCAGGCGGACCCCCCCCATAAGTCTCGGGCTTTGGCAGGTCCCTCACATGACCACTGTCCCTTCACTCCCTTAGAATGGGCTTTGACTTACCTGAAAGCCCTTTCTGAGGGCTGAAGGGACAGTGGTCATTCCCACCTCTTGTCTGCAGGTCCGTTTTTCCGTGGCACTCTCCTTTCTCTTTTTTTCCATTCAGATGGCGGGTGCGTCGTCAGACATCACATTTCTCGTACGAAAGCTGGGAAGCAGCAACAGGAGGAGGAGCGTCTTAGCTGTCTGACTCGATGGGCTATGTCTGGTCATTAACCCTCACATGACCACTGTCCCTTCAGCCCTCAGAAAGGGCTTTCAGGTAAGTCAAAGCCCATTCTCCTAATGTTATCTATAAGGATTGCTTAATAAAATAATTGAACGCTACAATGCCATCTGCTACACTGAATATACTAAATAAACAAAACAGACAGAATACAAAAATAAAAAAGTGAGCAATATAGATGGGAATAAAGCAATATGGGGCATTTAATAATGGTAATTCTTAAAGGAAAAAGTTAAAGTTGCATTAACTTATAGGTCAATCTTTCTGAATAAGTTATAATAACTTATTATTATAATAAGTTAATTCTGAATAAGTTATAATAATTCATTGGTCAATCTTTCTGAATAACTTAATCTTTCTGAATAAGAACTTCTTCACACATAAATAGATAGTGTTATCAGATTACATATTTTGGAAAATCTTTCTTTTATTGTTAAAAATTCAAATTGTTAAAAAGTTGATTTTGAATTATGTTTATATTGGACTTTTATGTAAAGGCTTTTGTAAAATGTTTGGTTTAATTTTAAGGAAGTATTCTGTATAGAACACAGCATTTTTGGCTTTGAATCAAATGTATCAACTGAAAAGTATAGTTTAAAAAAATGGAAGAATGCCTTGAAGAACATACTTTATACTTACATATATATTACCTATGGTGATAGCCAGAATAGGCAATTCAAAGGCATATTCCTTGTAGTACCTGAAAGAATGAAAATCCCACACCTAGATTTGAATCATATTATTTTAATTGTTGCTAACATTTGAATAAAGAATGTCCATTTTATATTATATTATTTTTTTCCATACAATTATTGAGTGTATAACTCAATATTTTTTCATTTTTATAGCTGCTTCCTTACTTTCTTGTGGTCTCTTTCTCTTTCATTTTTAAAAATAGCTGCTTACTTTCTTTTGGCCATCAGCTACTTACCTTTCCATCTTTTTTTCTACTTTGATCAGCTTTTTAGCTACCATGTTTGACGATGCTTATTGCCTTCATTATTTCTTTCCCTTTTTCTGTGTTAAGAAAAAAGGTAGTTGGAAGCATGAGAATTAAGAGATTCATAAACACTTTATTAATTATTGAAAATTCTAATAATTTTCTTGCTATTCTTGAGCAGTAAACAGATAAATTGAAGGCAAAAGATCTGTTTCACCGATTTAGTAATTTTATCCAAGATGGTAACTTTTTTTGTACTACTTTTAAAAATACTTTACTCATTCAGAAAAAAACATTAATGAATAGAGCCTTTCTGGAAACAAGATGTACATGAAATTTACCTAAGTTCAGCACTTCCAGTTTGCAGTATGGGAAATTGCTGATTCTTTTCTTAAGAGAAATTTTACTGTTATCACCTCTATGCAAAATAAATACCTTCTCTGTTTTTTTAAAGCTTCCAGTGAAGCTTTATTTCACTTTATTTCCAATGCTGCATGAAAAATCACAGCAAGTCACATAATTATTTTGTTTTGTTTAAAGTAGCCTTCTTTAACAATGCCTTTCAGATATTTTGGATCACAACTCCTATCATCTGCTTTCTGTTCAAGCAAGCAAGTTCAAGCAAAATTGGCTTTCAGAGAAGCACAGTCCAAAATAAACATAACCTACTTTATCATCATAATAACAGTCAGTGAACAGGCTTGATACTGAGGTTTTATTTTAATTATTAGGTCAGGGAGGAGATAAGATTTCTTCTATCTTTGCTTTGAGTCATCTTCCAATTAAAATCTTTTTTTCCACTTTGGATATGCAAATGAGTTCTGTCATTGAAAAGCTGTTGGGTCAACTTCCAATGGATACTTCAGAGTATTAACTATTCAGAATCTGGAAGTTATTGGAATCATCCTGCAGAAAAAAATAGATAACACTAAATTAACCGTGTCATGAAAAACACAGCTCTCTGAACTACTGGTAGTTCTCCTTTGCATTCAGAATGAAGTCAAGAATGAAGGAGAATTTGTTTTATCTGCCAATATACAACAAGCAGCAGACCAGAAAACAAGCTGGGTTTGTTTATTTAAGTGAACAGTTAATTCTTTTCTAGATGAAGAAGCCTGAAGAAGAAAGAAACATAAGATGACCATTTCTTATTTTTTAAAAAAATAATTTTTATTGAGTATTTTACATTTTTAAACCAAACACACAATAGCAAAAGAAATCAAGAGACAAAAACAAAAAACAAACACACGCACACATCAGACGTTAAAATACAATACTAACAACAGATATATACAATTTTACAACTTTCTGCATCAAATTTGTCTTTACTCTTAGTTTTTATCCTCCTTCTTTTTATTTTTAAATATTCATAATTAACTGTTTTGTTAGCAGGATCATTATTTACATTTATATCCAGTATGTTAATATCAAATTTCACTTTATATTCTTATTTCTTAATTTGATTTCTGTTTTCCAACCATGTATAAAACCTATTCCACACTTTATAATAATCCGAGTCTTCTCTTTCTTTGATCTCCATCGTTAATTTATCCATTTTGGCATATTCGAGGATTTTCTTTATTACTGTTTCTTCCGATGGTGTATCGGTCGACTTCCACATTTGTGCTAGAGTAATTCTGGCCACCATTAGAATATGCAATATAATATAATAGAGACTTTTTTTCAATTTTTCTATCAATCATTTCTAGGAGGAACATCTCTGGTTTACACTTTTGGAGTGTAATCTCTTCCAACCACCCTTTAATTTTATACCAAAATTTGCTCACCTTAGCGCACATCCACCACATGTGGTATTATGTCCCTAGTTTATGACCACATCTCCAACATTGGGGTGATAAATTGGAGTACATTTTTGCCAGTCTCGCCGGTGCTAAATGCCACCTATAAAACATTTTATAGCTGTTTTCTTTGTATGGTACTGCCATGGTCCATTTGTAATTTTTCTCCCACAATTTTTCCCATTTATCCAATTCTATGTTTTGTCCAAAATTCCTAGCCCAATTTATCGTTTTCTTTACTGTTTCGTCTTCCAATTTGTATCCTAATAAGTAATTATAGATATTTGTAATCATTTTCCCCCAATCCTAATATTAATTTATCTAATTCCAATTGTTTCTTGTTTATGCCAGATCGTTTCTTATCTTTTTTAAATCTAGTTTTGATTTGTAAATATGACATTCCAAATTTATTCCTTGTTTTTTCAAATCTTGTATTAATTTTAATTCTCCTATTGTGTCTAATGAATCTGCGTATCTTACCGTTTTATCTAGGTCTGTGGTATTTGGAAGTATCATTGCTTCCATTGTAGACAACCAAATTGGGACTTTCATATAATGATTCTTTTTAATCTTTTCCCATACTTTCAGAAGTGCATCCTTTACCTTATGATGTTGAAAATAAGTGTGTGATTTATTTTTCCCATCCCATAAAAAGCCATGCCAACTGAGTTGGAGGTCATGGCCTTCTATCGTTAATATCTGCTTATTTTTAAGTTGTATCCATGTTAGGGATGCCGCTTGATAGTAAGTTCCCATTCTAGTAAACCGAAACCTCCTTTTTTCCTACTATCTTGCAATAATTTGAATTTAATGTGCGTTTTTTTTCCTGACCATATGAATTTTAATGTCAATTTATTCAGTTGTTCAAAAAAAAAAATCCTTAATGTTATTGGTACTGTTTGGAATAAATATAGTAACTTGGGCAATATGTTCATTTTTATCGTTGAAATTCTGCCAATTAATGATATTGGTAATTTAGTCCAGTTATCCAAAACTTTTTGTATTTGTAATAGGAGTGTATCATAATTGTCCCTTTTTATGGTAGTACACTTTTCTGATAGTCAAATTCCCAATTATTTAATTTTCTTTGTTCTCGAGATTCCCAGTTCCTCCTCTAGTTGTTCACTCTGTCTGTTGTTTAAATTCTTAGTCAATATTTTAGTTTTGTCATTATTCATTTTAAATCCTGCTACTGCACCAAATTGGTTTATGTCTTGTAGTAAAATAGGTCCAGATTCTAAAGGTTCCTTAATAATAAATGCCAAATCATCTGCGAATGCTTGGACCTTATATTCTTGTGACTTAATTTTTAATCCCTTTATTTCCAAATTATCTCTAATTTGGGATATTAATGTCTCCACAGACAGAATGAACAACAGAGGAGACATTGGGCAGCCCTGTCTTACTCCTTTAGTTATTTCAAAACTTTCTGTTTTTTCCCCATTGATTATTATCTTTGCCCTTTGTACAGTGTATATGGCTCTAATCGTGTCTATAAATTTTTCTCCAAAATTCATTCTTATTAATTGGTTTATCATAAAGACCCAGTTTAAGTTGTCAAAAGCTTTTTGTGCATCCAAGAAAACCACAGCTACCTGTTTTTTGGGGTGAGCTTCGTAATATTCTAATGCATTGATGATAATTCTTATATTGTTTTTTATGTATCTGTTGGGTAGGAATCCATTTTGGTCCGAATGTATAATTTTGTTCAATATATTTTTAATTCTATCTGCTATTATGGCCATAAATACTTTATAGTCAGCATTTAGCAATGAGACTGGCTGATAATTCTGCATCTTCTGTTGTTCACTGTTGTTTTTGGGGATGAGAGTTATTAATGATTCCCTCCAAGATTCTGGTATCTTGGCCTTTTTCACCACTTCATTAAATGTTTCTAATAACAGTTGTTCTAATGACTCTAATGACTCTTTTTATAAAATTCAGAGGGAATTCCATCTGGGCCTGGAGTCTTATTATTTTTTTGCTGTTGAATTGCTCTTTGTATCTCCAGTTTCGTTATTTCCTCGTTTAATATTTCTTTTGTTATATCTGGTATTCTGGGAAGATTCCTTTTTTGAAGGTATATTTGAATATTCTCCTCTTAATCCTCCTCTGAACTGTATAGTTTTTGAAAATAGTTTACTGCTGTACTTTTCTCTTTTTCTTCCTGTAGATCAGTAGTTCTCAACCTTCCTAATGCTGCGACCCTTTAATATAGTTGCTCATGTTGTCGTTGCTACTTCATAACTGTAATTTTTTACTACTGGTTCTGTGGGCATGGCTTATTTTGTTGGCGTGGCTTGGATGTCATGTGACTGGGTGGGCATGGCTAGCTGGTCATGTGACTGGGTGGCCATGGCTATGTGTATAGGGACTACTTAGAGGGCTGAAAAAAGTCATTTCTGACAGGTCCTCGCACTTTTGACTGGTCCTCACACTTATGACCATCCTCACATTTATGCAGGTGCAGCATTCTTAACAACCATGTCACTCATTTCACAACTGCTTCTCTTCCCCATGGTGATAAGATAGGGCCAAAACGTAAAATGTGAGGATAGTCGTAAGTTCAAGGACTGGTCAAAAGTGCGAGGACCAGTCAAAAATAACTTTTTCAGCCCTCTGAGTAGTCCATGTGCACAAAAGGACTACTCAGAAGGCTGAAAAAAGTGATTTCTGACAGGTCCTTGCACTTTTTTTTTTAATTGAAAAAGTTTTACAATACAATTTTTAATATCCCTTCCCCCCCCACCCCCCACCCCAACAACCACCCCCTCCCTTCCCCCCTCACCCTCCCCCTTCCCCCCCTGACTTCCACTGTTAAACAATCATATATTACAATCAACAACTAACAACTTTTTAGGTGAGATCTAACTAACAATATAACAAATTTAACCTTAAATAATACAAAAAATATTCTAAACTTATAACATCTATTACCCCCCTAGCCAAATATATAACCACATAAATCATTTATAAAAACTCATCAAAAATCTCGCATACTAAATATAACACTTATCTTTAAAAAAAAGGTAAAATAATTTTGAGCATCTTAAGTTTTAGATTAAAATATCATGTAAATATTTAACATTAACTATAATTGCCAATATTTAGTCTTAATAGTATTTCTTAACCAATCAAATATAACAATCAGCATTAAACAGGATAAGCAAAAAAGCATCAAATAAGATAACAAATTTAACCTTTTAAAATAAAAAATTTAAGCTAAACTCATAACATCTTTTAAAAACAAATACATAATTTATAAAAACTCATAAAAATCTAACATAACTTCTAGCATAAAATATGATATAAATGCAAAAAAAAATTTATATCAAAAAAAATATAAAAATATATCAAATTCAAACAGTACATCATCATAAAAATATAAATTCAGTTATGTAATTAATAAACATTATTATAACTCAAGTGCTTCTTGAAACTTCTTACTTTGATATTTATTCTGCATATATTCTACCCATTTCTTCCACTCCTTAGCAAAAGCTTCATGAGTCCTATCTTTCAGGTATGCAGAAATCTTAGCCATTTCTGCGAAATTAGACATCTTCAATATCCATTCCTCTATAGTAGGTACACTATCCTTCTTCCAATATTGTCCAATCAGTAATCTGGCTGCAGTAAGCATATATAAAATTAATCTCGTTTCAGTTGATGAACAACCCTTAACTATTCCCAGCAAAAAAAACTGAGGAGAAAATTCAAGCTTCTTCCTCAAAATATTCTGCATTACCCACCAAAGTTTAATCCAAAATGCTTTCAATTTTCTGCACGTCCACCAGATATGAAAATATGTTGCATCCAAACAATTACACCTCCAACATTTAGGTTGAACATTTGGATACATACATGATAACTTTTTAGGATCTAAATGCCATCTATAAAACATCTTATAAAAATTTTCCCTCAAGTTCTGTGCTTGTGTAAATTTAACATTCTGGACCCAAATCTTTTCCCATGTTTCCAACATTACTGGTTCTGCAAAATTCTGTGCCCATTTTATCATACAATCTTTAAGTAATTCACCCTCTGAATCTCTTTCTAACAGTAAATTATACGCTCACTTAATATGCATCGGCCCTTTACATTTTATCTGAGTCACCAAATCTTCTTCATGTAACATTAGTCCAATTTTCTGATCTTCTCTCCACCTCGCTTGAAGTTGAAGGTACTGCAACCAAGTTAGATTCGTTCCTTCTTCCAACAGAGTATTCAAAGGTTTCAAACTCCATCTGCCCCCATCAATAAAAAGTACCTCTTTGTATAACAACCCCCCGAGTGACTTTATATTTGGCATAATCTGCCCAAGATCCAACCACAAAGGTATTTTGTAATCCAATTGAAGCTGGTGCTTCTTCCAGACTCTCATCAAAGCATGTCTTAAAATATGACTGTTAAATACTCTATCTCTCTTATCTTCATAAAGTAAATATGCATGCCATCCAAATTGCAAGTCATGGCCTTCTATATTCAAAATTTCTGTTTTTGTTGTTCCAAGCCAATCTCCCACTTGTGTCAACACTGCAGCCTCATAGTATAAACGTAGGTTTGGAACTCTAAGGCCACCTCTTTCACAAGCATCTTGCATAATTTTAAGTTTCACTCTTGGTTTTTTCCCATTCCAGATAAATTTATTTAGACCTGCTTGCCATTCCATCAAAGACTTCTCACTTTTAAGCACCGGAATCATTTGAAACAAAAACAAAAATCTAGGTAGAACATTCATTTTAACAGCTGCTATTCTACCAAGTAAAGATAGTTGCAGCTTCTTCCATGTTTCAAGGTCCTTTTGAATCTTGTACCACAATTCCTCGTAGTTATTTTGAAAAAGTTTTATATTAGATGCTGCAACTTGAACTCCTAGATATTTCACCTTTGTAGCTATTTCAAAGCCTGCCAACCTTTCCAGTTCATTCCTTTGTGGTTCCAACATGTTTTTAACTATCATCTTAGTCTTTTTCTGGTTCAGGCTAAAACCTGAAACCAGACCATATTCCTCTATAATGTTTTTCATCTGTATGATTGATTCCAAAGGTCGTGTTAGGGTAACAACCAGATCATCTGCGAATGCCTTTGTTCTGTAGTCTTTTTGCCTTACAACTATTCCGTTCAAATTGTCCGAGTCCCGTAGAGCATTCAGCAGCACTTCTAGAGTTAAAATAAACAATAGTGGGGATAATGGGCAACCTTGTCTAGTTCCTTTCTGTATGTTAAAATTGGTGGTTAAACA
This sequence comes from Masticophis lateralis, assembly GCA_030761175.1. Lineage (NCBI taxonomy): Eukaryota > Metazoa > Chordata > Lepidosauria > Squamata > Colubridae > Masticophis > Masticophis lateralis. The sequence goes on along the minus strand of JAUDYJ010000004.1, from coordinate 70,988,918 downwards.
CCCATTAATAATAATTTGTGCCGTCTGTTCTTGGTAGATTGCCGAAATCGCTTGTATAAACTGATCTCCAAAATCCATTTTATGCAAAGTCTTTTTTAGAAAATCCCAGTTGACTCGATCAAAGGCTTTCTCTGCATCCAAAAACACCAGCACCGCAGAAGTCTGTTTATTTTTCTCAAGATATTCCAATAAGTCTATGAGTTGCTGACATTGTCCTTCATATATCTACCTTCTATAAAACCTGCTTGATCTTCATGAATCACATCTTGAATAACTGGCATCAGTCTGTTGGCTAATACTTTTGCGTAAATTTTATAATCCGTATTCAGGAGAGATATTGGTCTAAAATTTTCTGGTTTTATAGATTCTTCTTCTTTAGGTATCAATGAGATAAAAGCCGTCTTCCAAGAGGGGGGTATTTTACCCCCCTGCTGAATATTACAAAACAAATCCTTAAGGTGCTCAACCAATTCCGCTTGTAAAGTCTTATAATATACTGCTGTCAAACCATCTGTCCCAGGAGCTTTGGATAATTTCAGTTGTTTTATTGCAAATAAGATCTCTTCACATGTTATAGGTCGATTCAATCTATCACTTTGTATACTTGAAATTTTTGTGACTCTCATCTTCTCAAGATAATCATCAATAAAATCCTTTTTAATATTATCAGCTTGGTACAATTTAGAATAATAATCTAAAAAAGCTTGATGTATTGAGTTCTGTTGAAAAACTTGTTTCCCTTTGTACTCAATAGTATTTATCATACGAGAACTTTGTTGCTTTCTCAAGGTATAAGCCAACCATCTACCAGGTTTGTTAGCATTGCAAAAAGTATTGTGTTTGGCATATTGCAAATTAGTTGCCGTCTGATCAGCCATCAATATTTGAAATTGATCTTTCAAAAGTTTTATCGTTAACTGTAATTTCTCATCAGTCGGATTTTTAATAAGCAATTGCTCTTTCTCCTTTATTTCTGACTCCAATTCTATTCTTGACTTCTGTCGTATTGATCTATATTTAGAATTCATATAAATCAGTACACCTCGCATATAAGCCTTACTTGCATCCCATACAGTCTCAATAGGTGTACCCTTATTCAAGTTAATATGAAAAAAATCATTAACATGTTTTTTAAGATGCATAATATTCTTTTCATGTCTAAATAAGTTCTCATTCATTCGCCAAGATCTTCTCTCCCTCTTACCAAAATCCATCTCCATCCATACCGAACTATGATCTGTTAAAGTTCTAGGAAATATTTTTGTTTTAACTACTTTAGACAGTAAATCAGAAGTAACCAGCATAAAGTCAATTCTCGAAAAAGATTTATGTCTATCGGAAAAAAAAGTAAAATCCAATTCCTTCGGGTGATGAATTCTCCATACATCTTTCAATTCCAATTCTTCCATCAGTACAAAGAACGTTTGTGGTAGTTTATTCCCCTTCTTGGCCAATGTCTTTTTATCAAGATTTGTATCAATCACACCATTCCAGTCACCCATAATCAAAAAAGACTTATAATTCCACTGCAATATTTTAGTATTCAGTAATTTATAAAAAGTTTCCTGCTGCTGATTTGGGGCATAAATCCCAATAAGAAGCATCGAAACGTTCTGTATATTTATTTCAACTGCAATATATCTTCCTTCATCATCCGTTTCTATGAGTTTAGCTGGTATTCTTTTAGAAATGTACAAAACTAATCCATTCCTTTTCACAGAGTTAGAAGATATAAAATGTGAGCCGAATTTTGAAATTGTCAAAAATTTTTGGTCCTGGGTTCTGATATGAGTTTCCTGCAAACAAACAACATCATTTTTATATTGCTTCAGATAATGAAATATTTTCCTTCTTTTCTGTGGTGAGTTTAAACCATTCACATTCCATGATAAAAATCTGAGTGTCATTTTGGGGATGACTGAAGCCCTTTGAGCACTTGCCGAAGACTCTGTTCGACTGCAGATATCTTTGGTCTCACTCCTCCCACTGCTTCAGAGTATAATTTCTTTCCATTTGCGCCATTCTCCTCCTGTGGCATCCTGGACCTCTGTTGGTTTTGTTTCTCTAATCTTTGCTTCTCTGCTGCACGAGTTATACGTTGATCTTTCGGTTCTTGCAACAACAAGTCGAGGTCCGGCTCCACCTCTCTTGTAGCTCTGGACTGCTTTGATTTTCCCTCTGGAAATTCTGTAAAAAAATCCTCTGAGAGACCTCCTACTGCTCCCAGAGTCTCCTCCCTTACTGTTTCTCGGATTTCCTGTGGTTCTTTTTGCTGAATCAGTTCTTGAATCCCCTCATCAAGATCCTTCTCTTTAGAAATTTCTTCAATAGGTAAAAGTGTAGATGAATGTGGGGGTGTTGAAATTTTTTTAAGAACATTGTTGTAAAAATGTTCTGCTTTTTCCACAGAATTAATGCGATATCTCACATCCTCATGTCTCAGGATAATGCCAACAGGAGCATCCCATCTAAATGGAATCTGACGCATTTTTAATTCATTTGCCAAAAAACCAAAATCTTTCCGGCCTCTTAACATCTTAGGTGGCAGCTCTTTGAAGACACCAATTTGATTCCCCTCATGGTGAACAGTGGTGTGAAAAGAATTTTGCAGGATATCATTTCTCAATCTTCTATCAGTAAAATAAATCACTACATCTCTTGGCAAATTTCTTTGTCTCGCCACACGTGAATTAACTCGGTATAGCTTGTCAATTCTGTTGTCAATCACATCTGGTTCAGCTTTTAAAATCTTAGCCAATATGTCCACGCAAGCTGCCCTCAGATTTTCTCTATTATTTTCCCTTAGGCCTCTCAGTCTTATGGCGAACTCCATATTCCGAAACTGAATCATTGTAATCTCATCCTCTAGCCTTTGGTTTTTAATCTCCACTTTAAAAAACTGATCATTTACTGCCTTCTTGTTAGCTTCCACTTCAAGATTTAAATCATCAACCTTTTTCTCTACCACCAGCAAAGCATCAGTAAAAGCAGTAGCCACAGTAGAAACATCCTGGCTTAGCTTGTCAGTTTTTTCCTCAACCAAGTCCATCATTTCTTTTTGATTTTTTTCCATCCTTTCATCCATTTTACTCATTTTTCCAGAAAGCTCTCCCAGGGATTTATGTGGCTGGTGGCGTCCTCGTCGTCGCTGGGCGGCTTGATCATACGGCCGCCGCCCCCGCCGCCTGTAGAGCTGCTTTTTCGAGCGATAAGCGGCTTGGAAATCTTCCCTTCAGATCGGAAGGGAAGGTAGAGAAGGCAGCCTCAAGGTTGAGCCCCCAGAATCACTGCCAGGGCTTTTTTTCGCCGTGGTAAGCGTCCTGTGTGTGGGCTCCCTATTTAGGCTGCTGGAACTCCGAGCGGCGAGGGACCTCTGTATCAACGGAGCGAGACGACGAGAGCAACTCCACTTGCTACAATACACATTCTTTTAATCTACAAAGGATTTGGTGAGATCTGGACTATTTCTTTAGCATTTTAATTATATTTAAAGGATTCTTTTTTCAACGTTGAAAGTGAGCTGTCTCTGTGTGAAAGTGACTGAAAATGGCGGCTGATTAAAGCAGAGCAAGTGAAAGGGAAAAGTGAAAGTGTAAAAGTTTCTTGCCTGTCTGTAATTGTAACTGAATGTATCAGCAAGATTTTTAACTGGAAAGTACTGGTGATTTAATTCCTTTTCTGTAAAACTGGGGAAGACAGGAAAAGGAGGAAGATTTTCTTTTTTTCAAAGACTTAAATCCTGTTCAGGCATGGCTTCAAAGAAAGCGGGGGGGGGGGATTCCCCCACACATCAAACAAAAGAAAAGTCAGCCATGCTATCAGTGCCAGCTCAGAGACAGTCACAAGGCAGTGGGATTGAGTACTTGAAAGCTTTTATACTTGATATACATAGGTCCTTGCACTTTTGACCGGTCTTCGCACTTATGACTGATCAACATTTATGCCATTGTAGCATTCTTAACAACCGTGTCACTCATTTCACAACTGCTTCTCTTCACCATGGTGACATGGTGCTTTATCCAATTGCTTTTTCACTTAGTGATGTATTATTGTTAAGGAGAATGTTTTCCAACCTTTCTGGGTTGGTGGTCCAGATGAGATGGGGAGGGACAGGCACCTTTATGCAGACATGCAGATGCACAAATGGGGCTGCAAGCACATGTATGATGCAAACAGAGCTGCAAATATGCACGCAATGCTTGCCATGATGCTACCGAAGTGTGGTGTATGTGCATGCACACACACACACACACACACACACACATAAATACTGTTCAGCTACTCTCCCAGCTTGGTGGTCCACAGATTGGGGACCCCTGTTCTACAAGGCATCTTAAAATGCACTATAGTGACTTTCATAGACTTCTGCCAATGATAGGCAGCTTCTTATCATTATGCCACAGTCAGAAACTTGCAGTCAGAAAAAGCTCCTGAGCAGCATTTTATCTATGCCCTGCTATTGAGGTTCACAATTCATAGTGACATCCCTTCCCTAACAAACCATTCTGATGCATTATAAAAGGCAGCAGATTTCTCAGCTGACAGAATTTTGGCAGTGCTTGAACCATTGACTATTGTACAAGAGTCCAATGCATGTCTATTCAAAGGTAAGTCCCCTGGTGACTTATTTCTGGTAGGTGTGTCTAAGTTTGGTCTGTTAGTAGTTTCAGCTAATGTTCTTTTTTGGACCATCAAAAGTTTTTGCTTGCCAGTGAATTTATACAGCTATCTTTAAAATCCTTTTAAATGAAATTCTTGTGCAATATTCAGAGGTAGTTAGATAGTAAAGATAGTAAAATGTGAGGACAGTCGTAAGTTTGAGGACTGGTCAAAAGTGCAAGGACCAGTCAAAAATAACTTTTTCAGCCCTCTGAGTAGTCCATATGCATAAAAGGATACAGCAATAGAGAGGGATGAAGGAAGGGAAGGGAAATTAGAGTAGGAGTGAGGGTAAGAGAGGGAGGAAGAGAGGAGGAGAAGGAGAAAGGAAGAGGAAGTAGGGAGGAGAAGAAGAGGGGGGGAGAGAAAGTAAGAAGGAAAGAAAAGAGAGAGGTGGTAGGTTTGAGGAGAAAGATTGCTGTACAATAAGAGATGAAAAGGAAGAAAACCAACCCCAAACAAATATAAAGATATTAAGATAAAGAATGAATTGTTAAACTTTAAAGAATAAAAGAGAACAAATATGAATAAATAGCAATAATTAGAAAAACACATACAAACATACAATGTATTTTCTTTGAACAGAATATTTGGCCAGCTCACAAATTTAAACAGTGTTTAGTCATTTCAATTAAATTTACAATTTCTATATTTTCTTTTTGCCATATTTATTCCTCATCTATTTTTTTAAAAACCAATATTATCCTTCATCCTCATCTCTAATCTTAATCAAATTCAATTTGTCCCTTCTAATCTATATTATACCCCTTTGCATTGTCATCTATTTTTATATCCATGCTCACATTGGTTAATTATGTAATTATGTAATATAGTTGTTTAATACAAATTCAACATTTTAATATAAATCAATTAGTTATATAACTATCTTTTTTGTATGTTAATCATTATGAACATGAATATTCCAATATTTCCATGCAATCCAATTTCTTACAAATCAATTAATTATATTTACCAATAATAATAGACCAAATAATTTCCCCCATATATATAAGCACGGACCTTTCTCATTGCTAGATGGACCTAGACACTATTTTAGGCCTAAATGCAGAACTGTGCTGAGGCACCTGGAGGCAAACTTGGGAGACAGGAGGAGAACTCTGCTGGGAAGCCCCGACGCCTGTAGCAGAGATAGCAGCGGAGAAGAAGCTGTGTTACTCCCACGTAGCTATCTTGCAGCTGTGTGCTGAGATAGCCGGGAGCCTTTTGAAGTTTTTACCTTCGGCTTGCCTTTTGCTTTTGAAGCACGCAAGCCAACATTTGGACATTTGCTGCCATATTGGAGGGATGCACTGGACAGTCCCTGCCAGGAGCTTCAAGCCACGTTTGCAGTTTGGATTGCTTTTACAGGTGACTTTTACTTGAAGCCCATGCTGCTGCCCTTCTACTACCTCGATGATGTATCGACACCGAAGCCATTCAATGTCTTGTTAGTTTTTCCCAGGGACTGGCTTTGGTATTGTGGAGAGGAATTTAGGGAGACGGCCTGGCTTCATTTAACCAGGATAAGACTTTGTTCTTAATGTGCCTTTTTAAAGATACAGTGTTTTTTAAAGGTTTTGTAGTAAAGTATATTTTTATACAAGACTCCTCTGCTAGTCTTATTTCAGTCCTAGTGTGTTCACTCCGCGTTTCGAAGTAACGTCGCGGAACATCGTAGTGGTGTATTGCAGACGATGATGCGGTGCGCCCTAGAGGACGCCGAACTAGATTTCGCATACTGGGCAGAAGCAGTTAATTATGCGAACTACACCCTTAATAGAGTGTGGTCTAGCATGGTGCAGAAGACCCCATACAAGGTGCTATATGGCCATAAGCCTAGGTTGGTACACCTCCATGTTTTTGGAGTGATGGCTGATGTTCATGTCCCGAAGGAGCTCAGGAGGAAAGGAGATCGGATCTCAGTCAGGCTGAGATTCGTTGGTTACGAGCAGGGCTCCAAGGCATATAGGTTTGTGTGCCCAAATAGGAAACTGGTTATATCGAGGTCTGCCACCTTTCATGAAGGGGCTAACTGGAGCAAGATCCATGCAAATGAGATCTTTACTCAGAACCCTTCCCGTAGTTTTGATAGCCAGGTGGAGGATGTATCAGAAGATCTATTGGATGATAGGGATACATCTGGTTCTGAGGAGTGTGCATCCCATGCACCCTTAAGAAGGATACGAAAGCATAAGATGGGGGTAGCCTGGGAGGACAGGTACCCAGCTTTAGTGATGCTCAATGTAGTTCACAAGGTAGATGACCCATCAGAGGATTCTGATGTGGATGATGAGCCTAGAGACAGACCGGTAAGATCTACCAGAGGCAACAAACCTAAGAGGTATGATGACTTCATCACCTCGGTCAGTCAAGTTTCGGCCACACCTCAGAAATACGAGCATGTGTTGGCCTTGCCTAATTACGAACGGCAGAAATGGCTTGCCGCCATAAATACGGAGTTAGATAGTCTCAATAGACTAGACGTATTCGTACCAACAAGGTTGCCCAAGGACAAGAGGGTGATCGGCACCAGGTGGCTTTATAAAAAGAAGCCCATTGAGGATGGTGGTTTTATATACAAGGCGAGATTAGTTGCGCAGGGATTCTCGCAGAGATTCCCCAACGACTATGAGGATACCTTTTCGCCTACGGTGCGCCCTGAGAGCGTAAAAACGGCTCTCACTATCGCTACCATGCGGGGTGAAAAACTATATCAATTTGATATACAAACTGCTTATTTGCACGCCCAACTAGACAAAGAGCTGTATGTGAGGATTCCTCAGGGAGTAAGCCATCGGGAAGATGATGTGTGGTTGTTGAACAAGAGCCTATATGGCTTAAAACAATCTGGTAAGCGTTGGTATGAGTGTCTCACAAAAAGCTTAAGACAGATGGGCTTTACACCATCATCGGCTGATGAATGTGTGTTCGTTAAGGACCATCAGGGCATTAAGGAAACCATCTTGTTGTATGTAGATGACATTTTGTACATCTGCTTGTTGGGATGGGGGGAGGTTTGCCCCCGAATCGTGAACCAGCACACAAGCAAACACACTAGGACTGAAATAAGACTAGCAGAGGAGTCTTGTATAAAAATATACTTTACTACAAAACCTTTAAAAAACACTGTATCTTTAAAAAAGCACATTAAGAACAAAGTCTTATCCTGGTTAAATGAAGCCAGGCCATCTCCCTAAATTCCTCTCCACAATACCAAAACCAGTCCCTGGGAAAAACTAACAAGACATTGAATGGCTTCGGTGTCGACACATCATTGAGGTGGTAGAAGAGCAGCAGCATGGGCTTCAAGTAAAAGTCACCTGTAAAAGCAATCCAAACTGCAAACGTGGCTTGAAGCTCCTGGCAGGGACTGTCCAGCATATCCCTCCGATGTAGCAGCAAATGTCCAAACATTGGCTTGCATGCTTCAAAAGCAAAAAGGCAAGCCGAAGGTAGAACTTCAAAAAGCTCCTGGCTATCTCAGCACACGGCTGCAAGATAGCTACGTGGGAGTAACACAGCTTCTTCTCCGCTGTTATCTCTGCTGTAGGTCTCGGGGCTTCCCAGCAGAGTTCTCTTCCTCTCTCCCAAGTTTGCCTCCAGGTGTCTCAGCACAGGTCTGCATTTAGGCCTAAAACAATGTCTAGGCCCAGCTAGCAATGAGAAAGGTCCATGCTTATATAGTAAGCTAATCTGCAATTAACTAGGGTGGGGAAGGCTTGCAGACCAGAGATGGCTTGATCAAAGTCCATATAGTTTGTAGCTGATCAAGTGGCCACAGCAATCCTGAAAACACTTTGGCAATCCCCTTCTCTGTGGCTATTTGATTAGATGACAAATCATACATACATCATTGAGTACATATACACATCAATGGTTTTACATAGCCATTGATATCTTACTCAGGAGATAATGATGTTGTTCACGAGGCAGCGGTTTAGTAAACACATCTGCCACCTGTTCCCTGGTTTCACAATAAATGGTTTTAATGAAACCTGTTTTCACAAATTGTCTGACATGCTTACACTTGATGTCAATATGGCGCGATCTCTGTCCTACAGCATCGGCCTCAGATATGTTAACGGCAGCCATGTTATCCTCATAGATATTTATAGGATACATGGGCTCCCTCCATAAGCTCACCAAAAGATCATCAAACCAAACTAGGTTATTGGAGGCTTTGGATAGACTCACACACTCAGCTTCCGCTGTGGAAGTTGCAATCAACTTTTGCTTTCTTCATCAGGACCTGAGCAGTTCACCAAATGCACTATGGATTCTTCATTGTACAAAAGGTACTTCACTAAATAGTAGCAAACAGTAATAGCAAACCGATTAATTATAGGGAATGAACAACTACAAAGGGCTAGGAAAAACAGAGATTGGACTATAAACAATTACTTATTTGCCAGATTGAGGATGGAAGAACCCAACAACAAAAAGCAGGATTTAAACACCATAAAACAATCAACACACAAATTAAAGGATTCACATGCCAAATCAAAAGAATTTCAAAAGACTTCAAAGGGTCACATAGAAAATCAAAAGACCTTTTAGGATATAAAAAAGGGGTTTTTTTTACAGTTCAAACAGGCTAGCCTCGGAACGCTGTACATGTTTTTGTTCCTTGCCTGCTTTCCTATAAACAATAACCTTGGTGGTGCAGGGGACTAAAGTGCTGTTAAAGTAGCACTTAGCTGCCAGCTGCCTGCAATTACTGCGAGTTCAAATCTCACCAGGCTCAAGGTTGACTCAGCCTTCCATCCTTTCAAGGTAGATAAAATGAGGACCCGGATTGTGGGGGCAATAAGTTGACTTTGTATATAAAAAAAAGAACACCGCTTGGGGAGGCCAAAAGCCCTACTAAGCAGATATATACAAAAGTATGAAGGCTATTGCTTAACACATTGTTCTTTACTTGGTGTCCTGTCTCTAAAGATGTTTGCAAGGATTCTTGTGGATTTGGCAGTGCAACATCTGTTGAATATCAAACTTATCCAAAAGGTTCCGGATGTTCAGACAAAGGCAGAATTCTCTTCCCTGTTATTTCTCATTCCACAGTCCTTGGGATGGGGGGGGGGGAGGGGAGACCTATTCTGGACCTTAAGAGGTTGATTTGAGACCTAAATTTTAGTGGATAAAGAACAATACATAGTGATTTATTAACTAAGCAGAATAAGTGATGATCAGGGGGTAAAACTTCTCCGGAACCCCCTTCCTCCCGAGGCATGTAATACTAACAGTGTGATAGTGAGCCCTTTCCTATTGTGATCAAATACGTGATAGACTGAACAGAAAGTGGTGATTATTATTTTTATGAAGAGTTAAGTACCAATGGACAAGTGATAGTATTTATATCTATTTAATTGTATATAAGCACAAACCTAATTAATTAATTATAGATAATAATAATAGATAATTGAATGTGTAGGGATTGATTATTTAATTAACTATTGAGATCTAATTTTTAATGCAATGTAATATAGGAGTTTGTGTATATATGTAGAATTTATTTATTTATCTATTTGTTAAAAGATAAGTTAAATTGAATTAGAATTGATCTTTGATTATAACTGCATAGGATTTATTTAAACAAGGCGATAAATACATAATATAGGTGTATGATAATTTGGAAAAGCTTTCTCTGTCTAACCAATATGGCTACTACAGTAACCTCTACAAAAGTAGTGAAGAAAACTACAGCACCAACAATTATGTCTTCGCTGATAACAATATCCCCAGAGCAAAGGAAATCCTCTGAAAATGTATCAACAACTGATAAACCAATAACTATGCAAGGAATGCAAGCGATGTTCCAAAATATCCAAGAACTATTGGAGAAAAATCAAGAAACAACATCAAAAAACTTTGAGGACTTGAAGTCTCAGATAAGTGAATTAAGAGGAGAGATGAAACAAATGAAAGAGACTTTAGGAGAAATGAAAACAACCCTAAATAAGCACGAGGAGAGATTGACTGAGGTGAAAAAAAATACTGAAAGAGTGGAAATTCAGATAGATAAATGTGAAAAGAGATGTGCTCAAGCGGTGGGGAAACTCGAGGATGAAATAGTATTCCTAGAGATGGAAAAATCTGCAGTATAGGTGGTTGCTAACTGATGGGCTCTTGGTAACTTGGCAAGATTGGAAAATTAAAATTGAGAACATACAGGACGCTCGAGAATTTTGTGAAAATTGCTTTGGGTCTGTTGAAAGTGAAAGAGATATAGAAATAGTGAAAGAGATACAGAGAGAGTGGAAAGAGGAGTGGAGAAATGAAAGAGGAGCACAAGCATATTATGGAAAAGGGAAACGTGAAGGGAGGAAGGGAGAGAAAGGAGGAACGGCTAAAGAGAACGGATAAAGAGAAGGCATATATTGACTAAAATTGTTAAAACTAATGTAGACATAATATGTATACAGGAAACGCATATTAAATTATCGCAATCTAATCTATTGACATGTCCGAAAATAGGGAAACTGTTTGTAGCTGCCCCAGAAGAGAAAAAGAGAGGAGGGGCAATATTTGTGAAAGAGCATTTTTCACCGAGACAATTATTTGCAGACGAGGAGGGAAGAATATTAATATTAGAGGTGGAACTATTGCAGAAGAAAGTTTTATTGATAGGAATTTATGCTCCGAATATTAAACATGTCTTTTTTTCGACAAATACAAAGAGAAATTTGAGACTTGGAATATGAGCAGGTATGCCTTCTGGGCGACTTTAATGCAATTACCAATAGAATATATGACTATAAAAAGGGTGCGAACCATGGGGGGAGGGGGGAATGGAAGACAAGATAAGATATTACCAACTACCTATAATGAGATGAGAGATGAATTAGGATTGGTAGATTCCTGGCGTGAACACAGTCCGACAAGTAAACAATTTACTTACTGCTCTCCTAGGCACAAATCATGGTCCAGACTGGACATGATCTGGAGGACACAAGAACTTAATTTCCAAATATTAAAAGCCAGAATTATGCTGAAGAATGGGCTGATCATAACCCAGTGCTAGTTGTATTAAAGAAAGAGAGAAAAAATAGAAAGAGATGGATGATGAGGACAGAGATATTAAAAGAAACTGAACTTATACAAAAACTTAAGACAGAAATACCCCTCTTCTTTCAAGAAAACAAAACACCAGGAATGTCATCTCAAACAATATGTGATACGGCCAAAGCCTTCATAAGAGGTCTCATCATTAAATACATGGCCATTAAATACAAAAAAGAAAAACAAGAAAGGGAAGAGTTAATAAATAAACTAATAAAAGCTGAGGGACAAATACAAGATAACCCTCTCTCTAAGGGGCAAAAGAACAGGTAACTCTTTTAAAACACCAGCTTAACCTTTTGGAGTTAGATAAATTGACAGATAAGATAAAGATAGCAAAACAACAACATTTTGAATCAGTCAATAAATTGGGAAGATGGCTTACATTTAGACTAAAAAAAGAAAAACAGACTAAACAGATTGACCAATTAGAGGACAAAGAAGGGAATTTAATAAAAGATAAAAAAGGGAAAGAAAAAATCGCGGTGGATTTCTGTAAAGAATTATATAAAAGAGAGATTTCAACAGATGTGATCAAAAAGTATATAGAGAAATCAGATCTGCCTAAGATTCCTAATCTAACAAAAGATATCCTGGAAGAAGAAATCACTTTAGCTGAGGTTGAAAGAGCAATACAGAAACAGCGAAATCAGAAAACACCAGACACAGACGGGCTCCCGGTGGAGCTGTATAAGATAATGTTTGAAGTTATGGGAGAACATATGAAAGACCTATTCAATGAAATACTGGAGAAAGCAGAAATCCCCCATTCATGGAGAGAGGCCAACATTAGCTTAATCCCTAAAGAGGATTCATCCTTGATAGACATTAAAAATTATAGACCAATTTCCCTCCTGAATTTGGATTATAAATTTTTTACTACAATTTTGGCAAACAGATTAAAAGGTTTCTTGAATGAGTTTATACATATGGACCAAAATGGATTCTTACCATCACAACAATTAAAAGATAACATGAGAATTATGTTAAATATACTGGAATACTATGAAGAACACCCAGACAAACAGGTCGCATTAGTCTTTATAGACACACAGAAGGCATTCGATAGAGTAAATTGGGAAATCATTTTATTGCAATTAGAATACATGGGATTTGGAAAGAAATTTATAAACACAATTAAAGCCATTTACTCAAAACAAATTGCCAGAATACTGATAAACAGGAACTTGACAGAAGAATTTCATATTGGAAAAGACACAAGACAGGGTTGCCCTTTATCTCTGTTACTTTTTATTTTATCACTAGAAACACTATTGTGTAAAATAAGGAATGAGGAAAAAATAAAAGGTCTTAAAACAAGTCAACAGGTTTTTAAAACTCAAGCCTTTGCAGACGATATGGTTTTCATCTTAGAAGAACCCCTAGAGTCATGTGTATCTTTATTAGAGACAATTGAGGAATTTGGAGCAGTGGCAGGCTTATTAATTAATAAAAAGAAAATAAATATACTAACTAAGAACATGTTAGAAAAGACTAAGACAAATCTACAGGAAATGACCGGATTAAAGATAGTGAATAAAGTTAAGTATCTGGGAATTTGGCTAACTAATAGATGTTCGAGTTTACAAGAAGATAATTACAATAAATTATTAACCCAAGTAAGAAAAGATTTAGATAAGTGGGGTAAAATATAACTTTCACTTCTAGGATGAGTAACAACAGTAAAATCATATGTGCTACCGAAATTTAATTTTTTATTCCAAACCGCTCCAGTTAATCTATCTAAAAAATTCTTTATGGACTTAAATCAAACAATAACTAAATTTATTTGGCAGGGGAGAAAGCCACAGATTAAAAGAAAGATGATGCAAGAGATAAAAGAAAGAGGGGGCTTGGGTTTACCATGTTGGGAGAATTATCATGCAGCGGCTATACTAACCTGGGTAAAAGAGTGGATTATTTTAGGAAATAGACGTCTTCTCAAACTAGAAGGATTTGATATACATCTGGGCTGGCATATGGCTCTTTGGAGAAATAAGAACACACAAAGTAAATGGTTTACCCAACATTATATAAGAAATATCTTAATTTGGACCTGGGAAAAAATTAGCAAAAAATACTATACTAAGACACCGTATTGGATATCACCCATAGAAGCACTAACATGCCCCAAACTATATAATTTCGAGGGAAAATTAACATATAAAGAATTACTGAATCCACAAGGAAAATTAAAATCTAAACAGGCATTGAACTCCCAAGGAGTACAAGTGGACTGGTGGACATATATGCAGATTAAATCTAAATATAATAGAGATAAAGAGAGAGGTATCAATGGTGAGTTACAAGAATTAGATAAAATTTTGATGGGACAAGAAAAAGGCATGATCTCGAAAACATATAGATTGTTGATGGAAATAGAAATAGGAGAAGAAATAATTAAAGACACAATGATTGCCTGGGGGAAAAATTTCGGATACCCAATTTACTTAAGAGAAATGGCAGGAGGTATGGCGGGATAATATGAAACTAGTAGTGTCCATGACATATAAAGAAAATATATACAAGATGATATACAGGTGGCAACGTTCTCCAGATAGATTAGCCAGAATGTTTAAGGGACAATCTGCAGAATGCTGGAAATGTGGGAATGAACGTGGCACATATTACCGTCAATGATGGACATGTCCGAAAGCAGTGGAATTTGGGGGGAAAATTAAAAGATGGTTAAATGAGATTTTAAATTTAAAGATTGATTGGCGCCCAGAGACATGCCTGCTTGGCTCCAGGCCAGAGAACATGAAAAGAGATGTATGGTATCTTGCTTTACATGTGATTACAGTGGCGAGATTGACGTATGCACAACTTTGGAAAAACCAAAATATCCCACCAGAGGAAGCTATAATTCAGAAGGTTTTGGACTGTGCTGAGGCGGATAAATTGACTAAAAAATTAAAAGATAAAGACCAAACACAATCATGTTTATCGTGGGAAAAATTCTATAGATGGGTAGAGAAAAGGAAAAATATAGTTTAAACTAGATGAGAAATTACATGTACTATTTAGAATATACTGTATAAAAAAAATGAGGTTGAATGGATTGGACTAATGTGTAAAGCTAGGTAGGATGTTCCGTCTTCTCCGGACTACAATATAAACACATAATACAGGACATTAAGGTATCAGATTAATACATAAAGATACAGTTGTTTTATGTTTTATGAGGGTGGTTTAGGGGTTTATGGGTTTTCTATGTTTATGTTTGCTCTATGATGTCTTGTTTTTTCTTTTGTTGTTTTTAACTGAAAATGTAAATAAAGATTATTTTAAAAAGAAGAGGTTGAACCAATATATAGTGTATTAATGGTTCAAAATGCAATCTTTACAATCTGTTTTGGCTGGCATAAGATGGGGCAATTCCTCCCTCTATTGATCTTGCAGAAGCTTATTTGCATATTCCCATTTTTTTTCTACTCCTTGTAAATTCCTCGGGTTTTGTTTTGGGGGAAATCACTACCAGTACTGGGCATTGCCCTTTGGGGTTTCCTCAGTGCACCATGCCTTTATTTAGGTGTTAGCTGTCTTGACAGCTCATCTCAGGGCTATTCCGGTCTGGGTGCAGTGTTACTTAGATAATATTTTAGACGGCTGGCTGTGAATCCCTCCTTGTGAAGTGGGGTCATGGGGTACAGATGGGTTTGCTGATCATGTACCTGGCTCCCTGCCACGTGGCAGCAGCCCTGCCTGAGCTACTCAACGTCATCGCCGTGGTGGCGGTTGACACCCCCAGATTTATGGTCATGGGGGATTTCAACCTGCTGTCTGTGGGTGAGGCGTCTGATGTGGCTCAGGAGTTTATGGCTTCCATGACAGCTATGGACCTGATCCTGTTTATTCATGGCCCTACCCACATGGGGGGAAACACGCTGGACCTGGTTTTTGTCTCTGGACAGTGGTTGAGTGATCTTGAGATAGGGGATATAGTCATCGAGCCCTTGTAATGGTCGGATCACTCTCTCCTTCACTTTGACCTTCAAACCACTACACCTCACCACAGGGAGGCGGAGCCAGTAAGATGATTCCGCCCCAGGCGCCTGATGGAGCCTGATAGATTTCAGATGGAGCTTGGGCCATTTCCTGAGGCTCTGGCACATGCCTCAACTGGAGACCTAGTGGCCGCCTGGGATAGAGTGGCTGCTGGAGCTCTGGATCGGGCCATGTCTTTGCGGCCTCTGACCCAGTGCCAATCTCATCTGGCTCCTTGGTTTACTGAGGAGCTAAGGGAGATAAAGTGCCAGAAAAGACGCCTAGAGAGTAGTTGGAGGGCCAGTCTTTCTGAATCCGACCAGACACTGGTAAGATCTCACATTAAGAATTACCTAGTGGCGATAAAAGCAGCAAAATGTACTTATATTGTTGCTCTTATTACATCATCTGATAATCGCTCAACTGCCCTGTTTAGGGTGACCTACTCCCTGCTCCACTAGGAAGCACGGGAGGACCCCTTGGAAGGTAGAGCCGAGGACTTGGTTCAGTATCTGCATGACAAAATCACTCAGATTCGGGAAGACCTGGACTCCGACTGGGTAGTTTCAGGGGGGATGACTGAGGCAGGTCTTGAGACTGTTATCTGGGATGAGTTTGATCCTGTGACCCCTGATGACGTGGACAAGATTCTGGGTAGACTGAACACGACCACCTGTTTGTTGGACCCATGTCCCTCCTGGTTAGTGCTGGCTTCCCGGGAGGTTACATGAGGCAGGCTCCAGTGGATTATAAATGCTTCGTTGGGTGAGGGTGACTTCGAAGGTTGTCGAGAGTGTGGTTGCGCGACAGCTCCCCCAACACCTGGATGAAACGACGTATCTGGATCCGTTCCAGTCGGGCTTCAGGCCTGGGTACAGCAGGGAAATGGCATTGGTCACATTGGTTGATGATCTCTGGAGGGCTCGGGACAGGGGTTGCTCTTCTGTCCTGGTCCTATTAGACCTCTCAGCGGCTTTTGATACCATCGACCATGGTATCCTGCTGCACCGGTTGGAAGAGTTAGGATTGGGGGGCACTGTGCTTCGGTGGTTCTCCTCCTTTCTCTCCAACTGGTTGCAGCCTGTGTTGGCAGGGGGGCAGAGATTGACCCCGAGGCCCCTCATATCTGGGGTGCCACAACTGTTGGTCCTCTTGCCCCTTTTGTTCAACATTTATGTAAAGCCGCTGGGTGAGATCATCCGTGGTTTTGGGGTGAAGTACCACCAAAAAGGGGAAATGTTTACTTAATTGGGGTTATAGCAAGAATTTTGTTATAATCTGCAAGAGAAAATAGGAAGAGCTTGCTTGTCTGAGCAGCTTCTTGTTAATTCAAAGATAGAGATCAATATCAGAATGTAAAACATTGTTTGAGAAGTCCAGGTCTTTGCTTAGCTGTTCAACAACAAACTTTATTCTTACCATGATATTGTTTTTCAACAGCAAAAGTTGTGGGTTTTTTTTTTTTTTTGCACATCTCCCATGTAGAATTAATTTATACAACTTCTTTTTAATGATAGATTCTTTGACATTAGTGGCAAGAATTAACTTTAGATAACTGTGGATTACATAATGAAATTCTGTTGTTCTTTGAGATTTCTCTCAGCATCTTTCATTTTGTTCTCAGACTGAACTTGCTGGGATGGCCTCACCTGGGCAAGATGGCAGTTCTTTTAAATTTTCTCCACTTGTAAATGCTGATGATTGATCTTCAAATATTTTGCAACTTTTTAAACCCCTCTCCATATTCCTGAGGAATATGAATCTATAATTTTCTTTATAAGGGGCTCATAGAGCTCTTTTGCTCTAGGCATAATATACTTCAACAATGAAAATAAAATCAAACTAAATGTCTAGTACTTAAATTATACTGATTATGATTTCTTTTTGTTTTTTTTTTAATTGAAAAAGTTTTACAATAAAAAAATTTTTCCCCCTTTTTTCACCCCTACCCCCACCCCCCCTCCCATCCCCTCCAACCTCCCCCCAACCCCAACCCCTCCCTCCCCATCCCACCCCTGACTTCCGCTACATATTTCTTAAAAAGAAAAACAACAACGAAAATTTTTAACAGCCAGAAAAACAAATACTATTATATACTCAATTCTATTCTAATCTAAGTTGAGAGGAAGAGAAAAGAATTAAAAAAAAAAAATGAAATAATGCAAAGAGAAACCCATAAACATGAATATCTGTCTAAAATTAACAATATTATAATAAAAGAAAGCACCAAAAAAGAATAGCCATTATAATGTTTAAACCAATTTAGAAACAAAAAGAGGAAAAAAAAATAAAATAAAATAAAAAAAACATTACTAACATTACTAATCCTATACCATACTCGATCACTCCAAAATTCTATACCTTACTTATTCATATTAGATAATACCAGCTAGTTTAATCCGAACTACTCCCCCTAATTCAAAAACACAAAAATCCCCCCTTCAGGGAAAAAACATGCAATATAATATAATCATAGATATATTATTATAATTTTCCATAACTCGAATTACAGTCCTCTTCTTCCTGATTGAAGTTAATTCTTCTTTCTTCACCTATATCCAATTGCGATACTCTTCATCTTCTGTCTGCCCCCATCAGTAAAACAAAACATTCCATATAAACCCCCCGTGTGACTTTATATGAATAACATCCAACCAAGAAGATGTTCACTCCTGTAGGTAGAATCATTCAAGCTAACGTATTCTATTTCAGCAAAAAAAAAAAAAACCCAATGCAGCTCCACCAAGCCTTAACAAAAGAATAAGAAAAAAAAAAAAGGAAATAGAAATCCTTGAAACTGCATCCAAATGTTCTTGTAAAAACTGTTTCAAATCCTGCCACCCTTTGTTATCCACTCTTGGTTGTAAGACGTTTTCATTTCCATTCTTTCCTCTTAGATAATAATTTCCAAAAAAAACCATGATAGGGTAATCACAAAACACTGCTACTATATAGATAACATCCAACCACGAAGATATTCACTCCTCCAGGTAGAAACATTCAAACTAACGTATTCTAAAAAAAACAAAAACAAAACCCCAATGCAGCTCCACCAAACCTTAATAACAAAAAAATCAAAAAGAAAAAAAAAAAGTCCTAGCAGCTGCATTCCCAGATGTTCTTATAACAACTATTTCAAATCCTGCCACCCGTTATTATTCACTCCTTCTGGTTGTGAGATATTTTCATTTCCATTCCTTCCTCTTAGATTATAAGTTCCAAAAAAAAACTATGATAGGATAATCACAGAACGCTGCTACCATTGCAGCCCTCTGTTAAACTTGCTCAAGATGTTAAATCCAATTCAGAATAAAAAAAGAAACTCCAAGTCAGGATGAAGACTTTATAATCCATAAATCCAAATCCATATAAACTTTAGGAATTTTATAACCGGTATCCAAAATTGTCCAAGCTTTCTGATAACAACTGCATCTGATGAAGGACTTTAAGACACTCATTAGTTAACTCTCGAATTTCCTCGTTAGAATCTGGTTCCTGCTGTTCGATATCACCATCCTTTTCTTGCGGTGCATTGGACCTCTGCTGCTGATCATCTTGAATAATAGTATTTCTTGAATCTTGCTCCAGCAGTTCAAGGTCCGGTGCTCCTAGATTAGGTTCACTGATGTAGTTTATTTTCCCATCTGAAAAGTCCATAGTAAGATCCTCCAAGAAACCAGATTGCGCTCCTTGTTCTTTTAACATTCTTTGATTCATTCTTTGAGTCTCATCCTTCTGTTTACCTTTTACAAGCTCTCTTTCTTGTTTCTTATTCTTAAGGTCTTTCGAAGCTCCCTTAAAAATGTTTTTATAAAAATGTTCCGCTTTTTCAATAGTATTCAAGCAATATCTCGCTCCGTGATATCTAAAAATTATACCGGCTGGTAAGTCCCATCTAAATGGGATATTACTTTTCTTCAATTCTTTAGTTAAGAAAGCAAATTCTTTCCTTTTCTTTAAAACCTTCGATGGTAATTCTTTAAAAATATTAATTTGTTCACCTTCTACGTGCACTCTGGCAGAGTAGGACCTTTGTAAGATGTCATCTCTCAACCTTTTATCAGTAAAGTAGACAACAACATCTCTGGATAAGTTCCTTTGTTTAGCTACTCGTGAGTTGACTCTGTAAGCTTTCTCTATACAACCACTGATTATGATTTCTTGTTGAGATGTGGGTCAAGGTGGCACGGAAAAGGAGAGCTCCGTATTCTGTGCCGATTTTTCGGCGTTTCAGGCCCCTTAGTGGGAGAGATCGGTCCTGGGGTGGACTGACAGAAAGAGGGATACTTTGGAGGAGGCGGTGTGGAGAGGTGCGGTCTCCCACCACACCGAGAAGAGCCCTTATTCCAGACGCGGGAAGAAGACAGCCAAGTTGGTCAGACCAGAGACTCATCGCTTCAAATTCTTAAAGCAGGAAGTGAAAGAGTGTGAAAATCGAGCTGAAAATCGAGGTGAGCAGGAGGACAAAAAGTTAAAATAATTTTATTGATGATTTCGGCGAGGAGATCAACCCTAGAGTACCGGAGAGACAGAAACACTTGGAAAGGCACATGCGGCAAATAACGAGGGGAGCGAAGTGACTCAGCAAAACCTGGCACATTAGTTCTATTCTTTGAAGAGACTTTTGAAAGAGAATACATCTAGGAGGAATAAATTTCGGAGGAAGAATGATAGGAAGCAGGACGCTGATTTTTCCTTTCTGAATCAAGCTACACCAACGGAGAAAAATAATATAGACAACAACTAAATTGGGGATACAAAGAAATTGCAAAAAAACGACCGCCATTCTTGACAGCAAGAGCGAAAGACGGTGTTTTTTTTCCTCTCTTTTTTTTTTTTTTTTTTTTGCTTTCTAATCATAAGAAGAGTGAAATAAATATTAGTGGACTTTGGAGAACTACAAAATTACAAAAACGAAATCTGTGGAAAGAACAGTAAATCTTATGTAATTAATTTTTAAAAGGAAATCTATATATATTTATACTCTCATTACATATTTATATACTATAGATATTTTTAATATATTCTAAATATAATAATCACCAATACTCCTACTGTGTAATTATAATTATAGTAATCTGTTTATTAGTAATTATCTTTTAATTAATTTACCTTTAGCTATATCAAATATTTTTAGAAGATTAATTTACCTTAAATAGTATTAATTAATAGACACATATATTTAATTAGTATTGTTTAAATATTGTAATATTGAACTAATTTGATTTTTATGTTTTGAGTGAGATCAAATCTTTGGAAATGTTTAATAGAAAAATTAAGTAATTATCTTAGTGATAGAATATTATAACATAGTTATATAGGATATATTTCATAAGATAGACTTTTATAGGATATAAGGTGTTTATAGCTTTGTATAGTATAATCAATTGAACTGATAATCAATTAAAATAATAGAGGAATAATAGAGATATAAAGAAAATTAGTAAGGCAATATAGATTGTGGTTAAATTCTTGAATATAAGATGACATTTAGCAGAGGAGTGATTGAAATAGAAGCTATTTAACCTTATTTAAAATTATAACAACAATAGTATAAGGGGAAAAAAGAGTTTTGATTTGATTGAGAAACGGATGTTAATTTGGGAAAGGTAGACAGAATTCTGGAAAAACAGTATAAAATCTTGAAAGAAATGTCATCAACTACAGTAACTACTGTAAAGACAGGGAAGAAGGTTACTCCTACATCAATAGGACTAATGGCATCTCCAGTGATGCAAAAAACTGTAGAAACAATTTTCGCAACTGAAAAACAAACCCCGACCATAAACATGCAGACGGTACAGACTACATTAACAACAAGAGACCATGCAAAAAATGCAAGAATGTATGTTCAAAAATCACAAGGAAACCAGGAGAGACTTAGATGAAATTAAAAATTCAGTCAAAGAAGACATTCAGAAATTAGATGGGAAAATGGACTCTATTCAGGAGATGATTACAAAAAATGATCAAAGTATTACAGCCATAGAAGAAAAGTCAGAACGAACAGAAGAGAAATTAGAGCTGCTAGAAGTAAAAATGACAGGCCTTAATAAAGAACTTGAAAGTATGGTAGCACAATTGGAAATGGAAAGAGCATCATTTTACATATGGTTTCAAAATGTACGGGAGGAAAGAGATAAGGACTTAACACAAACAATGGCTGAAATAATTGCAGAGATTTTGCAAAGAGAGAAGGATGAGATCATCAATGAAATAGATGAAGTGTTTAGAGTAAACACTAATTATGCAAGACAACATAGGCTCCCAAGAGAAGTTCACGTACACTTTGTAAGGAAGAAGGTCAGAGACATTATTTTTAAAATAGCCAAAGAAGAACCAATATATTATAAACAAAAAGAAATAATAACATTAAAACAAATACCCAAAAGAATCAGAGAGTGGAGGAAAGATTATGGATTCCTCACAGTATTATTAAATAAAAAACAAATACTATTTCGATGGTTAATGCCGGAAGGAGTACTAGATACATGGAAGGGGAGGAAGATAAAAGTGGATACGATAGAAAAAGCTCAAAACTTATATGACCAGATCATGGAACAAGAAGGAATAGATGACAGAGGAGAGGAGCCAAGGAGAAGAGGCCAAACAACATCGAGAAGAGAAGACCAAAAAACCCTACGTGAAGAGAACAACAAGGAGAAGGAAAAAGAAGAGGAAGGGGAAATTCAAGAAGAAGAAAAAGGAGTAATGACAAGAGCACAAGATCAAGCAAAAAAAAGGACAGGAAGTAAAGGAACAAAAAGAGGACTAAATTTTAAAAATGGACAAAAATTTGAAAATCATCAATAAACATAAATGGACTCAACTCTCCTATTAAAAGAAATCAAAAATTTAGAAAACTAATTAAACAAAAAGCAGACATAATATGCCTTCAAGAAATTCACATAAGAAAACAAGAAGAAAAGTATTTACAATGTAAAAAACTAGGGAACATATCACTAGCTGATGAGAATAAAAAAGGAATAGCAGTCTACGTTAAAGAAGAAATAGAAAGCAAACTGAAATATGTAAATGACACAGGAAGAATTGTGATGATTGAAGTTAATCTTTAAGGTAAAAATACGTTATTAGCGGTGATATATGCACCAAATGGTCAACAAAAAGAATTTTATCAAAACCTACATGAAAGAATAATAGAACAAAATATAGAGAATGTATGCCTATTAGGCGATTTTAATGCCATTGTAGACACAAAAAAAGATAGAAGTAATCAGAATAAAAAAGAAAAGAAAAATTTGTTCCCAAAAACATTTTTATCCCTCATAGAAGAACTAAATTTAGTAGATGTCTGGAGATTATATAATCCCGAAGAGGAAAAATATACATACTACTCCAATCCTCAAAAGTCTTGGTCAAGGATTGATAAAATATGGGCTACAAAGACCTTAATACAAGAAATTCAATCAATAGAAATAGGGGCAAATGAATGGGCTGACCATAACCCATTAATAATAGAATGGAGAGGATGGAGAAAAGGGAAAGGTAGATGGATGATGAAAGAAAAAGAATATATTAAAAGAATAGAAGAAGAACTGAAATGGTTCTTCAAGGATAATAATAAAAGCCAAACATCTTTACAAAATTTGTGAGACACAACAAAAGTATATATCAGAGGAATAACATTAGCTTATAATAGTAAAAAGAAGGAGAGGGAAAAAGAATATAACAAAATTTACAATGAGATTAAAAATTGCGAAGAGAAATTACAGGAAAGACCGGGAGACGAATAGATGTGAATTAATTGGGCGGCTACCAAACACAAATTAAATATACTGGAACAAGAAAAATATGTCAATACATTAAAATTCATAAAACAAAATCAATTTGAACAGGTAAATATGGAGGTGGATGGCTTATAAATTAAGAAAAGAAAGGGAAAAAAAGAAAGAATAATCCATCAACTGCAAGATAACGAAGGTAAATTACATTAGAGCCCAGAAAAAAAGAAAGAGATAGCAATTCAATTTTTTCAAAACTTATATAAGCAAGAAAAGGTGGAAGTAGAAGAAATAGACCAACACTTAAAAAAGGAGGAAATGCCCATGATAACGGAGGAGGAAAAAAAGATGTTAAATAGGGAGATTACGATGGAAGAATTACAGGAAACTGTTAGTAAACAAAAAAACAATAAAACCCCGGGAACAGATGGACTACCAATAGAACTATGTAAAGAATTAGGAACATCATTAAATGGGATATTAATAGAGGTGTACAATGAGGCATTAAAAGAAGCAAAAATACCAGAATCTTGGAAAGAGGCACGTCAGCCTCTCAACTTGCATTTCATTCAGGGCTGACATAGTAAAGAGGGAGTTAAATTCCTGTGGGATTAATAAGAGAGACTGCCGTAGAATGATTTAGATAATGACCAATAAGGATAGGAAGCAAGCCAGGAAAGGGAGGGAATTTGGAGCAGAGGTCATTTCCTGACTGCATATGCGTCCGTGAAGACGTTGTTCTAACAAATAAAAGTTTTTTTTCTTGTGTGTGTGTGGGGGGGGAGGCTATGCTGCCGTTTGGAGAGCCATAGAACCTTCCCCCCTTACCTGCCACTTATGGGAGTCCAGCAAAAGGCATCATAATTTTTTCCTTTTCTGAGGCAAACCTCCGGTGGAGATGGCTTTCTTCCATGGCTCTGATAAGGTTGTTACGGAGACGTCTGAAGGTCTGCCAACGTCGGCGTGGAGTAGCTTAGGAATGCATAAATATTTTTAGAAGAAAAGTTTTTGAAGAGAGCATTTTTTTTAATTTTTATTTTCCTGACTGTCTGTCCGAGTTCGAGTTGTCTAAAGAAATAAAATGCCTCTCACATTTTGATAATAAAGAAAAAAAAACTTTTATTTGTTAGAACAACGTCTTCACGGACTCATATGCAGTCAGGAAATGACCTCTGCTCCAAATTCCCTCCCTTTCCTGGCTTGCTTCCTATCCTTATTGGTCATTATCTAAATCATTCTACGGCAGTCTCTCTTACTAATCCCACAGGAATTTAACCCCCTCTTTACTATGTCAGCCCTGAAAGAAATGCAAGTTGAGAGGCTGACATGGCATATATTTCATTAATCCACAAAGAAGCGACAGATACAACACAAATTAGTAATTATAGGCCGATTTCATTATTAAACACAGATTACAAAATTTTTATGAATTTAATAGCGAATAAATTAAAAATGATATTAAATAATAAAATACATCCAGATCAGAATGGATTGTTGCCGACAAGACAAATTAAAAATAATTTAAGAATGGTGATAAACATAATAGAATACTACGACGTGCATCCAGAGAAACAAGCAGTGCTTGTTTTTCTGGATGCACAAAAAGCATTCGATCGCGTCAATTGGAAATTTATGACACAACAAATAAAAAATATGGAATTTGGAGAGAAATTTGGAAAGATAATATCTACAATATACACAAATCAGAAGGCAAGACTATTAGTTAATGGGGAATTAACAAATTATTTTGAAATAGGTAGAGGAGTAAGACAAAGATGCCCACTCTCGCCCCTGCTTTTTATTTTAACCTTGGAAAATTTGCTTAGGAGAATTAGATTAAACAAAAATATAAAAGGACTTAAAGTAAAAGGAGAAGAATACAAGGTCCAAGCTTTTGCTGAGGACCTTGTATTCTTTTCTTTTTTTTATTGAAAAAGTTTTACATTACATTTTATTATTATGAAACCCCCTTCCCCCTCCCCCTCCCGACCCCCTACCAAACCCCCCCTACCCCCCCTACCCCTCCCTCCCCCCCTTGACTTCCGCTATTTAACAAACATCAACCTTAACATATTTAACAATTTTTAAGGGTGAGATCCCTCTAAGAAAAGAAAAAAAAACTCTATAACCTTATTTTAAAACATTTTTAACCTTAAATAAAAAAACACTTACCCCTAAACAATCTATTTAAAAAATCTAGTAACATGTTTTGAGCATCATACGGATACTAAAAATATATAACATTAACTATAATTCCCAACATTGAGCTTGTAAATTCCATTACGTAAAATATCATTAAAAATCAAATTCAATAAATTCCATTCTTTGAATATCAGAAAAAAAAATACATTTCTCTTTAACATTTAGTCTAAATATCAAACTTATAAATACAATTACATGAAATATAATACTCCATTTCTCCTTAAAATAGAAATTTATCAAATTCAATAACTTTCTTTTAAATTACTTAAATATATAAAATTTAAATTCAGCTGAGCACTAATTGAAACTTTTTACTTTGATATTTATTCTTCATATATTCTACCCATTTCCTCCACTCCTTAACAAAAACTTCATGGGTCCTATCCTTCAAGTATGCAGAAATTTTGGCCATCTCTACCAAATTAGACATCTTCAATATCCATTCCTCTATAGTAGGCACATTATCTTTCTTCCAGTATTGACCTATCAATAATCTAGCTGCAGTAATCATGTGCAAAATTAATCTAGTATCAGTTGCTGAACAACCCTTAACTATTCCCAACAAAAAAAACTGAGGAGAAAACTCCAACTTCTTCTTCAAGATGTTCTGCATTACCCACCAAAGTTTAATCCAAAATGATTTCAATTTCCTGCATGTCCACCAAATATGGAAATATGTTGCATCCAAACAGTCACACCTCCAACATTTAGGTTGAACATTTGGATACATACATGATAGCTTTTTGGGATCTAAATGCCATCTATAAAACATCTTATAAAAATTTTCCCTCAAGTTCTGTGCTTGTGTAAATTTAACATTCTGGACCCAAATCTTTTCCCATGTTTCCAACATTACTGGTTCTGCAAAATTCTGTGCCCATTTTATCATGCAATCTTTAACTAATTCACCCTCTGAATCTCTTTCTAACAATAAATTATACACTCGTTTGATATGCATCGGCCCTTTACATTTTATCTGAGTCACCAAATCTTCTTCATGTAGCATCAATCCAATTTTCTGATCTTCTCTCCATCTTGCTTGAAGTTGAAAATACTGCAACCAGGTTAGATTGACTCCTTCTTCCAACAGGGTGTTCAAGGATTTCAAATACCATCTGCCCCCATCATTAAAAAGTATCTCTTTATACAACAACCCCCCGAGTGACTTTATATTTGGCATAATATGCCCAAGATCCAACCACAAAGGTATTTTGTAATCCAATTGAAGCTGGTGCTTCTTCCAAACTCTCAACCAGGCATGTCTTAAGATATGCCTATTAAATACACTGTCTCTCTTGTCTTCATAAAGTAAGTATGCATGCCATCCAAATTGCAAATCATGGCCTTCTATATTCAAAATTTCTCTTTTAGTTGTTCCAATCCAATCTCCAACTTGTGTCAACACTGCAGCTTCATAATATAAACGTAGATTTGGAACTTTAAGGCCACCTCTTTCTCGAGCATCTTGCATAATCTTAAGTTTAACTCTTGGTTTTTTCCCGTTCCAAATAAATTTATTTAAGCCTGCTTGCCATTCCATCAGAAATTTATCATTTTTAAGCACCGGAATCATTTGAAACAAAAACAGAAATCTAGGTAGAACGTTCATCTTAACCGCTGCTATTCTACCAAGCAAAGATAGTTGCAGCTTCTTCCATATGTCAAAATCCTTTTGAATCTTATGCCAAAGTTCCTCATAATTATTTTGAAAAAGTTTTATATTAGATGCTGCAACTTGTACCCCTAGATATTTCACCTTTGTGGCTATTTCAAAGCCTGCCACCCTTTCAAGTTCATTCCTTTGTGGTTCCAACATATTTTTAACTATCATCTTAGTCTTTTTCTGGTTCAGGCTAAAACCTGAAACCAGACCATATTCCTCTATAATGGTTTTCATCTGGATGATTGATTCCAAAGGTCGTGTTAGGGTAACAATCAGATCATCTGCGAATGCCTTTGTTCTGTAATCTCTTTGCCTTATAACTATTCCCTTCAGTTTGTCCGAGTCCCGTAGAGCATTCAACAGCACTTCCAAAGTCAATATAAACAGTAATGGCGATAATGGACAGCCTTGTCTTGTTCCTTTTTGTATGTTGAAGTTGGTAGTCAAGCTGCCATTAATAATAATTTGTGCTGTCTGTTCTTGATAAATTGCTGAAATCGCTTGTATAAACTGTACCCCAAAGTCCATTTTGTGCAATATCTTTTTTAGAAAATCCCAATTGACCCGATCAAAGGCTTTCTCCGCATCCAAAAAAACCAGCACCGCAGAGATCTGTTTCTTTTCCTCAAGATATTCCAACAAATCTATTAGTTGCCTGACGTTGTCCTTCATATGTCTACCTTCTATAAAATCTGCTTGGTCTTCATGAATCACATCTTGTATAACTGGCATCAGTCTGTTGGCTAATACTTTAGCGTAAATTTTGTAATCCGTATTCAGGAGAGATATTGGTCTAAAATTTTCAGGTTTAACAGATTCTTCTTCTTTAGGTATCAGTGAAATAAAGGCCGTTTTCCACGAGGGGGGTATTTTACCCCCCTGCTGAATATTACAAAACAAGTCCTTAAGATGCTCAACCAGTTCCTCTTGCAAAGTCTTATAATATACTGCCGTCAAGCCATCTGTGCCGGGAGCTTTAGATAATTTCAATTGTTTTATTGCATATAAAATCTCTTCCGATGTTATAGGTCGGTCCAGTCTATCACTTTGTGTACTAGAAATTTTTGTAACTCTCTTATTCTGCAAATATTCATCAATAAGGTCCTCTTTGATTTTATCAGCTTGGTACAATTTAGAATAATAAGTTAAAAAAGCTTGATGTACTAAATTTTGCTGATGCACTCGTTTCCCTTGGTACTCAATAGTGTTTATCATACGAGAATTTTGTTGTTTCCTCAAGGTATAAGCCAACCATCTGCCAGGTTTATTGGCGTTGCAAAAAGTATTATGTTTCGCAAATTGCAGATTCGTTGCTGTTTGATCCGCCATCAATATTTGAAATTGATCTTTCAGGAGTTTTATCGTTAATTGTACCTTTTCATCAGTCGGGTTCTTAATAAGCAATTGCTCTTTCTCCTTTATCTCTGTCTCCAAATCTGTTCTTCTCTTCTGACGTGTTGATCTGTATCTAGAATTTATATAAATCAGTACACCCCTCATATAAGCCTTGGATGCATCCCATACTATTTCAATGGGGGTACCTTTGTTCAAGTTAGTGTCAAAAAATTCTTTAACATTTTTCTTAAGGTCCATAATGTACTTTTCATATCTAAATAAATTTTCATTCATACGCCAAGATCTCCTTTCTCTCTTACCCAAATTTATCTCCATCCACACTGGACTATGATCCGTTAAGGTTCTGGGAAATATTTTTGTCTTAGTCACAATAGTAAGTAAATCAGTAGTGACCAACATAAAATCAATTCTCGAAAAAGATTTGTGTCTGTCAGAAAAAAAAGTAAAGTCCAATTCCTTAGGATGATGAATTCTCCAAACATCCTTCAACTCTAATTCTTCTTTCAATGAAAAAAAAGTCGGTGGAAGCTTATTCCCTTTCTTAGCAGACGTCTTTTTATCAAGCGTTGCATCAATCACCCCGTTCCAGTCACCCATAATCAAAAAAGACTTGTAATTCCACTGCAGTATTTTATCATTCAGCATTTTATAAAAACTTTCCTGCTGCTGGTTCGGGGCGTAAATGCCAATTAAGAGCGTCGTAGCATTCTGTACAGTTATTGCAACTGCAATGTATCTCCCCTCATCATCCGCTTCTATAAGTTTAGCTGGTATTCTTTTAGAAATATAAAAAACAAGTCCATTCCTTTTAGCCACACTAGAAGATATAAAATATGATCCAATTTTTGAAATTAAGAATTTCTGGTCCTGGGTTCTAATATGAGTTTCCTGCAAGCAAACAACATCATTATTATATTGCTTCAAATAGTGAAATATTTTTCTTCTTTTCTGTGGTGAGTTCAAACCATTCACATTCCATGATAAAATTCTGAGCGTCATTCTGAAAGTGGTCGAAGCCCTTTAAGCATTTCACGAAGACTCTCGCCAACCGCCGACGTCTTCGGTCTTGCCCCTCCCACGGCTTCAGAGTATAATTTTTTCCCCTTCATTCCATTCTCGTCCTGTGGTATCTTCCCCTGATGCATCTCCAATCTTTGCTTCCCTGCAGCTCGAGTTATACGTTGGTCCTTAGGTTCTTGCAACAATAAATCCAGATCGGGCTCCACCTCTCTTGTAGCTCTAGATTGCTTTGGTTTCACCTCAAAAAGTTCTATTAATGAATCCTCTGAAAAGCCTCCTACCGCACCTAGAATTTCCTCCCTTGGAACTTCTTGATTAGCCTGTCCTTCTTTTGGCAAAGCCTCTCCTTGAGTCCCCTCTTGAGAAGCCTTCTCAACTGAGATGTCTTCAATAGGTAAAAGTGTAGAAGAGCGGGGTGATATTGAAATTTTTTTCAAAACATTATTGTAGAACTGTTCCGCCTTCTCCACAGAGTTAATGCGATATCTTACATCCTCATGTCGTAAAATGATACCAACAGGAACATCCCACCTAAATGGGATCTGACGCTTTTTCAACTCATCCACAAGGAAACCAAAATCTTTCCGATCTCTTAGCATCTTTGGTGGTAACTCTTTGTAGACCCCAATTTGGTTGCCATCATGTTGAACCGTAGTTTGGAAGGAACACTGCAATATGTCATTTCTCAATTTCCTCTCAGTAAAGTAGATCACCACATCTCTTGGCAAATTCCTCTGTTTCGCTATACGTGAGTTGGCTCTATACAGCTTGTCAATTCTATTGTCAATCACAGCTGGTTCAACTTTTAAAATCTTCGCCAACACCTCCACACAGGTTGCCCTCAAGTTTTCTCTATTATTCTCCCTTAAGCCTCTTAATCTTATGGCAAACTCCATATTCCGAAATTGTAACATCGTGATCTCCTCTTCAAACCTCTGGTTCTGCACCCCCACCTTAAACATCTGTTCCTTTACTTCCTTTTTGTTGGCTTCCACTTCAAGATTTAAATCCTCCACTTTTTTTTCAATCACCAATAGGGCATCAGTGAGAGCTGTAGCTACTTTGGTTACACTCTGATGTAATCCTTCAGTTTTTTCTTCCACCAGCTCCTTCACTTCCCCCACCACCATTTTCATTTCTTTTTGATTTTTACTCATCCTTTCCTCCAGTTTGTTCATTTGACCAGAAAGCTCTCCCAAATATTTATGTAGAAATGCTTTCAAGTCTTCTGTCTCACTGTCCTGTGACTGTTTTGGCTGTTTTGAAGCTGACACTGACTTTTCCTTTGTCTGATGTGTGGGGGAATCCCCCCCCCCGTTCTCTTTGAAGCCATGCCTGAACAGAGTTTAAATCTTGGAAAAAAAGAAAAAAATCTTCCTCCTTTTCCTGACCTCCCCAGTTTTACAGAAAAAGAGTAAAATCCATTAACTTTTGCAATAAAAAAAGCTTGTAAAACTTGTAGATAAACACAATGCAATTACAGGCAGGCACACTTTCACTTTCCTGTTACACTTTCTTCTTTCCGCTTTCACTAGCTCTGCTTTAATCAGCCGCCATTTTCAAGCACTTTTACACTCAGACAGCTTGCTTTCCAGCGTTAAAAAAGTCCATTTAAGAGCATTATACTTTTCAAGAAAAATTCCAAATCTCACCAAGCTGGTTGAAATCCTTTAGAAATTAGCTTCGTTCGTTGGCGATTCCTCCCCGTCTTGTTCTGGCTAGCAGAAGTCCCGCGCCGCTCGGAGATCCAGCAGCTTGTAAAGGGAGCCCAAACGAGAAGCGCTTGCCAGGGCTCAAAAAACTCCCCTGGCTGCACTTCTGGGGCTCAACCTGTCACTGCCCACTCTTGCTCCCCCTTATTACAAAAGGGGAGCTTTTCGAGCCGCTTTTAAGCAAAAAAAACGGCTCTACAGGCGGCGGGGGCGGCGGCCGAACGAGCGAGCCGCCCTGCGACGAGGCGATCGCAAACCGGAAGAGGACCTTGTATTCTTCATAGAAGACCCATTAGACACACAATTAAAATTGATGGAGGAAATTGAGAAATTTGGCGAGGTGGCAGGGTTAAAAATTAACAAAAACAAGACCAAAATTTTAACCAAAAATCTAAACACAAAACAAATAGAAGAACTGGAACAACAATCGGGACTGCAAGTAGTTAAAAAGATAAAATACTAAGGTATAAATTTGACAACTAAAACTATAGCAATCAAAGACAATAACTATGGAGAACTAATACAACAAATTAAAAAAGATCTAGAGAGATGGGAGAATTTAAAACTATTGTTATTAGGACGAATAGCGGCGATAAAGATGAATATACTCCCAAGGATCCTCTACTTGTTTCAAACCATCCCGATTAAATTAGAAAAATTTTTTTTTACAAATCTGAATAAATTAATAGCAAAATTTATATGGGAGGAGAAAGAAACGAGGATAAATTTAAAAACACTACAAGACGATAGATCAAGAGGAGGCTTTGGCCTACCTGCCTGGGAAAAATATTATAGAGCGGCAAGTTTAATATGGATTAAGGACTGGGTTAATTTGGACAACCAAAGAGTATTGAAATTGGAAGGTCACGATCTATTAAAAGGCTGGCATGCTTATTTGTGGAACATCAGAAATAAAACATACATTTCAAAAACCATATAATAAGAAATTCATTAATTACCACTTGGTTGGAAATCAAACGCAAGCACTACATAAAAGTCCCAGGCTGGATATCTACACTAGAGGCAACAATGCATCCCAATGTAATGTATCCCAACACATCAACTACACAAAAAATAATAAGATATAAAGAAATTCTGGATATAAATAGGAGACTCAAATCCCGCCAAGAGCTTAGGGACCTGGGTATAGAAATAGACTGGTGGCCGTATTTATTAATACAAACCAGATATAAAAAAGATAGTGAAGAAGGAGGAGTTGATATAAAACCTAACCAATTAGATAAACTACTAGAAACCAAAGAGGGAAAATTAATTTCAAAGATTTACAAATATCTACTTGAGTTCGATTTGGCAGAAAACATAGTCTAAGGCCAAATGATAGCCTGGGCTAGGAATATTGGAAGAAATATACAATTAGAAGAATGGGAAATCATTTGGGAAAATAATTGTAGAATAACAAAGGCAACAACGTACAAAGAGAACCACTACAAGATGTGGTATAGGTGGCACCTAGCCCCAGCTAGATTGGCAAAAATGTATCCAAATTGTAACCCAACATGTTGGAAATGTAGACAATCACTGAGAACATTTTATCATCTCTGGTGGCTCTGCCCAAAAATTAAATTAGACTGATTCTTCCCAGATCCTCTTTAACACAGTTCTAATTATTTGCTCCTGCTCCAGTTATCTGCTTCTAATTTTAGATACATGAGATAGCGATAAATTTTCTACATTTGCATTTATGTCTATTTAAATCACACAATGAGCTACAAAATGTAAATGGTGCATAATGTTTGTTATTCTATTCCTCTTTGTATATCAATATTGTTGAAATGAAGATCAAAAATCTGTATATTGAAAAAATCTGGAAAAGTCAAAAAATTCAGGGTCATGTAATTAGTTTTGTATATAATTTCTGGAGAGAAGAATGTAGACTTAAATTCATTTCAAGTAACAAAGTGAATTTTTAATATAACTTTATCAAACCTTCTTAGAAAAGAAGCTGTCTTCTGAAAAAGGCAGTTACAAAAGATGTATTAAGTAGTTTCACCTTGTCCCCCATTATTATAATTCAAAATTCAGTTAATTCAAAGAAGTTAAAAAAAAATAGTGATAAATCAGAGAAAATCAGAAAATTTCCGAGAGTAATAGTGAGGTGGCAAATTATTCAAAGATCACATCCACCAGAAATAATAAAAGTTACCTTCAGATTGATTACATTTCCAACATTTCTTTGAAAATTCTTTATATACCACATCTTTGATAATTTTATCAGGAGTTAAATACAATCAATATACTATTTTTATTAAAAAATCCTTTCAAATTATAATTCAAAATACTTTTCAAACCTTGTATATACATATTTTCCCATTGATCAAGCATATTATAATAGCCAAACTTTGTAGTCTATTTAACTATATAGTCAGACATTCATCTTCAAGATTTAAGGGCTGTTTTGGGGCTGAGCATTTGTTATGTCCCTAGGCAAAGTCCCTATTCTTCCAAACAAATTGAGAAACATGCCTCTGCCCTCAACCTCTTCCAAAACATACAGTAACTTCATTAGCTTCCATATAATTATTAAATATATAGTTTTCAATGTATGTATACAGATCTCAGTTGCTAGCTCCTATGCTCCATTAAAATAAATCAGAAGATTTTATTTGCAAATGTAAATTACCCTTTAAAATAATTGTGATGGTTTATGTACCTTTTTAAAAACTGTGCTGCTCATATGGTTAAATTAATCCAGCGTTCTGATATGTATTGCCTTGTTTTTTTAATTTGGTCAGAAGCATATAATACGGTGTTTTGATCGTCTCATGTGGATTAATGATCTTAAACTATATCTGCTGCAGGCTAATATGTTTAATTTGGCAAACAGAGTTCATTTAACCTCTATGACTATAAGCACAATATACTAAGATGGCATCAATCTTAAGAGATCCTGCTAGCTCTGGCATTGCTAGAATAACCTGGGAGAAACAGTGTCATTACTTACAGGTTGAAAAAGACATCAACTGAAGGCAGCATTACTGACAAATGTATTCTTATTTTTGTGTATTTTTAAAGGTCACAGCTGCTGAACCTGTTACAGTTGTATCGTGTTTCCCCGAAAATAAGACCCTATCTTATATTTTTTTGAACCCTGAAATAAGCGCTTGGCCTTATTGCCATGCGCTCAAAAGCCTGATTGGGCTTATTATCAGGGGATGTCTTATTTTGGGGGAAACAAGGCATTTTGGGGAAAACCTGCTACCTGTCTGTCTCTCTTTCCTAAAGCACAGTAGGATTGTGCATGTTCTTCAATAGTTACCCTTCTGAATACATAGGAACACTTTAAAAGCATCTCTTTTTGAATTATTAATTGGCTGCCCATTCTTCCAACCTTGCACGATTAATAATCAGGAAGGTCATCTGATTGTTTCTAAATATATGTGCGTCAACAGGCATATTATGGGGGAAAATGAAGATTTTACTATAGATGCTTTTTTTTTTTGAAAGGGACTTCCACAGTGCTATTGCAGTATGATCTTTGATTATAGTCAAACCTTCCAGTCTTGAAGGGCTGCAAAAGAAAAGCAAAAGTGGCATTATCTAACCCCCAATTCTGTGCAAAAGGAACATAGAATAAATTGCTTAAATACCTTCCCCTTATTTCATGTTTGGTACATTTGCCCATATAAATCTTAGCAGTTCTACTTATATGAATTTTCAGACTTTCCTTCTTTTTACATAGTAAAACAAGATGGTAGAGCAAGAATAGTCAATTCTTGAACTTCCAGAGTCACTGGATTGAAAAACAAATGAATAAAAAATATGAAATTCATTTTAATATGTTTTAAAATAAAATGAAGCTGACAAAAATTAGCTGAGTTCTCAAACACATTGTGCAAAGTCCAAATGTAGAATTGCTCAGTTTTCATTTAGCACTGAGCTAAATAGCACAGTTGCTATTGTTCTCTTCCTTTAACAGATGAATATAACTCTTCTATAATTTTAACAGAACACTCCTGGGGACATACATTTTAACCACTCTCAGTCTAAATGCACAGGAAGAAGGATGATCTCTTTGTTTTTTATTGAAAGAGTTCTGGCTTTGGATCTATATTTTGATTTAACATCTCTTCCAGCCATCGTTTTATCTGATGCCAAAAATCCCTAGCTTTCAGACAAACCCACCACATATGATAGAAGGTTCCTGGCACTGCCTTACATTTCCAGCACATTGGTAAGAGGTTTTTGTTCATTTTAACTAATCTTGTGACTGGGAGATGCCACCTATAAAACATCTTGTATAGGTTTTCTTTCTACATAGTAGCTAAAGTTAATTTTCTATTTCTCTCCCATAATTCCTGCCATTTATCTAAATCAATACTATAATCAAAGTTTTTGCTCCAAGCTGGCATGGTTTCTTTCACCTGTTCTTCCGCCATGACACATTCCAGTAGGTATTGGTTTATTTTCCTTATCACCTTGTCTGCTCCTAATAGAATTTTATATAGTTCCATCTGTTCTGTCTTTATACCCCATTCTTTTTTGTCTTTTGTGTATCGTGACTGGACTTGTAGATATGCCTACCATTCCAGTTCTATTCCTTCCTCGTGTACATCTTTCCTAGATTGTAGTTCTCCTCTTTCATTTAGTGTATCCTTGTAAGTAACTACTCTTCCTGATTTAATGAAGTTTGGGTGTAAAAACATCTCCAATGTCAATAACCAGTTTCGAATTTCCATGTAGTTTCGTTGTTCGATTTTTACCCAAACATCCAATAGAGCCCGTCTAATGTGGTGCTTCTGGAAGTACTGGTGGGCCCAGTGTCTTCCATCCCAAAGGACAGCATGTCACCCTATTTGCATATTGTGTCCTTCCAGCATTAATACCCTCCTATTTTTAGATTTATCCAATCTCTTACCCAAGTAGGTTCTGCCACTTGGTAATATTTTTCCCAATTGGGAAGGCCAAATCCCCCTCTTTCCTTAGAGTCCTATAATACTTTTAATTTAATTCTCAGCTTCTTCCCTTGCCAAATAAATTTAGATATGATTTTATTTAAATTTCCAAAAAAACTCCTTTTCTAATCTTATTGATATATTTTGAAATTAAAAAAAATATTTTTGGTAATATGTTCATTTTCACTGTTGCAATTCTCCCCATAAAGGAGAGTTGCAAATTTTTCCACCTGTCCAGATCCACCTTGATTTGATCA
The DNA here is from genome assembly GCA_030761175.1 of Masticophis lateralis. Classification (NCBI taxonomy): domain Eukaryota; kingdom Metazoa; phylum Chordata; class Lepidosauria; order Squamata; family Colubridae; genus Masticophis; species Masticophis lateralis. The sequence continues at coordinate 70,952,348 of JAUDYJ010000004.1, read as the reverse complement.
ATTAGTTTATTATAATTATCCTCTTTGAGTGTAATGCATCTAATTGAATTCCTAAATATCTCACTTTCTTTGCTGTCTGGATGTTTATTCTCCCAATCAGTTCATTTTCTTGAGATTTAGTCATATTTTTTCCTTGTTTACCTTCAAACCTGTTACTTCACCATATTCTCTTACATTAGCCTCACACCAGACTGTGATGGCTCTTCTATAATAAACACAAGTTCATCTGCAAAAGCTTGTACTTTAAAAAATTCTTTCTTAATTTCTAAACCTTTAATTTGTTTATCTTTTTGGATTATTCTAGTCAATACCTCTAAGGGTAATACGAATAATAACGGCGATAATGGGCATCCTTGTCTTGTACCTTTTTTGATTTTGAAACTTTGTGTTGTTTCACCATTAACTACTACTCTGGCCTCCTGTTTGCAATAAATTGCCTTAACTATATTTATAAAATTCTCACCAAATTCCATGTATCTTAACTGATTCAAAATAAAGTCCCACTTGACGTTGTCAAATGCTTCTTGCATGTCAACAAATATATTATACCAATTGCTTTTCGTTATGAACTTCATAATATTCCAACACATCCAGTATGGTCCTAATGTTATTTCTTATTTGCCTTTTTGGCAAAAAAACCATTTTGGTTGGCATGAATGAATTAATCCAAAAATCTCTTTAGTCTTTCAGCCATTATTAACATGAATATTTTGTAGTCCAAATTTAACAAGGATATGGGACGATAAAAAATGCATTAAATACCTCTAATAATGTTGGGCCTAAAGAGGCTTGTAGGTTTTGATATATTTCTGATAGTAGTCCGTCAGGACCTGGTGTTTTATTATTTTTTTGTCTTTTGATTGCCTCTGTTAGTTCTAAGAATGTTATATCTTTATTCAACATAATTTTTATGTGTCCTGGGACTTTAGGTAGTTCGGCTTTCTGGAAACATTGTAATATTTTATCTTCAATATTACATTCCTCCTCTTTGTATAGTTTCTTATAAAACTCAGAAGTTACATTTCTTTTCCCTTCATTTTGGTATTTTATCTTTCCCTCTTCATTATATAATTTACTAAACCACCTTCTATCTTTCTGTTTCTTCAGTCTATAGGCTAACCATCGCCCTGGTTTATTTGCATTTTTGAAGAAGTTTTGTTTAGTACATTTTATTTGCTGCGCTAGGTCTTCCTTCTCAATAATATTCAGCTTGTGTTTGATTAGGTCCATTTGTTGTTTCAGCTCCTGTCTTTGTGGTTCCTTTTGTAATTCTACCTCTAGTCTACTAAATTCTTCCTCTAGAAGAATTATTTTCTTTTGCCATGTAGGCAATTGCAATACCTCTCATGTAAGCTTTTGCCATGTCCCATAACTTTTGACTATTTGTGTCTTCTTTCTTATTTTCCTGAAAGAACAAACGCATTTGCTCTTCCATCTTTAATTTAAATTCTTTATGTTTTAAAATTGTTCTTTTTAAGGTCCACCTCCTTGTTTTCTTTTGTCTTTTCCATCTAATTTTAACTGGGTTGTGGGCTGCCCAGAGGTTTTTGTCAATTACAACTTCTTCCACCTCCAAATTTAATTCTGTTGGCATCCAGACCATGTCAATTCTAGATCATGATAAGTGTCAAGCCAAGTAGTATGTACTGCTTTTTCCCCAAATTTCTCTCTCTTCAACTTTCCTGAATATTCAGTTCCTCTGCCATTTTGGAAAAGGTGTTGGGTAGTATTCTTCTAACACCTTTCCTTATTTTATCACTTCTATAGTCTAAATGTCTGTTCACTATTGTGTTGAACTCCCCCAGAATACAAATATTATCATTTTCTATCTTTCCAATAACATTATGTAACTTCTTATAGAATTGTTTTTGCCCCTCATTCAGGGCATAGATTCCCACAAGAACCACCCTTTTTTGGTTCAAAATTACCTCTACTATTAGTATCCTGCCTTCCTCCTCTTTATAGATTTGTCTTATAATTCTTAAATACCTATATTATACAATAGTTCTCGAGTGTCTATATCATACAACAGTTGAAAGCAGGAATAGATTGATAGGGGAGTGGAATATTATAGTATCACTTAATGTTAATAAATACTGCCTGCTGTAGCGGCCACCATCTGGTTTGAAATTATTCTCCTTATTAGTATATATATAAAAATACATAACAAAATCAACAGATGTAGAATGTCTCTAACCTTCACAGTGCAGTTAAGTTGTTGTTTTGGGGTAAATTCTTTTAGTCCTTTAAATCAACAAATTCTTATTTAGTTATTTTTTTATTTTGTAGTCAGGCAAATCTTAATCCACTTCAATTCAGCATTTTGGATGGAGGATGGAAAGTAACTTAAATGCGTCATTGGAGAAGTAATGGCACAGGCCGGGCTCCATTCGCCTGGCTCTCCTCACAGTGCCACTATACACACACACACACACACACACACACACACACACACACACACAAAGACATCTCCCTCAAGAGGCCTCAGATGCTGAGCAATTTTTTTTCTTTTCCCCTTCCTGTCGCCAACTCGAGACGCTTTGCAGCGCAGAGGTTTGGGGAGGGAAGCGGGGTGCGTTAAAGAAATGTAAAAGGGAAGCAGGGTGGGTGGGTTGGGAATGAGCCACTGCTTAGCTCAGCCCTGGGGAGGGGAAAGAGAAAGCATCCCTGAGTGGATGTGGCATTTTGGCAAGGCCTTGCTGGACCTCTGCGGGGTAAGGGCAGCAGCAGCAGGAGCAGGCAAGGCAATGAGTGCTGTTTGTTGTTCCTCATCATGATGTAAAAAACAAGCCTTGCCTCAAAGAGATAGTGGTCTGATGAAAATAAGAGGTGTACCTGGCATCCAGGACCGGGAATGGCTCCTTCAGCATCTGGAGGCTGGAGAAGTTTCCAGAGCATGAAATAATCTGGCCTCCAAAGCAACAAAAGCAAGCAATGCACCATCTGAGCTAATAAAAAGCATCTCCAGTGAATAACATACTGCAAATTAATCCATTATCCTCCTGACACTTACCACTTCAGTGCTAAACTACTTCACTTCATCTGTTTAGATGAAAAATGGAAACAGGTGTTATGCATATATTAATGGCTTTTCACCTGATGCATCTGGAGCATCTCTAGTTTGGAAATATAATGAGATAAAATGCCCCATTAATCATAGTAGATCATTAGTTTTATGACATTGTTCATCCCACATACCTTCGCATACAAAAACTGTACTGATCTGCTAGATGTTTCCAATATTTAACAGCTGTTTTTGCCCTACTAAAAGCTATAGTGAAAAATCCCAATATTGTTCTTTTAAAAAAATACTAACAGAAAATTTTGTGAATTTACCAATATGTACCATAAACTAAGGATGTCAATCAACATTACATTTCTGGCATTTTATTTTAGGCAAATTTGAGTTATAATTTTATAGTGAGTTGCAATAAGATAGCTACAGTATATTCTAATTATTAAATATGATTTTATTATTGATTTTTTTAGAGATTCCTCTCCATTTCTCTTTATATTCATCATAAAAATGTGTTTTTCATTTACATAATATTATTGTATCCATTGCTAAAAGGTGTTTGCTATCTTTAAGAAACCATAAAGGAAAACAATTTTAAAATTGTATAACAACTGAAGCAGAAAGTAATGCAAAGGATTGGGACAAGAAAATATGAGCACCCAATTACTTTTAACATTTTGCATTCATGCTAATATATTGCTGTCCCAAAGCATAACATGTCTGTTCTGCATAGCAGATATACTGTACTTGCATGTTCTAGAATTTGTAGAATTAAATTATTTCTTTTATGAAATGCTCAAAGCTCAGAGCTAAGATCTGCATGCCTGATGTTCATTTGTTAAAGAAAAACTGAATGTACAAACAAAACCACTCAATAGATTAATACACAAAGATAGCATTTCTGAGCTGTAACTATTGGTTTCCTTAGCAATTGATTACAGCATCAAATATTTAATCCTATATTACTGATGATATCAGATACTGAATATTCAGTATGAAGTATGAAGTATTAAATATATAATATAAAGCAGTTTGGTTTAAATATTGATGATTAAATATTTGCTTTTTCACTTGAAATAGAAAATTATGTTAAATACTCTGCCAGTTTGACAGAGAATGGAGGAGGGGAAATGAACAGAAAGATTATTTATGTTTAGGGAAACTAAGCAAAGTCAAGAGCATTTTCAGTATTGTATTGAAGGAGCCTTGGTGGTGCAGCAGACTAAAGTGCTGTTATGTAGCATTTAGCTGCCAGCTGCCTGCAATTACTGCGAGTTCAAATCTCACCAAGCTCAAGGTTGATTCAGCCTTCCATCCTTCCGAGGTAGGTAAAATGAGGACCCGGATTGTGGGGGCAATAAGCTGACTTTGTATAAAAAAGAACAACCCTTAGGGAGGGCCGAAAGCCCTACTAAGCAGATATATACAAAAGTATGAAGGCTATTGCTTAACGCATTTAAGCCGCCCTGAGTCTCCGGAGAAGGGCGGCATATAAATCGAACCAATAAATAAATAAATAAATAAATAATAAATAAATAAATAAATAAATAAATAAATAAATTAAAAAAAAAAATAAAAAAAAATAAATAATGCAAGTACTATAAATCAAGAGTAACATCAATTCTGTTGATTGACTGCCAAAATTACTAAAAGATGAAAAATCAAGGTATCAGGGTGCTAGATCAATATTAATTAAAATATATTTTCTTTGGTAAGATAGAAAAATATGGGATAAACAGCATCACAAGCAGATGGATTCATAAGTGGCAGACAACCACACGCAATGTGTAGTCCTCAATGACACTACATCTTAATGGAGGGAAGCATGCAATGAAGTACTCCAAGAATCTGTCTTGGGTCCAGTACTCTTCAGAAACTTCATAAATTATTTAGATGAGGTGATAGAAAGAGAAATCATCAAATTTGCAGACAACACCAAGCTATGGGAAATAGCCAAGAGTTTGGAAGATACATTCAAGATACAGAAGGATGCAACCACATTCATCCATTTTAACGTTGTACAAGATTGGTTTTATTAAATAACATTTCATGTTGTTCCAATACAAGATGGTAGGAAAATAAATCTAAATTTTAAAAAATAATTTTTAAATACATGTGCTTTTGAAATAGATTTTGTATCAAACAATGCCTTTTAAAATGTTATGTGATCCTTTTTGAGCTTCAAACTGTGTTAGGATATTAGGGAAGGCCCAAATTAACAACCACCTTTCCTTTAAATTCTGTTCTGCATGTTAGGTAATTGATGACTGAATGTATGTATATATTAATAAAAAACAAAGTCCACAAGTCTTCTGCACCACAAGCAAGGAGTTGTAGTGGTGCAGTGCTTAGAATGCAGTATTGCAAGCTAGCTCACTGCTCAGTGCCAGGAGTTCAGTTGTGACTGGCTCAAGGTTCACTCAGCCTTACATCCTTCTGAGGTCAGTAAAATGAGGACTCAGATTGTTGGGGGAAATGTGCTGACATTTGCAAACTGATTAGAGAGAGCTGTAAAGCACTATGAAGTGGTATATAAGTCTAAGTGATATTGCTATTGCTATTTCTAACATATGTTATCAGGAAATCCACAGAGATTTCACAATTATATAATTCAATCACATGTTTTGTTCAGGGTCTTAAATGAAGACATCATCCTGGCAAACATAATTGGAAGAATTATTTATAAAGAGGTTGAAGTTGCTTCTTGCTATCTTGAAAAGTTCTGATCATAAAAGAAAATGAAAAGAAAAAAAATGTACATTTAAAATGTTATTTACAAATATTCTTGAATAATAAATAATATTAAATAAACCTTAAATGTATCCCATGATGGCTTCTTCTTTTTTCAGAAAACATTCTGCAAATAGTGGTACATAGATGAATCATTACAGTGCTTTCTTTTGTTCTCATTGAACATATAGGCAAATAAACCTACATGTTGCTTCGAAATATAAATGAAAGTAAAAACAAACAAACTTAGTCTTCATTGAAATATCTTTTTTGTAATTTTAATGTAGTTGTGTTTACAAATACGAGCAGTATTCATTACTTTATCATTTTCTTTTTTTATTGGACCTGGGTACCTTCGAGACCGTCTTCTGCCACCAGTAGCCTCCCACTGTCCAGTCTGCTCCCACAGAGAGGGTCTCCTCAGGGTGCCATCGGCCAAATTATGTCAGCTGGCAACACCCAGGGGGAGGGCCTTCTCTGTGGGAGCCCCTGCCCTTTGGAATGAACTGCCCCCAGAAATGCGTAAGATCTCCGACCACCGTGTATTTCGCTGTGCCCTCAAAACCTTATTGTTCTGCCAGGCCGGGCTATCAATGTAAAGATTTTAATTGGTTTTAAATGTGAGATTTTAAATTTGGGGGTTTTATAATTGAGCCAAACTATTTAATAATTTTAATAATTTTTAAATTTTGTCTGTCTTTGTGCTTTTAATCAGGCTGTACACCGCCCTGAGTCCTTCGGGAGAAGGGCGGTATAGAAATAAAATTATTATTATTATTATTATTATTATTATTATTATTATTATTATTATTATTATTATTATTATTATTATTATTATTATTCTAGCCTAGTGATGGAGAACCTTTTTGGCACCAAGTGCCAAAAAGGGAGCATGCACGCGAAGGTCATCTGTGCTGCCACCCAGAAGAGGAGCTGCCCAGGGCGCATACACACACCCAAAAATGAACTGTTGCGTGAGCATGTGCGCCAGCCAGCTAATTGTCACATGCGCCTGCTCACACAGAAAAACAAACGACCAGCTCTTCCAGTTTCCAGCACTGATGCACGCAAAAAGGCCAGCTGATTGTTGTACGCACATGTGCATCAGAAATCCGGAAGAAGAATGGGCAATGCTGCATGTGCGAGGCAACATGGCTGTATGTGCCACTTTGGGCATGCGTGCCATAGGTTCACCATCACAGTGCTAGCCTATATCCATCCATCCATTTGCTATTTGAAAATTTCACAGCGCTTTTAAGAATATTTATTTACTTGAAACTGAAATCTGTGCAATCATTTAAATACAGATCTTAAGACAATTTTAAAAACTGTACTGTATTTTGCCCTGCCCTCTACATTCTTTGTGAAACAGAATTAGCTAAAAATTGGCAAGATAATTGGATGATGACTTAGTTTGTCATTATCACTATGGAATCTTCCATCTGTCATTTGGAAAAATTCCTTCTTCTATTTCACTCTCTAAATTAAACCAGATTACAAGTGAATTATTCCCATGTTCAATATTGCTGTCACAAATAACTGCTATTATCCGAGCTGTTTCAGAAAATAATCTTTAGTTAATTGTGCAAAAGCACAATATTTGCTCATGTCTAAAATGGCCCTGGGATTTATAGTTTGCTAATATATTTTGCCTTGCTTCTTTTAAAATATGTATTGATTAGTCTATTTCTTTTTTCTTTTTTTCTAATTTTAAAAACAGCATATTGACATTTATTCAAATATATCATGTAAAAATATCCTTTCCATTTTTCTCCTTTTAAAATGGAAATGATATTTACCATTCATTATGTATACTGCCTTCTTGAAAAAAAAATGCAGAAATAATATTTCTCTTTCATAGAATTTTCCATTCAGTCTTTCAGACCATGAATTTTGTCTCCTTTCTTTCAAAATGAGTCTTGACATTAACAATGCATTTGTCCCTGGTTTATGCATTGCAGTGCTGGTGGTGCCTTCATATTGAAAGAGATTAACTTCTGATGACATTCACAGCAACAATGATTGGTGTTGGTGTACTGAACTGGAAATTTAGAAAGATGAAGCTACCGCCATGACAAATTTCATGTTTTATCTATTTTTTTTTTCTGATTGGCCTAAGAAAGGCACTTGGGAGCACTGATTACTGTGTTTCAGAAGCTTTGGAAATTAATTATAAGAAGGCAAAGTGACCTAAAACATATTTGGACATTAAATAATTATCCTATCAAGTTGATTAAATCATGCAAATACCTAAGTACAGTCCTTCGTGCTATGATTTCATGCAAATTGCACAAAGAATATATAACAGTGGTGAAATCTAATTTTTTTGCTATTGATTATATAAATAAGTATGTAACAAATAAAATGTATATGTATATAATTGGCTGAAAGATAAATTGGATATTACTTTTAATATCCAATTAAAACAATTTTAAACAATTAAAACATTTTTTTCCTACCGGTTCTGTGGGCATGGCCTGGTGGGCATGGCTTGGTGGGGTCAAAAAACAGTTTCTGTCTTTTGACCCCCGTCAAAAGACAGAAAAACTCACTTTAACAATGTCCTGCTGAGCAGGGGGTTGGACTAGATGACCTCCAGGTCCCTGGATTGCTGTGTTCTTTCAAGGTATCCTCTGAAGCTGCGTCTAGTGCTAGGTTTGTGGTCCTTCCTTCCTCTCCTTTTTCCCTCCTTCCCTCCCTTTCTTTTTCTTTCTTTCTTTCTTTCTTTCTTTCTTTCTTTCTTTCTTTCTTTCTTTCTTTCTTTCTTTCTCTCTCTCTCTCTCTCTCTCTCTCTCTCTCTCTCTCTCTCTCTCTCTCTCTCTCTCTCTTGCTTTCTCCCTTCCCTCCCTTTCTTTCTCCCATCCTTTTTTCTTTCTTTCTCTCTCTCTCTGTCTCTCTTTTGCAGCACCCACCCCACACCCCGTTTTTGGCCTAGCAGGCCTCAGGGAAGCCTCCTGGAATAGGTAGTAAAAATGCTTTAAAAAAGTAAAAAAAAAAGTCCAGATGATCAGCTGTGCTGCACAATCACTGGAACTTTTTAAAACTTTTTAAAGCATTTTTTTACTATCAGTTCGAGAGAACGAGTAGCATTTTCTCTACCAGTTCAAGAGAACCGCCCCAAATCAGTAGCATTTCATCCCTGATATATAACATAAAAAGTACAGAGTGCTTCAGCAGGATTGCAATCAGTCTTCTATAAGGGTCATTATTTGTACTTACTGCAGTCTAAATGTATTCAGATAAAGTTAGAGCACAACTGTTATTCAATGCCCAATTAAGCTCATACAATTCTTCTGGTTCTTTAGAAAGTATCCATACAAAATCTCTCAGGAACCTATTCCAAATTCCTTGCCAATCCCAAATGAGATTGCTTGTCCTTCACTAGGATCAAAATAAATGTTTAATTATATATTTATATGTTCTGGGCCATAATAAATTTTGCTCTTGTAGATCTGACACCTCAGATTCTTACTGAATTTTTTTTTCTCAACCTGGTCACAACTAATATACAAAAAAACAAAAAAACAAAACAGAGTTCTTGGATTTTTCTAAACTCAATTCTGCATGCACAGCATTAGTGTTCAGTAGCAGTTTTGAGATAGCAGATTAAGGATATTGGCATCTCATTAGACCTGGCTTCTCTTCCATAGATAGATAGATAGATAGATAGATAGATAGATAGATAGATAGATAGATAGATAGATAGATAGATAGATAGATAGATAGATAGATAGATTCAAATTTATATACCGCCCTACTCCCAGACGGGACTCAGGGCAGTGAACAGCCAAAATAAGATACAATAATATAAAAGTTAAAAATCATTTAAAACAAATTAAATAATTTGGCTCAAACAATTTAAAATCCAATTTTAAGACCCAATATAGCTCTGACTAGATTCTTTTCCTTCCTTGTTAGATATTTAAGCCAGATCAGAATCCTTAAATGTAAGAGTATATTTTTCTGCATTGAGTTCAGATACAAGAGCATCTGAATAACTAGGCTGTAGTTATTTGTTCATATAAGATTAGTGAGCAGGATGAGAAAGTGCAAACTGAAGGCTGAAAACACACCACTTTGAATTATGTCTAAATGTTGATTCCCGGTATCTGTTTGTTGTTATTGTGGTTTGATTAATTTCTATTATATTACAGGGTGTAAGAAGTGCTTGCAGGATTGCTGTGACTATGTGATTAGCTACAAACTGTAAGGATTCAAACAGGCCTATCTCTGCCTCGCAATTAACTGCAAGCCTTCCCTGCCCTAGTTAATTGCCTACTCACTCCCTATATAAGTAGGAGCTTGCTGCCTGCCAGAACATGGTCAAGTGGTCACCCAGAGAGAGCCAAACGCAGGGGCCTGACACAGATGGAAGGGCTACGTAGAGCTAGAGCTGAACTAGCTAACGATGAACTGGAGCAAACAGCTGAAATAAAGTCGCTGAAATGCCTAAGCTAAAAGCTGACGCTCAGAGCTAGAAAAATAGAAAGAGGAAAGCTTGCCTTTGCTGAGCTGAGCATGCAAGGTAGCATATGCCTGCAAGCTAGTATCTGTTGTCTCTGAGCTGTTGCTGCTGCTGAAGCCACGACCAAGAGGGAGAGCTGGAGAGTTTCCCTGTCAGAAGCTTCAAGCCATGATTGAATCAACTCTACAGGTGTTTTGACTCAGGGCTTTTCTCATTCTTTCTGCTGAGAAGCCTATGCTGCTGCTTTCCATCACCTTGATGATGTACCGATTCTGAAACCACTTAGTATTCTATTAGTTTCTTCTTTCCCCCTTAGAAAGGGTTAAGAGGACTGGTTTCGGTATTGTGGAGAGGAATTTAAGGAGACGGCCTGGCTTCTGTCAATGAAGATAAGTTTTGTTATTTATGTGTTTTTAAAGACATAGTCCTTTTAATATTTTTTAGTAAAGTATATTTTTCTACAAGACTCCTCTGTCAGTTTTATTTCAGCCTCAGTGCGTTTGCATGTGAACAGGTTCACAGTTCGTTGGGACAAACCTCACCCCCTCGTAACACAGGGAGATAAATAAAGGGGGAGGAAGAAAAGGACAAGACTAAGGCAGTTTATGGGACAACTCACTTCAATACATTCTCGTGCAAATAACTGTACTTTATTTCTCCACTCCTTCCTTCTGTAGAAACCCCCCCCCCTCAATCCAATACTAGAGTTTTGTGTCAGGTTCTTCCTGAACCACACCAACCAACCAATTTTTAATAGATAACACTGCTAGAATCTGTTTTATTTAGTTTTCATCAGCTATTCCTTTTCCCTCTTCTTTCTCCCAGAAGTCTTTCCTTTCCTCTTTATCTTCCTTCTTGTCAGAAAAGCAATTGCCTCTTTTTCAAATGTGAAAATATATATATTTTTTATTTAGATTTATATGCCACCCTTCTCCGGAGATTCAGGGCGGCTTACAATGCGTTAAGCAATAGCCTTCATACTTTTGTATATTTATACAAAGTCAGTTTATTGCCCCCACAAACTGGGTCCTCAATTTATCTACCTTAGAAAGGATGGAAGGCTGAGTCAACCTTGAGCCTGGTGAGATTCGAACTTACAGTAATTGCAGATAGCTGGTGTTATTCACAATGCTTTTAGTCTGCTGAGCTATCCAAGCTCAGTTATGTTGCATTTCTATCTTAGTATGTATGTGACAGGATAGAAATAAGAGTCATGGGAGATTCATAATGTCATAATTTCTCTCTAATTTTGTCTATGCAATGTTTTCCTAGATCCTTGGGCAAACTAATATAAATATAAAACCAGGGGAAATTCAATATTTTGAATTTAAATTCAATATATTCAAAATTCAATATCATACTAGGGGAGCACGCAACCGCTGTCTTCAAGCGGTGTCATGCTCCGACCCCCAAAGCTCTTCTCGTTCCCTGGGTTGCTCAGAGTCTCAGAGCCCGAGCCTTAGGCTGATGCTATGCAATGTCAGGTCCGCAGCTAACAAAGCCCCCCTCATTTGTGAACTAATTCAAGAGGGGAGAGCGGACCTGGCAGGCATTACAGAGACCTGGTTGGGCCATGAAGGGGGAGTCCCCCTCGTAGAGATGTGCCCACCAGGTTTCCGCGCATTCCATCAGCCAAGGGCTCAGGGTAGGGGTGGAGGGGTGGCGGTTATTATAAAGGAGAGTCTTGATCCTAGGGAAGCCACTGTTCCTCAGACAGCCGGATGTGAGTCCCTCCTCGTGAAGTGGGGCCATGGGTTTCAGATGGGCCTGCTGATTGCGTACCTGGCTCCCTGCCATGTAGCAGCAGCCCTACCTGAGCTCCTTAATGTAATAGCCGAGGTGGTGGTTGAGACTCCTAGGCTTCTTGTCATGGGAGATTTCAATCTGCCATCCATCGGTGAAACATCTGAGATAGCTCGGGAGTTCATGGCTTCCATGACAGCCATGGACCTGACCCAGTTAGTTCATGGACCTACTCACACGGGAGGACACATTCTGGACTTGATTTTTGTATCTGATCAATGGCTGAATGGCCTTGATATAGGGGATATAGTCATCAAACCCTTGTCATGGTCAGACCATTCTCTCCTTAGGCTTGACTTTCTGTCTGCTACACCCCACCGCAGGGAGGCGGAACCGATTAAATGGTTCCGCCCCAGGCGCCTGATGGATCCTGACAGATTCCAGATGGAGCTTGGGCCATTTCCTGAGACTCTAGCTCACAACTCGATTGAAGACCTGGCGGCAACCTGGGATAGGATGGCCTCTGGTGCCTTAGATCGAGTTGTGCCTTTGCGGCCTCTGACCCGGCGTCGAAGTCGCCCGGCTCCTTGGTTTTCCGAGGAGTTGAGGATGATGAAACACCGGAAAAGACACCTAGAGAGTAGTTGGAGAGCCAGTCGTTCCAAATCTAGTAATTTGGACCGAACACTAGTAAGATCATTTATTAAGACCTTCTTAGTGGCGATAGCAGTGGCAAAATATAACTATTTTTCCGCTATTATTGCGTCGGCAGATAATCGCCCAGCCACCCTGTTTAAGGTGACCTGCTCCCTTCTCCATCTAAGAGCATGGGAAGACGCCTTACAAGGTCGAGCTGAGGATTTTGTACAATATCTACATGATAAAATCACTCAGATTCGGGAAGGCTTGGACTCTGACTGGATATGTTCAGACGAAGTGATGGAGGCGAGTCTTGAGAATGTTATTTGGGATGAGTTTGACCCTGTGACCCCTGAAGATGTGGACAGGTTACTGGGGAAGTTGAACGCAACCAAATGTTTATTGGACCCGTGTCCCTCCTGGTTGGTACTGGCTTCCCGAAAGGTTACACGAGGCTGGCTCCAGAAGATAATAAATGCTTCTCTATGTGAGGGTTTCTTGCCTTCCACCTTGAAAGAGGCGGTGGTGAGGCCTCTCCTCAAGAAGCCCTCTCTGGACCCAGCTGTTCTAACAAACTACCGTCCTGTCTCCAACCTTCGTTTTGTGGCAAAGGTTGTTGAGAGTGTGGTGGCGCAGCAACTACCGCAGTACTTGGATGAAACTGTCTATTTAGATCCGTTCCAGTCCGGCTTCAGGCCTGGTTACAGCACTGAAACGGCATTGGTCGCATTGGTTGATGATCTCTGGAGAGCTCGAGATAGGGGTTGTTCCTCTATCCTGGTTTTATTAGATCTCTTAGCGGCTTTTGACACCATTGACCATGGTATCTCGCTGCGCCGGCTGGAAGGGCTAGGAGTGGGAGGCACAGTTCTACAGTGGTTCTCTTCCTATCTCTCTGGTGGCGAGTCATTAGCCCCCACAGAGAGGGCTCGCAACTTAGGTGTCCTCCTGGACACACGGTTGTCTTTAGAAGAGCATATGACAGCCGTGGCCAGGGGTGCTTTTTATCGGGTTCGCCTGATTCGCCAGTTGTGACCCTTTCTAGATCGGGACTCCTTACGCACAGTCACTCATGCCCTCATCACTTCCCGTCTGGACTATTGTAATGCTCTCTACGTGGGGTTCCCCTTGAAGTGCACACGGAGGCTCCAACTGGTCCAGAATGCAGCTGCGCGGGTGATATTGGGAGTGACATGGCGCTCACATGTGACACCACTCCTACGCGAGCTGCACTGGCTTCTGGTGGTCTTCCGGGTGCGCTTCAAGGTGTTGGTTCTTACCTTCAAACTCCTCCATGGCTTAGGACCTGGGTATCTACGAGACCACCTTCTGCAACCGATAACCTCCCACCAACCAGTATGCTCCCACAGGGTAGGCCTTCTCAGGGTGCCGTCAGTAAAACAATGCCAACTAGTGGTTCCCAGAGAAAGAGCCTTTTCTGTTGGGGCACCTACCCTTTGGAACAGGTTACCCCCAGGGATACAAATGATCCCAGATCTTCGTACTTTCCGTCGTGCACTTAAGACCTTTCTTTTTCACCAAGCCGGTCTGGCATAAATCTTTTCTAATTTTTTAAATCTTTATGCTGAAGATTCTTAACTGTTGAGCCAAACTGGCTTAATTATTTATATTCACATTCTATATGTATGTCATTTTAACTGTTCACCGCCCTGAGTCCTTCGGGAGAAGGGCGGTATAGAAAATGAATGAATGAATGAATGAATGAATAAATAAATAAAATATGGAAGTAAACCTTATATACAGAAGAGAAAACGAATTGCTTCTAAACTTTTTAAAAGAGGAAAATTAATTTGATAAAATCATTATATATTCATGTGCCTTCTTTAATGAGCTGCCTAATGCAGTTGTCCTGTATTTGTAACATATACTGTATACAGATAGTCTTCAACTTATGACCAGAATTGAGCCCAACATTTGCGTTGCTAAGTAAAACATTTGTTAAGTGAGTTTTGCCCCATTTTATGATCTTTCTTTCCACAATTGTTAAGTGAATCATCGCAGTTGTTAAAATTAGTAACATGGTTGTTAAGTGACTCTGGCTTCTCCATTGAGTTTGTCAGAAAGTCCTAAAAGATGATCACATTAACCCAGGACACTGCATTGATCATAAATGTGAGTCAGTTTCCAAGCATCTGAATTTTGATCATGTGACCATGGCGATGCTACAATTGTTGCAAGTGTGAAAAATAGATATAAGTCACTTTTTCCAGTGCTGTTGTAACCTTGGCCACTAAGTGAACTGTTGTAAGTCAAGGACTATTTATATACCCTCAATTATTGTGTGGTTAATTACCCAGAGAGGATATCATGAATAAATATTAAGTATCTTTCCAATGGAAATTTTTCAAATCAGAAAAGCGAAAAATAAAGTGAATAAAAAGTGCAT
Organism: Masticophis lateralis; assembly: GCA_030761175.1. Classification (NCBI taxonomy): domain Eukaryota; kingdom Metazoa; phylum Chordata; class Lepidosauria; order Squamata; family Colubridae; genus Masticophis; species Masticophis lateralis. The sequence continues at coordinate 70,937,348 of JAUDYJ010000004.1, read as the reverse complement.
CCTGGCAAAAGTAGGTTTAAGAAAGCAACTTCAACTTTTCAACATGAATTTAAAAAATTTTATTATAAATTAGATCCAGAGTGAAGTGAAATATTTAATTTAATTTTTCTGGAAAAGTTTTTCTCTAAAAATTGGAGTGTAGTGTTGACATAGTAATAGTTTAATTAGTTCATCAATAAATATAATAAATAATAAATACTGGCAAAAGCATTAGAAGAATATTTGGTAAAGCAATCTCAGTATGATTTATATTTTGCTAATGAAACAATCAAATATTTCTTCTCAAACAATACTATTTAATTTGATACTTTTTTAAAAAAATTGATTTATATGCCGCCCTTCTCCAGAGACTCAGGGCAGCTTACAATACATTAAGCAATTGTTGCATAAAGTTCTTTTATTTTTAAATATACATCAACGTTATTACAAGGACAGTGTGGCATCTGAGTGTCATTCATTTTGATACAAAAATAATATTGATACAAATGTGAATTGCTACATTAATCAATCAATCAACATTAATTTATGTCAGCATGTAATCCTTCATTTTTCAATTAAATATTTGCTACGCCCTTCTAGTAGTAATGGCATTATTCTTGAGCATACCTAATAATACCCTTATTCAAAATCTGATCTTAACATCTACCTTTCACTTTGAATGTGTTGTGCAAAAATATGTATAACAATATTCCACCTATTCCTAATTTCATGGTCTACTCTAATTCTTAATACAGCCAACGTAAGGATTGCCTCTCCTTCCAACTTAAGAAAGTAAGAACTCTTGAAACGTGGTTGTTCAAAAGGAACCTTTTATTAAGCAGAAGTGATAACAACCCAGTTAAAGCAAGATCTGAATACCCTTAGGCAAGACAAGTAGGATTAAAGCGGTAGAGACCCCTCCCTTTAAATCAGAATGCAGATTTTAGCCAATACACAAGTGTGAAGATGTTTTCTTTACTAGTTTCCCTGAGAACCTGAACAAACATGCATTCACACCATTATCCTTTAAAGTGAAACAACCCACATGGCTATCATAAACATTCCCCCATGTAAAGAGGATCTCAGGGCTCTTTGGTACGAGAATATAGATTGTAAAATATCGGTTAACACAGGCAATACTAGTAAATCGAATCCAAGTCTCCCCTTCTTCCAATTGAATGGCAGTATCATTTTTAGGGATCTGACAGCCAATCTTGTTTATTTTAAAAAAGGGATCCTTCCTATCCATCGTCCCTCACCCTCTTAGAAGTTTCACCTCTTCTCTTTTTAACTCATGTTCCATACTCCTCCCTTGGATCCTTATCTACATCTTTGATATTCAACCCAGCCAGTATTCCCAACTCCACTATTTTTTGCTGCCAGTCCACCCCCGAGTCTGCCAAATCCTCTTTCTTTTCCCCAAAAGTTTCTTTCAGTTTATTCAGTTCTATTTTTCTACCTCCTATTTGGATGGCCATCACTAAAAAAGGACATAGAAAGCTATGTAGCTAGCTGCCCCATTTGTGCAGCAGCAAAAAGACGCCAGGGGAAATCCCCAGGTCTATTGCAGAAGATAGCTGAACCTTCAGCGCCTTGGAGAGAGATCGCTATGGACTTCATTGTGGAATTGCCAAACAGTGAGGAAAATACTGTTATTTGGGTTGTGACAGACCTATTTTCAAAACAGGCACATTTTATACCCTGCCAAAAGATCCCAACTGCTAAAAGATTAGCCAAATTATTCCTAATACACATTTATCGACTTCATGGTGCTCTACAAAGGATCATCTCCGACAGAGGGGCTCAATTCACCTCCAACTTTTGGAGGGCATTTTTGGGTTTATTTGGTACTGGCCAGGGATTGAGTACATTCTTTCATCCTTGTACTGATAGTAATTCTGAAATTTTGAACTCGGTGCTAGAACAATATTTAAGATGTTTCATTAATTTTCAACAGGATAACTGGACTGAACTTTTGCCTTTTGCTGAAGTTGCATTTAATAATGCTGTATATTCAAGCACTGGTTTTACCCCTTTTAGAGTAGCAACAGGCCAGGATTTCAGTCCCATGCCTGAACTACCCACAGAAGAACCCACCATCCCCTCACTTAAGGAGAGAATGGATACGTGGCCAGTAGTTAGATTAGCCTTACAGGAAGCTAGACAAGCTTTTAAGATTCAAATTGACAAGAAAAGGATGGAACCCAAACCTTTTCATATTGGAGACAGAATATACTTATCTACAAAATTCTTGAAAACATTACAACTTTCAAAGAAACTAGGGCCAAAGTTCATTGGACCTTTCCCCATCACTAGAATCATCAATCCAGTAGCAGTTGAACTACTCCTTGCAAAGACACTCAGGCAGATCCACCCAGTATTCCATATCAGTTTACTCAAATGAGAAGTAATCTCATCCCTCAGACCACCTGCATCTACACCACCTGTGCCCATCATGATTGAAGGTGAATAACACTTTGAAATCAAGGAAATCCTTGACTCTAGGATACACAGAGGGAAAGTCCAATACTTAGTTGCTTGGAAAATTTTACCATCAGCACAGAATGAATGGGTCGCTAAACACCATGTTAGGCCTCCAATCTTACTGAGAAAATTTCACTCCCAGTACCCTAACAAACCTTGTTGATATACTATCATGAAATCTTGAAATCTTGTGTATATTTGTTTTTTTTACAGGTGGACCCTTTTGTTTTCTAAGGTTAGATCTCTAAAAGTGATACTGCCATTCAAGTGGAGGAAGGGGGAGACTTGGATTCAATTTACTAGCATGACCTGTGTCATCAAATATTTTACAACCTATATACTGGTGCCAAGGAGGCCTGAGATTCCCTTTACCTGCAGGAATTTATATGATAGCCATGTGGGTTGTCTTACTTTAAAGGGTAACAATGGGAATGCATGTTTGTTTGGGTTCTCAAAGGAAATAGTAAAGAAAACATCTTCACGCTTGTGTATTTGCTAAAATCTGCATTCTGACTAAAAGGGAGGGGTCTCTACCACTTTAATCCTACTGCTTTGCCTAAGGGTATTCAGATTCTGCTTTAGCTGGATGGCTTTCACTTCTGCTTAATAAAAGAATCCTTTTGAACAACTACGTTTCAAGAGTTTGTACTTTCTTAGGTTGGAAGGAGAGGCGACCCTTACAGCTCCAACCATTCACTCACACCACTCCAGCACAATCTTGGTTTCTTTGGCTGCCCCTACTTCATGGCAGCCAAAATGGCTGTCTCATCTTCGTCTTTGGCAAAGAGAGAAGAAACCCTGGGTCCAGCAGGAGAACCACCACTCTCCGCAACCTGCAAGGTGCCCCTCCTTTGTGTGTCACCCCTATGGGGCAACTTTAGCCCCTTGGGGGCCCTCTGATGCAGAGGATTCGGTGTGGGGATGTGGAGCCCTGCTCCCCTGCATCGATCTCACAGTGACGTCAAACTGGAAGTCTTTAATTTGATACTTAAAGATTCATTAATCAGAAATATATCGAATAAATGAATATGGTTTGTTCATCTAGAATTATTTTCCTGTAAAGAAAATATGTCATATCTGAATTCTGAATCTAAACTTCAGAATATGTTCAGAAATGGAAATTTAGATCTATTATTTTGTCATTTTCTTTCTCTATTCATTATTCCATTATTGTTTTTCTCCTCCAACATTGCTTCTTTCCTTCTCATCTAACACCTCCAGCTAAAGGCATTCCTTAACTTACCAACACAATTGAGCCCTAAATTTCTATTGCTGATCAAGACAGTTGTTAAGTGAATTTTCCCCCTTTTTACAATGTTTCTTGCTAATGATGTTAAGTGAATCACTGCAATTGTTAAGTTAGTTGTTGTTAAGTGACTATGTCTTCCTCATTGTCTTTGTTTGTTAGAAGGGTTATTCTGTTTTGCCTTATATAAACACAAGTGCTATCAACAATATTTAAATATAAGAATGACTTTAAAATATATCTACTGCTTGGAGAAGATTTTTATGTGAAATTGGGTTTCCTGTTGCAAAAAGAAAGAAATTGTGGTAATAGTCATTGTGGAATGACTTGTTATATTTGGTGACTATCATTATGATCAAATAGTGCATTTAGCAGGTGAACTTATGTAGGTCAAAAGAGTGAACTTGCCTAATCAGAAAGTATACATCATATTTATAGTTTGTTGTCATTCAGATTTCAAGGAAAGAAAAAGAGAAGGAAAAAATAGCATAAGATTTAAAGTCTAAATATCATTTTTAATATAGCATCACAATCCCTTTCATTTCCTTGTATACAGTAAATATAATGAAGTAAAGAATTAGTAAAGCCCATTATATAAATTAGGTTGTATCTTTCTATATAATCTATTTCATCTAAATATTCAATAAATGTTCATGTAGCAAAGAACTGAACATATCTTATATTTGTCAAACTAAATCCTTTGTACATTTATCCAGATATCCTGAAATAAACAACATTTTTTCTAGTTTACAATGGAAACATTAGATTAGCACTTGTGCAACATTTAATATTGAAGAACTTGTCAATTGTATACTGTTTTTAAAATTTGAGTTGCCATTTGTCAAAAAATTATTAAAATAGATGTTTATAATAAATTTATTTATAAATATTATAAATTTTTGTACAAAATTTATAATAAACATAATATTAACTAGCAGTCCGAAAAGGAACGTGCCTCATATCCTTAGCATGCCTTTCATTTTAAGACACAGCAAAAAAATTAACTACAAAAATGCAAGAACAAACTATAAACAAAAGAGTCATAGATAATCCAATAATAACAAGAACAGAAACAAAGAATGAACCAGCCAGACATGTTGCTATCGAAGCAACCTGGTCTACCCAAGGAACATACTTGTAAGGACTGCCTCTTCTTCCAACTTAAGAAAGTAAAACTCTCGAAACGTATCTCAAAAGGAGCCTTTTATTAAGTAGAAGTGACAGTAATGGATTGAAAGCAACGTCTGAATACCCTTTGGCAAGACAAATAGGATTAAAGCAGTAGAGACCCTTCCCTTAAACCAGAATGCAGATTTTAGCCAATACACAAGTGTGAAGATGTTTTCTTTACCAGCTATCCTGAGAACTGGATAAGTATGTATTCACATCATTTCTCCTTTATCCTTTAAAGTGAAACAGCCCACATGGCTGTCATAAACATTTGTAAACATTAAGGAGATCTCAGGGCTCTTTGGTGCCAGGATATAGGTTGTAAAATATCTGTTGACACAGGTAATGCTAGTAAATTGAATCCAAGTCTCTCCCTTCTCGCAGTTGATAATTTCATTATCACTTTAGGGATCTGACATGCTACCTTCCTTAGAAAATGAAAGGGTCCACCTGTGAAAAGATATAAACAAAATTTCATGATAATATATTAACAAGTTTTGTTAGGGTATTGGGAGTGAAATTTTCTCAGTAAGGTTGGAGCCCTAATGTAGTGTTTAGCAACCTATTCGTTGTGCGCTGAGGGTAAATGTTTCCAAGCAACTAAGTATTGGATTTTCCCTCTGTGAATCCTAGAGTCAAGGATTTCCTTGATTTCAAAGTGTTGTTCACCTTTAATCGTGATGGGAACAGGTGGTATGGATGCAGGTGGTCTGAGGGATGAGATTACTTCTCACTTGAGTAAACTAATGTGAAATACTGGGTGGACTTGCAGTTATCCTGTTGAAAATTAATAAAACATCTTAAATATTGTTCTAGCACCAAGTTCAATCTTTCAGAATTACCGTTAGTACATGCATGGTGTGAGGAGCTGAACTCGCGAGAAAGGATTTTTTACAACGTGTCTCCCTGGACAGAATGGCGTGGAACCTGATGGTGCTGGAAGACGCGCATCCCGCTTCTCTCCTGCCCCACCTGTCATCCCTCTCAATAAAGAGATGGTGGGAAAGGGAAGCAGACAGCCTGCTGTTGCCATTGGGGTGGGATGGGATGTGTTGGGCCGCAAGACTCATGTCTTACCTTTCCAGCACCATTATGTTCCTCGCCTTTCTGTCCAGGGAGACACATTGTAGAAAAAACTTTCTCGCGAGTTCAACCAAACTCCTTGAACTTGCGAGAAATTTTTTTCTACAATGTGTCCCTCTAGACAGAAAGGCGAGTAATGTGATGGTGCTGGAAAGGTAAGATGCATGTCTCATGGCCCAACACGTCCCACCCCAATAGCAACAGCAGCCTGGCTGCTTCCCTTCCCCACCATCTCTTTATTGAGAGGGGTGGCCGGTGGGGCGGGGGAGAAGCAAGACGCTTCTCACCCACCCACCTGCCACCCCTAAATTACACCCTAAAGGGGGCAGGTGGGGGCGGGTGGCTAAGTGAGAGGCAGGAGCCCTGTTATGCCCGGCAGGGGGTGGAGAAGAGATGGCAAGGGGAGCCACATCTCGCTCCACGCATCTTGCTTCTCCCTCGCCCAACCTGCCAGAAACGGGTCTTTGTAAAACTCATTGAGCCACCGCCATCGCCTCGTAGAGCAGGACTCTGCAAGGCTTGTGCCTTTGCATGCAGGAATTGCAGGACAGCCGCAAGTTTCGACATACTGGTACAGCTGTGAGTGGCAGGATGCCAGCTGTGCTGGTATGATGAAGCTCATGACAGTGCTGCAGTTTGTGCATGCAACAGTACAAGCCTTGCAGAGTCCTGCTCCACGAGGAAGCAGTGGCGGCGGAATATGTCAGGGCAGTGGCCAACACGAAGAATGGGGAGGGGAGGCGACGGCAGCAATGGGACATCCAGTCCCACACTTACTGCCTCCTGCACCCCCAAAATAATAAGACCCCAATCAAGTACAGCCTGCACTTTTTGAGGGTCCATTTCTATGCCCTGGCGTGAAATGTGGTACCCCAAATAGTCAATCTTCTTTAGAGGGAATTCACATTTAGAAAGTTTAGCATAAAGTTTGGCAAAGCTGAACAGCCCTGACTAGTTTTACATGTTCTGCTTTGGTTTTGGTATATATTAAAATGTTGTCCAAGTAGACCAGGACCCCCTTATACAAATGCTGATGTAGCACTTAATTTATTAATTGCATAAACTGTGCGGGGGCTCTTTGTAACCAAAAGGGGAGCACCTTGAATTGGTAGCACCCAGGGGGTGGTTAAATGCTGTTTTCCACTTGTACCCCTCCTTAATTCTGACATGATAGTAAGCCTCCCTTAAGTCCAGCTTTGAAAAAAGTTTCCCTTTAGCAAGGTGTACTAGCATATCTTTCATAAGTGGGAGGGGGTACATATTCTCCACATTGATCGTATTCAAATTTTGAAAATCAACACAAAGATGTTTTGAGACATCTTTTTTTTCTCTAAATAACACTGGAGCTGTGATGTTTGGTTGGGCTGGCTGGATGAAACCTCTTTCTAAGTTTTTCTCAATAAATGTTCTCAGTGTTTCCAACTCCCTCGGAGACATGCTGTACATCTTGAGTTTAGGGAGCTTAGCGCCAGGTAAGATTTCTATCACACAGTCTGTGGCACAATGAGGAGGGAGCTCATCTGAGGCTTTTTCGCTAAAAACTTCAGCCAAATCCTTGTATTCTTCTAGTAGGCTACGGAATGGTTCAGGAATGGGTTGATACAGTTCATTCCCAAAGAAGACATGGACCATCAACAAATACAAAATTACAGACCGATTTCATTACTAAATACTGCTTACAAGATATTTACATCAATCATAGCCAAGAGAATTTAAAAAATTCTGAACAAATAGATACAGACGGATCAAAATGGATTTTTGCCAGGCTGACAAATTAAAAATTGTAATAATTTTTAACAATAATTATTGTTAACAATAATAAATATTCAAGAATTCTATGAAACACATTCGGAAAAACAAGTTTCACTGGTTTTCCTTGATGTCAAAAGGCATTCGATAATTTGAACTGGAAATTTATGATAAACCAATTGAAATTCATGGAATTTGAAACGATTGAAAAAAATTATACGAAACAAACGGCAAGGGTAATTATGAATGAGGACGTTACAGAACAATTCAATATAACAAAAGGGGTGAGACAAGGATGCCCACTCTCTCCATTTCCCGGCCGCCTTGAAAGAGGCGGTGGTGAGGCCCCTCCTCAAGAAGCTTTGCCTGGACTCGGCTATTTTAGCTAATTACCATCCGGTCTCCAACCTTCACTTCAAGGTGAAGGTTGTTGAGAGTATGGTGGCGTGACAGCTCCCTCGATACCTGGATGAAGCTGTCTATCTGGATCCGTGCCAGTCAGGTTTCAGGGTGGGTTACAGCACGGAAACAGCATTGATCCCGTTGGTTGATGATCTCTGGAGGGCTCGGAACAGGGGCTACTCCTCAGTCCTGGTCCTCCTTGATCTCTCAGCGGCTTTTGATACCATCGATCATGGTATCATGCTGCGTCGGTTAGGGGGTTTAGGAGTGGGAGGCACTGTGATGCGGTGGTTCTCCTCCTTTCTCACTGACCGTATGCAGTCCGTGTTGATGGGGGGGGCAGAAGTTGACCTCGAGGCACCTCACTTGTGGGGTGCCACAAGTTTCAGTTCTCTCGCCCCTCTTGTTCAACATTTATGTGAAGCTGCTGGGCAAGATCATCTGTGGTTTCAGGGTGAAATGTCAACTGTATGCCGATAACACGCATTTGTACATTTCTACCCCGAACCACCCCAATGATGCCCTTGCCATGATATCCCATTGCCTGGAAGCCGTACTGATCTGGATGGGGAGAAACAGGCTCAGACTCAACCCTTCCAAGACAGAGTGGCTGTGGCTTCCGGGGCCCTGATATAGCCAATTGGTACCATCTTTGATATTGGGGATGAGATCTTACCCCCCTCAGAGAGGGCTCACAACTTGGGCGTCCTCCTGGATGCACGGTTGTCTTTAGATGATCATATGACAGCTGTGGCCAGGGGGGCCTTTTATCAGGTCCTCCTGATTTCCCAGTTGTGTCCCTTTCTGGATTGGGACACCTTATGCACAGTCATTCACGCCCTTGTCACTTCCTATCTGGACTGCTGTAATGCTCTCTACATGGGGCTCCCCTTGAGGAGCACCCGGAGGCTCCAACTGGTCCAGAATGCAGCCGCGCGAGTGGTTATGGGAGCGACTTGTTGCTCCTGGGTAACTCGCCTCTTGTGTGAGCTGCACTGGCTTCCGGTGGTCTTCCAGATGTGTTTCAAGGTGTTGGTCACCATCTTCAAAGCGCTCCATGGCTTAGGGCCGGGGTATCTACAGGACCGCCTTCTGCCACTGAATATCTCCCACCGCCCGATATGCTCTCACAGAGAGGGCCTCCTCAGGGTACCGTCAGCCAGAAAATGTCGGCAGGCAACCCCCGGGAGGAGAGCAGGAGCTGTGGGAGCTCCTGCCTTATGGAATGAACTGCCCCCAGATTTAAGAAAGATTCCCGACCTCCGCACCTTCCATCGGGCTCTGAAGACTCTGTTGTTTCACCAAGCTGGCCTGACTGAATAGATTAATTTTAGTAAGTTTTAAATTGGTTTTAACGGGGTTTTAATAAGGGGTTTTAAAAACGGCCAAATAGCTTTAACTTATTTTAGTAATTTTAATGTTTGTGTGGATTGTTTTAATATGGCTGTGAACCGCACTGAGTCCCTCGGGAGAAGGGCGGTATAGAAATGCAATAAACTCAACTCAACTCAACTTCTATTTATATTAACTTTAGAAATGCTTCTGAAGAAAATTAGAGAGGATCAAGAAATAAAAGGGTTAAAAATAAAGAAAGAAAAATATAAAGTCTAGGTTTTTGCCAAGGATCTGGTGTTTTTAGTAGAGGAACCATTAGAATCATGACCAAAATAGATTAAGAAAATAGAAGAATTTCGTGAGGTAGCAGGATTCAAAATCAATAAAAATAAGTCTAAATTATTAACCAAAAATCTTACAAAGAAACAAGAGAAAAAATTAGAATGTAGTACAAAAATACAAATAACCAAGAAAATAAAATATTTAGGGATTTGGCTTACTGCAAGATGTTCCTCAATTAAGGAGGACAATTGCGATAAATTGCTACAGCAAATCAAAAAGGATTTAGAAAATTGGAAAAACCTACAGATCTTGCTATTGGAGAGGATAGCCACAATTAAAATGAATATTTTGCCAAAAATACTATTTCTATTCCAAATTATACCAGTAAAATTAGAGAAAAACTTTTTTGAAGCCTTAAATAAAATAGTTACCAAATTTATGTGGCAGGGAAAAAGACTGAGAATTACTTACTGAATCCCTGTTTGCATTGTATTGTTGATGTCTTTAGAAATAAGTGGCTGGCCTCACTTCTTTGTAGCACAATTAATAAGAGAACTGTGGTCACAAGGCAGTGTTTTGGTTTTTGTTTGCTTGTTTGTTTTTCCAGGCATCAGTTTAGATTATAGCTACCAGTTATCTGGGCTAGACATTTTCTTTTCAGTGTTAGGAAAATTAGAATTTCATTATGTGATTTAGCCATCTTTTTTTTTTTTTTTAGTTTTGATTCCAACCAGTTTTGGAAGATGTTGGAGCCACTGAGCAGTATCTATAGTATTGAGATAAATAGAGGTTGGGATGTTGAGTCCTTAAAGCAGGGGTGTCAAATTGGCGGCCCACGGGCCAGATGCATCACTCACATGCCACTTCCACTCTGGATGCACAAAGGCAAAAAATGTCACTATACATCAAATAGATCATGTGATGCGATCGAGTTTGACACTCGATCAAAGGGATTCGCTTCAAGAAAGTTTAAATGGGGCTCTGAGGAACCAGTCCAATTCAATAACTGGCAAACCCATCATTTTTCCAGCTTGCTTGAAAAACTTATAATAGATCAACATTTTGTCATTCATAACATCATACTTTTTATGAACTTGTAGTAAACTGATAGCAGTAAGATTTAGGTCAGGAGTGTCAAACTCACATCGTCACGGCGGTGTCACGTGATATATCAGGACTTTTTTTCCCCCCCTCACTAAACTGGGCGTGGTCTGCAAGTTTGACAGCCCTGATCTAGGTCTTTGTTCCAATGCGACAGCAGATTCTGTATTCTCTATTTCATAATACAATACCAAATTATTTATCTTGTTTGTAATTATCTTGTTCATAAAAAAAGATGAATGTTATTAACATTCAGCTGCCTGCAATTACTGTAAATTTGAATCTCACCAGGCTCAAGGTTGATTCAGCCTTCCATCCTTTCTAAGGTAGATCAAATGAGGACCCAGATTGTGGGGGCAATAAGCTGACTTTGTCTAAATATACGAAAGTATGAAGGCTATTGCTTAATGTATTGTAAGCCGCCCTGAGTCTCCGGAGAAGGGCGGCATATAAATCAAAAATTTTTAAAAAATATTTTGTCTGTTATTTGGCACAGTTACCTATCTTACATGCAACATCTGGGGTCCAAAGTATTACAAAAACAGAATTATCCAATCATTTCAATGCTAAAGTATATATTTATCCACCCAGGATTGAATGAGAATGCTCTGTCACATGAAGAATGTTCTTGAATCTCTACCATATGACTATCACATGGGCAATTTGAACCTAATGCCTATATTTACAGTGTATGTGTTGAAAACACTATTTTCAACATATGTTACAAAACTACTCATTCAAAAGATTAATTAATTTTACACAATTCTGAAGTTCATCTAGAACTGACTATTCAAGGAGCTGATAACATACTTAACTGAAAATTGCTTGCATTGGAATTATTTGTGTTTGCATGTCAAGAATGGGGTTGTATGTACTTATGTTTTGGAGAGATTTCCCTTTCACAAGGCATTTAGCTGCCTTGCAACTATTAATCGTTCCAGATCCTAAAGCAGCTGCTTTCAGATTAATTAGACAGAATCCAGAAAATAATTCTACTGAATGTAACTCTTGTGTAAGTATATTGAAGGTAATTAAGAATAAGTATAGACATTACTGAGACTGCTAGGAAGTTTACCAAAGGCAGGAAACTTATAAAATACTCTCCTGACTCTCTTGTTATAACCATCTATCCTTAATAGTGATCAGAAACACTGAGAATTGAAAACCTCAAAATTGGGTTAAAAATTAAGCTATAGAATGGTAATAGGAAAAGAAAAACAAGGAGGTTTCCAAAGGAGGAATGGGAGAAGAAGGAGACAAGACACTGTGATCTTTGAAAGCTCTCATGTGATTTTTTTATTTGATTGTTTATGGCAGAGGTGTCAATCTACCTAAACCAGGTTTGGGCATGGCCAGCATGTGACACATCTGGCTCATGAGCCGTGAGTTTGACACCCCTGGTTTGTGGCCAGAGGCAGTATGCTGCCTCTGCCTATGTTAAATTCTTTGGCCTGTATCAGATTAGATCCCTGAGTGGGTTGGACTAGAAGACCTCCAAGGTCCCTTCCAAACTCTGTTATTCCTATTTCATCAGACTCATCTGCAATAACAAATGATAATTCATGTTAAAACAATGGAGAATGTGACTGGCTCAGGTGACTAATCAAATCCAATAGCAGCAGAGCAACAATTTTTCCCCCCACTTACTTTTCAACTAGTGAGGCCTGTTTAAACTTTACAAGAAGACTTCATACTGATTAAAGTCAGTATGTATAGCATTTCATTAGTGCCATAGTTTTGAAAACTAATAGTTTTTTTTAAAAAAACCTTTTTGCGGGGAGGGGAAAGAACTCATTCTTAAATGCTGTTAAATATGTTTTTAGCCACATATTAATGTGTGTTACTTGGCCAGATTATGTTACTTCATAGACAACTGCATTGAAAATGTCACAGAAATATTTTTGCATCCAACAAAATCTTACACGTTCATTTTATTTACCACAGAGACAACAATCTACCTCAGTCTCCAAAGCTAGAGGTTTGTGATTTTTGTAGCCATTGATAGTGTAAGGTCCTAAAATATATCCCAAAATGTCAAAGAAAGACTCAAGAAGAGGCTTGAAAAAATAACAGTTTTTATTTGTACAAAGGAAGAGCTGGATGGACTTATTCCACAGCATATAGACAACAAGCATGCAAGGAAAAAGCCACACTTAGGGAGATTGGGATGAATATCTAATACCTGCAGGTAACCAATCAGAGACAATAGTTGGGTACCCAACCCTGGGCAATGCCTTGCTCATGCCATGTCCTTTGCATTTTTCCTTATAGCCCTGAGTGTCCATTCTCTCCTTCGCCAGTGCAGCAAGGAATGGGGGTGGGGCTGGGTGCTTAGCAACACAGATATTTGCCCAATGTCTGAACCCTGCCAGGTCATGACATACCCCACTTCTTGTTTGAGACATGCCTGAATGTCAAGCCTGAATTCGATTGGGGTGTGGGATCGGCACAGGGTAGTACAGAAAAATAAGATAGCAGAAGAGAATGGCAGAGGCAATTCTAATTCTTACAGAAGTGAAAGAGCAAGTTAAACTAATTCTACTGATTTTATTATTATGTCCCTTCATTCCTCCCTTTACTTTAAAGACAGGATGCTTCCTGTCAATGGTGAACTTGTTCTTATTAATTTTCTTGCCATTTCAATCGATCTTGGGTCAGCCTGATCCAACTTAGAATGTACCAAAACATCTGTTTCCTCAAAACAGGCGTCATACACACTTCCCTTTTTTACATATCTTACTCAGCTTAATAACTCAGGTTATGTAAAGGGTAAATATGAAGTCACTTAGGCTATATTCTTTACAGGAATAATTCTTTTTCTCTCAGAAACTGAATATACTGTTTAGCTATTAAATTTAAAGCAATAGTAGTTTCATTAGTTATTATTTCAAACATTGCCTATAACAGGGGTGTCAAACTCAATTTCATTGAGGGCCACATCAGGGCTGTGATTGACCTTGGGGGGCAAAGAAGGCATGGCTGATTGGGTGGGTATGGCCAATCAGGTGAGTGTGGTGAACCAGGTGGGTGTGGTCAACTTGACACCACTCCCCAAACTGCTGGCATGTTTCCTGTTCATATTGGGTAGACAGGGCTGAAGCTACACTGGCCTGATCTTTCCTCTTCACACTGGGTACACCGAGCTGAAGCTACGTTGGCCTGAGTTTTCTCCTTCATGCTGGGTAGACCAGGATGGCCCCGCTGGCTGGATCCAACCACTTTACAGGCTGCATCCAGCCCACAGGCCTTGAGTTTGACACCCCTGGCCTTAACCTTACATTCCCTATTGAGAATATAAATGGGAGTTTTATAACCATACATTTCATATTCTGCTGGTCTGTATACCTGAATTATTCTTTCTAGAGGCCAGTCATCATCTTTCTGTGGCCTGCATCTTCATAAACAGGTCCACCCAGTCTTTCACCTTGTCATATAGGCAGTAGAAGAAAAAAAAAAACTAGGTTTCACAGTTCCTAATACACATGCTCCATACCATTGGCTAGGCATTTGCACCACGGGTGAAATGCTCCCGGTTCAGACCGGATCACCTGATCCAGTAGCGATGGCGGCGGGTGGTTTGGAGAATAGCAAAAATCCCTGCGCCCGCCCCCCCCATGCCCAGCTGAGCTGCACGATCATCAGAGGCTGCTTTTTACGATGTTACAGAAAAAATGCTTTTAAAAGTTTAAAAAAAAGCCTCTGATGATTGCACGGCTCAGCTGGGATCGTCAGAGGTTTTTCAAAGCATTTTTTTTCTGCAACCCCTTCAGCCGAAGAGGTTGTAGGGAAAAAAATACCTTTAAAAGCCTCTGGCAATCCCAGCTGACTTGCCTGATCATCAGAGGCTTCTAAAAGCATTTTTTTCTGTAACATCTTAAGGTTGTAGAAAAAATGCTTTTAAAAGTAAAAAAAAAAGTTGGCTGTTGGCCACGCCCACCCAGACACATCCCACCACCACCAAGCCACGCCCACAAATTTTAGATTTCACCCCTGATTTGCACATAGGCAAACTTTCCACATATCCAATATAAGCCATCTGGAGCATGCCAGTTAAGAGTTTCAGTACCGACAACCATCCATAACCTAGTCAGTGTAGGGATATTTTCAAATGGATTACTAGAAGTGTCAGATTAATTCCAGACCACCAGGTGGTATTGGCCTTATTTTCTTCTAATTTGTTATTACAAAGAATGTGCCAACACTAATCTACTGGCTAGATCCTTCTCTAGCAAAACATTTATGTCCTACTATAGATGTTTACAGTGCTTATTTATTTATTTATTTATTTATTATATTTCTATACCGCCTTTCTCCTGCAGGACTCAAGGCGGTGTACAGTCAAGAAAAAATAAAAGATACATAAACATCATAAAATTGATAATTAAAATTATAGCAAAGTTTAACCCAAATTAAATAAAACCCAGAATTATATAATATTTTAATCATTCCCAGTTAACATGCTTAGCCCCGCCTGATTGAACATCAGGGTTTTGAGGGCACAGCGGAAAGCACAGAGATTAGGGATGTTTCGTATATCAGGGGGAAGTTCATTTCAAAGGGTTGGAGCCCTTACAGAGAAGGCCCTCCCCCTGGAAGTCGCCAGTAGGCACAATTTGACTGACTGTACCCTGAGTAGTCCCTCCCTGTGAGAACGAACTGGTCGGTGGGAGGCTATTGGTGGCAAAAGACAGTCTCGTAAGTACCCAGGCCCTAAGCCATGGAGCACTTTAAAGGTGATAACTAACACCTTGAATCGCACCCGGAAGACCACTGGGAGCCAGTGCAGCTCACGTAGGAGAGGTGTTACATGGGCGCAACGAGATGCACCCATAATCACCCGCGCGGCTACATTCTGTACCAGTTGGAGTCTCCGGATGCTTTTCAGGGGGAGCCCCATGTAGAGAGCATTGCAGTAGTCCATCCACAAGGCATCCTGATCCAGAAAGGGATGCAACTGGCAGATCAGGCGAACCTGATAAAAGCCCCTCCTGGCCACGGCCATCAAATGGTCTTCTAAAGATAGCCGTGAGTCCAGGAGGACACTCAAATTGTGGGCCTTCTCTGTGAGGAGCAAGGTCTCATCCCCAATTGTCAGTGATGGTGCCAGCTGACTATACCGGGATGCTGGAAGCTATAGCCACTCAGTCTTGGAGGGGTTGAGTCTGAGTTTGTTTCTCCCCATCCTTACTG
Organism: Masticophis lateralis; assembly: GCA_030761175.1. Classification (NCBI taxonomy): domain Eukaryota; kingdom Metazoa; phylum Chordata; class Lepidosauria; order Squamata; family Colubridae; genus Masticophis; species Masticophis lateralis. Next base: position 70,921,327 of record JAUDYJ010000004.1, on the reverse strand, counting down.
GGTCTATCCTGGGTATTTGTCCACCCAGGGCGAATACACTGCTCCCCTCCTTCAGAAGCCCATTCCCGTTGTTGCAGCATCCTAATATACTTGTGGTAATTAGAATATTGTGTCTTATTATCTGAGCATGGTATTATGGAACAGATATCTACCTGAAAGGTTACATTAAGCAAAGAAAATACCCTTGCTTGTAATACACAAGCACACTTATCATTGCATTATATTCTCATCTATTATTCCTACCCATGAAAAAAAATATTTCCAAATATTTAACCATTGCATTAAATCGATCCATTCTATGTCTTCAAGGATTATGATAGCACTATCTCCCATGATTACTGTGTTCGAGTCAGGCTGATCTGATTCAATGTTCCAATTCTCCTTATTTAGTGTCGTACATTTACACATTTCATCTACCCAGTTTTCCACTATTACTATATCACAAGATTCTTCACAAGCACATACTGGACCACAATCACAACAATGGTAACAACAACAACATTCAGTTATACAGTTACAACAGGGGTGTAGGGGGCCAGCCAGAGGTGGTATTTGCCAGTTCTCTGAACTAGTCAAAATTTCCACTACCAATTCTCCGAACTGCTCAGAATTTCTGCTACTGGTTCTCCAGAACCTGTTGGATTTCACCCCGATACAAACTGTTAAAAAAAAAACAACAGAATACATAAAAGAGGAGGTGGCATTGCATTGTATGTAAAGGACCACTATATTGTTACAGAAATGCACAAAACCAAAGACGAAAACCTCCTAGAATGCACATGGATCAATATAAAAGGAAAAAAAAAAAGAATGACACAATCATAGTCCACCCAATCAAACAGAAAAAATAGATGTCCTTTTTGCTAATCAACTAACAAATGTATGTAGGAAACACAGTACAATAGCAATGGGGGACTTCAACTACCCTGACATCAATTGGAAGACTAATTCTGCATCAAGTGAGAAATCAGATAAGTTCCTAACCAACCTAGCTGACAACTTTGTTGACCAAAAGAGTGGAGGAAGGAAATAGAGGGACAGCCATACTGGACTTGATTCTTACAAACAGAGAAGTAATAGAGGGAGTTGAAACTGCAGAAAACTTGGGTGAGAGTGACCATATCATATTACAATTCAACATAATGCAGACACAAGCAATAGAACATAATGATATCAGAATCTTAGAGTTTAAAAGAGCTGATTTTCCAGCTAGGAACTCGAGACTCCAGGCATGGGTATCACTCTGTCTTCTGGCTCTATGGACTGAGTTCAGTCTTAAAGAGACGCCCTTCTTTGCACACGGTCCCAGATTCAACTCAGTCTTAACCTTGTTCGGACAGATTTGGAGTTCTCTCTGGTTTAAATTTAGTGTAAAAATTTAATGGATAGCTATTTCTTGTTAAAAAAATATTTTTTGTCTGGTTTTCTTTCTTATTGTCAGTATACTTAGAGTTTAGAAAGATAGAAGAGTAGTGCCAGTGCGATTTGGTGGCGCACACACCGAAGGAAAAATGCCATGGGAGGGGGGGTTCCTTTGCTGAGGACCCCTTGCTGCATTCGTGCCCAGCTTTATTTTATTTTTTGTCACTTCTGCTTGCAGGGCATTAGGCTGTGGGATCTCAGCTGGGGGCGGCTTGAGGAGCAGCTGCCATTTTGTGGAGCACCAAGCCATGTGTTGCCTCCAGTAAGGCAGTGGACTTCAGCAGAGTGGACATTATTGCCTTGTGCCTTCACCACTTACCCTCCAAGGCTGTAAGTAGTAAGAAGGAGGGTGGAAGCACCATCTGGAGGACTTTTATGTAATTTTGGTGCCAAAATATTGCTGAAGAGGTCACCGGATGCGGTGGCCATTTTGTTTCCCCTTTATTAAGGCATGGAGCAGCAGATGCCATAGGGCTTGGTGCTTGGCCCTCCAGTGCAGCTTAAGTCCTCAGAGAGGAACAAAGGAAGCCCAGACCTGGGTCCTATTACCCTGAGGTGAAGAGGAGGCCCGGTCACAAATTGCTGGCCGGAGGGCCATAGTGCAGCTTGTTTTGGACTGCCCAGGCCTTTTTCCCCGTTTTGAAATTGCTGAATAGAGAGTTCAGTTCCAGTTCTGATCTACTTTTTGTCTCAAATAATCATTTTCATCTGATCAAGTGAGGCTGTTTCATCTATTCATCAGTTGGGGATTGCTCCTTGTAATACTGGTGGGAAATAGATTTAAGATATTGTTTCTTGCCCCATTATGGAGAGAAGTAAAGATTCTCCCAAAAGATCAACCCGCAGCAATAAAAGTGGCCATGAATCTAAGTCTGGCAGTAATACTGCAGCAGCACAGGTCAAGGCCAAGGCTATGGCTCTCACTCGCCCATCCAGAGCACAGGATAGGGCAGAGAAACATTTACATAATGCCTTAGAACAAGAAGTGGAAAAGAGTCAAAAGGCAGCGGCAAAGCGTAGACATTTAGATAATCCACAGCCTGCTCAAGATTCTGGTTTGGACTTAGTGGAACCAGAGCCATCTATCAGTTTGTTAGTGTCTAAAGAATTGTCTCCTCCACCTTTGGAAAGAGAGCAGGAAGAAGAACAGAACATAGAGTATCTCCTTCGCTTTCAGTGGCACCTCAATCAGAGGGGCAAAGTGCTGGTTAGGAAGCGGAGATGCCAGCGATAGTTCAGCAATGGATTGCTGAGGCAGTGCAGTGGGGCTTAGCAGCTGGTCAAACAAGGTCCAAAAAATCACAGCAGAGGAATGTGGAGGTGGTATGGACCCAGAGTTCTGCTGAGCTGAGACCAGCCAGGCCACAGTCAGAATTGGAATCTGAGGCCTCAGTTTCTTCTTCGAAGTCAGAGGGCTCATTAACAGGAGCTACTGATCAGTGGGATCAGGAATTATCTGAGGAAGAATGTCTGTTACTGGATCAGCCTGTATTCAAGGGTTTGTTTTGATCACACCTTTTTAAGGCTTTACTAATGAAGGCTAAGGTCACCACGAAGCAGGGTATTTTGGAAGAGACTGGGGTTAGATCAGAGCAGGATCCGGCAGATTTACTGTTTTCAGAGCCGGTTACAGAGACAGATATTATTCCGGCTCCCCAATTGTTTATAGACATGATTAAGGAACAGTGAGATTCACCTGGAACCTATGCTAATTCCTCTTCTTATGAGAGATTTTATAACACCACACCCGTTCTCATTGAAAGTGGGTCCGGCGGTCATAGATGGGATGTGCTCATCCGATTATGACGATCGGGTCTAATAGCTGAGAAGCTCCTCCCCTTCCTCCTGCTTCCCAGCTTTTAGACTCGATCCGATTCGATCAGTCACGGCTTGAGCATTCTCCAGCCTTTCTGTGACTATTGTCCTTTGTAATTATTAGTTATTGATTTATTATTTAATTTTTCTGAATTCTTAAGATCACCTGCCAGCTCCTCATCTGAGTTGAGCTTAAAAGCGAGAAGGGCTTCGGCCCGATTCCGCTTTCCACCGTTCACGGTGGGGGGGGAGGCTTCCTTCATCTAGCCTCCCTCAGGCAGCGTGTTTCCCGCTGCAGGCTTGCTGCGTGCCGTTTCGCCAGCCAGTTCGGGCTGGGGCGCTGATTTAGCGCGAGCAAGCAGGAGAAGTGCAGGAACGTCGCGCTTCAGCGGAGTGCGCCGGAAGGCGCCGAAGGAGTGAGGCGCAGTCCCTCTTCGCTTTGGCGAACGGACTGAAGCGCCTGGACCCTGCTCCCTCAGGAACCACGCGTCTGAGCAGTTCGCGCTGCCGGCAGGCAGCTTGGCAAAGCGGCTTCGCCTGGAGGCTCCCAACGCCGCTGGGAGGCAGGACGACCCGGATTTCGCCAGGACTCAGTAAGTCTCCCTGGCGGGTGCTGCTTGGGGGGGCCAATTCCCGGGGGGGGAGAGAGAGAGCATCGTGGCCTAACCCCAGGCTTCATTCCTCCCCCAGTTCCACCATCTTCCTCCTACCTTGTGGCCGGCCGCCATTTTGGAGAAGATAATTTTCACGGCCGCCAATTTGAATCCTGTTTGGGCCTCCTGGCCTCTGAAACCTTACTATGGCCTCCAAGAAAGCCAAAGGCAAGAGACTACCCTCAGTGCAGGCGGCTCAGGAAACATCCCCCGTGCCTGCTAAGAAGGCCAGGTCATCTTCCCACAAGTCCTCTGATGGGAGGTCTAAAGAGGAGATTAGGCTCCATGAGGCCATTGAGAAATTGATCCAAAGGCCCTGGGGAAAACTTCCATCAGGGAGGCTAATGTTCAGGCCCTCAACCACCTAGTGGGGGGACCCAAGGCCATTCAGGCCTCCTCCTCCATGGAGCCTGATCCTGTTTCTTCTGCTGTACCCCTGGCCCTTTTCCCAGACGGTGAGGGCCTCAATCCAGTTGAACAGAGACCCATCAACCAGGCTCTCTTTGGCACTCAGGACTCTGTTTCCGCTAAGACCCCTCCTCCCTCCAAGGAGGCCCCTCCTCAGGATCCAGCCCTCTTAACCTCTGAAGGGCTAGATCCAGCATTACAAATTAATCCGGCCTTAGCTGCATACATCCAACAGGCCATTCAGCAGGGGATCCAGGCTGACAGGCACCGCAGGACGGCCTCCTGGGTCTCTGAGTCACCTTCCCTTGTTGATGTGGAGGGTTCCCTTTCCTCTTCCAGGGCCCCTTCGGCTGCGGTTTCACACTCTCATGTTTCCTCAGGCCACGACTCTCTGGCTGGTGAGGATTTGAGGGACCTAGCCTTGTCTGAGGATGAGGATTTATCCCCAGATCAACCTTCTTTCGTAGGGCTATTCAAGGTGCAGATGTTTAGGTCCCTTTTACATAAAGCTAAGATCACCACTGGCCTAGGGACTTCGCAGTCCCCTTCTCCTGCAGGGGAGGGCACCTCCTCTTCTATTCCCCTGTTTGAGGAACCCACTGTAGAGTCAGAGGAAATCCCGGGGCCCAAACTGTTTAAAGAGGTTCTTACCAAACAGTGGGTGGCTCCCTCCTCAGGGCCCAAGCCAAACTCTATTGATAAGCGTATATATAACCTGGCCCCGGAGATTTCTCCCTTACTACAGGTTCCCAAGGTGGATGCACCGGTGGCATCCCTTGCTTCCTCAACATATACTACAGGACCACCAGAGGAAGGGCTTCGTCCGGAGGAACGACGCATCGAGCACTCTCTAGTCAAATCTCATCAAGCCTCGGCCTGGGCAGTGAAGTCTTCACTGTCGGCGTCCTTCTTTAACAGGGCTTCTATCCTGTGGCTCCGCCAACTCCAGGAGCGTCTGCCTGTGTCTGATACACGAACCCATCAAGACCTCTCCAAGGTATTAGCGGCCTTAGAGTTTTCAGCAGACGCTACCCTTAATTCTTCCCGCTTCACAGCAAAGGCTATGGGGGCTTCCCTCACTGCCAGGCAGCTCCTCTGGCTCCAACACTGGCAGGCTGACAATAAGTCAAAATGGCGCCTGGCATCTTCTCCCTTTGAAGGCCCCCTCCTGTTCGGGGCTCCACTGGAACCTCTCCTGGCAGAATCCAAGGACAAGCGTAAATACCTTCCACCTACTTCTCGTAGGTCCGATCACCGCCCATTTCAGTCCTTTCGTCCCTTCCAGGGGTCAGAGGGCAATTTTCCGGGGCGTAGGGGTCCTAGACCCTTCTCCCCTTCCCAATCGAGGTCCGCCGACCGCCAAAGTCCCCATTCCCAAAGAGGTCAATTCAGACGCCCATTCCGGGGAGACCGCGGCTGTTCTCTCCGCAGGTCCCCTGATGGTGCGCCAGGTCCTCCCATTGGGGGCCGCCTTGCTCTCTTTGCCAGCCAATTGGAGACCACGTCCTCGGACGCCTGGGTCAGGGAGACGGTTCGGGTGGGCCTCTCCCTCGAATTCCTCTCCATTCCCCCGGACCGATTTCTATCGAGCCCAATCTCTCGGGATCGGGCTCGTCGGCTCCTCATGACAACGGCCATCCAACATCTTCTGAGATTCGGGCCATCGAACCGGTGCCGATGGAGCTGAGCGGACAAGGCTATTATTCCCGCCTGTTCGTGATTCAGAAGTCCTCGGGGGGATGGAGGGCAATTCTAGACCTAAAGTCCCTAAATCGGCAGATCCCCTACCGCCGCTTCAAAATGTTGTCCCTCTCCTCCATCCTGGAAGGCATAAGGCCCGGGGATTATCTAGCGTCCATCGATCTCACGGAAGCCTATCTACACGTTCCCATCCACGGGGACTTTCGCAGATTCCTGCGCTTCAGCTATGCGGGCTGTCATTATCAGTATCGAGCCCTCCCATTCGGCTTATCCTCGACTCCCCGAGTTTTTACCAAAATTATGGCCGCGCTAGTGGGCTACCTCCGGACCCTTCCCGTATGGGTCCAGGCCTACCTGGACAATCTTCTCGTCCAGTCGACCTCGGAGGATCTAGCGCGCCAGGACTTGGACACCACCCTCCGAGCCCTGGAGAGCCACGGTTTTTCAATCAATCTGGCCAAAAGCCACCTGATACCCACGACCCGCATACAACACCTGGGAGCCATCATCAATTCTGTGGACGGCAGAGTCTATCTTTCTCAGGAGCGCCTGTCCAGTTTGCGGTCACTGGTCAGGTCAGTCTCGTCAGGGAGACCCGTTTCCCTGGCGTCTCTGTCCCAGCTCCTGGGGAAGATGGTCTCATGCATCGGGATCGTCCCGTGGGTGAGACTCCATTGCAGGGCTCTGCAATGGTTCCTTCTGCCATACCAAAAGAGACACCTAGCGAACTCAGACCTCAAAGTCATCCTTCCCAACAAGAATCGACTATCTCTCCAATGGTGGTCGTCGAGGGCGGTCCAAAAGGGGGGGGAGTTTTGGGACTCTCAACCCCTCATCATCACCACAGATGCCAGCCTTCAGGGCTGGGGGGCTCACCTGTCGACCTTCATGGCCCAGGGCCAGTGGACCAGCTCCGACCTCACTCACAACATCAACTGGTTGGAGTTGCGGGCCATCCATCTAGCCCTCAGAGTCTTTCAGGACAAAATTCTGGACAGACACATTCTGATTCAAACAGACAACGTAGCCGCAAAGGCTCTCATAAACCGCCTGGGGGGGACCCGCTCTCGCCACCTCATGGCCGAGGCGGAGAGTCTGGGAGCCTGGGCGGAGGCACATTTGAGGTCCCTTCGGGCCTCACACATTTCAGGGGTGGCGAACATCCAGGCAGACTGGCTGAGCCGGGCATCAGTGGACCAGGGGGAGTGGAGTCTGGACCCCGACCTCTTCCAACTGATCACGAATCGGTTCGGCCAGCCCTTGGTGGATCTCTTTGCCACTCGCGCCAATCGCCAGACTGTGAGGTACTTCTCCCGGTTTCCGGAACCGGAAGTGGAGGCTGTGGACACACTCTTCAGCGATTGGCCCCCCGGCCTTCTCTACGCCTTCCCTCCCATCCCTCTCATCCCCAAAGTCGTCAGGAGGTTGCTGCGATTCCGGGCAGAGCTGCTGTTAATCGCCCCCTTCTGGCCACGCCGACCCTGGTTTGCGGACCTCCAGGCCCTCTCCGTGCAACATCCTTGGCAGCTTCCAGCGAACAGGGTCGTTCTTCGACAAGGTCCTCTTCTCCACCTGGACCCGGGCTGGCTTCATCTAACCGTGTGGCGGTTGAGCGGAGATTGCTGAAGTCTGCCAGGGTTCCAGATCCCGTGGTTACCATCATCCAGGCCGCCCGCCGCCCCTCCACGATGTGGATTTACGATTCAACCTGGAAGGCCTTCGCTTCCTGGTGTTCCCGTTGGTCCATCACCGCGGAGTCTGCTAGCACGGTGCAGGTACTGGGGTTTCTCCACGAAGGGTACAAGGGCGGGCTCGCCCCCAACACTTTGCGCAGACAGGTATCCGCCCTCTCCACCATCCTCTGTTGCGGGGCGCGGGGTTCCTTAGCCTCTCGGCCTTTGATCCGCCTGTTACTCAGAGGGGTATCCAACCTCCGCCCTGGCCCAGTCCACCGGTACCCTACGTGGGATTTACCACTTGTTTTGGAGGCCCTCACCAAAGCCCCCTTTGAACCTCTCAGGGAGGTGGGGCTTTGTTTTCTGACCTATAAAGTCTCTTTCCTTCTGGCTATTACCTCGGCCAGACGGATTTCGGAATTGGCAGCTCTCTCCACCAGAGCGGACCTCTGTGTCTTCCACCCAGACCGAGTGGTTCTCAGATTAGACCCCACCTTCCTCCCCAAACTCAATACCCCTTTCCATAGATCCCTGGAATTAGTACTACCCACCTTCTGCCCTCACCCCTCTCACCCTGCGGAGAGAGTCTGGCATACTCTAGACGTTAGGAGGTCCCTTAAGGTCTATATTCGCAGGACATCTGAGTTCCGGAGGTCTGAGGCCTTGTTGGTCTCCTTCCAACCTTCCAACATGGGCCAAAAGGCATCTTCAGTCACTGTAGGTCGATGGATTCGGGCTACCATAGCCACGGCCTATGGGGTCCAACAGCTGCCGGTACCACCTAGGATCACGGCCCATTCCACTCGCAGTGCGGCTACCTCAGCCGCCTGGGCCACCCAAGCATCGCTTGAGGAGATCTGCCGAGCGGCGGCCTGGTCATCCCCGACCCCCTTTATTAGACATTACAGGCTGGACAAGTTCGCTTCGGCTGAGGCTGCGTTCGGCCGTAGAGTTCTCCAACAAGTCATCCGTAGGCCCACGCCATCGGCCCCTTCTGCTCCCTCCCATTAGTGGATTGGCTCTGGTATGTCCCATCTATGTCCGCCGGACCCACTTTCAATGAGAATGGGCTTTGTCTTACCTGAAAGCCATTTCTGATTGTGGTGGGTCCGGCGGTCAGCCCCTCCCTGTAATCAGGAGCCGCTGGGCGTGGTTCTGGGGTTGTTCTTTTCCTCTATTACAGCTCGCCGTGACAGTCTTTCTACAATCGTATCTCCTCATAAAGCTGGGAAGCAGGAGGAAGGGGAGGAGCTTCTCAGCTATTAGACCCGATCGTCATCATCGGATGAGCACATCCCATCTATGACCGCCGGACCCACCACAATCAGAAATGGCTTTCAGGTAAGACAAAGCCCATTCTCATGGAACTCCTGAATATTCCGGATGTGGATGAACTGGTTGTAGCATTGTCTTCTTCCTCAGCTACCTTGGTGGAGCCAGAGAAGTGCTGAATCCTGATGACCATAAATTAGAACAGGCTCTCAAGAGGGCAGTGGCCTGGGGAATCAAAGTAGCCACAGCAGCGTCTTTCTTCACCAGAGCATTGCTGTTGTGGCTTAAGCAAATGTCATCCAAGCCAATTTGTATTCAGGCTTACCTGGATGACATTTTGGTATAGTCAACAACTCTAGCTCGGACGGAGTCGGATCTGAACACCACGATCCAATGTCTGCAGGCTCACGGTTTCTGTATAAATGTAGAGAAGAGCCATTTTCACCCAATAAACTGCCTCATTCACCTAGGGGTGATTATAGACACCATTCAGTGCCAGTGTTCCTGTCTCCAGACAGGTTCGACGACATCAGGAGTCTGACAAATTGGGTGCTTTCTGCACCCAGAATGACCTTAGCACAGCTCTCCACCCTGTTAGGAGATGATTTTGTGCATAGAGATTGTTCCTTGGGCAAGATTTCATGCCAGACCTCTGCAATGGTTCATGTTACTGTTCCAGAAGTCAGGAAGAGCAACATCACGGACCAAGGTCAGGATCCCGGGGATGGTCGGAGCATCCCTGAGTTGGTGGATGTCTGAACAGATGTCACAGGGATGTTACTTCCTCATACAAGAGAGGGTCACAGTGGCCACAGATGCCAGTTTAGTAGCATGGGAGGGCTCATTGCCAGCATCAGATGGTGCAGGGTGTTTGATCACGGGTGGCGTCATGGAAGTGCATTAATTGGCTAGAGCTGAGAGCGGCCCACTTGGCACCCAGGGAATTCAAGTCCTTCCTCTTGAACCACCATGTGTTCCTTATAATATACAAAATTACAGTAAAAGCCCACATCAACAGACAGGGGGGTACATGATCCCGGACTCTCATGAAGGAGGCAGGGAGGCTCTGTTGTTGGGCGGAGCACAATTTGAAGTCCATCAAAGTGGAACATTTGGCAGGACAGGACAACACTTGGGTGGATTGGCTCAGCAGGGAAGACTTAGATCAGTCAGAATGGTGCCTGGACCCGGCATTATTCCAGGAGATTGTGAAATGCTTCAGGCAGTTGATTATCAACCTCTTTGCCTCACAGGTGAATGCCCAGTTACCCTGGTTTTTTGCTTAATTTCTGTGTCAGGGGGCAGAGGGAATAGACTCTATTCATTGCCCTTGCCCCAGGGGCCTGTTATATGCCTTCCCTTCTCTGGCACTGCTTCCAAGGGTTATCAGTCGGACTTTACACTTCAGAGCAGACCTCATCCTGGTGGCTCTTCATTGGACAAGGTGTCTGTGGTTAGCGGATCTGGTGAGCCTGTCGGTTGCACTGCCCTGGAAGATTCCACCTGACAGGGTCTCCTTCTCTCAGGGGCCCATTTGTCACCCAGACCCGCAATGACTTCACTTAACCATGTGGAGGTTGAGCGGCGATTGCTTGAGGGGTGAAATTTCTCCACTAGCATGATAGAGATTCTGCAGGCTGCCAGGCGCCCGTCTACAGCACACATTTATAACTCCACCTGGTGAACATTCAGTTTATGGTGCTCGGGGCAAAGGATACAGGCGACCAAGGCCACAGTGCAGCAGCTTTTGGGGTTTCTGCAAGCAGGTTTGGAGAAGGGGTTAGCACCAGCAACCCTTTGTAGGCAAGCTGCTGCTTTAGCTTCTGTGTTATCGTGTGGGAGGAGAATTTCAGTGGCACAACATCCCAACATAAAGAGATTCCTCAGGGGGCTACTAACTTGAGACTGGCAGTAGTACACCATTATCCCACCTGGGATCTCCAGAAAGTGTTACAGGCCTTGTCTATTGCACCCTTTGAACCGCATAGACAGGTTCACCTCAGTTTCTTAACATATAAGACTCTTTTCCTTGTGGCCATTATATCAGCCAGATGCATTTCAGAGCTAGTGGCCCTTTCTGTGAGGGAAGACTTGTGTATCTTTCATGCATTGTTTTATGTTTAGATCCAGCCTTCATGACTAAAATTAATTCTTGGTTCCATCGGGGACAAGAGTTAGTCCTTCTGGTGGACTTCTGGTCTGGAGCCGCGGCGCCACAGTCAGGGAAATAGCGGGCTCTTATGAGCCCACGAAAACCCTGACTGGCAAACCACCGTCTGACTGGTCTTCAGATCGACCCTCATCTTGCAGGGATGGGGGGTGAAGAAAAGTGCCTCAGTGTCAAGAGAAGTGCCAAGAGGAACAGGCAAGTTCCTCGGAGGCCAGAGGGAATCCTTGAAGTCAGCGGGGGGGAGTAGGCAGCCATGGCAGCTGCCACAAAGCTGCAGCAGACTGGGACACAAGATCGTGCAGGAGGGAAGAAGAAGAAAGAGCGAGTATCTCGAAGCTGGGTGAGTGACACCAACCCAGGCAAAACAACATGTTTATTTGGATTTAAAAAAAAATAAGACCCCAAACTTTAAACAGCGGCTACAGATCTGTGAGGCTTGAAGATTAAAAGGGGAAAAAATGGAAATAAAGACCCAAAACAGACTTTGCTTTAAATTTGGCTTGGAAGAATTGGCTTTTAATAACTTAGAAAATTGACTTTTCTTTTATTTGGAGTGGATTGGAGAAATGTCTCTTTGGGAGTTTACCCCTTTGAAAGCTAACAAAGCTAATGAAGAAAGACAGATGGATGGCTACATAATTGCCATGGACTCTGCGGTGACTAAGCAGGAGAGTGGATTGAAGAGATTTTCCTTCCTGTTTGGAAAAGAAACATCTTAAATGGCTTTTTATCTTGGATTACTTTGAAATTAACATCAGATCTATGGACTTTGGAGATCCCTATTCTGTCCTGGATGATTTTAAGAAGAAAGAAGGAATATTTTGGACATTTGACAATGGAAATTAACAAGCTTAACAAAAAAAATTAGGTGTGGCGCAGGAACAAAAGAAAGGAAGCTGATGCATCACACATAGAACAGATATTATAAAAGTATTAAAGGGACATACAGAATTTTTCAGTTTGAACAGATGAATTTTGAAATGGAACATTTATGGACAGATAGGAAAAGGAAGAAAAGGAGGAAATAAAGTAGATAAATTGAAATGTAACTAAATTGAAATGTAAAGTTTAAAAGCCTAAAGGTATATATGATTTTTGGATAAAAACAGAAGGGTTTTTGGAGTAATAAAACTAGAAAATAAGGGATGGGAATTAAAATAGAGGATGATATATAGGTGGTTAAAAACAATAAAGAAGAGTATATATTAATGTGAGACAACTTTAAGAAAATTTACTGCTTTATGTAATACGTTTTAATTTTAATTTGCAAACAAATGCTAGATTGGTGATTATGCTTGATTAAGGTTTTATTGAACAAACTATAAAATACACAGATTTTAGTGATAAATTGTGATTTAATTTAATATATGCTGGAAATGATGATTATTATGAAATATATTGAGAATTAATTCAAAAGAGCATGCTGGGAAATTGACATAAAATAGATAATTATATTGTAAGGGAAAGTTAAAATAAGAGGGATGGATACCAACTAGATAAGAGTTTGAGACTCAAAGGAAATACATTGGAAACTAGTTAAAATGCTGGAAATCAGCCAATATTACAATTACAGGAGAGTTGGAGGAGACTATGATGGAAATCAGCCAAACAAGCATGGGAGCCCTGGAGGATAATATGCTGGAAATCAGTCAAACATATTATGCTGGAAATCAGCCAATAAAATGCTGAAAATCAGCAGGAAAATAGGAGGAGAGTTGGAGGAGATTATGCTGGAAATTAGCCAAACAATGGAGGGAGTTTAGGAGGAAATTACGCTGGAAATCAGCCAAATATAATGTGCTGGAAATCAGCCAATAACAGTGGTAGGCTTGGACAAGACTATACTGAAATTAGCCAAAAATAGTTGGTGCTCTGGAGGAGACTATGCTGGGAATCAGCCAAACAGAATATGCTGGAAAACAGCCAAACAATAGAGGGAGATATGGAAGAAAATATGCTGGAAATAAGTTTAAATAAAACACGTTTTTGTGATAAACCTGTATAACATGAAAAGTGTAATGGATGATAAGTGTTATAAAATCAAAGATAAATTGATAAAGTTTAAGATATTAAGATTCGAGGAAAAGAGTCAAGAGATTAAGAATTAGATAGAATTTTGTTTTATAAAGTGTAATAAAAATGGAGTTGTATAGAATTTGAAATTAAGATTTGTGGTGATCAAATTGTAAGATAAATAATTAGAATAAGAGGTTAGAATAGTGTTAAAAATTATTTTGACATGGATTGTAAAAGATACAAGCTGAAGAAGAACAAGATATAATCAGGATCAATATATAGATATAAAAATGAGCGAAAGTTAATGTGAAATTAAAATTGTATTGATATAATGAATTTGTTTAGATGAAGATGCTAGAATTTATGTTAAAATTTGTTCTTTTATATTTTGAATTTTTATTTGTAAAAAATGTAATGGGAAATTGTGAATGGAGCTTGTTAAAGAAATGTAAGTGTGGTAACTATGACCAGATCGAGACTCTGTTCTTGAAAGTTATATTTTATGTTTAAGTTTGAAAAAAAAATTAAAAGTATTTTTTTTTTTAAAAAAAAGAGTCCTTCTGGAGTTTTGCCCAAATCCATCTCTCCTAGCAAAAAGCTCTGGCATAAGCTGGATATCAGATGGGCATTAAAGATTTACATTAAGAGGACGAGGTCATTTTGGAGGTCGGAGGCTTTATTTGTGTCCTTCTTGCCATCAACTATGGGGATGAAGTTTATGAGTTCAGCCGTGGGCAGACTGATCAGAGCTACTATTGCCAGGGCTTATGAAGCTCAGTTGCTGCCTCAGCCCAGGGGTATAACCACTCATTCAACTCACAGTGCAGCTACCAGTGCAACCTAGGCTATTAGAGCATCAGCTGAAGAAATCTTCAGAGTAGCAATGTGGTCAATGCCTTCACCTTTCATCAGACAGTATAGGATTCATGCGTATGCCTTGGCGGAAGCAGCATTTGGTCAGAGAGTTCTACAGTGTGTGTTGGAGATGCCCGGAGTGGATGACCAGACTACTGTAGGTTTTGGTAAGTCCCATGCCTGGAGTCTCGAGTTCCTAGCTGGAAAATGGGTGTTGGTCCTACCTGATACACCCTTTTTCAGCTGGAACGAGAGACTCCAGCCCCACCCTAACACAGGGGTCTGGTCTTGGATGTGTTCTAGGGGTGTCATTATAGGTGCAGTATCCTGGAACCTCATGGGACATTGTTGAACCTGGGACCATGTGCAAAGGAGGGCGTCTCTTTAAGATTGTACTCAGTCTATAGAGCCAGAAGACAGAGTGGTACCCATGCCTGGAGTCTCTCGTTCCAGCCGAAAAAGGGTGTATCAGGTAGGACCAACACCTATTTTAACGAACTCAGAGAGAACTTGGGAAAGTTTCCTTAGATGAAAATCCTAAAGGGGGAAACAACTCAAGAATCTTGGGAAACTCTGAAAAATATGATCATAAAAACCCAAACCAGAACAATATCCATGAGAAAGAAAAACAAGAACTCCAAGAAGAAACCAGCATGGCTGCACAAAGATCTCTCTGACAAATTGAAAGACAAAAAGGACAAGTACAAATAATAGAAAGAGGGATACACAACTAAGGCAGGATATCAGCATACAGCCAGAATCTGCAAAAATGAAGTCACAAAAGCAAAGGCTCAGAATGGACAAAGACTTGCGACAAAAGTCAAAGATAGTAATAATAAATAATAATAAATAATAAATAATTTTTAATAATAAAAAAAGTTTCTTCCAACATATAAATAACAAGAAAAAATATCAAGGAAATAATTGGTCCACTAAAGAGAGAAGACAGCAAGGAAGTAATAGGCAACAGAGAGAAAGCAGAGTTGCTTAACTCATTCTTTGCATCAGTCTTCATGCAGAAAGAAACTATAGCCCAACCTACCAAAAACATAACTAGTCTGTAAAAGACAGACTAGAAATAAAAGTTAAAATAAGCAAAAAAAATAGTAAGACAACACCTGTCTGATCTTGATGAATACAAATCACCGGAACCTGACAGATTACATCCCAGAGTTCTAAAGGAGCTAGCAGATGTCATCTCAGAGCCACTGTACCACATTGTAAGGTCCTGCCTCTACTCCCCAATCAAGAAAGTACGGACTCTTGAGACAGCAGCATTTCCAAAAAAAAACCTTTTAATGAAAGGGAGTGATTGCAAGACAAAAGCAAAACAGGCTCTAAGGTCCCCTTAGGCAATTCTGTTAGGATAAAGGAGTTAGAAACCCCTCCGCTCAGTCCAATGTTGAATGAGCCAATCCACAGGTGTGAAGATGTTGTGAAAATGGTCATCCTGGAAAGAAGATAAGGGACTGTTCCCGGGCACTTCTTTCAGGAGGCTTCAGAATTGAGACAAAACAGATGGGCCTCCCCCACTTACACATTCCCCAAAGGCAAATCAAAGCACAGGGCAGATAGGTGTCAGAGCTACAGTTACAAACTAAGGAATTATAGAATATGTAGGAAACAGGAAGAGAGTAATAAATGAATAAATAATCCAGACCCCCCTGAAATGGCAGTATCACAATAGGGATCTGACACACATCTTTCAAAAATCCTGGAGCACCGGGGACCTATCAGAGTACTGGAAAAGAGCTGATGTGGTTCCCATCTTCAAAAAAGGGGAAAAAAACAGACCCAGGAAACTACATACCAATCAGCCTAACATCAATATGCGAGAAGATACTGGAAAAGATAATTAAAAAACGGATCTGCCAACATCTAGAAATGAGCAAAGTAACTAATAGTCATCATGGGTTTGTTAAAAACAGATCATGCCAAACCAATCTTATTTCATTCTTCAACATAGTGACTAAATTAAATGGACATAATATACTTAAACTTTAGCAACGCATTCAACAAAGTAGACCACAACCTACTTCTTTGTAAACTAGAAAAAAGTAATAGCATCACCATCATCACCTGGTGTAACTGCTGACAAACCGTACCCAACGAGTAGTCCTTAATGGGCGTATCTCTATATGGAGGGAAGTAAGCAGTGGGGTATTGCAAGGTTCCATCTTAGACTCAGTACTTTTCAATATCATCATAATCTGGACCAGGATTTATGCCTGTTTGAATAGAACGAATATTGATTTTTCTTAGAATGAATTTCTCTTCATACATCTTGTGTTCCTATTTCTTCCATTATTTTAAAGAAAGTTTTTGGGAGTGTTTTCCTGATTTTTTTACCTATTTTACGGTTCTTATAGCCAATATTTGTATCTACAATTGCATTAAAGTCTCCTACCACACAAATATTTTCATATTCCAATTCTATTATTTTCTTGTGGAGTTTCCATAAAACTCATCTTGTTTATTATTAGGTACATATATCTCTCTCAACAATATCTGTTTTTGATTTATTGTTACCTCCACCATCAATATTCTCCCTTCTTCATTTGCAAAAATTTGTCTAGCCGTTATTGTTTGTTTAATATATAGAGCCACCCCCCTTTTCTTTTGCTGTGCTAATGAAAAATAAAGTCTCCCAATTTTGGGGTACTCTACTAGTTTACTATCTTGTTGTTTAATGTGGACTTCTTGAAGACAGATTAAATTTAATTTTAATTTCTCTAATTTGTTAAAGATACTTTTTCTTTTCATTGGTGAGTTCAGTCCATTTATATTAATTTATAGTAATTTTATTTCTTCTTCCATTGTTTACTTATAGATAGGTTTTGTTGTCCTAGTTGATCTTATTTCTCTCTGTTCCTTCTGTTTTACTCCTTTTTTTCCCCTCTCTCTTTTTCCTCTGTTCCGGTTTCTTCTTGTTGTATATTTCCTTCTTCAGTCGCTGCCAGCATCTCTGCTTGCTTCTTTTTCTCTACTTCCTCATGTGCTGTGAAGTACTGATAATAAAATTGTTTTGCTTTCTCTATCATATCTAATCTATGTCTTTTTTCCCTCCAAGTCACCAATATTCCCTCAGGTATTAGCCATCTAAAGTTTACCTCATATTTTATTAATTGTTTTGTCAGAAATCGATACTCTTTTCTTGTGTCTCTTACCCTTCTGGGTATTTGCTTCAGAAGTACTATTTCTCTTCTTTTGTATTTCAGTGGTGCATCTCTTGCTCTTTGAAGTATTTCCCCTCTCATTGCCTTCTTTGAAAATCTCACGTGCACCTCTCTGGGAAGCTTATTTCTTCTTGCATAGCTTGTATATACTTTAAATATTTCTTCCATCCCAGAGAGAGCTTCCTGTTTGTTCATTTCCAATACCTGCCAGTAATTCTGCCATTTTCTCCGCAAGATCTTCCCCTTTTTCCTCCTCAACATTCTGGAATTTTAAAAAATATTCTGTCTTATCTATCTCCAACATAATTATGGATCATTTAAGATCATTATCTACCTTAGTTAGTCTATTCTCCATCTCTTCTACTTTCTTGTCTGTTTGTTCTGTCTTTTCTTCCACTTTCTGGATCTGTTGTTCATTTTTAGTAATTATTTGCTGGATATTGTCTATTTTATCTTCCATTTTTTTTTCTCCAATCTTTTGCATCCTATCTACCTCATCCTCATGATTCTTAGCCATGGCTCCTTGTTGTGATTCCTGTAATGATTGAATCATATTTTTCATCTCTGACTGAAAGGCATTTAATTTTTCATTCTGCAACATAGTGTCTATAGAGCATTGACTTGCTGGACTCAATGCTGCTGCTGATGCCACTGCTGATGGCACAGATGATGGGATTTTCCTCCCTGTTTTACTTGAGTTTATGTTACTTGTCACTTTGATGGTTTGGAATAGTCAAATATTTTAGATAATTATTGTTTAATAAAAACAACCAATCAGTAACCCAACAATCAATAATACTGTAAGTCAAACATAATAGTACTGCACTATATCCAACTTATAAAATATACCTGGTATAGTCCAACAATTTCCTTTTTTATTCCCAGTTCTTACTTTCAAGCCTCAAGTCACTTCCACTTTTTAGGTATTATATTAACAAGTCCAAAATATCCATAGTCCAAGTTCTCTACAACAAAGTTTGTTTTCTTTCGTCTTTTTTTTAAAAAATAATTCATACATTACAATTCACAAAGTTATAGGTTGTAATCCACGAAGACTCACCAAATTATAATCCACAAAGACCTACCAAGACCCCAGAATTATATCCAACAAATTATAAGTCCCCAAGGAGAAGACTTGAAGTATAAAAATCTTCATTTATTTTATATTTATATTATATTTTATAATTTCTATTATTTCCCAGTTCCAGTTGCTCAGTTGCTAAGATCTATATCCAGTCAAGGAGCTACAGTGTTTACAGCTTACACTGTTTCCACTCTCTTTCTCTGTAGTTCTTTCTTTAAACAATTCCCAGGTGCAGGCAGCTTATCCGAGTCTTGTAACCATATTTTTCCAATAAGCTACCCAAGATCAATTATTGTTCACACTTTCTTTTCTTCAAAAACCTACGGGTTTTTTTCTGGCCAGTAGGTGTCACTGTTGTTCTATTTCTCTTCTACTCCTCTCCTTTAACTTTCTTTAGCGTACACCATTTTTTTCCCTTTCAAAGTTCCGGAGCCCAGTTTTATAGTCCCAAATAAAGTTTTAGTTCAATAATATCCAATTAATATAATCCTTAGGTTAACCAATCAGATTTTCCTCTTTTAGCATTTATATCTTCAAATTATCCAAATAGTTCAAAATTCTTATTCATAAAATTCTGAATAAGAATTTTGAACTATTGTTCAAAATTCTTGTGCTTATTTGCCACTATTTCAGGGGATGGGAAATCAACAAATTCACCCCCTTCTTTTGCAGCCCCACTATCACTCAGTCAGTTTTAAAAGGGGCAGTTTAGACAGAAGTTAGAAAATTCTCACCCATCCACCACACTGTTCTTCTTCAGTCTTCCCTCATTCTTCTCTGTTTGGGCTGTCACAGCCTTGGACAGTGCGCAATGGCCATCTTTTCCTTCCTGCCAGATTGAGAGCTTCTGCTGGATCAAACAAGGAGTTAACAATCTCCTTGTGATCTACAGGGGTCTCCTCTCCACCACCTGTCCAAGGTGGCTTAGATCCATTGAGACCCTCTGGCAAGAAGAATTCAGTGAACTTCCATACTGTCCTATAGAAGAATCGTATTGCCACAATGTCAGCTCCATCCTCCCTCCATCCCTGGTATGGATGATATCAGAACTAAAAACATGTGTGCAAGAGATAGAAATAGAACCTAATGTCTGGGCAAATCACAATCTGATGAAAGTTGTATGGAAAGGACAAAAAAGAAAATGGAGATGGTCATTAAATCAAGCAATACCGCAAGGAAAAGAATTTATACAAAAGACGGAAAAAGAATTGTTCTCTTTTTCTTCAAAGAGAACAAGAAGGAAAAGACCTCCCTACAAATTGTATGGGATACTGTCAAAGCATATACCTGGGGATTAGCTATAATTTATATGGGAAAGAAAAATTATAGAAACAAAAGAAACAAAATAAGAAAATATTAGAAGAATATAAAAGATTGGAATTAGAACTACAGCGAGAACCACCACTAAAAAAAAAAGGAATTGAAAAATCAAATAGACTTAATAAAACATAAAATGAACTTATTGGAAAAAGAAGAATTGGCACAAAAAATTAAAAGTACAAAACAAAATTTCTTTGAAAATACAAATAAGCCTGGAAGATGATTGGCATACAAACTGAAAAAAGAGAGGGAAAAAAATTGATACACCAACTAATTGATGAGAAAGGGACTCTTCACTATCAGAATGAGGAAAAAAAACTATCTAGAGTACTATGAGAAATTGTATGATAAGGAGGAAATTTTGGAAAATAAAATACAACAATATTTAGAACAATCTGAACTTCCCGAGGTACCGGATACAGTTAAGGATAGGTTGAATGAATGGATAACCATGATCGAATTGACAGAAGTGATTAAGAGACCCCCCAAAAAAACCCACAATAAAACACCAAGGTCTGATGGGCTATTGGCAGAATTATATAAACAATTAGAAGAGGTATTAAGCCCAGTGATGTTGGAAGTTTACAATGAAGTATTACTAGAAGCAAAATTATCTAATTCAAATATTACTCTTATACTGAAAGATGACTCAGATTTAACACAGATAAAGAACTATAGGCCTATATCCTTATTGAATGCAGAGTATAAAACATATGCCTCAATAATAGCAGAAAGATACTTGAATGAATTTATACATTCAGATCAAAATGGATTTCTGCCAAAGAGACAGATCAAAAATAATATGAAATACACCCTGGAAAACAAATGGCGTTGATGTTTCTAGATTCACAGAATATTAATTGGCAGTTCATGTTAGCACAACTAAAATGTATGGACTTTGGGGAGACATTTATTAATATGATTAAAGCAATATACTGTAAACAATCAACTAAGGTGATAGTAAATGGAGTAAATGGAGACATGACAGAGAACTTTGATATCAAGAAAGACACCAGACAGGGATGTCCACTGTCCCCAGTGCTATTCATATTGACTCTGAAAGTGTTAACCAGGAACATTTGGCAAGATGAAGAAATAAGAGAAATGGAAATAAAAAAAGAGAAATATAAACTACAGGCAGATGATTCGGTCTTTATACTAGAAGATCTCCTAGAAACTGGATCAAAGCTAATTAGAAAAATAGAATAAGATGGGGAAGTAGAAGGACTGAAAATAAAACAATATGGTTTTAGTTAAGAATCTTACAGATACACAAAAAAGAGTGTTGATGGAAAGAATTAATATACAAATAATTTAAAAAGTGAAGTACTTAGGTATACAACTAACAGCAAAATGTGCAGCAATTAAAGAGGATAACTATATGAAGCTGATGAGGCAAATTAAACTAGACATGGAGAAATGGAAAAATCTGCAACTGTCATTATCAGGAAGAATAGCTACTATAAAAATGAACATTTTGCCAAGACTATTATACTTATTCCAAACAGAATAAGATGCATAGTTATTTTCAGAGACACTATGTTAGGAATGCATTGTTATTAATCTAGTTTAAAATAAAAGAACACTATTTGAAAATATCAATTTGGCTTTCCACTATGGAGACATTGGTACATCCTAATGTTATTAACGTGGAAAAACTTGTAAGATATAAAGATATTTTGAATGATAAAGGGAAATTAAAAACTAAACAGGAACTTAGTAGCCAAGGGATAGACATTGCATGGTGGCCACATATGCAGATACAATCACGCTACGAGAAAGATGCTAAAACATATGGTTTTAATAAAGAGAACAGAATTAGGCCAGATATTAACTGGAACAGATGATAAACTGATAAAGAAATTATATTGTTATTTATTAAGTATTAAACTTGAAAATGAGCAGGTAAAGGAGACAAAGATTGCCTGGGCTAAAAACTTTGGGTATGCAATAGAATTAGATAAATGACAGAAACTATGGGACAGAAATATTACATTGACTATGTCAACTGCATATAAAGAAAATTTGTATAAAATGTTTTATAGATGTCATTTTGCGCCAGCAAGATTGGCAAAAATGTATAAAGATAGATTTAAATGCTGGAAGTATAATCAGTCATCTGGTTCATACTACCATGTGTGGTGGGACATGCCCAAAAGCTAAAAAATATTGGATGAAAATACATACTTGGTTGGAAAAATGACAAAGCAACACATAGACTTGAAACCAGAGATATGTTTGTTGGGCATTCTACTGGAAAAATATGATAAAAGGACTATATATCTGGTTTTACATATACTAACCTCAACTAGAACAGCAATGGAAAAATGATGAGATTCCGTCAGAGGGGAAGGTAATTAAGAAAATATTAGAATGCACAGAAATAGATAGATTAACGCTCACTATTAAGGCTAAAGAAGAAACTGAATCTTTTTTGATATGGATATATTTTATAGACAATAGAAGTTAGAAAGGAGGAGACATAAAAAGAGGAAATGTTAATGTGGAGAGTTGTTAAAGAAGATGATGTTAAGTATTATTGTTATTATATTATTATTATATTATCAATATTATTAGGCAGATGGTTCGAATCCCTAGTGCTGCATAATGGGATGAGCTCCTGTTACTTGTCCCAGCTTCTGCCAACCTAGCAGTTCAAAAGCACATAAAAATGCAAGTAGAAAAATATAGACCACCTTTGGTGGGAAGGTAAGAGCGTTCTGTGTGCCTTTGGTGTTTAGTCATGCTGGCTACATGATCACGGAGACGTCTTCAGACAGCACTGGCTCTTCAGCTTTGAAACGGAGATGAGCACCGCCCCCTAGAGTTGGGAGCGACTACCACATATGTGCGAGGGGAATCTTTACCTTTACTATTATCAAAATTATTATGATGAATACTACAACAAATATGTGAATTATGACTGTTTAAAAATAACTGTACCCAGATCACACACTGTTTGATGGAAATTGAATGTTATATAAATAAAATAAATAAAACATAGAAAAAATATTTTCATAATCAACTTAGATGAGGGAATAGAAGGGGAATTTACCAAATTTGCAGTTGATACTAAGCTGGCAGGAATAGCTAACATCCTAGAAGATAGGCTCAAGATCCAGATGGATCTTGACAGACTTGAACACTGGGCCCTATCTAACAAAATGAAATTCAATGTAGAGAAAAGTAAAGTCTTACACTTAGCCAAGAAAACCAAAAGTACACATATAGATTGGGTGAAACCAGGCTTATTTTTTTTAAATGTCTAGTTGACTGAATTTCATTTTTAATGAATAAAAGATAATAATAATAATAATAATAATAATAATAATAATAATAATAATAATAATAATAATAATATCTTTATTCATTAAATATGAAAGTCAGTCAACTGAACATTCAAAAATGTATCACAAATACCATTGACTGGTGCTAATGGTTGATACGGGTTGCTGCGAGCATCCTAGGTATCAACCAAGTACCTTCTTAAGATGTACCATGTTCCAAGTAGTGCAGTTTTTTGCAGTTCTACTGGTGTTATTGCAGGAAGCTGCAGTTTGCTGATGTATTGTATAAAACTTTGGACATGGTACCAAGTGCCCCGATGACAACGGGTATCACTGTTACATGTTTCATCCATAGCTGTGTAGTTTCGATGGCCAGGTCGCAATATTTCATGATTTTTTCCAGTTCTTTTTCTTCAACTTTGGCATCTCATTCTATTATTATTATTATTATTATTATTATTATTATTATTATTATTATTATTATTATATTTTATTCATTAAAAATGAAATTCAGTCAACTGGACATTTAAAAATGTATCACAAATACCATTGACTGGTGCTAATGGTTGATACGGGTTGCTGCCAGCGTCCTAGGTATCAACCAAGTACCTTCTTAAAATATATGATGTTCCATGTAGCTCAGTTTTTTGCAGTTCTGCTGGTGTTATTGCAGGAAGCTGCAATTTCTTTGAAGTGTTTTGTGAAATTCTTGGACATGGTACCAAGTACCCTGATGACAATGGGTATCACTGTGTTTCATCCATAGCTGTGTAGTTTCTATGACCAGGTCACAATATTTCATGATTTTTTTCCAGTTCTTTTTCTTTGACTCTGGCATCTCCTGGTACTGCAATGTAAATAAATTGTACATTTGGTTTTCGACAACTGTGATATCTGGTGTGTTGTGTTCCAAATGATGATCCTTCTGTATTCGAAAGTCCCACAAGATCTTCACTTTCTCATTTTCTGTAACTTTTTTCACTTTATGTTCCCATGACTTTTTGGATACAAGAAAGTTGTATTTTTTACATAATGACCAGTGGATTAATTTAGCAACTCAGTCGTGTCTAGTGTTGTAATCAATTTGTGTGATTTTGCTGCATTCACATATTAAATTTGAAACAGTTTCGATTTTGTTGTTGCAAAGTCAGCAGTTTGTATTGTCAGTGGATTTTTGTATCTTTGCTTTCATGGCATTACTTTGTAGTGCTTGTTCTTGAGCAGCCAGTATTAAACCTTCCATTTCTTTCTTGATGGTTCCCATCTTAAGCCACGCCCATGTAAAGCTGTCATCACATTTTCCTTCAAAGTTTTTCAAGTGGTGTCCATGCAAAGCTTTGGTTTTCCATCTATTTAATCTGTCATCCAGCTGTTTTTCCTTATATTCTGCCTTTGTTTCTGTTGTTTTTATAATGCGGTCCATTTTCACAGCCTGCAGCAATTTTTCGTACTTTGGTTCACATAATCATTCAAACTTCGTTTTTCTTTTTCTACAGTTTGATGGATTTGTAATAGTCCTCTGCCCCCTGTTTTTCTTGGCAGGTACAATCTGTCAATGTCACTTTGTGGATGTAAAGTGTGGTACATATTAAAAAAATTGTGCGTTTTCCGGTCCAAGTTTTCCAGTTCAGCCAAAGTCCAGTTGATGAGTCCAGCTGAGTAGCATATCACTGGAACTGCCTGTATATTAATGCCTCTAATTATGTTTCCAGCATTCAGCTTTGATTTTAATATTTTGCGGACCCTCCTGATGTATTCTTTTTGCGTTGACTCTTTGATTTTTCCATTCAAGATGTTATCTGCTTCCAATATGCCTAGGTATTTGTAACCATCATCCTTTGCTAATGCTTTTACTATGTTTCCATTTCCCAGTTCTATTCCTTCTATTTTTTTTTCATTTTTCCTTACTGCATGGATTATATAGCACATTTTTCAAGTCCAAAGTTCATTTTGATGTTGCTGCTGAACAGATGAACTGTGTTGAGTATTAATTTAAGTTCAGTGGGGCTTTTCACATACATTTTTAAGTCATCCATGTATAAACCATCCATGTAGATGGTTTATCTTGCCATGCTGGCTTGAGATTTGGTATCCCAGTTTTGTGTTTCATAGGATTATTGTCAATGGAATTAATGTGATGTTGAACAGTAGTGGTGAAAGTGAGTCCCCCTGGAAGATTCCTCGTCTGATGTTGACTTCACCAATGTTCTCCCCATTTGCTGTTAGAAGTGTTTTCCATTTTTGCATATTTGCTTTCAAAAAATATACAAATATTTTTGCTGATTCCAAAGTATTTCAGACAGGTGTTAATCCAGCTGTGGGGTTATGAGTCAAATGCCTTCTTGTAATCAAACCATGCCATATTTAAATTTGTGTTTCTTCATTTTTCATTTTTAGTACCAGTTTGTCAATGAGCAGCTGATCTTTTATTCCTCTTGATTTTTTATAATTTCCTTTTTGTTCTACTGGATACAAATTGTTTTCCATCAGATGATTGATGGAAATTTGCCAGTATTCTTGTAAAATGTTTGAATGTTGTTGTCAGACAAGTAATTGGGCGATAGTTGCTTGGCTCTGTGCCCTTTGTGCCATTATTATTATTATTATTATTATTATTATTATTATTATTATTATTATTATTATTATTATTATTATTATTTAATCTGTAGTGAGATTCACAGTCTTTGAGTCTGGTTAATATTAAGAATGCTTTACCAAGGATTCCTGTAAAATCCAAATACATTTTTATTAATTTTTCTTCCAGTTTCCACTCATTCTGGCTTCCAAGTGAAATGCCTGAAATTCTGTCCACACCCACAGACTTAACATTCAGTAAAATTAAAGCTGCAATTCAGCAACCTCCTTAGTTTTCTGCTGAAATGTACTGCCTGAACAGGGATTAATCCAGAAGCAGACTGACTTTCCCAGTTCCTTTTGACAAGCACTGACACCACTAAATCAAGATGATCAAAATGCTCCCTGTCAAATGAATGAGAACTACAGATAATTAAGATACTACTTCAGCTAGATCAACCCTTGCATAATGGCAAGCCTTGATTTGTGTGATCACAAATTCCAAACTTATATACATTTACTGGAAAATAAATTTTACTGGTTCCAAAGGCACAGATTTACCAATACTAAATTGTATTTCCAGTACATTTTCTCAGAACCTCTCTATTTATATTTATAAATATAAAGTCTATGGGGCAACTTGAAGAAACTGTTTTGAGCGCTGCAGATGAATTGCTCTTATTAAATTTGCTGGATTTTCAGAGACAGAAGTGCTGCTGTAAGGTCCCAAAATACACTTGAGTCACCACAATGCCAAAAAGAAAGATTCAAGATGAGGCTTGCAAAAAAGCATATTTTATTTATGGCCAAAAACAAAATACTGGGGGGAACTATGTCCAGAATATACAGATACAATGCATGCGAGGAGATAGCCACACCTTGGGGAAGGTATGGCATCCTTTTATACTCTCAGAGATGTCAGCTTAGTACCCAATTCTGGCCTCCTAATTTAGGTTTGTGTATTCCTTGTTGCCCTGCAAGGGGAAATAGAAACTTCCTTAATCATTCCTTTGTTTGTTCAATTGGCCATTTGGCCACCTGGTTCTTGCAAGACAGGAGTTTATCCAGATCAAACATAAATTAGGGCTGAGGTGTAAATTATCCCTTGGAGATAACGTACCATGCTCTTAGCTAGCACAAGGAAAAACAGGGAGAAGATTGATATGGGTTCAGGTCAAATGGCAGGGACATATGTTTGACAAATACCAGATACATTACAGAGGCCTAATAACAGAATATGTTTGTTACAGGAGATACAAATATAAAGACATAATATGTGTGATACAAATACAGAGGCATATATGTATTACAGGAACCTAATGGTTACAGAATCTAGTATATCAGTATATCATATTCTAGTATTATTTATTATATCCTTATTATTGTTTCCCTTTCACTGCTTTATAAGATTATGAGACATACATCAACCTTAATTAAGGTAACATTCATGTATAATGTATATTCCCCCCTCACCCTCCCTCACTCTACAAAGATTGCGAGTGAAGGCTAGGCGGGATGCACTGCTAATCCTCCAGAAGGCAGTCAAAATTCTTTCAAGGATTATAGTTCGTGAGGGTGAGCATTAAAACAAACAAAAAGCAAAAATGTTATGCACGATTTCTGGGCCCAAGAGAAAGCCAAAACAAAACACAAAGGCTAGGCTGAAGGAGAAAGGGATTCTTGCTCTAGGCTACTTTAAAATGCTTTAAAGTCCAGCCGTTCAGCTCTAGTAATGCATCTGACTGATGGCTTCCTGGCACTTCTCCTTGTAGCACTGAGCACCTTGGCTTTTGAAATCTAGCATTCTTGGTCAGGAGTCAAGAGTGCTCAAGTTCAGCAGCCGGAGAAGTGGCGCTGGATTTCAAAAGTCAAGCATCAAGGAGAAGTGCCGTGAAGTCATCTGCAAGATGGATAGCATTCAGCTGGCATTCAGAGGCAAGCGGGAAGCTCCAGGAAGTGCAGGAAGCGGTGCAGACAAGCAGTCTGCCCTGCCTCCCAGACAGCATGGGAAGCAGTGGGAAGTGAGGGACCATCCTGGAAGTGCCGGGAAGCTGCCTGCCTCCCGGATAGCGTGGGCAAGTGGGAAACAACAGGAAACAGCAGAAAACAGTGCCACATGGGATGCAGCTGTGGCAGCGAAGTAAGGCAGGCAAGCTGGAGGTCAGGGACAGCGGGGCAGCTTGCTAGGCCTTTCCTTTGCCTGTGGCAGGCCGCTGGATGCATTTTTCCCTTTGCATTCAAAACAGCTATTCCAGACAAAGGGAGATTTACTTTCTGGCATAAATAGTCTCAATTCCATAATGTAGATGCTAAAGACATGTAGAAGACCCAGCTGCTAAGGGGCTTAACTCTTTTATATAGGATTTTCAGCCAGCAGAGTGCTTCAGGAGGATGTGGAAGCTGAAAACAGAAAATGGAAGTGTTTTGGCTGGCAGAGGCACCGTGGCCCATCCTTTGATATTTCCAGGCCCCATGGGCCAGATCTAAGCAGCCCCTGAATCCGGCCTGTGGGCCTTGAGTTTGACACCCCTAGTCTAGGTCATTCTCTTGATTTTTCATTTGATTTCCACTTTAGCTTTCTAAGCATTAACAACTTCTTTTCTACATACATTAGAAAGTCCTTATTCAGATCATTCTCTTGGCTTCTCATTTCTATTTTAACTTTAGTTGGTTTACTGTCTTGTAATCTACTTTTTAAAAGTTCTAATATTTTTATATTGGACAAAAGTCTCAAAATATTCTTTTTCTCATCTTGTATTCTTCCTTAACATTTTTTGAATATATGTTTTGAATAACAGAAGAAGGCTTAGTGTAAGGACCAGCTTCTCCCCACCTTCCAAGAAAGTACAAACTCATAGGATGCCTCTTCGCTAAATACCTCAACCAAAGCCTAGTATTCTTTGGGGATGTTAGTGGGTTCAGCAGGGTGGTCGGTCATTGCTGTTTCCCTTTCCTTCCTCTTTCACATTTGTGAAAGTTACCTGCCCCTGGAATTTTATGGTTCCTCTCATCCAATTTATTTTAGGGTTCCACTTCTGCAGCCACATTAGCCTTAGAACTAGTGGACATTCCATTCCTGGGGCTACTATGGACATGAGGGTCTCACTACGATCCCCCAGCTTCATTTGCAATGGTTCTGTGGCAAAAATGGTTGGCTCCCCCCACCCCACTACAGTTCCGTCTAGCTGGCAAAAAGCGATGTGGGTTTACATTTTCCTTAGGTGAATTCCTAATCTCCCTGCCAGGGTTGGGCTAATTAGGCATCAGGTGCACCCCAAGTCCAGCAATGCTGCTACTTCCTCTCCTTTCCCTCGGCTGGAAATAAAGTCTTTGGGTTAGGGTGAGCGGTTCAATTGGGTTGCTTACCAGTGGGTCGTTGTCCGGAACACTTTCAGAGTGGGTCCTCTCCAGGCATCAGAGATCCTTCCTCTGATTATGGAGGGGAACAGAATTCCGCGGCCTCTCAGATTCTCAGCACAGTTACTTTTCCTCAGGGGATTGGGTTTTGCAGGCTTCCCCCCGACAAGCAATCAGGCTTTCCGGTGGGGGTTTTTGACCGGCATTCTGCTGCATGGTGCCCCTCCTTCCCACACTTAAAGCAACCTGATAGCCTCAGTGCCATGGCAGTTTGGGGTTTGAATTGTTCTTGCTTCCCTTGGGGTGGGGATCTTCTCCAAGCCCTGCCAGTGCGGTACTGGTTTTGGTTCATGTCGATCTCTGCTTCCTCTGACATCAGGTACCATTCATGCAGGC
Organism: Masticophis lateralis; assembly: GCA_030761175.1. Taxonomy (NCBI): domain Eukaryota; kingdom Metazoa; phylum Chordata; class Lepidosauria; order Squamata; family Colubridae; genus Masticophis; species Masticophis lateralis. The sequence goes on along the minus strand of JAUDYJ010000004.1, from coordinate 70,892,145 downwards.
AGTTAGGGCTGCCACAGGACAGGCAGGCAGTGTACAGGTTGTTGTTGAGTCCATCTTTGAACCAGCAGACTAGGGTACCTTCTGGCCAGTCGACTTGGCTGGCCAGGTCCCGGAATTCTTTGGTGTATTCAGCTACAGGACAGCAGCCTTGATTTATGACTCTGATGCAGTTGCCAGCTTTGTGATTGGCAAGGGGATCTTTGAAGTGGTGGCGCAGGGCTGTCATGAATTGATTGAAGTTTTGTAGCTCTGGAGCATTGGAGTTGTAGAGGCTCACCATCCACCTGGCCGCTGCCCCTTCTAGGGCTAGGTTAATGACTCGCACTCGTGCTCCCTTGGTTGGGAAATTCTGCCGGTACTCTTGCATGTAGGTGAAGACTTGAGCTAGGAAAAACCCCAACTTTTGGGGGTCTCCGTCAAATTTTACCCCAAGGGAGTGGCCTTCCTCTCTAGCTGTGGCCCCCTAGATTGGCTGAGTATGATCGCCTGGGCTGGGACAGCGGGAAGTTGGTTACCTGGCATGGCTGCTTCTCCGCTAGCTTGGTCATCTGTTTGGTCAGCCATGGCTGGGTCAGGAGCTCGAGTTTCCTCGGCTGCTGGTCTGCCTGCTCTCCTTCATTGGTGACACTGTTCACCTCGAATGTTGAGATTTTCCAGGGCTTCCATCGCGATATGGTTGATGTACTGCTTCAGTCGATCATCCGCCAGTGGTTCCTGCTCAGATCCTCCAGTTCCCTTTTCCACCCAGGCTTATGGCTTCCGTGGGTGAGGGTTACCCCCTTGGCTCTTCCATCCCAGCTGTTTCCGCTCCTTCTTTAATGACTCCATCCATTCTGTTAAAGACATGGACGAAGGGGGCTCTCTCAGCAGCTCAGACATGTGGACAAGCTCCATGCCACTGGTGACCTGAAAAGGGGTCAGTCCAGTGTTACTGTGCACTGCATTGTTGTAAGCCACTTCTGCAAATGGTAATAGATCTGCCCATTTCTCTTATTGGTAGTCTACTTAGTATCTTATGTACTGCCCCCTGCCTTCGCATTCATACATACTGCTGCTTCATTGATACTCAGATGGGCCTCCAGCTCCTCTTTTCACCCAGGCTTATGACTGCCATGGGTGAGGGTCACCCCCTTGGCTCTTCCATACCAGCTGTCTTTCTTTCCTAGGCCAAGTGACCATCAGGGCTTCATGTGAGAGGGTGGTCTGGACATCCCCTCAGCTGGACAGAACGCAGAGACTCCTAGCTGCTACCGTGAGAGGGTAGTGGTGTTTCTCCTGACTGACCTGGCCCTGCTTCGGGATATTTTGAACTATTATTATGGACCTGAGCCATGCCTTACCATCTTCTTTGTCTATATTTGCATTGGATGTACTCTAGGTCTACGCGTCTTGCCCTGCGAGATTCCCCCCTCTCGCAGGCTTGGCCTTCTATGTTATCGAGGACCTACCTTAATGATGGGTTTTGGGACCCCGAGAGGTGGCATGTCGCAAAACGGGGATTGAGGGGTTTTTTAGGTTCTTTTTAATTAGAGTTTTAGGGGGCTCCGGGGTGGGGGGGGGTGCGGGTTTGGGGGGAACCCGCGGGGGAGAGGGACAGGTCCGGCAGTTTGTGGTGCCATAGGGGGCTTAGATTCTGGAGGTAAGAGGGCTCCTATAGAGCCCTCTGTTGAGGGCTGTGCTACAAATACGCTGTGTGGGAGGGGCAGATATGGCGAGAGCAGGGGACCATATCATGTGGCGGGGGCATGCACTTGCTGTCTTCGAGCGATTGTGTGCCCCAGTCCCCCTAGCTATTCCCGTTCCCCGGGTTGTTCAGAGTCTCAGGACCCGAGGCTCCAGCTGTTGTTATGCAATGCGAGGAACGTTGTAAATAAGGCCCCTCTCATATGTGACCTACTTCAAGAGGGGGGTGTGGCCGGTATTACAGAGACCTGGTTGGGCCACGAGGGTGGGGTTCCCCTCGTGGAGATGTGCCCACCAGGTTTCCTTGCATTCCATCTGCCGAAAGCTCAGGGTAGGGTTGGGGGAGTAGCGGTCATTATTAAGGAAGGTCTAGATCCGAGGGAGGCCACTGTACCTCAGATAGCCGGGTGTGAGTCCATCTTTGTGAGGTGGGGTCATGGTGGGCAGATGGGTCTGTTAGTCATGTACCTGGCTCCCTGCCACGTGGTAACGATCCTGCCCGAGCTTCTCAACGTTGTAGCCGAGGTGGCGATTGACACCCCCAGGCTTATGGTCATGGGGGATTTCAATCTGCCATCTATCGGTCAAGCATCTGAGATAGCTCGGGAGTTCATGGCTTCCATGATGGCCATGGACCTGACCCAGGTAATTCAGGGCCCGTCTCACATTGGTGGACACACCCTGGATCTAGTTTTTGTCTCTGGTCAGTGGTTGAGTGGTCTTGACATTGGGGATATAGGTGTGGAACCCTTGTCATGGACTGACCACTCGCTCCTTTGACTTGACTTTCTGACCACTGCACCTCACCGCAGGGCGGCAGAACCGACTAGGTGGTTCCGCCCCAGGCGCCTGATGGATCCTGATAGGTTCCAGACGGAGCTTGGACCATTTCCTGAGACACTGACACGCGATTCGGCTGAGGACCTGGTGTCTGCCTGGGATAGGGCGGCCAGTGGGGCCTTGGACCGCATCGTGCCTTTGCAGCCTCTGACCCAGCGCCAAACTCACTTAGCTCCTTGGTTCACCGAGGAATTGAGGGAGATGAAGCGCCGGAAAAGACGCCTAGAGAGCGGTTGGAAGGCCAGTTGCTCTGAATCTGACTTGACACTAGTAAGAGCTCATATTAAGACTTACATAGTGGCGATAAAAGCGGCGAAATCTAATTATTTTACCGCTCTTATCATGTCATCAGATAATCGCCCAGCCGCCGTATTTAGGGTGACCCGCTCCCTCCTTCATTCGGGATCGCGGGAGGATCCCTTGCAGGGACGGGCTGAGGACTTTGTTCAATATCTGGATGATAAAATAACTCAGATTCGGGATGATTTGGCCGCTGACTGGGTTAGTTCAGGCGAGGTGACTGAGGCAGGTCTTGAGAGTGTTATCTGGGCTGAGTTCGATCCTGTGGCTCCCGAGGACGTGGACAGGATTCTGGGAAGACGGAATGCAACCACATGTTTATTGGACCCGTGTCCCTCCTGGTTGGTGCTGGCCTCCCGGGAGGTTACACGAGGCTGGCTCCAGGAGATTATAAACGCTTCTTTGAGTGAGGGTGCCCTACCGGCCGCCTTGAAGGAGGCGGTGGTGAGGCCCCTCCTCAAGAAGCCCTCCCTGGACCCAGCTGTTTTGGTTAATTATCATCCAGTCTCCAACCTTCCCTTCCTGGCGAAGGTTGTTGAGAGTGTGGTGGCATGGCAGCTCCCCCGGTACCTGGATGAAGCTGTCTATTTAGACCCACTCCAGTCCGGCTTCAGGTCTGGATACAGCACCGAAACGGCATTGGTCGCATTGGTGGATGATCTCTGGAGGGCCCGGGGTAGGGGGTACTCCTCTATCCTGGTGTTGTTAGACTTCTCAGCGGCTTTTGATACCATCGACCATGGTATCATGTTGCGCCGGTTGGAGGGATTGGGGGTGGGGGGCACCGTTTTGCGGTGGTTCTCCTCCTACCTCTCCGACCGGTCGCAATCCGTGTTGACGGGGGCAGCGGTCGACCCCGAGGCACCTAGTGTGTGGGATGCCACAAGGGTCGGTCCTCTCGCCCCTCCTGTTCAACATTTATGTAAAGCTGCTGGGCGAGATCATCCGTGGTTTTGGGGTGGAGTTCCATCAGTACGCTGATGATACTCAGCTGTACATTTCCACCCCAGACCACCCCAACGATGCCGTCGAAGTGATGTCCCAGTGCCTTGAAGCCGTGCGGGTCTGGATGGGGAGAAACAGGCTTCGACTCAACCCCTTCAAGACCGAGTGGCTGTGGCTGCCGGCGTCCCGATATAGCCAGCTGACACCATCGCTGGTTATTGGGGGCGAATCATTGGCCCCCACGGAAAGGGTGCGCAACTTGGGCGTCCTCCTGAACCCACAGCTGTCTTTAGAGGATCACACGACAGCTGTGGCCAGGGGGGCTTTCTATCAGGTCGGCCTGATACGCCAGTTGCGGCCCTTTCTAGATCGGGACTCCCTATGCACAGTCACTCAGGCGCTCGTCACTTCTCGCCTGAACTACTGCAATGCTCTCTATATGGGGCTCCCCTTGGGGTGCACCCGGAGGCTCCAACTGGTGCAGAATGCGGCCGTGCGGGGGATTATGGGAGCGACGGGGCGCTCCCACGTGACACCTCTCCTGCGTGAGCTGCATTGGTTGCCGGTGGACTTCCGGGTGCGTTTCAAGGTGTTGGTAATCACCTTTAAAGTGCTCCATGGCTTAGGACCAGGGTACTTAAGGGACTGCCTTCTGCCACCAATTGCCTCCCACCGGCCGGTTCGGTCCCACAGAGAGGGCCTCCTCAGGGTGCCGTCAGCCAGACAATGTCGGCTGGCGACCCCCAGGGGGAGAGCCTTCTCTGTGGCAGCCCCCACCTTCTGGAACGATCTTCCTCCAGAACTGAGAACGATCTCCGACCTCCGAACTTTTCGTCGGGCTTTGAAAACTTATCTCTTCCAGCTCGCCGGCTTAGCCTGATCCCTGTTAAATTTTTTTAAATTTTTTAGAGTTGATATTCATTTTAATATTTATCTGTTTTAATTCTCAGCCAAATTTATATTTGTTTTTATAATATTTTAACTTTTGTGTACTGGTTTTTATTCGGCTGTTCACCGCCCTGAGTCCACAAGGAGAAGGGCGGTATATAAGTCTAATTAATAAATAATAAATAAATAAATAAATGGAGCCTTCAAGGACAGCTTCGATATCCTCGATGGGACATATGGAGCCAGTGTCCGGCTGAGTAGTTGTTGAGGTTTCTCTCCAGCACTTGGCTTCCCCTTGCTCACTGCTTCATTCAGATATTGTTTCAGGGTCCCCTTGATAGAGTGGAAATTAAGGGGAAAAAAATTCCTCTCCAGGTTGACCACTATTGCAGAGCCTGCTTTATGTAAGGACCAGCTTCTCCCCCCTTTCAAGAAAGTATGAACTCTTGAGAACTTTGTGTTTCAAAAGGAGCCTTTTATTGAAAGTGTTGAAAGCAAGTCAAAACTCAAAGCAAGCTCTGGGGTCCCTCAGGGCATGCAGTTCAGGATAAAGGAAATTAGGAACCCCCTCCCTACCATTCAATGTGGATTCCGACCAATCTGCCAGTTTGAAGATGAATTGTACCAGTCTCTTTGAGAAACAGATAAGAAGAGCTTCTCAGGGTCATTTTACAATCCACTCATTCCCCCCTCCCCTTTTATTTCCCAAGGTGTGAGAATTCTGCAGGCATTCCTGATGCAACAGTTATAAATCAGGTTAAAGTTTATACAAAGAGGACCAGGCAGGAAATTGGATACTTAGGACATATAGGAAAAGAACTAAATGTGACAACTCCAAATCTCCCCCACTTTCTTCCATGAAGAATGGCAGATACACTTAGTTAGTGTATCTAACTAAGAATGGCAGATACACTTAGTTTCAAAAATCTCCTGGAATACAGATAGTGCTCGATTTACAATCGTTCAATAAGTGACTGTTCAAAGTTACAATAGCACTGAACAAAGCAACTTATGATCATTTTTCACAGTTATCTTTGTAGCATCCCCATGGTTGTTTGATCAAAATTTGGAGGCTTGGCAACTGACTCATATTTATGATGGTTGCAGCATCTCATGGTCACGTGATCCCCTTTTGCGACCTTCTGACAAGCAAAGTCAATGAGGAAGCCAGATTCATTTAACAACCTTGTTACTTTTTTTTTTTAAATTTGATTTATATGCCGCCCTTCTCCGGAGACTCAGGGCGGCTTACGGTGCGTTAAGCAATAGCCTTCATACTGTTGTATAGTTATATTTTTATACAAAGTCAGCTTATTGCCCCCAACAAACTGGGTCCTCGATTTACCCACCTTATAAAGGATGGAAGGCTGAGTCGACCTTGAGCCTGCCTGGGATTGAACTCGCAAGTAATTGCAGCAGCTGGATCTTAAATGCTGCCTTTGTAGAGGCATTACACCCCTATGCTACTCAGGCTCTTATAATTTATAATTACTAAATTAACAATGGTGATGATTCACTTAACAACTGTTAAGTGTGGCAAGAAAGGTCATAAAAGGGAGCAAAACTCACTTAAAGTCTCACTTAGCATCAGAAATTTTGAGTTTAATTGTGGTCGTAAGTTGAGGATTGTAGTTCAAATGTAATAACATTTTGTAAATGGACTAACCAAAAAGAAAAAGTACACTATTACTTCTTAGTACCCAAATTATAAAGTAATAAAGTCTCAAATTTCTGTTATAACTTTGGATAGACAAAAGTCTGTTTACTTACATAATTATTTCCAAAATTTTATAATAAAGGCCCTAATATTTCATATTTGTTGGTTCTTTAAAATCATTTGTAATTATCTTGGATTAGAAACTTACTTGTTTTTTGCCATTTATTTGTAATTCTTTAGATTTTAAGCTTATAGGTATTTTTTCTTTTATTCAAGAATGAAGGTAAATTCACCAGGTAGCTTTTTAAACTTGTCATTTCAAAAATCTCTATTGGTTAAGGTTTATACAAGATTAGATAATTGTTTTAGTATAACATGAGATTTTAAAATGAGTGTATTTTATATTGAGAATAAATACATTCATGCTATATGTCAGCATGCTATCAAATTGCTTTTATTATATACTGAAGTCATAGTTTAATAAAAATATTTTCTTTGTGCAGTCTATTGACCAAAAAGGAAAAAAAGAAAGAAAAAAGAAAAGAAATTTTGTTGGATGGATGATAGATGGATATGATAATGCCTAGCTGGCAAAAGTTATCATCATTTTAAGAACCATATAATTAGAGGTGCCTTAATCGATATTTGGCTGGAAATAAAAAAAAAAATGTTATAAGAAAGTTCCCAGGTGGTTTTCCACTGTGGAGGCGGTCATGCACCTAAACACCATATCCTTTCAAAAAATTATACAATACCGAGATATATTAGACTCAGACGGGATATTAAAAACGCGCCAGGAACTCAGAGATGGGGGAATAGAATTAGATTGGTGGCCCTACCTTCAAATACAAAATAGACACAGAAAAGATAGGGATGAAGGAGGAGTTGAGTTAAACCCAAATAGATTAGACAAAATTCTGGAAACGAAAGAAGGGAAGACGATATCTAAAATATATAAATATTTATTAGAATTGGAATTGAGTAAGAATTTAATTAAAGGGCAGATGATTGCCTGGAACAAAAACATAGGCGGAAATATCCAATTAGAAGAGTGGGAAAGAATTTGGGCAAATAATATTAAAATGACAAAATCGGTAAGTTATAAAGAAAACCAATATAAGATATGGTATAGATGGCACTTACCCCCGTCGAGGCTAGCACAAATGTATCCCAACTTAGACTCAAAATGCTGGAAGTGCAAACAGGCTAGAGGAACTTTTTACCATATGTGGTGGCTATGCCCCAAAACTAAGGCATACTGGGAGAAAATTAGAATGTGGATAATACAAATAGTAGGAGAAGAAATTGAACTAGACCCCAAGATATTTTTATTAGGAATTTACAAACAAAACATTAGAAAAGAAAAGATATACTTAATACACCACATAATTACAGCGGCGAGAATAGCGAATGCACAAGTATGGAAAAAGGAATATTTGCCAAACGTTCAGCAAGTAATACAAAAGATATATTTGTGTGCGGAATCGGATCAATTAACGCAGAAATTAAAAAATGAGGAAAGCTCAAAATATTCTAGGGTATGGGATAGATGGTACGATTGGATCAAACAAAGACAAAATGGATAATGATACTTTTAATTGAATATGAAAGTTAATTTGAACGAGCAATATATGTTATTATACTCTTAGTGAATTGTAAATTAAGAATGAAAATTGGAAAGGTATTTGTATGATAGTCTTATATAAGTACCCTTGATGACTTCACCGACAAAAGGCATGTGGATGAAAGCAATGAATGGTATAATGTATGTATATATATGTATATGTATGTGTATATGTATATGTATAGTAATCACATATAGATACTTAAGAAAGTAGAAATGAATTTCACCATTGACTACGATTTATGGACATGGATTTTTTAATATGGTTTTTATCTGTTTTTGTATACATTTGAAACTTAAATAAAGTTTGTTTTGAAAATAAAATAAAAAAAAGATAATGCCTAGCTGGATAGATAATATTACATCTCTATTTTGAAGTATGCTATTAGTATACTATTTCCTCTTATCTATATCTGTAATATGTCATTAGTTGCATTTTCGGTACAAATATTTACAGTGATAAAGGTACACTGTGTTTCAGCTTACTTAAAAGTTAAACATGCATATATCTGTATGCATGATCATTCATTGCTTCTTCTACAGATGACTGTTGGACTGATCTGACACTAATGTCATGCCTTATTTACCCAAAATGCAGGGGATTATGTTGGTCTTTTCAAGTGGAAGAGTATTTTTTTGAAATTTACTATATGGTTTATAGCAGATGGAGATAGTTTCTTGAGGTCACATTTTCCCATTAACCAATGCAGAGAAATTAGTTGCTTGCTGCAAATGTAGACTCCTGTGAAAGGGCAGCAATTAAAATATTCAAATGAGGAGAGAAAAGAGTTACAGAGATATGAGATACAAATTTGGGTCTAGGTGCATTTATTAAAGTATCCTCCAATCAATTGGAACTATGGAGAGGTCTCTTCCATTAAACATTTCATATTAATATTGGCTAAATTGAATTATCATGGATATATTTTCCTACCATGGTTAGCAGAATTGAATATATACTTTCCTCTTCTTTATACAAGAGTTTTGTTGTATCACTGAGAGTTTGGCTTTAGCCTCCTGAAACTTTGAATTAAATGTTACAATTCTGATTTATGTCCTGTTTTGCTTTACATGCACACATGCAAGGAAATTCTAAGGATTTTATTGACAGTCCAAGCCCTTAATATTGACTCTCCAAGAGCCCATTCACACTCAAGGCAAGGTCCTATTGAGTCCAGCAATTCTCAATCTATGCACAATTATACTAAATTCAAAAGAAAGGCAAGAGTTCACGAAGTCCACAATCCACATCCAGTTCAAAGTCTAAGATATGAGTCGAAAATCCATAAACAAGCCCAAAATCCAAATGCATGGTCACATGCAGAATAGTTCAGAGTGTCAGCCGGATTTCCAGCATAGTTTCCTGCAGCATGCTTGCTATTGGCTGCCATAGAAATGGGTAGGGGTGCATGGGCATTTAAGATGGGGAAGTGAACTGGTGTGTAGTGGTCCCATGAGAACCGGAAGGGTGGTTTGCACTCATGAATTATGGTGCTGCTGAGTGGAGTTATTTTTATTTCGCCAAGGCCAACCATCATGAGGCTCCAGATGTGAGAAATACCTGAAGAGGTGCTTTCCCATAACATCATACTGGGTGTTGATTGGACTCTCAGTGCTGGACCCTGGGGGAAGTGATTTGGGGTGACTTTCAATGTGTAACATTCACATGTTTTGAATCAGATCTTGCTGTAAGGTCTTGCTTCTCTTATCTTCCCAAGAAAGCAGGACTCTTGAAACTGCAGTTGTTCCAAAAGGAGCTTTTACTGAAAGGTTTGTGATAACAAGACATCTAGGCAAGAACTGAAGCTTCTCACTTAAAACCAGCTATTTAAAACAATGATAACCAAACCCCTCCCACACTACACCATTGCAGGGAAATAGAAACTTCATATATAGATTAGCACAATAATGCAGGAACCAAAAACAGAAACTTCATATACAGATCACTCCATTCCTCCCCCTCTTCCCCCCACCAAAATGCCAGCATCCCTGTAGAAATACATGGGATCTGACATGCCGCCCCCTCTAGAAAAAAAGTCCACCTGAAAGAAAACAAAAGAGGGAAGGGGAGACAAAGGAAACATAAAATCAATGACGTTTGTCAGGGTAAAATTGATGAAATATACATACTAATTTAGGAGCACATGTTTTTTGTGTGAGAAGGGGAGGTGTTTCCAAGCCACCGGGTACTGAGTGATCCCATGGAATTTCCTAGGGTCAAGAATTTCCTGAACCTCAAAATGTTGTTCACTGTCTACTATAATAGGGGTCAGAACAGGGGTAGTAGTCAGACAAAGTTCAAAGGTGACTTCAGGCTTCAATAAGCTTTAATGGAAAACAGGGTGGACTTGTCATAATGACTTAGGGAGTTGTAATTCCACCATGACAGGGTTAATGATACAAACTATGGGGCCCAATATATTTAGGACCCAACTTTTTAGACTCCTGCAAAGATTTTAGAAATTTGGTGGAAAGGTAAACTTTGTCCCACACTTTATAAGGTTTAGGTTCTGTTTGTTTCTTGTCTGCTTGTGCTTTATAGGTAGCCTTGGCTTCATTCGAGGCTTTGCGGACTACCGGCCAAATAGTTTGCAAATGACTGATCCACTGTTTCAAGGAAGGTACATTAGGTTCATGTGACGGTAACTCAGACATAGCATGAAATTCTTGCCCTCTCTGAAAGGTGTAAAACCTATGCTAGAGTGAACTGCATTATTATAGGCTACTTCTGCAAAAGCCAGTAGTTCAGTACAGTTGTCCTGCTGGTAATTAATAAAACAGCTCAGGTAATGTTCCAGAACTGAGTTTGTTCATTCCGTGGTCCTGTTTGTCTGTGGATGATGACTAGAACTAAATCCCTGCTCAGTCCCAAGTGGATTCAAAAACGTTTTCCAGAACTTGGCCATGAATTGGACCCCTCTGTCCGAAATAATATGTCATGGGGCCCCATGCAAGCAGTAAATATGGATCAAAAATGGTTTAGCCAAGGCTTTAGCCATAGGGAATGAAATGAACCTGTTTTGAGAAAAGATCTGTGACAATCCAGATCATTGTGTTTCCAGAATTCTTGGGCAATTCAACAATGAAATCCATGGAGATCTTTCTCTGTGGTGCTGAAGGGTCAGCCACCAGTTGCAGTAGACCAGAGGTTTTCCCCTGCCTGCATTTAGCGGCAGTTTAAATGGGGCAGCTTGCTACATAACTACCTATGTTCTTTTTTTGTTATATGTTTTTTATTTTATTTTTATATATAGATCAACATCAATACATGAACAGTTTGGTATCTGGGTATCATTCATTTTGATACAAATAACAATACTAATAGCAATATTTGTTACATTAATTAAGCTTATATACTCCTAGTATTAATACTCCTATTTCTATTAAGATATAAACTTTCATTATGAAATTATTCAATATTTTGATGTATCATTCTAATGCTAATTACAACATTGTTTAAGCATGCATAATAAAACTATCTTTCAACCTCTAATCTTTCCACTAATTTATTCTATTTAATCAGACCATCCTTACTAATCCTAGTATAGTACACATATTGTATTAAAATCTAATTCCCTTACTCCATCCTGACAACAATCACCATATTATTTAAACATACATATTAAATCCATTTCTCAGCCTCTAATCTTCCATCTATTTATTACTTTTATGATATGTGTATCTTTATTTCTACTTCTGTTCTAACTTTTAAGCAGGCCCCCATTATATTAAAGAAAGAAGGGAAAAATCCAAGAAAAAACATTTCCTTTCTATCCATCATCTTTTGTCCATTTTAATATTTCAATTCTTATTTGTTTTTTGGCATACCTCCCATACTCCTCTCTTGGATCTTTGTCTCTATCCACACCTGCATTTTTACTGTTTAGTCTAAATATTCCTTCCATCTCTATGCTCTTATGCTGCCAAGACTCCAAGGTATCTGCCCAAACCCCTATATTTTTTTTGAATGGTATCCCCCCATTCCATTTTTAAATCTCTTAAAATACTTTTCCCCTGATTTGTTTCATTAATCACTATAGTCTTTATTATCTTCTCTTCTTGTTTTGCTTGTTGATTTATCTGTTCTGTCTTTTCCTCCATTCTTTCAGTTGTTTCCTCCCTCTCCTGGGCAACTTGGTCTTTATTCATTGTCCCTTGTAGAGTATTTTCTATTTCCCAATCTATGCTTTGCATTAAATTGTTTATCTCCCTGAAGTTCTTTGTCATAGAGTCCTTAAAGCTTTTGAACATCAGCAATATTTCTTTTGAACTTCCACTCATTCCAGCTCAGTCCAGTTGTCCTGCTGATAGTTAATAAAACAATGCAGGTACTGTTCCAGAACTGAGTTCATTCGTTTCATGACTCCATTCATTTGTGGATGACTAGAACTAAGTCCCTGTTCGGTTCCGAGTAGGTCCAAAAGGGCTCTAGAGAACTTAGATGTGAATTGGACCCTTCTTTCAAAATAATATGTCATGGGGCCCCATGGAAGAGGTATATGTGGACCAAAAACAGCTTACCCAAGGCTTTCGCCATAGAGATCTTTTGGCATGGGACGAAGTGAACCTGCTTTGAGAAGAATTCTGTGACAACCCAGAACTCTATGTTTCCAGAACTCTTGGGCAATTCTACAATGAACTCCATGGAGATCTCTCTCCATGGTGCTGAAGGGTCGGCCACTGACTGCAGTAGACTGGGGTTTTTCCCCGGCTTGCATTTAGCAGCAGCGCAAATGGGGCAGCTTACTACATAGCTTTCTATGTTGTTTTTTAACGAGGGCCACCAGAATTGCCGTTTCAGTAAATGTAATGTTTTTACAAAACCAAAGTGACCAGCTAATTTGGAGTCATGAAAGGCTTGCATAGCTTTCAGCCTTTCTCTAGCTGGGACATACAGTTTATTTCCTACCCAAACTAACCCATCTTTTATTTTGCAAGTATGTCTATGGGCACTAAACCACTCATCTGTTTCCAAGGCCTTTTTGAATTCTGTAGTGGTGGTGGCATTGTCTAAAGTGCAGGGGTCATTCTTTGTCTGAGAGTGTGTGACAATTTTAGCCACTAATTGGGAGGCTGGGAACATGAGCTTAATTACTTCCACCTTAACACTGTTTTATTGTGGTACTCTGGACAAGGCATCTGCCAAAAAGTTTTTTCTTCCTGGTAAATACTTCAAAGTAAAATTAAAGTGTTGTAAATACTGTACCCATCAGACCTGTTTTGAGGACATTTTCCACGGGGTTTGAGTGCTTCCAAGTTCTTGTGGTCGGTCCATACTTGGAAAGGTATTTTGCTTCCTTCTAAGCAATGTCTTCAAGTTAGGAGTGCCCACCTGACTGCAAAAGCCTCTTTTTCCCATATTGTCCATCTCTGTTCAATTTCAGTTAATTTCCTAGAGGTGTGTGTACATGGTTGTAATTTGCCTTCTTAATTCTCTTGGAGTAAAACTGCCACATCAATGGTATTGGCCTGAATTACAAATGGTTTCTCTGGGACTGGGTGTTTTAACACAGGTTCGATTGAAATGAGTCTTTTTTTTAAAAAAATTGATTTATATGCCGCCCTTCTCCGAAGACTTAGGGTGGCTTACAATGCGTTAAGCAATAGCCTTCATACTTTGTATATTTATACAAAGTCAACATATTGCCCCACAAACTGGGTCCTCAATTTACCTACCTTAGAAAGGATGGAAGGCTGAGTCAACCTTGAGCCTGGGGAGATTTGAACTGGTGTAATTGCAGACAGCTGGATGTTAATTATGGTGCTTTAGTCTGCAGAGCTAAACCAGGCTCCTTTTCAGTTTCTCAAATGCTGCTTGGCATTCCATAGTCCACTTCAGTGGTTGGCTAAGTTTCAGTTTATCTACTCCCTTAAGTTTTTAGCAGATTTGCAATCGGCAATGCTATTTGGGCAAAAGAGGGGATAAATGTTGGATAAGAGTTAGCGAACCCCAGGAAGCTCTGCAATCACTTGCTAGTTTAGGTTTATTGGTTTAGGTTTATTGGATTTATATACCGTACTTCTCCCGAAGGACTCAGGGCAGTACACAGCCATAATAAAACACAAGTCATACAAAAATTAAAAACCAATTAAAATTGCTAGGATATAATTTGGGCCTAACAGATTGTCCAGGCAATATATGTGTTCTGTGACTTTAAGTTTTAATGCTGCATCATGCTGTAATGCTGAGTCATGCTATAATTAATTGTAATTTAACAATGTATTTAAGAAGGGTACTGTAAGGTATTCAGTGGATGATAAGCTGCTATTATCACGTGCATGTGTGGGTTGACCTCTGCCCCCTGCCAACACAGACTGCATCCGACCGGAGAGGAAGGAGGAGAACCACTGTAACATGGTGCCCCCCACTCCTAACCCCTCCAGCTGTCGCAGCATGATACCATGATCGATGGTATCAAAAGCCACTGAGAGGTCTAATAGGACTAGGACAGAGGAGCATCCCTTGTCCCGAGTCCTCCAGAGATCATCTACCAATGCGACCAATGCTGTTTCCATGCTGTATCCCAGCCTGAAGCCCGACTGGAACAGGTCCAGATAGACAGCTTCATCCAGGTACCGGGAAAGTTGCTGCACCCCCACACTCTCAACAACCTTCGCCACAAAGCGAAGGTTGGAGACTGGACGATACTTAGCTAATATTGCCGGGTCCAGAGAAGGCTTCTTGAGGAGGGGCCTTAAGGGTGCCTCTTTAAGGGCGGCAGGGAGGAGACCCTCACTCAAAGAAGTGTTGATAATCTCCTGGAGCCAGCCTCGTGTAACCGCCTGGGAGGCCAGCATCAACCAGGAGGGACATGGGTCCAATAAACATGTAGCAGAGCTCAACCTACCCAGAATCCTGTCCATGTCCTTGGGAGCCACAGGGTCAAACTCCTCCCAGATAACACTCTCAAGATTCACCCTCATCCCCACCTCCAGATCTACCCAATTGGAGTCCAAGCCTTCCAAATCTGAGCGATTTTGTCATGCAGGAATTGTGCAAATTCCTCAGCCTTCTCCTGCAAGGGGTCTTCCCGCGCTCCCACCTGGAGGAGGGAGTGAGTCACCCTAAACAGGGCAGCTGGGTGATTCTCTGCAGATGCAATAAGAGTGGAAAAATAACTAGATTTTGCCGCTTTTATTGTCACTAGATAAGTCTTTTATTGCCACTAGGTAAGTCTTAATATGAGATCTTACCAGTGTTCGGTCGGATTCGGAACAGCTAACCCTCCAATCACTGTCTAGGCATCTTTTCCGGAGCTTCATCTCCCGCAGCTCCTCTGAGAACCAGGGGGCAAGATGGGATCGGCACCGGGTCAGAGGCCTCAAAGGCACAACTCGGTCCAAAGCTCCAGCGGCCGCCTTTTCCCAGGCGGCCAACAGCTCTTCAGTTGAGCTGTGAGCCAGAGCCTCAGGGAATGGCCCAAGCTCCGTCAGGAACCTATCAGGATCCATCAGGTGCCTGGGACGGAACCACCTACGTGGTTCCATCTCTCTGCGGCGGGGGGAAGTGGCACGAAAGTCTAGTTGAAGAAGTGGATGATCTGTCCATGACAGGGGTTTGATGACTAGTTCCCGTAATTCCAGATCATTCAACCACTAACCAGAGACAAAAATCAGGTCCAGAGTGTGAGTAGGGCCTTGAACTAATTGGGTCAGGTCCATGGCTGCCATGGAAGCCATGAACTCCTGAGCTATCCCCAATGCTTCACCGATGGATGGCAGGTTGAAATCCCCCATGACCATAAGTCTGGGGGTATCTACGGCCACCCTAGCTATTACATCAAGCAGCTCAGGTAGGGTTGTTGCCACACGGCAGGGACAAACCCATCTGCACCCCAAGACCCCACTTCACGAGGAGGGACTCACATCCAGCTATCTGAGGAACAGTGGTCTCCCTCGGACAAAGACTTTCCTAACCCTAACCCTAACCCTTATCCCAACCCTCCCCCCTCCTGGAACCCCTTAAATTTTTTTTTAAAAAAAAACATGCTTAAAAAACCCCTCAACCCCCCTTCACAACATGCCACCTCTCTGGGTTCCAAAACCTGTCATTGAGGTAGGCTCTCGATAAAGTGGAGGGCCAGGCTTACAAGAGGGGGGAGTCTCGCAATGCTAGAAGGTCGGCTTTTGTGTGCATCAACCGAATCAAAGATGGGAGGGTGGGCCAGTCCAGGGTTCCTCCATAGTCCAGAGAGATAACCGTTCACAAAAGATCATAAATGTCAGTCGTAGAGCTGGACTCCACTGTCCTCTCATGGCAGGGAGAAGGTCCAATATCCTTTCCTCTCCAATGGAGGGCCATGTCCAGACCATCCTCTCACAATGGCTGGTCCCATGGAAGATGGTCATACCAGGGATGATATTATGTCTCCTCCATTGGGGTATAAGTGAATCTCTCAGCTCCCCCACAATAGTGCTCGGTCTCTCCATCTGGCTAAAGGCATAAATTGGAAAGTGGGAAAAGGTCCTGCGTAGCTGATCAAAAACCAATCCCGCAAAGTTAGGGGGGGAAGGGAGGGAGGGAACAGTATCCCCAAAGGAGCATAACATCATCTCCTCCTCTGCCAAATTGTAGGTCCTGGCCACCTTCACCTCACCATCTTCCCTCACACCTCGGCTACAGCCACCATTGCAGCACCCTGCCACAGATGCCATCAACGGTGCCAATGATACCTCACCACCCCCACACCCCAACAGTCCTAGCAATCCCAGCAACTCCAGGATAGCCACATCTGTGGGTCCGGGGGGGTGTCCAACACCGGCGTCATTAGCCAGCCTCTGCCTTCATCACCGCCTCAGCTCCGTTGCTTCGAGTGGGGGGGGGAGGAGGGCATCACCCTTCAACTGCTTGTGTCACTGCCGCAGCCGCCATCCCCTTCCAGGCTCCGTCATCTTCTTTATAGTGGAAAACCGCCACAACCCAACATCAAGAAGAGTCGTTGTGGCTGAGTCAAGCCGCCGCCATCGTTGCTGCCATTATCCCCATGGCACTTCCCCAGGCCTCTTCAAATACCAGCCCCAGTTCCAGCCGACGTGTTCCGGGGGGCATAAAAGCCCTCCCCAGGCTGGACAGGGGCTTCTCTCGCCAGGGCTGGGACCGTAGATGTTTTCAATGGCCCGTACACCCCTGAAAAGGCCCAAAGCTGTCCCATCGCTGGATGAAAGCTACCTGGGCACTGCCATCTTTGCACATGTGCAAAACTAATGCATGGAGTTTCCCACTTGAGGACTGCTCTGACTTTTGTGGGGTCCATTTCCACCCACTGGTGAGAGATTGCATACTCTAGGTAATTTATTTTGGTGAAAATCACATTTGGAGAGTTTGGCAAACAACTTAGCTGTCCTTAGTTTCTTCAAGACCTCCTGCACCAATTTAACATATTGAGTCTTAATTTCAGTATAAATCAATATATCATCAAGAAAACCCAAAACTCCCTTACACCAGTGCTCATGCAGCACTTCATTAATCAGCTGCATGAAAATGGCAAGAACACCTTGGAGCCGGAATAGCAAAACCTTGAACTGAAAACATCCCAATGGACAATTAAACACTGTTTTCCACTCATCCCCCTCTCAGATCCAGATCCAGTAATAAGCTTCCCTTAAGTCTAGTTTGGAAAAAAAGTTTCCCCTTAGCCAGATGGCCCAGCATATTCTTCATTAGGGGTAGGGGATAGAGATTTTCCTTGTAAATAGCATTTACATTTCTATAATCCACATAGAAGCATAATGAGCTGTCCTTCTCCAAGAACAGGACTGGGGCGGTGACTAATGTCTCATCAGTTTGATGAACCTGTGCTCAAGGTTTTTGTCTATAAATTGCTGCAGTTCATCCAGTTCCCGGGGAGTCATAGCATAAAGTTTCGACTTAGGTAGGTTGGCCCTTGGTAAAATCTCGATGGCACAGTCTGTAGACCTAGGGCAGGGAGGGGGGAGATCATCTGAGGCTGATTCACTGAAAAAAATCCATCAAATCTTGGTAGTCTCTGGGGATACTTTGTAGGGGTCCATTTGCTGCAGTCGCAGCTACCTCCTCACGCTGCGGTATTTCAATCTGGTGAGGTTCCTCATTCTGAATTAATTCATCATTAGGGAATTGATTGATTGATTTGATTTATTCGATTTATATACCGCCCTTCTCCTTGCAGACTCAGGGCATAATTGGAGGGTCCCCTCTGTCTAGTCCACTCTTGGGTTCCACTTCTTTAACCAGGTCAGTCCCAGAACCAGAGTCCAGTCCAAGCCTGGTGTCACAATGAAAGCAATGGTTTCGCAGTGATTTACCATTGTTAGTTCGAGTGGTTCAGTAGAAAAGTGGCTGGGGCACCCCCTGCAACGGACTCATCAAAGTTGGCAGAACGAAACTGGAGTTTTTAGTGGCCTTAGTCAAATGCTCAATTCCCCAACCAGAGTTGGGCTTATTAGGTCCCTCCCAAATCTAGCAATGGATTAAGTCTCACTTTTTCCCCCATTACCAGAATGAACAGTTCTGTAGGAGTTGTAAAGGGTTCGACAACCCACTTACCAAAGGGTCTTCATAGTTGTTCACCAATTGCTCTCCACC
Source organism: Masticophis lateralis (assembly GCA_030761175.1). Taxonomy (NCBI): domain Eukaryota; kingdom Metazoa; phylum Chordata; class Lepidosauria; order Squamata; family Colubridae; genus Masticophis; species Masticophis lateralis. The sequence continues at coordinate 70,873,644 of JAUDYJ010000004.1, read as the reverse complement.
TGAGGGGTCAGAGTTCCCCACACCATAATTGATTCCAGCAGGAACTCAATGACGGCATGGGTCTTCAGGGTGATATTTTTGGAATGCAGTGGTGGCTTTGAGGGTTTCCCTCCAATCTGCTTCTCTCTCTTTCAGGTGGACATTTTCACATGGCACTCGTTTATACAGTGACCTTCCTTCCCACAATGGAAGCTGGTGGTTGAGCGTGGTGAGGCAGAGCAAGGTTTGGTTTCCTCCCTTCTCCCTTCCAGTGGGGATCTCTTCCAGGAGCAGTTTGCGCAGTGCTGGTTTCAAGCTTGGTTGATTTCCACTTCCTCAGCCAAGACACAGCAGTTGTGCAGGCAGACTGGGGCTACACAGGCAATGCAGGCATTGCATAGGTCATTGTTTAAACCACCTTTGAACCAACTCATGAGCATTTCCTCTGGCCAATCCACGTGGCAAGTGAGATCACAAAACTCTTTGATGTACTCATTACTGGACGGCTTCCCTGTCTGATGTGCCTTATGCAGTCTCTAGCCTTGCGGTCAGCTAGGAGGTCCTGAAATCTCCATCTCAGGCTGTCATGAAACGATTGAAGTTGCAGAGCTCCGGTGAATCTGCATTATAGCAGGTCACCATCCAATGTAACTGATCCTTCTAGAGCCAGGGTAAGAACCTTGACATTGGTGCCTTCTTTTTTTTTAAGTTTATTTTTTAAACAAACATTTAGTACATCAGTTTTCTCTTCCCTGTGACATATCAGTGTTGTCTTCCAAAGTTCTTTCTTCTGTATAGTTGTCATTTCTTCTATCTTGATCCTTATCCAGTCCATAATATCAATGCATCACTAACATAATTTCTACTCATCAGATATTTATACATTTATATAATTAATCATTTATATCTCTTCTCCAACCAATAATAAAAATCACTCCATATTTTAAAATATTCTGAGTCTTCTCTATCTTTAATCATCAAAGTTAATCTATTCATTTCTGCACAATCTAAAAAAAAATTATTACTTCTTCCAAAGGTATTTTCTCCACTTACCAATTTTGTGCATAGACAAAATTGCAGCTGTTATTACATGTATTATCAAATAAACATTTTCCTTGCTAATTTTTTCAGGTAGGATACCCAATAGGAACAGCTCTGGTTTAACTTTGATACGTTGATGTATCATTTCCTCCAACTAAATCTTAATTTTAATCCAATAGTTTTTGGCTTCTGGACATTTTTTTTAAAATTTGATTTATATGCCGCCCTTCTCCGGAGACTCAGGGCGGCTTACAATGCGTTAAGCAATAGCCTTCATACTTTTGTATATTTATACAAAGTCAGCTTATTGCCCCCACAAACTGGGTCCTCAATTTACCCACCTTAGAAAGGATGGAAGGCTGAGTCGACCTTGAGCCTGGCTAGGATTGAACTCACAGAAATTACAGGCAGCTGGTGTTAATTGCTGCCTTTAGTGGACATGTCCACCACATATGATAATATGATCCTGGTAATTGATGACACTTCCAACTTTTAGCTGATTTTTCTTTAAACATTTTTGCTAGTTTCTCAGGTGGCATATGCCATCTATAAAACATTTTATATTGATTTTCCTTATATGCAGTGGACATCATTAATTTATCATTCCTTTCCCATAATTGTTGCCATTTTTCCGAATCAATTGAATATTCAAAGTTTCTTCCCCAAGCTATCATTGTTTGCTATACTTGCTCTTCCTCTAATTCAATACTAAGCAAAAAATTATAATTTTTTAAATTAAATTATCATCTATTCCCATGAGTATCCTATCCAACTCAGTCTTTTCCATATAAAAACCATATAATTTGGCATCTTTCTCGTATCTTGTTTGTATCTGCATATACATATACCAATCTGTCTCAATCCCCTGTTCTTCTAGTTCCTGTTTCCCTTTCAATTCTCCCTTGTTTGTTAGTAAATTCTTATATCTAACAATATATCCAAAATTGAAAACATTTGGGTGTATTAAGGCTTTCATAGTTGATAACTATTGGTATTTTCACATAGTATTTATCTCTTACTTTCTCCCAAACCAATAACAATGCATTTCTTACATAGTGTCTATGAAAATATGTATGTATCTTATTTCTACCATACCACAAAAAGGCATGCCATCCCAGTTGTAAGTCATACAGTAACCTTCCAATGTTAACCAAGAAATATAACCTTCCAATGTTATATTTCTTAGCTCCACCCATTCCTTTAATCATGTCAGTGTTGCTGCCTGGTAATATAGTTCCCAATTTGGTAAACCAAATCCACCTCTCAATCTCATATCTTGCATCATTCTTATGTTTATTCTTGCCTTTTCCCTTGCCATATATATTTCCTTATTATCTTATTGAGATATTGAAAATAGGTCTTTTCAATTTTTATTGAAATAAAAATAATAGTCTTGGTAGTATATTCATCTTTATCAATGCAATCCGTCCCATGAGTGATAATTGAAGATTCTTCCATTTTTCCAGATCTCTTTCAATTTGCTGTTTTAATTTATAATAATTATCTTCTTCTATTGTTACACATCTTGATGTTAAATATACTCCAAGGTACTTAACTTTTTTCACTACTTGTATATTCAAATTTTCTTCCATCTCTCTTTTTTGTTTTTCTGTTATGTTTTTAGCCAAAATTTTTGTTTTGTCTTTATTTATTTTCAAGCCGGAGACTTTCCCATAGTCTTCTATTTGTTCTAATAGTTTAGTGCCTGTTATGTGCTGATCTTCTGTAATAAATACCAAATCATCTGCAAAGGCCTGCAATTTATACTCTTCTTTTTTAATTTTTATCCCTTTTATCTCTTCATCTCATCGAATATTTCTATTTAAAACTTCTAATGTCAAAATAAACAACAATGGTGAAAGGGGACATTCTTGTCTAGTACCTTTCTTCATGCTAATCTTTTTTGTCATTTCCCCATTTATCATTATCTTAGCAAATTGTCTATCATATACTGTTTTTATAGCATTTATAAATCTCTCCCCAAAATCCATTCTCTGTAGTTGTTTTATCATGAACTGCCAACTCACATTGTCAAAAGCTTTTTGGGTATCTAAAAACATCAACACCATCTGTTTTTCTGGATGGTTCTCATAATACTCCAAAGCATTCAAAATCGTCCTCATATTGTCTTTAATTTGTCTTTTTGGTAAAAATCCATTTTGGTCTGCATGTATAAATTCATTTAATGGCTTTTTCAGTCTATGTGCCATTATTGATGCAAAAATTGTATAGTCTTCATTTAACAACGAGATCGGTCTATAGTTTTTTATCAATTGTAAATCCATGTCTTCTTTAGGTATAAGTGTTACATATGCCTCCTTCCATGAATTTGGCATTTTTGTTTTCATTAATAAATCATTAAATTAGTCCAACATTATATTACTAATCACCTCTTGTAGTGTTTTATATAACTCCCCTGGTAAACCATCTGGTCCTGGTGCTTTCCCACTTTTTTGTCTTTTTATTGTTTCTGTTACTTTCATCATTGTTATTCTTTCTTCTAACATTCCTTTGTATTATTCTGATATTTTAATCAAATCTGATTTTTCCAGATAGCTTAATATCTCTTTGTCCAGAATCTTCTCTTGAGAGTAGAGTTGTTCATAGTATTTTTGAATTATTTTCTTCTTATCTTCAATTCTATATTGTAGTTTTCCTTCTCCATCTTGTAAATATTTTAGTTTTCTTCTCCCTCTCTTTTCTTAACTTGTATGCTAGCCATCTTCCAGGTTTGTTTGCATTTTCAAAAAAGTTCTGCTTGGTTGTTCTCAATTTATTTGCTAATGCTTCTTGTTCATTCAAATTTATTTCGTGTTTTTTCAGTTCCATCAGTTTCTTAATTTTTTTATTTAAAGTATCTTTCTGAAATTCTTTTTCCAATTTCTTATAGTCCTCTTCTAATCTTCCTTGTTTCTGCCATTTCTTTTTGTTCCTTTTTTCCAAGTATATTATTGCTAGGCCTCTAATATATGCTTTCATTGTATCCCATAAATTTTGAAATGATGTGTCCTCTTTGTTATTTATTTTAAAAAATATTTCTAATTCTTTTTCTGCAAAGACCTGATACTCTTTTTCATTTAAAATTGCTGCATTCAAAGTCCACCTTGTCTTTTTCTTTTGCCCTTTCCATATTATTGTGATTGGGCTGTGATCAGCCCATATATTTGAAGCAATATTTACTTCTTGCACATTCTCTGTAAGTCCCGTTGACATCCATATCATATCTATCCTCGACCATGATACATGCCTATTTGAATAAAAAGTATATTGTCTCTCTTTCAAGTGTTTTTGTCTCCAAATATCTTGAATACTTAATTCTTCCATCATTGTAAAAAATGATTTCAGCAGTGTACTTCTAGGCTTTTTATTTACCTTCATTGTTTTATAGTCCAAGATTGCATCTAATATCGCATTAAAATCTCCCATTATGCATATATTTTCATAGTCCAACTCTATAATTTTCCTGTGTAATCTCCAATAAAATTCTTCTTGTTTTTCATTCGGTGCATATAGTGCTATCAAAACTATTTGTTTAAAGTTCATTTTTATTTCCACCATCAAAATCCTGCCTTCCTCATCTTCAAAGATTAACTTAGGTTCTAATTTTCCTTTATTGTACAATATCACACCTCTTTTACTTTGATGTGTCAATGATGTAAATAAGAGTCCTAATTTTGGATATTGTAATAATTTTAAGTGTTGTTTTCTAATATGTGCTTCTTGTAAACATAAAATGTCCATCTTCAAAGTATTTAATTTAGCCAATGTTCTGTTCCTTTTTATCACCACATTCAGACCATTTACAATTAAGGAAACTGTTTTAATTTCTTCTTCCATGTTTTACTTATTACTAGTTTTTAGTTTCATTGCTCTTGTCTCTCTTTGTTCCATTGGATCTTGGGCTCTGGCTTTCTTTCTTAACGCTCTTTCCTCTTTTGCTTTTTCCTCTTTATTCTTCTCTTCCTCTCTGTTTTGCCCCACCTATAGCTTCCAAATCTTCCTCCAAAGGCCCACAAAATTGTTGATAAAATAATTATGCTTTTTCAAGCGAGTCCAATCTATATCATTGTTCTTGCCATGTCACCATAATTCTTTCAGGTATTAGCCATCTAAAACTCACCCCTTTACATATTAAAAATTTTGTTAGGAATTGACACTCTCCTCAAATCCCTAATTCTTCTAGGTCTTAAAACCACAAGTTCTTTGTCATTATACTTCAGTGTTGTAATTTTTGCCGCTTGTAATATCTCTGATTTCTTTGCCCTTTTTGTAAATCTTAACATATACTTCTCTTGGGAGTTTATTCCTTATTGCATATCTAGTGTAAACTCTAAATGCTTCATCAGTCTCATTTAATATCTCTTCCTTGGGTTGTTTCAAGGCCTCAGCCAAAACCTCTGCAATTACTTCAGGTAAATTTTCTCCCTTTTCTTCCTCTAAGTTTTGAAATCTTAAATAAAATTCAGAATGCTCCATCTGCAACAGGATAATTGTTTTTCTTGTGACTTGTCTATTGAAACCAATTTCTCTTCCAGTTCCTCAACTTTTTTTCCTGTCATTTCTACTTTTTCTTCTACTTTCTGGATCCTCTCCTCATTTTTCCCCATTATTTCTTTCATTTCTTTTAATTCCTGTTTTATATCATCATGAAGCGATTGCATAAAATTTCATAATTCCATCATCTCTGGATTTTTCTCCTTTTCTGGTGCTGAGGGACTTGGTGCTGGCTACATAAATTTCTTCATTTCTCCTTTTCTCAGATACTTTATATTCTACTTGCGGTTTATTTGTAATCCAAATATCTTATTCAACCAATAGTTGAATTAGTTAAAATAAAATAGAGTAATGGGGAGAGGAAAAGAAAAAAAAGAGGGGAGAAGAAACCAACATTTCCAACAACTCCCACCCTCCAAAAATTTAAAAAGCTCCTCTTGTCAAAATACAAATCAAAAATCCAAAGGAAAGTGAGTTTGGTAAAAAGAAAGAGAAAGAAAAAGAAAAAAAATGAAAAAACCACCAAGAAATAAAATAAATTAAAAAGGTTTCTTCTGACTCTTCAAGTCTTAATCCAAGGGCAAAAATATTTTAAAATCCAATTCCATTAAATCCAGTAAAAAAGAATCTCTAAATATATAGAGAGAAAGAAAAAAGAAGGAATACGTCTAAAGTCTTTTTCCACCATTTTGAGGCTGGCACCGCAGGCGTCGTAAGACGGTCTTTTTTTAGACCACCAGCCCCGCAATCTCATGAAGCCGTTTTGACAGCGCAAATCAGCTGTCTGACGGTTTCAAAGCCTCTCCTTCGGGAAAAGAAGGCAATCAGAGCAGTTTGGTGAAGGTAGACCCACAAAAAAAGCCTCTAGGAGCAATTCCAGGGGCTGGAAAGGTGGGCTCCCTGGTCAGCCAAACGAAACTCCGGATCCGGGTCGCTTCTGCAAGCGCAGAAATAGGCACCGCGACCACTTCTGCAAGCAACTAGAAATTTAAAAAGTTTCCAAGCGCAGATGGAGTGAAAACAGGAGTACAGGCAAGAAAGTATCTTTGCTTAACTCTGGATAACATTGTTGCTTCTGAAGCCAATTGAGAGAGGAAGTGAATACTTAATGGCATCCTTGCTGTGACTGTGGAAAGTGAAAGTGAGTAACGAAAGTATCTGCTGAGACTTTTGCGTTTTAAATTTGAAGAGAGCTGCTGGAAATAGAGAGCCTGGGGGAGAAGGACTATTTTTGCTTTTAAAAACCAGCAATTTAAACCTGTTGAGAGCTATTCTTGTGATTTTTGTGACTTTGTGCTGGCAAAGGGGAGTGAAGAGGAAAAAAGATCCTTTTTTTAAAAAAAAAGGAATTAAGATGGCTTCCAAGCAAGTTAAACCAGCAGTTCCAAAAGTAGGAGGGGGTTCTCCCACAATTTCTATTGTGACACAAAAGGCTCAACTTCCGTTTGAATCACAAAATAGGGAAGCCTCTATGAAAGACCTTAAAGACTTTATAAAAGAAGCTATGAGTAATCAGCAGCAATGATAGAGGAAAAATTTGAGAAATTTGAGGAAGAAATAAAAGAAGTCAGAGATGTTGTTGCAAAAAAGCATGATGATATAAGAGATAATATTCTACTGGCAGTTTCAGGTCTGTCTAAACATCTTATTCAGTTGGATGAGAGAGTGGAAGAAATTAATGAGGCTAATTTAAATCTGGAGAGCAAAATGGGAGAAATTATAACTAAATCTGAAAAGCTGGAAATTGAGGTGACCATGATGCAATATGGTCTATGGAGTTTGCTTTGAGATTGAGAGGATTGAAAGAGAATAGTCAGGAAAACTTAAGAGACAGATGTGCAGAGGCCATAGCAGCAGTGATGGGAACAAGGAAGGAGGATATAATACATCAAATTGATAAAATTTACAGAGTCAACTCATGGATGGCAAGAAATAAGAACCTGCCAAGGGATGTGGTGATTTATTTTTTGGACAGAAGAATTAGAAATCATATTTTGCAAGCCTCCTATAGCAACAAGGTACAGGTGTCTGGCAAGAAATTAAAATATTGAAAGAGATTCCTCCCAAAATCCTGAGAGACAGAAAAGACTTTGGTTTTTTGGTAGATGAGTTGAGAGGACAACAACTAATGTACAGATGGGATGCCCCAATAGGCCTAATAGTGAACTATGGTGGAGAAAGATACCGTCTGAACACTGTTTGGAAAGCAAGAGATTTTTATATTAATGTACTAAAGGCTGGACATCCATCTTCATCTGGGGGGAGTAAAAAAGAAAAAGAAAGAAGAACAACAGATACAAACTTATGCAGAGGCGGTGGCTGGAGGAACCAAGATGCAAGATGATTTATCTCAATTTGATTCATCTTTAACTCTTCTTCCACTAGAGAAAATAGAGGGACCAGTGCCTGATATATCTAAGACAGAGGAACCAAGAGAACAACGCTTGACACGATCAACTTATAAACAACAACAACTTTTAAAAATACAACAAACACAAGATTTGACCCAAAAAACAGAAGCAGTGGGAGGGGCCGGGCCAAAGAGTAAGGTGAAGGAGGATCTTCAGCAAATGCTCTTAAAGCTTCAAGGCGCCAAAGATGGCAACTAAATTTTTATCTTGGAATGTGAACGGTTTAAATTCACTACAAAAGAGAAAGAAAATATTTCACTACGTGAAACAATTTAAGAATGATATTATTTGTTTACAAGAGACACATATTAGATTAACTGATCAAAAATACTTAATAAATTCCAGGTTAGGGATCCATTTTGTGGCATCAGCTCCAGAGAAAAAGAATGGAATAGTTATCTATCAGCTTTTTAATGCCTTCTAGGTTACTTTCCACCCTGTCCGATTTGAGGAGTTTCTTCCGGTCTTTCCAGGACATTGTGATCTCCCTTTGTTGATCAGTACATGCTCCTCTTATTTGTCATCCCTACAGGACAACTTATGTCACTGTGGACCCTTGGACAGTAGGGATATCGATGACCCTTTGGGAACACCCAAAGAATTGGTCGTATTGCTGCGACGTTGGCCACACCTCCCCCCATTGGTGCCTTCTGTTGGGAGATACCTCCCATACTCCTGCATGTAGATCAGTACACATGTGAGGAAAAATCCCAGTTGCTGGGAATTCCTGTCAAATTTGACACCAAGAGCCTTCTGTTCAAATGGTGAAAGCCTCCTGTTGTGGTTTGCCAGCAGCCTGCAGAGCTGGCAGTGGAGTCAGACAGCAATGAGGCTGAGGAAGAACAGGGGCCAGTCCTGGAGACTGGGGAAAGCCCAGATGAGGGCTCTGCATCAAAGGCAGAGATGGGGCCAGGGCCTTCGGGGGGTGGTGTGCGGACTCTGGAGCCTTCAGAGGCTGACAGTAGAGAGGCAGAGGAACAGGAGGAGCCTGTTGCTAGTGCACATATGAGAAGAAATGCCAGAAGGCAAGAGCAGCTAAAGCAAAGAGAATGACTCGGGAGTAGGGCCAAGAGATGATTGGCCCTTCCCATAAGGTTTAAAACACTAGCAATGGCTTTTGGGCTCTTTGTCGGAAAACAATGTTGATAGTCTTGTTCTTGTCTTGCTGCACTTATCTCTGGTTGGTGTCTTCTGCTTCTGAACTTTTGCCAAGAGAAGCCTTTGGCAGTTTGCCTAATTATACCAAGGTTGGTGATTAGACTGAAGAATTTGAGTTATGAAGAGTTTGTCTTGATTTAGTTTTGACTACGCTGAGAATGAGTTAATTCTCAGCTGTTCTAATAAAGTCTGTTTCTTTTGGAACTGTTTGCGTCAACTACTACCTACTTGGCCCTGGGTCACAACACCTCCTCTCATCGAGTTGCAGGCCTTGCTTTGCCTTGAGATGTCTCCTGGGCAGATCTTCCATGGTGAAAATGGGTTCATCAGTAGCTCCCGGGTTTCAGACAATGCCCTGTGGTTGGGGATCCCTTTCGTTCATCAGTAGTCCCCTTTTGTACTCCTAACTGGTCTGCAGCACAAGCCTGGTTGTCCTGGATCTGCATGCCATGAATGGCCTCCCTCTTGAGGTTCATGGCTTCCCTCAGGAGTTGGTTGGACTGGTCTGGGGCTCCTTCCAGTTCATCATTGTCATAAAGGTCTCCCATCTCCTGCTTTCAACCAGGTTGTTTGTTCCCATGGGTTAGAGTGACATCTTTGGTTCTGCCACCCCAGCTTTCCATCTTCCCAACACTGATCGACCACCTTGGCTTGGCTGCAGTGCTTGAGGCAATGTTCTCCTGGACACAGGCCTTGGGGGCCTCAATTGAGATTTTTGGGGGAGGGGTTCTCCCCCAGTCTGCAGCCTTTTTGTGGTCACTGCCCTGGGCAGACATGGTGTGCACGGTCCCCATAGTAGGGCTGTTATCTCTCTGGGTTGACCAGTTTACAGTTTTTGCCTAATGTAAGGTCTTGCCTCTCCAATCTTCCCAAGAAAGCAGGATTCTTGAAACTGCAGTTGTTCCAAAGGGAGCTTTTATTGAAAGGTTTGTGATAACAAGACATCTAGGCAAAGCTGAAGCCTGAGGTTTCTCATTTAAAATCAGCTATTTAAAGCAATGCTAACCAAACCCCTCCCACACTACATCATTGTAGGGAAACAGAAACTTCATATAGAAATTAACACAGTAATGCAAGAAACAGAAACAGAAACCTTATATACAGATCACTCCATTCCTCCCCACTTCCTCCCACTAAAATGCCATTGTCCCTGTGGAAATATCTGGAACCTGACACTTGCCTTGCTTTTCGCTGCTATCATTTCAAACTTAGTAAAACACCTCTTCTCTAATTCAATGGAGTTGGGGATTTTCTTCCTTGAGTTTTGAACAGAAGTAGGCCTGACACAAAGTCAAGGACTCAAGTTCACAAATATAAAGAATGTACACAGCAAGAGAATAGTAAGTTGTTTCCAACAACTCACAAACTCCATTCATCTAATTAAATAGGCACTTACCAATGCAGCTCCTCAGGAGAGACAAGGCTGCCTCCTAATGAGTAGCCTCACCAGCCTCTGTTACAGCTTCCTCCACTTAGCCCTGCTTGGCTATGGTTGTGGTGGAGAAGAGAAGGCATTTGCTCCTCATTCCTGCTGCATACCTTCTTCACCCTGCACTTCCAGCAGGGCCTCTGAGCTCTGAGTTCTCTAGCTGCAGCTGTGTCTCACCTTTTCTGTTCTAGCTGGGCATTTGACAATCACTTCTTCAATGATCCTTCCAATGTAGCTGGCCTCTCCACTCCTGGCTCAGAGGCCTCAGCAACTTCCCAGCACTCCTCCACACCCTTATCCGAAATCCCAGGAGCCACCGCCTCCTCATCCTCCAAGCTGGCATCCAGGGAAGCCATCACAGATGATGATTTCTACATAACTTGTAAAGATGATCTGACTTTTATCTTCCATTAATCTTAGAAACAAGTGCTGTTTGAGAACCAATGTTAAAGTGCCCATTCTTATGCACTCATGTATACATAGAGAGATCCTTTTTAAATTCCCATGATAATCTGAAAGCTATTGTATTCACTAAGTACAGTACCTGTCCAGACATGAAGATAACCAGAAGAGACCTCATTAAGTAAATCAACACTTTCAATAATAAGGAAAGTGATGCTCTTATATTGCTGCTGAGCTATGAAATACGCTTCCTCAGAAAATATACTTAGTCAACTGGTGTAACTATTTCCCCTTCCCATAAAAGACTGAAGTCTTTCTTCAGCTGAGTTTTGAATTACACTATCAGTTTTACCTAATTTTATTGGATTTTAGTTGATTAATTTTAGACTATTTGTCAGATACCAAAAAAGGTGATACTGCCATTCAAGTGAAGGAAGGGGGAGATTGGATTCGATTTACTAGCAGGACCTGTGTCATCAGATATTTTACAACCTATATCCTGGTGCCAAGGGGGCTGAGATTCCGTTTACCTGCAGGAATTTATATGATAGCCATGTGGGTTGTCTCACTTTAAAGGGTAGTGGTAGAAATGCATGTTTGTTCAGGTTCTCAAAGGAAATAGTAAAGAAAACATCTTCACACTTGTGTATTGGCTAAAATCTGCATTCTGACTTAAAGGGAGGGGTCTCTAAAACTTTAATCCTATTGCTTTGCCTAAGGGTATTCAGATTGTGCTTTAGCTGGATGGTTTTCACTTCTACTTAATAAAAGAATCCTTTTGAACAACTACGTTTCAAGAGTTCGTACTTTCTTAGGTTGGAAGGAGAGGCGATCCTTACAGAAAGCACAATCTGCAAAACGGTCAACCCAGAGAAGCAATATTCACTCTACTGAGGGGACCTTTCAAACCATGTCTGAATGAAGCAGAGAGCTGGGAGAAACTGATTGCTGGGGAGAGATAGTAACTGTCACCCAAGTCGGATGCCTGTCTCGTGCACCCCATCGGAGAGGATGAGGTAACCCTGGGGAATCCGGAAAACCCCTGCTGGTCAATAGGCATCAGGAAGAAAGATGGCTGGGATGAGAGAACCAGAGGAGTCACCCTCAACCGTGGCAACCGAAAACCAGGGTGGAAACTGGAAGCACCCCTGAGGAAGGGCTATCTGAAGAAGCATATAACCCAATTGGTGATGGAAACTTTGGAAAATCTCAACATCCAAAGGGAGCCAGGACAACAACCAAAGGGCGCTGAAACGGCAGCAGTCGCGGATGATGCCACAGGAGGCACTCTCCCTCTGGAGCCTGCCTATCAAGCAGAGGGCATAGCAGCAGTGAGAGAAGACCCAGCAAAATCTCTCACCCAGGCAGCATGCACACCGGTGCCCATTCCCAACCAACCCCGGACTCCTCAACTGGAAAGAGAAACTCCCCCCCTTGGGGTGAAGTTTGATGGGAATCCACAACAATTAGGATTCTTTGTGGCACATGTACTAAACTACATGCAAGAGTATGGGTGTGATTTCCAAACCCAAGGCTCCTGAGTGCGAGTTGTGACCCTAGCCCTAGAGGATGGATGGTGACGGTGCATAACGCTAATGCACCAGAACTGTGGGATTTCGACCATTTCATGATGACCCTACAACGTCGATTTGAGGACCCACTGGCAGACCGCAAAACACGTGACCGCATTAAGGTGGTGAAGCAGGGGCGATGGCCAGTAGCAGAGTATACTGAAGAATTCCGAGACCTCGCGTGCCCTGTGCACTGGCCAGAAGATATTTTGGTGAGCTGTTTCAAGGACAGGCTGAGTGATGATCTATACAATGCCTGTGTGGCCTGAGGGGCACTGAATGACCTACATGAATGGTATGTCACCACCAAAGAAGCTGATATGGCCAGAAACCAGAATCGAGCGGGGCGAGCATGGAGGAAATCTTCACCCCAATGGAATCAAGAGTCCCTCAAACCACAAACCACATTCTCTCTGAGATCTTCAGCATGTTTCAAGTGTGGAAAAGAAGGGCATCGAGCTGCAGAGTGTCATTCACAAACACCCGCCTGGAACCACCCACCAGGGGAGGGTCCTGCAAAACCAGGTCGGCGTGGGAAGGAGACTGCTCTGAGGAGCAGGCAGACCACAGAAGGTCCATCCCCTCCCCTCTTTGGGGAGGGCATCTGAACAGGAGGAATCACACTCATTCGGAAGTAATCCAGATGATGAACCACTGGTAAGGAAACCAATTAAACCGCTTACCCTTCCCTTAAGACTATTCATCCCAATCCAAGACAGGGAGATAAACATCTCCAGTGGATTCAGGGTGCACCCGCTGTTTGATCAGCCCAATCTTAGTAGGGAAGTTAGGAATTAACATAAGAAAGCTGAAAACCCCCATTGCTTTCTGCCAACTAGATGGGTCAATAGCAGGAGGGGAGCCAGCTTCTCTGGCCACTGAGCCTCTACATATAGGCATCGGAAGCCACAATGAAAGACTTACATTTATAGTGGCACCTGGCATGGAATGGCCATTGGTTCTGGGCCTTGCAATGCTAAAAAAAATGGAACCCACAAATCAATTGGAAACAAAGCATCATAAAATTTCAGAAGAAAGTAACTCTTGCTGAGTATCCACATAAAGGAATTGAGGGGGCAGAGAATCGAGAAACAGCCATGCCAGGTCATGCCACATCAACCCATAGAATACAAGGATTTAGCTGAGTTTTTTAGCGAAAAAGCCTCAGATGAGCTCCTCCCACACTGCGCCACTGACTGTGCAATAGAAATCTTACCTGGCGCGAAACTCCCTAAACCCAAGATGTACAGCATGCCACCTAGGGAGTTGGAAGAACTGAGAACATTCATTGAGAAAAACCTAGCAAGGGGTTTCATTGAGCCAGCCCGTCCAAAAATTGCAGCTCCAGTGCTATTTAGAGAGAAAAAAGATGGCTCAAATCATCTATGTGTTGACTTTAGAAATCTAAATACAATCAGTGTGCAGAACATGTTCCCTCTCCCCCTTATGAAAGATATGTTAGCACACCTTGCTAAAGGGAAATTTTTTTCAAAGCTGGACTTAAGGGAGGCTTACTACCATGTCAGAATTAAGGAGGGGGGATGAGTGGAAAACAGCATTTAACCCCCTCGGCTGCTACCAATTCAAGGTGCTTCCCTTTGGGTTGCAAGGAGCTCCTGCAGTGTTTATGCAGTTAATAAATGAAGTGCTGCATTAGCATTTACATAAGCGGGTTCTGCTCTATTTGGACAAAATTTTAATCTATACCGAGACCAAAGCAGAACATGAGAAACTAGTCAGGGCAGTTTTAAACAAACTCCGCGCTGCCAAACTTTATGCCAAACTTTCCAAATGTTAATTCCACCAAGAGAAGATTGACTATGTGGGATACCGCATCTCACCCTAGGGGGTGGAGATGGATCCTCTAAAAGTGCAGTCTGTACTTGATTGGGACCCTCCATGCACACATAAACAATTACAGAGCTTCCTGGGGTTTGCGAACTTTTACCGCCAGTTTATCCCTGCGTTCGCTCAGTTTGCCCTCCCCATCACCAAGCTCTTAAAAACAAAGGGGGTGGACAACTCTAAACCAAAACAACCATTGAACTGGACTATGGAATGCCAGGTGGCATTTAAAAAACTTAAGTGGCTGTTCTCAGCAGAACCAATTCTAAAACACCCAGACACGGAGAAACCATTTGTCATACAAGCAGATGCCAACGATGTGGCAATAGGAGCAGTCCTGCTTACAAAAAATGAGCAAGACCAGCTACACCATGTGCTTACACATCTAAAAAGTTGAATGAGATTGAGCAAAGGTGGGCTATTTGGGAAAAAAAGGCTTATGCAGTTTGTTGGGCTTTGTTGACCTGGTGGCACTTCCTAGAAGGCAGTAAGACCCCTTTTGAACTCTGGACTGATCACAAAAATCTAGAAGCCCTAAAGACCCCAAGGAAACTCTCCCCAAAACAAGTATGATGGGCTCAATACTTTAAACGGTTTGATTTTACTCTAAAATACCTCCCAGAGGGGAAAAACTTTCTGGCAGATGCGCTATCCAGAAAACCGCAATACAATAGTGCAAAGCCAAACGTAATCAAACCTATAGTACAAAACAATCAACTAGCCACTAAAGTAGTCACCAGATCCCAGGCTAAACAAGAAACATTGACGGACAATGACACCACCCAAACTGTTAAAGAAGCATTGGCCACTGATGAATGGTTTTTGAACAATAAATCCAGCTGTCTGATGAAAGACGACTTGGCTTGGGTGGGTGGGAAGTTGTATGTCCCTGCAAGCCAAAGACTATGCTTAATGGAACGGTGCCATGACTCCAAATTAGCTGGACATTTTGGGTTTGTAAAAACTTTACACCTGATTAAAAGACAATTTTGGTGGCGATCACTAAAAAAGGACATAGAAAGCTATGTAGCTAGCTGCCCCATTTGTGCAGCAGCAAAAAGATGCCAGGGGAAATCCCCAGGTCTATTTTAGAAGGTAGCTGAACCTTCAGTGCCTTGGAGAGAGATCGCTATGGACTTCATTGTGGAATTGCCAAACAGCGAGGGAAATACTGTTATTTGGGTTGTGACAGACCTAATTTCAAAACAGGCACATTTTATACCCTGCCAAAAGATCCCAACTGCTAAAAGAATTTAGCCAAATTTTTCCTAATACACATTTATCGACTTCATAGTGCTCCACGAAGTATCATCTCCGACAGAAGGGCTCAATTCACCTCCAACTTTTGGAGGGCATTTTTGAGCTTATTTGGTACTGGCCAGGGGTTGAGCACATCCTTTCATCCTTGTACTAATGGTAATTCTGAAATTTTGAACTCGGTGCTAGAACAATATTTTAAAAGTTTCATTAATTTTCAACAGGATAACTGGACTGAACTTTTGCCTTTTGCTAAAGTTACGTTTAATAATGCTGTACATTCAAGCACTGGTTTTACCCCTTTTAGAGTAGCAACAGGCCAGGAGTTCAGTCCCATGCCTGAACTACCCACAGAAGAACCCACCATCCCCTCATTTAAGGAGTGGATAGATAATTTGCAAAACAAGTGGCCAGTGGTACGATTAGCCTTACAGGAAGCTAGAGAAGCTTTTAAGATTCAAGCTGACAAGAAAAGGATGGAACCCAAACCTTTTCATATTGGAGACAGAGTATACTTACCTACAAAATTCTTGAAGTCATTGCAACCTTCAAAGAAACTAGGGCCAAAGTTCATTGGACATTTCCCCATTACTAGAATCATCAGTCCAGTAACAGTTGAACTACTCCTTCCAAAGACATTCAGGCAGATCCATCCAATATTCCATATCAGTTTACTCAAACAAGAAGTAATCTCATCCTTCAGACCACCGGCATCTACACCACCTGTGCCCATCATGATTGAAGGTGAACAACACTTTGAAATCAAGGAAATCCTTGACTCTAAGATACACAGAGGGAAAGTCCAATACTTAGTTGCTTGAAAACATTTACCATCAGCGCACAATGAATGGGTTGCTAAACACCATGTCAGGGCTCCAATTTTACTGAGAAAATTTCACTCCCAATACCCTAACAAACCTTGTTGATATACTGTCATGAAATCTTGAAATCTTGTGTATATTTGTTCTTTTTTATTTTTACAGGTGGACCTTTTTGTTTTCTAAGGAGGGTAGCATGTCAGATCCCAAAATAGGTGATACTGCCATTCAAATGAAGGAAGGGGGAGACTGGATTCGATTTACTAGCAGGACTTGTGTCATCAGATATTTTTCAACCTATATCTTGGCACCAAGGGGGCCTGAGATTCCCTTTACCTGCAGGAATTTATATGATAGCAAAGTAAATCCATCTGGTTCAGTTCGAAGCTGGGAGAAAGACGCTGGAAATAAAATGGAGGCTAGAGACTGAATGGAAAGAAGGTCCATTTATTGATGAACAGAACCACCAGGGTTTGTAGTTCTGGGTCAGCTGAACAACTAGTTAGATGAGTGCCAGGATTTTATACAGAATTTATCCAAATTCCTGCTTATAAATTGCTCTAATTGGATGGTATACAAACCAGTCATATTCAAATATGTTCTGACAATCCCAGACTTCCTAGAAGCATAACAATTGGAGGATCAATATTATTGGTTCAGCTTTTGTAAAAAACAAACAAACAAACATGTATTCAAATTTTCCCTCTTTTGCAAGAGACAGAAAAGTATAGGGCTAGTGTTAGCA
Organism: Masticophis lateralis; assembly: GCA_030761175.1. Classification (NCBI taxonomy): domain Eukaryota; kingdom Metazoa; phylum Chordata; class Lepidosauria; order Squamata; family Colubridae; genus Masticophis; species Masticophis lateralis. The sequence continues at coordinate 70,856,494 of JAUDYJ010000004.1, read as the reverse complement.
CTAACATAAAAGCAACAGTTCTAACGAAGTATGCCATGCAACATTTTTTCAGTGAGTTAACAAATAAAAAAATCATATCAAGTAAGTCTGTAGAATACACAAATACACATAAGTAGATGCTGTGCTTAATAGTCTAGGAAATTGGCATTGGTAAGCACAAAAAATGATTTTTGGATAAGTGCCATTCAATTCAGTGTTGACTTCTCGCAGTGATGTAGATGGATTTTCTTCAGGACAATCTGTCTTCAACCTGGTTCTTTTTATCTGCCAATGGTGCACCCATCACTATTGTAATTTGTTAAACAGAACCTGAATTTTATATTGGACTATTAATAGGCTAGAACATTTTGTTTGGGACTAAGAAATAAAACCTCAGGTACCAGATGGACTATATAGAAGTAAATTCTTACAATCTCTGCAATTCCAAGAATATTGAACAATGTTTTATTAATTGAAAAAGTAAAGAGTACAATCTTTATACTGTAATGAGATCAAGATTTTCAAATTCCAAAGCATTATGAGTTAGAAAAGAGAACCCAAGTCAGCAAAGGATATTTGCATAATTATAATTGTAGATCACAATTTCACTGTGCGGGTTGGTTTATTCTGGATGAAAAACACCACATAACTCAATCCCCCATGTTACCAGTTCTCCTTTAATTTTCTGAATAATTCAACTGATTTTTTTACTTGTTTTTAACTTTCTTTCACTGAATCAATTTATAATCTAACCCATAGATCTTTTCTTTCACCTAAATCTAAATATCCAGTCCAATGTTTCTGATGCTTGGGAACTTCTTTCAAATTTTTATTTAATTATATAAAATACAAATAAAAAATAGGAAATTAAGGGAAAGGGAAAGGGAGTGGGGAAGGTAGGTGTGAGATACAAGGGGGAAAAAAAGAAAGAAAAAGGGTGATTTCTAACTCTTCTTAGCATAGTACAAGATAAAAACACACAAACCTCAACTTTTTTCTTTTATGTGTTAATATATAGCTAGCCACTTTCATTGTAGTGGCAAAGGGGCTTGCGTAGTTCAATGAAGCTATGATCTATGTTGTGCAGGGCCACCCAAGGCAGACAGATCATAGCAGAGAATTCTGACAAAACGTGATCTGCTAGGGAAGGAAATGGCAACCAACTCCAGTATCTTTGCCATGAAAACCCCATAGACAATACCAAAAGTAAAAAAGATATGATGTTGGAAGATGAGTCCCTCAGGTCAGAAGGTGTCAATATGCTACTAGGGAAGATCAGAGGGCTAGTACTAGTAGCACCAGAAAGAGTAAAGTGACTGGGCCAAAGTTGAAAGGATGCTCAGCTGTGGTTGCATCTGGTGGTGAAAGGAAAGTCCGATGCTGTAAACATTTTTTCTCCATAGGAACCTGGAATGTAAGATCCATGAATCAAGGCAAGCTGGATGTGGTCAAACAAGAGCTGTCAAGACTGAACATCGACATCTTAGGAATCAGCGACCTAAAATGGACAGGAATGGGTGAATTTAATTCAGATGACCATCAGGTATACTACTGCGGGCAAGAATCCCTCAGAAGAAATGGAGTAGCCTTCATAATCAATAAAAGAGTAGGAAAAGCAATACTGGGATACAATTCCTAAAATTACAGAATGATCTCAGTTCGAATCCAAGGCAAACCATTCAATATCACAGTAATCCAAGTCTATGCCCCAACCACTGGTGCTGAAGAGGATGAAATTGACCGGTTCTATGAAGCCCTACAGCACCTTATAGAATTAACACCAGAAAAATGATGTCTTTATTATCATGGGGATTGGAATACTAAAGTAGGAAGCCAAAAGATAACCGGAATAATAGGCAAGTTTGGCCTTGGAGTACAAAATGAAGCAGGGCACAGGCTGATAGAATTCTGTCAAGATAATACAATGGTCATAGCAAACACTCTTTTCCAACAGTCTTTTCCATGAGACAACTCTACACATGGACATCACCAGATGGTCAACACAGAAAACAGATTGACTATGTGCTCTGCAACCAAAGATGGAGAAGTTCTATACAGTTAGTAAAAACAAGACCAGGAGCTGACTGTGGCTCAGATCATGAGCTTCTTGTTGCAAAATTTAGGAGAAAGTAGGGAGAAGCATTAGGCCACTAATGCTAATCATATCCCTGATGAATATACAGTAGAGGTGACAAATAGATTTAAGGAATTAGATCTGATAGACAGAATGCCTGAAGACCTATAGACAGAGGTTCGCAACAGTGTACAAGAGGTAGCAACTAAAACCATCCCAAAGAAAAAGAAAGGCAAGAAAGCAAAATGGTTGACTGGGGAAGCTTTGCAAAAAGCTGAGGAAAGAAGAGAAGTGAAAGGCAAGAGAGAAAGAGAAAGATACACCCAGTTGAATGCAGAATTCTAGAGAATAGCTAGAAGAGATAAGAATGCCTTCTTAAATGAACAGTGCAAAGAAAAAGAAGAAAACAATAGAACAGAGAGGACCAGAAGCTCTTCAAGAAAATTGGAGATATGAAGGGAATGTTTCATGCAAAGATGGGCATGATAAAGGACCAAAATGTCAGGGACCTAACAGAGGCAGAAGAGATTAAGAAGAGGTGGCAAAATTACACAGAAAAACTATACAAGGACGAGCTTAACATCCCTGATAACCACGATAGGATGGTCACTGAGCTCGAGCCAGACATCCTAGAATGTGAAGTCAAATGGACCTTAAGAAATCTGAGCAACAACAAAGCTAGTGAAGGAGATATTATTCCAGCTAAGCTATTCAAAATCTTAAAAGATGATGCAGTAAAAGTGCTACACTCAATTTGCCAGCAAATTTGGAAAATTCAACAGTGACCACAGGATTGGAAAAGGTCAGTTTACATTCCAATTTCAAAGAAAGGCAATGCCAAAGAATATTCAAACTATCGCACCATTGCGCTCATTTCACATGCTAGTTAGGTTTTGCTTAAAATCCTACAAGATAGGCTCCAGAAGTATGTGGATTGAGAAATACCAGGCAGGATTTTGAAGAGGTAGAGGAACTAGAGATCAAATTGCCAACATAACACTGGATCATGGAGAAAGGTAGGGAGTTCCAGAAAAACATCTACTTCTGCTTAATTGACTATGCTAAAGCCTTTGATTGTGTGGATCACAACAAATTGTGGCAAGTTCTTAAAGAGATGGGAGTACCAGACCATCTTATTTGTCTCTTGAGAAACCTATATGTGGGTCAAGAAGCAACAGTGAGAACTGGACACGGAACCACTGATTGGTTCAAAATTGGGAAAGGAGTCCAGTAAGGCTGTATGCTGTCACCCTGCCTATTTAATTTATATGCAGAGCACAACATGAGAAAGGCGGGGCTAGATGAATCAAAAGTTGGCATTAAGATTGCCGGAGAAATATCAACAACCTCAGATATGCAGATGATACCACTCTAATGGCAGAAAGCGAAGAGGAACTAAAGAGACTCTTGATGCTGGTGAAAAAGGAGAATGCAAAAGTTGGCTTGAAACTCAACATTAAGAAAACTAAGATCATGGCATCTGGCCCTCTCAATTTCTGGCAAATAGATGGGGAGGAAATGAAGGTAGTGACAGATTTTATTTTCCTGGGCTCCAAAATCACCACAGATGAGGACTGCAGCCAAGAAATTAAAAGACGCTTGCTCCTGGGGAGGAAAGCTATGGCAAATCTGGACAGCATACTAAAAATTAGAGACATCACCCTGCGAACAAACGTGCATATAGTCAAGGTTATGATTTTCCCCGTTGCAATGTATGGCTGTGAAAGTTGAATCATAAGAAAAGCTGAACGCCAAAGAATTGAGGTCTTTGAACTATGGTGCTGGAGAAGACTCCTGTGAGTTCCTTGGACTGCAAGGTGATCAAACTGGTCAGTCCTAGAGGAGATCAACCCTGACTGCTCCTTAGAAGACCAGATCCTGAAGATTAAACTCAAATATTTTGGCCACCTAATGAGAAGGAAGGACTCACTTGAGAAGAGCCTAATGCTGGGAAAGATTGAGGGCAAAAGAAGAAAGGGACGACAGAGAATGAGGTGGCTTGATGGAGTCACTGAAGCAGTAGGCATGAGCTTAAATGGTCTCCAGAGGATGGTAGAGGACAGGAAGGCCTGGAGGAACATTGTCCATGAGGTCGCAATGGGTTGGACACGACTTCGTAACTAACAACAACAGCTGTTATTTTCTATAACAACAAATCTTTCTGATCAACAAAACCAAAGTCAATTTTTTATTTTTTTTCATCACAAGCACAAGATCTAGAAGTGATATCCAAATAAAAATATATTTTCCTCTTTGAATAAAATAATCAATTTAACTATTACTGCTTTATCTTCTTTGCTATGGAAATAGTATGTATTTCTGTTTACACCTAATAATCTTTGTGAACTGTCACCATTTTTATTAACAAGTTTCATTGTATTATTTCAAATTATTTGACCGTACTGAAAAAAACATAGTCTTTATTCACACTTTTTTTTGTTTTGTTTTTTGTTAACTCACTGAATTTAAGTCACTCTTTCCAGCTTCTCTTCATGAAGTAAAATCTTTTTCTTCTCTGAAAGTTTTATCAAATAGTTATAAGCCCCACTTTTCATCATGGGATCCTTAACCCAGCGGTGAAATCCTCTGAAGTCTGCTACCTGTTCTGTGCGTCTGCTATTGAGTGCTCACTTCGCCCGAGGCGTGCCTGCACAGCATTAAAAAAAGGAACATTTTGATGCCTTCCGAGTCTGCAAAGATAAGTAGAACAGCGAGGGGAGGGGGAATCCACTGTACCACATAATTCTGATTAGCTAGAAAGCAGGAAATCCAACTATTCTAGCTAATATAAATTGCACATCACAGTTGATCGTCACCCAGCTGACTGTCGGAAATACTGGTTCACCCGAACTGGTAGCGTTTTTTACTACCGGTTTGGGAAAACTGGTCCAAACTGGTAGCATTTCACTTCTGCCTTAAACTTGTTAATATCCTTTTTTTAAAAGACCCAAATTTGACTTTTTTCTTGACATTCTTCTTTCAGTTGTTTTGAGAGGTTTATATTTAAACCATAACAGTGAAAGTTAATATTAGGTTTTTCCAAAATTGCAATGAATTCCTCTGCATTTTCAGCTACTTGTGAAGTTGCCTCAATAGTTTGGTACAATTCTCCACATATTTGCATCTCAAAAGTAATTTGAGAGGATTTTTTAATCAACATTGGAGCACAGCTGGTCAACAAATTAGTGGGTTTTATTTAGAGACCTTTCAAAGATATCTCTAATACTTTTCTCCACCATCTTGGCTTTCTCTTTTGATCAGGATCAGTAAAGTTTAGCCACCCATAGCAAAGAAGACCAAGCTACAAGTTACTACAGTAATAAACTAAAAGCCTTCAGTCTTTATATTTCTCTGTCAATTTTTTTTTTTTTTTTTGCTCCATACTTGCTTGTTTGGCTTGCCTCAGAAACCTTCTTCCTTGTTATTTAACAGAAAAAGAAATAGCTAAAATGGTGCAAATCTTCAAAAAGGCATAGCAAGCTGTGACTAAGGAGAACCTCTTTTAACTTGACTTATAAAAGATTAATAGTCCTTGAAGGTGATTAAGAAGTGAAAGACACAAGTTACTATCTGTTTCAAAGGTGAATTTTTAAACAGCAGCTTCTTCAACCCTGAACAGATTGCAGCTCCTCTCCCCACAGCTTTTGGATGTAGATAGCTTCGAAGTGCAACTCCAGAAGATGCTTGCAAGCTTTCATCTATATCAGAGGGTTTTGAGGGGAAGTTCTCAGACTTCATAAAAACTGAAGGAAATCCAGTCCCTTCAGTTGAAAAGCTGAAGAGCTGCAGCCCAGGGAAAAACGCTTCAGAGATCTCTCCCTTAGGCATGTTGGCCATCTTCTCAGAAGTGAAGGAAGTGACATTTGGGAACTTGATGCTGTATAAACTTCAACTCCCAGAATTTCCTGTTCAGCATGATCTTGACTCTTCCTTCTTTGGACCTATACTTCCCCCATTTATCTGTACCTTTGATTAAAGTTTTAATTAACTATTATACCTCAATAGGATACATTAAAACAGGTAAGAGAGATAGGGGTCCATTTCTCCTTCTGTCTATGATCAGTTGAAAGGATAAGTCTGAAATGAGTCCTAATTATATTTGACTGAGAAAAAAGTGTTTTTGAAACCAGAGCCTCTGATCAGGTTTCCCAGTGATTCGTGAATTATAAATAGGTACTGGTTTAAATTGAAGACCTGTGATTCAACAACATAATTGTTTGTGATCTGAGATTTGAAGATAAACTAATTCAGTTTGTTGTCACCTTCTTTTGATTTTTAAAGATTAATCCTTAAGATATACTGTGGAAGGATCAAGACACATACATCTGCTTTATTATTTTGCAATAGGGGTAAAAATATCAATACTTTAGAGGACTATCTCAGTCAAGTATCTGTTGGATATATTTAAGAATTAAACTATAATAACATATATATCCCCTGTACCTTTTTAAGGCAAAGGTATCAGGTTTGAGGAAAAGACAGTATCTCAATCTAACAGAAAACTTTCAAAGTTTATTTTTTTAAAAAACCCTTATTTTCCCACTTGCTTCCCTGGAAGATTATGCTTAGCATGATATTGCCTAATGTCTTTTCATGGAACATCTTCAAAGGTTCTTTTAATCAAGGTTTCGATCATACCCTTTTAAGGTTTTATACAATTATTGAGTACTTAAGTATATATTTTCTTCTTTAAAAATCATAGAGGTACACCTATTATAGCTTTTTTTGGAATTAATTATCTAGAAGAAGAGAATAAAGATGAAAACATCTTGGGAACTCGAAGGAAGGAAGTGGAAAGGGTGACAGGATTTGAAAGAGCTTTAAAGGAACATCCGGGAATGCGGCTTGCAGTTTTTTTTATATAAGGTTTGGAAATTTAGGAGGAGCTGCATTTGTTTTTTCTTTTTTTAGGTGGAACAGCATTAGCTAGTCTGAATGTTCTACCTAGATGATTATAAAATACCTTTGTGGTTGGATATTACAAATATAAAGCCACTCGGGGGGATTTCTTATGGAGAGATGTTTTTAGCTGATGGGGGCAGCAGGAACATGAAGTTTATCAGAACTATGTTGGAAGATAGTATATTTAACTTCAATCAAGATGAAGAGAAGACTGAAACATGGATTATTGAGATAGAAAATTTTTGGATATAATTGTATAATTATAATTATATATGTATAATTATATATTATATTTTATTAGAATAGAGAAATGTTTTATGCTTTTGTTTTTTAGTTGAAGGGTGTATCTGGGATAAAATTACTTGATATGGATATGGATGTGATCTATTATATTTTATTATTAGGGGGATTGATTTAGGTATATAATTATTAATATTAATATTAATGGGTTAGAGAAAGGCATGATATCTTTTAATTGGGCTTAAATATTATAAGTATGGTATTGATTGATAAATGTATATTGATGGTTGATAAATGAGGTAAATCTTATTATTATTAGTTTTTTTTATTATAATATTGTTAATTTTAGGAAAATTTTATTACTTATAGGTTTATTTGTTATATTATTTTGTTATCTGTACTTGTTTTTTTTTTTAATTTGTAGCGGAAGTCAAGAGGGGGTGGGGGGATATGGGGTTGGGGTGGGGGGAGGTTTGGGGGGAAGGGGGGTTGGGGGGGAAATGGAAAAATTTTGTATTGTAAAACTTTTTCAATAAAAAAAAAATCATAGAGGTACAAAAGCCAATTAAAGTTGAGTTCACATATTGGTCCTGAAAGTATGTGTTAGGTAATTTGGTATATAGATTCAGATATGTACCAAGCCATGGTGTAAAAATGAGTTCTGAAAACTGAAAGTGGGTTACTAGTACAATTAAGAAGTGAGCCTGAGATAATGCAGAAAACTTTTCCTGGTGCTTACTATTTTTCATAAGCATAACTGAGCAAGATTTTATAGTGTTTTATATATATGTGTGTGTGTGTGTACAGGTGATATCTCGGGTTTCTTCCCGTGTAATTGCAAACATATCTTTGGAAGTATTGCAGCGACGTTTCGATGAAATCTCATTCATCATCTTCTGGCTGATGTTCTCGGTTTGGTGCCTATGGGCAAACTGTGTGATCTTAACTGATATCCCTCTTTAAAAGGAGGCAGAGGTGTATTCTGATTGGTTGACAGTGCTGCTTTATTCTGATTGGCTGATGATGTAGTTGTATTTTGATTGGGTGGAAGCACTGTTGCTGGGATGTGGGTTGATGGATAAGATATGTTGGAAATGGTGGCAACACAGGTCTCCTGATGAACCTTTGACCTATGGCTTACACTCTGTGTTAAGATTCGTCTATTTATGAGAGCAGGTTTCCAAATAGAAGGCAGACGGGAGGTGTCATCACGTTTATTCATGCAATATGGTCTTTTCTCTATTTCAATGGCCTCTCTGATTATTCTGCCATTGAGATGTTCTATTTTTGCAACTGTTTTTGTGTTATTAAAGTTAATATTATGTCCTGTGGCATTTATGTGTTGTACTAATGATGATGTGTGTTCTTTCTTCTGTACTGAGTTTTTATGTTCCTCGATGCGCACACTCGTTCTTCTGTTGGTCTGTCCAATGTATGTTGAGGGGCAGGAAGCACACGGGATTTCATATATGCCTTGATCTTCTAGTTCTATTTTGTCCTTAGGATTTCTTAGGATAGACGATATCTTTCTATCTGTGCAAAATATGGTTTTGATGTTGTGTCTTTGCAGTATTTTGCTAATTTTATCTGTTGTTCCTTTTATGTAGGGTAATTGTTTAACAAGCAAGTACTGTATCACATAACAATAGACATGTCACTGGAAAAACACATATGTCTCACTTATTTTGGCCATGTTCATCCATCTAAATATTCTGTTCTAAGCAAATTAGATATAATACCTGTTACGTACGGCCATAGAGAGCACCCATTTGCATGCCCACCGCTGATTGGCTAATCTAGTGGTGGGAAAAATAAACTGCTGTCAGTGGCCAGCAAGACTTTTAAAGAGCTCTGGCATCCTGTCGTCCGATTGCTCCTGATTGCAGCTGGAAATAAAGTGCTGAATGAACTACCATACATATTTAAAATTGTTACAGGAAAATGCTTAATGGCATAGCATGGGTTAACTAAGTGGACCTCACCTGGCCCCTTCCCCTTGACCCCTCCTTACCTGGACTCCTCCCATCCTGTATAAAGAGCGATGTCCAGGGGTCCAGGGCCATTCCAGATGTGTACCTGCAATAGAGAAAAGTCTTGATTATGTAAATAAAGATACTTTGAAACAGCAATTCTTGCATTGGAGTTATTGGGCTCGATCCTCTAGAATCATATAACAAAATGGTAGCAGAGGATGGTTTTCAGCCCATTTAACTCGGGACATGCAAAAAAACCCTAAACTGCCAGAGGAAAACAAAAGACCAATTACCTGAGCATTCGCAAGAAAAATGGCAACGCAACTACCATCAGCAGAAACTAAACCAGAAGGAACGGCGGATGAGATCGAGTGGATTTCCAGCCCTAGCAACACAGAAAAAATCAAAAAGGCTTACAACACTGCAACTGAAACCAGTGAAGGAAACGACCTGAAAAAGAGACTACTAGACCTGATAGACTCCACACCGAACACCGCAGACCTCATCGCGAACCTCCGAGGCTTAATCGAGGACAATGGAGCAGCGACCGAGGAAGAAGACGATGAATTGACCCACGAAGAAAGGAACACGGTAGGAAACCTATTACTAGAACCGTTTCCCGCCGAAGAAGCCGGGGCCGAATTTGCCCCTTTTTTGCGGTGGCCATCTTGGGTAGTGACATCACCCAAAATGGCCGACCAGCAACTAATCAGGCCCCAGGATTTGAATTTCTTGGCGGGAACCGAGGTCTACCCGCAAGAAATCCAAGAAAACAATGAAAATGAATGGGGGGACTACCCATCTAGCTTGTCTACCAAGCTAGATATCAATAAGGCCATGCAGGTACTAACTGCAGCCTTCGGCACAAAAATAAAACTACCGGGCCCACCTCACGACACCGCAGTAGGCCCCGATGAAAACACCGACACTAAGGCTCCTGAATAAATTCAAACAGAAACGCAAAAACACCACAGACTGCCTATTCAATCAGCTACCACCCACCAGGGATCCCTATGCTTTCCTTCCGGGGCCCACACCCAAACCCAGAGGGAATGACCAATACTTACCGGACCAGCGATACTTCCCGAAGCATCCGGATGATCCAGCAGATGAAGACCTTAGCCCAACTGTGGCCTATGGCTTCCGCAGCGACTCAACCCATCCAGGCATCCGTCCGGCCGCTGCAGAATCCCCGAGGCTCCAGCGCGACCAGAATGGTGATCCGGCAATCCTGACAGCATTCCCAAGGAGCTACAATCAACAGGGATCACCCAAGACCAAGGCATACTAGCCACACTGAAGTTGAGCAGAGATATAGGCATAGAAACCACCTTCAAGGGAGGAAAGGCCTACATGACCAAAGGCGGTAAAGATGTAGGTAAGATTATCATTAGCGGAGGGCTACCATACTTACAACCCGAAGAAGTCAGTTATCCCATCATCAACACTCACCTAGACAGCGAGGAAATTGAGGTAGAAGGACACAAGGAAATAGACACAGACACGCCAGATAGCAACACAGAGAAGGTACATAATCAGAAACCCATTCAGGAAGGGAAACTATCTATTGGCAGACTGATACATGATGATTGTGCCCACTTGTTGCATAGGAAACTAGAACATGCTAGCTTTCCTGTTATACAAAAGCTTATGGATTACTCTGATGGTGTAAAAGTAAAGGGATGTAAAAACTATCTTGAATGTTCCGTGTGCAAATGTTCCAAGCTAAAAATCAAACCCAGACCCAAAAAGGCATCACCAACTTCCTATTCCAACTGGTACACATGGACCTGGTAGGACCAATGAGACCCTCCATAAAGTACAGAAAAAGATTCTTTTTAACAATAGTAGACGACTTCAGTCGTTATGGATTCGTATACACCCTTAAATATAAAAATGAAGCATTTCAAAAATTTAAGGAGTTTCACAAATGGGTAGAAACACAACATATCATAAAAATAGAGCAAATCATGACAGATAGGGGGACAGAGTTCCTGTCAAAGGAATTCTCAAACTGGCTCAAGATGCAAGGGATAATAGGTTTCACATCTTCGCTGTTCTGAGCTTTTCAGAATGGAGTAGTAGAGAGAAAACAAGGCACATTACAAACCATGATGAGGTGTGTGTTGGAAGATGCAGGATTAGGTCAGTCCTTCTGGGCAGAAGCACTCACATATTCCAATTACACCCTAAACAGACTATGGTCCAGTGTAATAGATAAGACCCCCTATGAAATAATGTATAACAGGAAGCCAAAATTAACACATCTACACATATTCGGGGTCACTGCTGACGTACATATACCTAGACAACTGAGACGTAAGGGCGATAAGGTGTCAAGAAGGCTGAGATTCATGGGTTATGAATCCAGGACCAAGGGATATAGATTCATTGACAGGTTCATAATATCTAGAACTGCAGTGTTCCATGAGAACACTAATTGGTCTAAAATACACCTGAACGAACTACCTATCAGACAGGAGAACCCACACGGTAAAAGGGATGAGGACAAACAAAACACAATTGAAGATGAAGCACACAAGGGACACAGAACCAAGCACCAAGGTATAGACACCAAGGAGTGCAAGGAAGACCACCCCATAATAAAGATAGACACACTCACAAAAAAGAAAGCAAGATACATGCACAACACAGAGACTCAACCAAGCAGACCTATTAGATCCAGTAGGAACAGAACTCCAAAAAGATTGGAAGAATACGTATTATCCGTTGACACCAACAAAATAACTCCCAACTCATACGAGGAGGTACTTAGTCTTCCACTTGAAGAAAGGTCCAAATGGGAACAAGCCATGGATAGGGAAATGGACATCCTAAAAGAACTAAATATGTATACCCCCATCAAAGCCCCATCAGACAAAACTCCCATAGGAACAGAATGGATTTTTAAGATCAAAGAATTAGAGGGCAACCAATATTTGTATAAAGCCAGATTAGTAGCCCAATGGTTTGCGCAAAAATACCCTGATGATTATACTGACACTTACTCCCCCACAGTCAGGACCGAAAGTGTCAAAAGTGCTCTGGTAATGGCCTCCCTATTAGGACTGGAGGTATACCAGTTCGATGTGCAAACATCCTATCTACATGCTGAACTGAACAAGGAGATTATTGTAAAAGCAACCCCCGGCAAAAACACTCAGAAGGGGGACACCTGGTTACTAAATAAGAGCTTGTATGGGTTAAAACAATCAGGCAAAAGGTTGTATGAGTGTCTTGCCAAGATCCTCAAGGACATGGGGTTTGCACCCACCCTGCTGACCTATGCTTCTTCACCAGGAGAGATGGCCAGTCAATTGAGTACGTACTTGTCTACGTTGACAACATATTGTACTTTGGACAACAAAAACTAGAGTGTGACAGGTTTGCCAATGGACTGAGTAAATATTTTACTTTAAAAACATTGGGGAAGATAAACAAATACCTAGAGTCCAAATTGATAAAACCACCAAGGGATTCCAGATTTCCCAAAAGGAAAAAATAATAGAACTCATACGTAAGTGCAATATGATGGATGCCAAGACCTGTGAAACGCCAATGCAATCTGACTTCCCTAAGAACATGTATGACAAAAGTGAACCTTTCAAGGACAATACCCTATACAGATCTACCATAGGATCCTTGTTGTATATAGCTAACTGGACAAGACCGGACATCATCTTGCCAGTCAACCTCCTATCCAGGCTTGTTAGTAATCCAACCATCTATCATTGGGAAGGGGTCAAACGTGTCCTCAGATACTTGAAGCACAGTGCAGATTCTTTCTTGAGGTTAGGACCAGAACACTCTGATAGACCAATCCTAACTTGCTATGCTGATGCAGACTGGGCAGGGGACACAAAAAGCTGCAAAAGCACTTCAGGTTTTATATTCTTCATTAATGACTGCCCAGTGTACTGGTACACTGGAAAACAAAACCTAGTAGCCACCTCGACAGCAGAAGTGGAGTACATCTGCCTATCCAAAGCTGCAAACAATTTGACATGGTTCGATGACTTATTATCTAGCATTTGGACCGAGCCAAAATACTCTATTATAGTCCATGAAGACAATAAAGCAGCAATAGATATCTCCATGTCAGAAGCCGTGGGACAGAAGTCGAGATACATAGACATTAAACACAAGCATGTTAGGCAATTATCCAACATCGGGTTCATTAAAGCAGTACATTGCGAGACCATTGAACAGACAGCAGACATTCTAACCAAACCATTACCAAACAAACAACATATATACCTGACATCCAAATTAGGTGTACTTCTACCCCACACATCCATCACCAACCATTAGGCATTTAGAGGGGGATTTGTTACAGGAAAATGCCTAATGGCATAGCATGGGTTAACTAAGTGGACATCACCTGGCCCTTCCCCTTGACCCCTCCTTACCTTGACTCCTCCCATCCTGTATAAAGGGCGATGTCCAGGGGTCCAGGGCCATTCCAGATGTGTACCTGCAATAGAGAAATAAGTCTTGATTATGTAAATAAAGATACTTTGAAACAGCAATTCTTGCATTGGAGTTATTGGGCTCGATCCTCTAGAATCATATAACAAAAATATCCAGTGATATGATCAAGTATGTATACATCTGTAATTAATGTAAAACAAGGATTAATTAATCAGGTGTTACAATTAATGAGACTAGGGTGGGAATATGCCAAAAACTGAACCACAATACGAAGAAATACACAAATACAAAACACAAGAAATACAAATGTTATATAAACCTTTTAAAGTTGTCACATTTTCACATGATGCAGGAAAGAGGAAAGTGATTCCAGATGTATAGTACCATATCATTAAAAGAAAAAAAGATAATGCTGTATCAAAACCAGAAAAATAGGAAAAAAATAAGGACAAATAAATAACCTCTATGTGTGGGAATGGGTATGTGTATGAGCATGAGTGAAGTGGTGGGGAGAGAAAGAAGCATTGTAATTCAAATATCAGGTCCTATAAATGTTTATCAGGTGATAATTTGTTGAGTGACCACACACACAAAGGTTAAGGATATATGTGGTGTCTTTAATGTCTTACATAGTGACATTATATAGTTTGTTACTTTCAAGTTACAGCGTACTTGGCAGCATATCATTGGCTCACAGAATCTTCTAGGTAACTAGAAATTTGGTTAACCATTGCTTGCTTAAGCATTTATAATGTTAGACTTTAATTAAAGTCTAACACACACATATTCCATTTCCTCTTCTCCCGTTCCTCTTATTTACAGATGGGTCTTAATGCCATTTCCTGGCACCTACGTGCAAATAACCTTCCTTATCTGAGGTTTGCCATCCAAGATAGGAAAATTCCTGCACATATGCAGACTGCAGACTCCTACAATAATTACCAGCTCTCATTGTGCAATTAATGATCAGGACTAAAACCATTTTGTTAATAATCCAGAACTCAAAATTGCAATTGAAATAAACAGAATTAATTCAGGAGCTCTGAAGACATATAGACAAATGCAACACAGTATGATTTAGAAAAACCTCTGAGATACACTTATAAAGAGAAAAAAACAGAAAAAATTATCTCTTTTCAGATTAGCAGAGTTATTAAAAGACACATACTTTTATGAACTGTAATACCATTTATATGATGAAATGAGCTCATGAAAACTGGTGCCCTTGTCTGCTAGTCAGATATGGTGCTACCAAATTCCTTCTGATATTTAGCTGCCATAATGAGACTTTTCTTCTACAATGTCTACTATAAGAGGAATTCCTAAAACTGATACCCACAGTGCAATATAGAAAAAGAACAAGGTTCCTCCCCCCCAAAAAATCAAATGAACAGCTAATGATGTCCAGAAACTATAACATAGGGAACAGCATTCAATGGAGAAGTGTACCAAATGTTTGTCAGATTCAAAAACACCATCTTCAGTATTTGTTGTGACTTGGTCAATCCAGAATTCACAGAAATGCTATATTAGTTGAATTTTCTGTTTTATATTAGTCAAGAAAGTCAAGTGATAGGGTAACTCTTTCTAGGGCATTAAATAAAGAGGAAGCAAAGTTGTAGACCAGTAACTAGAACACAGAGAGATTTAGGTATATTTTTACCATTAAAAAAAAATGAAAAACAGCCTTCTTGAAAGTGTGGAAAACTACCAGTGGTTAAACAAACAGTTCCCAAATTGAATAATATATGATAGAAACTCAGATAGAAGCCCAGGAGTAAGATATAGGCAGAAAGAGTATTACATGAGAAATCTCCACTGTTTTTTCTAAAACAGGATTAAATTGAAAAACATACTGTAGATAATGGGATACAATGCAATGGATAGCAGAGGAAACTAATGAGAGGATGAAAATGAATAATATTAATTACTTTTGTAGAGAAAATTTCTTCCAAGATATAAACGGAAAGAGTCCCTGGGAGAACAGGTTATTTCTTGATTCAGTAGTAAATACTGTTAATAGAGAATGTAACATGAAGGAAAATTGGCCCAGGACTGAAGGGTAGCTTGGAAGAAATCATGCACTGTATTTTGCAGCCTGGTAGAAAGGGTCTTTCCCAAATGGCTTTCTAGTTTTCTAACTAGGATTCATTTCCTCCCCAGGTCAGTAGACATTCATAGTTGCAGGATCTGCTCTTTAGCACATTTGAAGTCAGAAGCAAGCTTATCCTCAAAGTGAACTTGGTGTCATTAAAAAGAGAGTCAGCTAAAGAAATAAGTAATAACAGAACCTAAAGGAGAAAAGGCAAGAGCAGATAAATTTGCAAGACACAACTGAGATTCCATCAAAAAATGCAGTTAAAAGTAAATCACGTGAGACATAATCACGTATCATATAACATCAGCTAGGTAGGAGTTAAAATGTGTTGCAGGTAGAGAATGTATCAAGGAATGATCTGATGACACAAGAGGCAGAACTAAATCCAGAGAAGATACAATATGGGAAGAAAACACCCAGTAAAAAATCCTGCTTATGCTCTGTTTTGTTAATATGTGTGAAAAGAATGGAAAAACACTACTCCCTATACACCCAGACATTTGGAATACTTTCGCTTTTAACCTCAGTCCTTGACACAACCTCTGAAGACAACTTATCACAAAAATTACTGTTGATCTCTCAAGTCATGAGCTATGCTTATTTGACATTCCCAATCAGTCATGCAAGTCATACACTATACGTAACCTTGTATATTGTGCAAGTCTCGGATAAAGGAAGTGTAAAATAGCAAACATTTGTAAATAAAAAGGCTCACAATTGAAATCTTTAAGATACAATTGTAAAATAAAATGACTTCAATTTCCTAGGCTTCGCCATAAAATACACTTCCATGTTTTCAATATCTTTTCCACAACAATGTATGTTTAGAAGCTTTGTTTTGAGTGCATGTATTTTATCTTTTTTTGATAGAGTGAACTTCACACTAATTTATTAGCTTGTCTAACAAACTTCAAAGACACAACTATATACTCATCCAAATTATCAGAAGCAATAGAGACAAAATACTCTAAAATAAAACAGCCTTAAAAGAAGTCAGAAAAATTGATCCATTTGTAATCACTAGATTAGATTCAACTGATCAGAAGAAAACAGATCTGACTCCAGTGGTCTTCAATATTTTGGAACCCAAAGAATGCCAAAGAACATTGTCACTAGCAGACACCTTATTGGCTCTGTCTAAATAAGAAATAGGTAAGTCATTTGTTTCAATATTATAGCTTATATTTGCACATCAGACCATTTTCCTGCATAATAATTTACTATTTACCAATCAAAGTTGTACTTGTCTGCCTGATATTGTCCATGGCAATGTGAGAACTAAATAATAGCATTGGACAAAGAATATTCTGCACCCAATGACCTAGCAAGGCTAGTTTTGAAAATATCACAGGAAGAACTACTGAGTGATATAAGTTAAGAAAACAGTTTTAAAGTTGAACTATAAAAATGGTTTTATTAACTTTTAAATTATTGGAGACTAAATTCAAGAAATTAATAAACAGCAGTTAATCCTCTTGTCGTGATGAAAATGGCATGATGATCATGATAATGATACAAATATAAGGTTAATGAAGTGCAAATTATATTTATGGCTGGGAATATTGAAGATTATAAATAAAACCTTTCTAAACTAATAGCAATCTAGGTACAACATTTTATTAGACTTTTCTTACATAGCATTGTTGTATTAAGATACTTAAAGAAACAATGTGTTTCTGTAGCTGGTTACTAAAATAATTATATATATATTACTTTTCATTGCTATCTATATGAGCTTAGTGAATTGAGGTCTAATAACCAAACATTTATTATGCCTTTTTCATAATTCTGAATTTGGAAAGCAAGAAGGGTAAAATGATCTCAAGATTTTGGTGCTATATATTCCATTGCAATTTGGGACTATCATACAAACTGGTGACTAAAAAGTATTATTTTATGAAATAGGAATATAAATAACAAAATATAAGAAGAAAGTAATCATTATTAATCTGGAATATTCCCAGTGTATTTTTATTTTGCTCACACATGTACACTATGTGTGTGTGTGTGTGTTTGTTTAGATTCAAATTGCCAAGGTTAGATTTATGGCATTTTAAAAAACGTTTTTATAATCATCACCACCTTTTCTTCCATCTCTAAATACTCTAAATAAACTGTTATATTTCAAATCATTCCAATATATCAATATCGTGGATTTTCTAAAAATTGAGGGTCATCTTGATCATAGCAAGCTATGTTATTTAAAATGAAGAACTTCAAATCAATTTATTTATCTATTTTCCTACGAGAAAAGATAAGGACAGAAACAATAATTTCAACACTTGAAAATGATCTTTAAGAAAGTATTATTTTAAAATTTTCATTTAAATTTTTATATTCTTTTAAATTTGTATATTTGATTATATTATGAACAATAGAGTTCACAAAGAACCTCTGAAATAGAAGATCCAGAATTACAGGGGGCTGTAGCTATTCATGCTCTTTATCAGTCTTTTCAGGAAGGCTTTTGAAAATGAACTTTAGCAAAAAGTAGCATCTTGCTGACCTCATCCAAACTTCAAAGCTAAGGATAGTTAGTTGGATGCGAAAATAACAGGTGTATAACCTAGACTGAAAGATTGAAATGTATTTTAGAAAAAGATAATGATATATCACTTTCATAAATTTGCCAAAAACACTAGGCAGGTTGTGCTTGATTCAAAATACACTTTGCTTTTGAAAATAAAAATGGAAATTTCTTCTTGCTCCCCAGATCTCTTCTTTTACTGTCTCTTTTCCCAAGAATTTAAAGCTGGAAAAAAGTTTTCTAGAAAGTATACTATCCAAGCACAATTTAGAAAATTGTCTTTATCCTTTATTTTCATCTACCTTCTTTTATGCATTAGTGCAGAAACAGTTTGCAGTTAAAATCTGAAAATTCCTTGTCATGCACGATTAAAAAAAAACAGAATTAAGTAAATGATCAGTGGATAGCAATACAAAAAAACTCCCAGTTTCCTAATCAAGGGTCTGATTACTAATCAAAATTGGGTGATTTTATATTAACACTTACTGAAACTTTGCTATATAATATGTTTGATTGCAGGATTAATGGTGTCATCCATCACTTTTCATTCTGAAACACCTTCTGAACATTAAACATTATTGTGAAACACTAATAGGAAATCCTATACAAAGCTGCTTTATGCAAATAAAGTGGTCTCTAAACTCTGGCAACTGAGCAGAAGACTGTGTGGCTAATGATGTTTTGGCCATGAACTTATTTTGACTAATCAGACTAAGATATCAGTACAGGAACAACTATTTCATTTTTTCTTTTTTTAAAATTAAAAAAAAAATTATTGAAAATTATTAAAAAATACAGAAAAAAAGTATAACAATATGGATAGAATTGCAGAGAGTAATATAATACATATAGAGTTTTAAAGTGTCAATTTTCACCTAGAGAAATACTCCATTTCACCTAGACAAACCTCCATTAAGCCAACTCATCAAAAGAAAGAAGTTTATTAGAAGAAAGAATTCTCAACTGTCATGCAATGCTCCGATAAATATTTACCCACGTTCACATTAAAGTTAATATTTTCATTCTTCTTAAGATTTCTTTTTTTTTTTTGCAGCCAAGCATACCACTTGTCCCAGCTCCTATGTAACCCTGATTCTTGTCTATCTCGCAAAAGTCCAGTAAGCTTGTCTGCTTCTGCACAGTCCATGATCTTTGCGGTTACTATTTCATTTTTTCCTAAACATAAGAAGTAGGGCAGATATGCATCTGAATCTGAAGAACCACAGCAAGCCATAATAAATAATTTTCATACATTTAATATATCAATTCTGGTATTGTATAGGTGCCTATGTATCTAGATTTGGAATCTGAAGAGAGCAAAACTACGCAACCTAAATTTAGATGAGGAGATATTCTCATTTCATGCATTTCAGCCTCTTTCAAAGGGACACTTAGCCATTCTTCTGGTCATATAGATCAATGTTAGCTTGAACAAATACATTAAAAGTGATAATATGATCCTACATATTAAGTGATCTTGGCATTACAAAAACCTAAGTAGAGTTGGGAGAGAGCAGGAAGTCTTTGTCTGTTTTTAAAACACTCCGGAAGAATGTAATTGCAATCTATCTTATTTATTTATTTATTATTTATTAATCGAATTTCTATACCGCCCTTCTCCTACCGGACTCAGGGCGGTGAGTACTCAGGGCTTAGTACTTTATTACTGAGAAAGTAACATAGATATGTCCATATAGCCATTAAGGTTGAATCAAGGGATTTTTTTTACCTCTGTGAGAAAGAATTAGAAAAAGGTATAAATACATTAATACATTTGTCTTTCACTATGTGTTTCTGTCCCTCCCACCCTCACAAAAATGATGGAAAAAATGGCAGGAATGTCATTATTTTGTCAAAACGAATAGCAACCAATCTGAAAATGAAGAACCAAAGAAACAAGTTTGTCTGAACTCTCTAATTATTTAAGTTTGTAAGAAAATGTTAAAATGATGGTCGCTGGTCTTTTATTGTTGGGAAGATACAAGTTGTGGCTTCTAACTAGGCATGTATTTGGGCAATGTTGACTATCAATTGCCATCCTCCTTGTCAATGTGCAAATTCATTGCCAGATAGCAATAGCACTTCGACTTATATACTGATTTACAGTGCTTTACAGCCCTCTTTAAGTGGTTTACAGAGTCAGCATATTGCCCCCAACAATTTGGGTCCTCAATATTTTACCCACTTTGGAAGGATGGAAGGCAAGTCAACCTTGAGCCTGGTGAGATTTGAACTGCCAAATTGCAGGCAGCTGGCAGTCAGCAGAAGTAGCCTGCAGTACTGCGCTCTAACCACTGCATCACCATGGCTCAGTAATATTTCTTAATTGCCTGGCAATATTTAAATGTGTTCAATGGGAAATGGCAAAGGCATGGAAAAAGTACTTGATGTCTTACTTCAGAGAATAGAAATAGAAATATATAGACCATGGTTATAGCAAACATTGGTTTGGTACAGTAAGTATAGGACCCATATTTGAATTCAGTATACTGTGTTATTTTACTGATTGTAAAATAAGCCTGCTGTCTGATAAGCACAGGGCTGTCAGGTTAAATAAACCTGGCTCTCTGTAAGAAGTTGTCAGCCTTACCAAGTAGATCAGACAGGAAATAGCAGACAATCTAACACTACCACGTAAGGCTATATTAACAGAATCTTTCAACTCTGAAAGTACGATTCTCCCTGTATTCTTTATCCTTAACAAATTAGGACTGGTTTCATCTGAGCCCTGCCCAATATCAGCTGTAAACTAAGCTGTCTCTTATGTCACCATTTCCTGGACAGCATGTTTGGGACCAGTCTCCAAGGTCATTCCCACATATGGGAATGTTTATATCACATTTTGTATAGGAAGCAGATGCAGTCCTGGCTGTCTCTAGTAACTATTACTAGTTATTAGTGCTTGTAAAATGCTTTATTACCATTAGTCAGTTTAAATATATCAGTAGAAATTACTCTTTCAAGACCTTTCAGCTGGTGAGCATATTTGTGACTGGATGACTACATAAGAATTATATTAAATCCCTTCCCTTTCTTTGCAATCCATTCTTGATCAGTCTTCCTTACAAATGTTACATTCAATCTATCTGCACTTATTTTGATAATGTTATATAATATCATAAAAAGGTACAGTTCTGAAAAAAGTGTTATTCCAAGAAATGTATATCTTTTTTGAAAAATAGTATCTATGAAAAAAATGAAACCTGTTAACTTCTGTTTAGCAATTTGTGCTCTGTCCTCATATCGTCAGGCATAGGCAACAAAGATTCTGCATTTCTTCACCTGTCTTTTAAGACACCTTTATTTTTCACCCATACTTTTGGAGGCAGCCATATTTCTATCTGATATTTCCCCTAACATACATTTGACTTTGTAGTCAAAAAAGAATAATCAGGGGTTTTGCATGGCAACCTGCATTACAATAATTGAACAGAGTACAAATGGCAGCAGAATTACCCAAGTTTGAACACTTAATAGCTTAATATAAAGAATTAGTGCCTTGGTACTAGTGTATATCATGAAAATCTCTAAAGAATAATATTTTATTAGGCTTCTCTTGGTTGTTGAAATTTTTACAATATTTTTAATATGGGGTTCAACTTTTTGTCAGGCATAAAGGCTCTCTAATGTAATCATAAGGACTATTGTGCTTTCATTTGGTATAATAATTCAGTTTTTCATTGTATTCTGATTTGGCACATTGCTATTCACTCAGTGTTTTGAAGTATGGAGGCCTTAGTAGCATTTAGGAATGAACGTGAGGACTTTATCTTTTTTCCCAAACCTTTTTTTCCTTTTCCTTTTTTCCTGTGAATTTAGGTGGTTTAGTGTTTGTGAAGAAAAACAATTGCATGGGACATTGGTTTTCTGAATAAAGATTACATTATTTTACAAGAGTCCTACCCCCAATATGAAGGGAAAACCATGTAGCATGCAGCTGCTCTTGTTTAATTACTTATAGACTTATTTAATGTATACATAAGATATATTAAGTTTGCATAGCCTATATCTGGAGCACATACCATATTGTTTGGACTATAAGACACTCTGGACTTTGAGATGCACATTACCTTTAGAGGAGGAAAACAAGAAAAAAAAATCTGCCACTGCCTCAGTCGCAGCCCTTTCATCACATCCTGTTCGCTGTGGCCTGCAACATAATCAATTTAAATATAATTTACATTATTTCAGCATTTCGTATTCTTACCGAAATGGACACCTTACACCATTAACTCAAAGGAAGAAAAGGGTGAAGAACAATAAGAACAATAAGGAGCAGAAAGAAAAGCATGGAATGAGGTTTGTGTAAGGTCTTGCCTCTCCAAATCTTCGCAAAAAAGGAGGACTCTTGAAAACTGAATAATAATGGAATTAACAGTTCTGTAGGAATTGTAAGGTAACCCCAGTTATCAAAGAGTCTTCATAATTGCTCTCTGACTAATCGGGTTCCTCCACTGGAAGGGTCAGTGTTCCTCGCCCCGTAGTTAATTCTGGTGGGAACTCAATGACCACATGGGACTTTAGGGCAATGTCTCTGGAATACGGTGGTTTCTTTGAGGGTTTCCCTCCAACCTGCTTCTCTTCTTTCCTGATGGGCATCCTCGCACAGCACTTGACCTTCCTTCCCACAATGGAAGCAGGTGGCTGAGTGCAGCAGGACAGAGCGAGGTTTGGTTTCCTCCCTTCTGTGCACTGCTTGGAGAGTCTAAGCAATGGGTTAACTTCTGTCTGGTTGGCCAGAGACTAGTTGAATTTGCATAGCCATGCCTCTTCCTCCTGGCTGAGCTTCAGTGTTTCAACTCAGTCGACCTAAAGAGACTTGCTTCTTCTCCCATTGCTTGGACTTTCAGCGGAAGATTAAAATAGAGTGAAAAATTTTCCGTTAAGTTAGTTTTGCCTTCTATTGTATAGGTGCCACTATCAACACCTCACAGTGGCCTGGTGGCTGCTCCCTTGCGCTCCTAGAAGCTCCGGAAGAGAATTTAGCCGCGTGGGCAGCAAATCGCTCCGGAGTCGATCACCAATGGACGCAGCAGCTGGGGCAGTGGCAGCATTTCAAATCGCCCCCACCCAGAGTTATTTGAGCGGATAGCAGCAGGGAACATTGGGCCACTATCTGGAAAACTGGAGGGATCGTCGGAGCCACTCCCTTCTCACAGGACAACACAGAAAGGATCCACGTTGAGTCAAGCAATTGGCACCAGCGCAAATAAACTGTATTGTCGATTTAGCACTTGAAATTGAGATCAAGGTCTTGGAGACTGTATTGTCAGTCTTGTGCCATTCCCGCCCTCTGCTGCATAATTGTTACCACGCAAGAGGTTGCTTTGTCGGTCTCGGACCAAAAAATTTAGTACAGCAGTTACCATTGCACTTACAAACTGTACTGTCAGTTTGGCATCACAAATTATCAGAATTGGAGGTGAAAATTAATTATTTCAACTAAGCAATATTTCTACTGCTGCAGCATAATTTGAATCTGCTTATTCATTCAAAATGGCGGATCACAGCTCTTCTCATTCCAGAGATTCTGCAGCCTCATCCTCTGGCTCTAGAAGATCAATAGTACCTGATCCAAGTAAGGCAGTGAGTTCTCAGACTGGGCCTTCCACCAGATCAAAGGCATCCACTTCCACTGCCACTGATAAGGATGCAGAAAGAAGGCAAAAAGCTTTAGAAAAGCACTTTGCCTAGGCCCAAAAACAGGCAGAAGCCACAAAGAGCCCTGGCCTTCAAATTGGCCACATGTAGGCTGATATTTCCCTGGCACAAAGGTCATCTTCCTCAGCATTGCCTGAAGAAGGATTACCTTGGTCTCCAGACCCCCCCCCCCCCAAGAAACACAATTTTTTAAAAAATAATCTTTAATTACATTTACAGTTAAAAAAGAAGACAACACACCAGACAAATAACAAAACAAAACAACAAAACAAAAACATAAATGCATATAAATAATGCCTTAATTAAGGCAGAACCACAGATTGAACTACCAGTCTATGCAGGGGATTATGTTCCCTTATCTGGTCAGGTTTCTTCAGGACAGATGGTCACATCAGGTTCCAGGAAGGCAGTCCCATTGGCCACATTCTCTCCCAGAGCGGTGGGGCTCCGCCCTGAGGAGAATCAGAACCCTGTCCTTTCCCAGGAGTTATGTAACATTATTGCTCAAACCATTGCCCAGGGCATTGATTCAGCCCTTCTTAGGAGGGGTATAACAGAACCTATTCCCAGTGGCACAGCAATCAATGTGCCTCAAGGGCAATCAGAATGAGTGTATTCCCAGGCTCTCCATTCACCTCAGATGTATCAGGGCAGTGAGGTGTCTTACACTGGGAAGGAGGAAGAATTTGCAGAGCACGAATTCTCTGAGGATGAGGGTAGATCTCCTAACAAACTTGCATTCACTGGCCTTTTCAATCCCAATTTGTTTAAGATCTTATTATTCAAGGCTAAAGTTACTGCAAATTTGGGGGTTGCAGCTGGGACATCTGACTGCTCTGGTGAGCAGAATCCCAGTGCCCGTCTATTCACTGAACCAGTTACTATGCAAGAGGTTGTTCCTTCCCCCAAGCTATTTGTAGATATTATCCAAAAGCAGTGGAATCAACCTGGGTCATTATCAATCCTAGTGGGTTGGACAAAAAAATGTTCACTGTAGAGCAGGAAGTAGAGGACATCCTAAGGTTACTGACCATAGATGTCCCCTTTGCTAATTTGGCCTCATCTAACATACTTCTCTCAGACTCAGCAGAAGGGTTGAAAACTGAGGATCGAAAAGCTGAGATGTCAGTTTGCAAGACACATCAGGCCACTGCCTGGGCAATCAGATCAGCCACAGCAGCATCTTTCTTTAATAGGACATCTCTCCTATGGCTCAGACAAATGCAGGCACGCATATCCCCAGGCGATGTTAGACTGCATCAGGATATTAACAAACTGATAGCTGCAGCAGAGTATTCTGCTGATACGACACTCAACTCAGCTAAATTTGCCTCAAGGGCATTAGCTTCCAATGTCACTTCTAGATGCCTTCTATGGCTTCACCACTGGCAAGCCGATATGAAATCCAAGTGGAAGTTGGTGTCTGCCCCCTTTAAAGGGGTAACCTATTTGGTGAGGTGCTAGACCCCATTCTAGTAGAGAGCAAGGACAAATGGAAAATGCTTCCTCTTGCACACAGAAGGGCAGACAGGAGCTAGACTCCCTTTTATCGCAGGCAGTCTTTTTGTGGGTCTGAGGGCAGATACTCCGTCCCATCCTACCAGAGGCCATACCCACCCTCCACAGACCATTCCCAGGATAGGACCTCTTTCCAGGATAGATCCAGACAGCCCCAGTCCAGAAAACCCTTTCTAGGAGCTGGCAGTAGGCCCTACCATAGGTCCAAGTGACTCCCAATTAAGGTTTCCCATTGGCGGCTATCTAACTATGTTCGCCAGCCAATGGGAACAGATCACGACTGACACATGGGTGCTTCAAACAGTGAGGCTCGGGCTCACCTTGAAATTTTCTTACATTCCCCCAAGAAGGTTCATCACCTGCTCAGTACCCAGGGAGGCCACCAGGCGATCTCTGATGGAAGCCAAGAGCCAACATTTTTGCCATACAGGCTATAGAGCCTGTGCCTGTCCAACAGCAGGGTCCCAGTTTCTATTCAATTCTCTTCCTGGTCCAGAAGAAGTCAGGAGGCAGCAGGAGCATCTTAGATCTAAAAAAGCTCAATGTCCACATAAAGTACAAGCGCTTCAAAATGCAATCTCTAAATTCCATCCTGATTTGCATCAAACAGGGAGATCAATAGATCTCAAGGAAGCCTATCTACATATCCCCATTTGAATTTCACACAGGAAACATCTCAGATTCTGTTACGCAGGACAACATTTCCAAACCAGAGCCCTTCCTTCGGCCTCTCCTCTGCCCCAAGGACCTTTACCAAGCTTCTAGATGTAGTGGCAGCTCATCTTCGATCATGCCCCATCAGAATACAATGTTATCTCGATGACATTTTAATTCAATCATCGTCTCTGAACCAGGCAAGACAAGATCTGTTAGAGACAATTCAAACCCTCCAGGAACACGGGTTTTCAGTGAATCTGGAGAAGAGCCCATTAGAACCCACTCACAGTATCCTCCACCTGGTGTACGGATAGACTCACACAATTGTCAGGTCTTTCTTTCACCAGAATGTCAGGCCAGCATAAAGCCATGATAGCGCAGGTCAGGACATTACAATGAGTGTCCCTGGCGCTACTGTCCCAGTTGTTAGGGAAGATGATCTCCTGCCTTGCAATAGTTCCTTGGGTGAGGCTACACTCCCGGCCCCTTCAATGGTTCTTGTTGCCAAACCAACAGGCGGGCAACAACCATTCCACAGCATGGATCAGAGTGCCGCTGAAAGTACTTCCCTCCCTAGACTGGTGGATGTCACCTTCCATCGAGAAACGCTGTCTCTTCAAGGAGCCTCCACGACTGACCTTGACTTCGGATGCCAGTCTATTCGGCTGGGGAGCACACCTGAACTCTCAGGTGACTCAGGGCAGATGATCTCCACAGGAGCTATTACATGACTCAACTGGCTGGAACTGAGACCAGCATATCTAGCCCTGCACCACTTCCACCGCTTGTTGTCAGGCCACCAGGTATTACTGTTAACAGACAACGTCACAGCCAAGGCACATGTGAACAGACAGGGGAGCACCCGATCCAGGGACCTGATGTCCGAAGCAGTGAAGCTGGGTCATTGGGCAGAGTGTCATCTGCTCTCCCTGCAGGCAGAACACATTTCAGGGACAGACAACAGGCGGACTGGTTGAGCAGAACAACCATCGACCAGTCCAAATGGCACCTCCACCGCGATCTGTTCCATTAACTGTCAACCAGGTTGGCCAACCATGTGTGGATCTCTTTACCAGCCCAAAGAACACTCAGCTGCCATGGTTCTTTTCCCGCTTCCTGATGCCAGGGGCTGAGGGGCCCACACCCTCCGCTCACCCTGGCCACAGGGCTTCTTATATGTCTTTCCTCCAATCCCTCTCATACCACAGGTCATATGGAAGATACTGGAAGAAGAGGCAGAAGTCCTCTTCGTAGCACCCCACTGGCCCAGACGGGTATGGTTTGCAGACCTGATGTCTCTGTCGGTGTCATGCCCCTGGAGGATCCCACCAGACAAGATTTCCCTCAGCCAGGGGGCCATACTTCATCCAGAGCCTCAATGGCTCCAAATGGCCATCTGGCACTTGAGAGGGAAATCCTAAAGGAAGCCAGATTCTCAAGGGTAGTCATTTCCATGATTCAGGCTTCTCGCCGTCCTTCAACCAACAGGATCTACAAAGCTACATGGACAGCCTTTTTATGCTGGTGTAGGAAATCACATTTAGATCCCACATTGACATCTATTCTGGATGTTTTGGACTTCCTCCAGTCTGGATTTAATCACGGCTTGTCTACCAACACACTCCGTAGGGAGGTGGCCGCCCTTGCGACTATCCTGCACTATGAGGGCACAACTGCCCTCTCTCAGCATCCAAGGGTGTGAAGTTTCTTGAAAGGGGTTTCCAATTTACGTCCCCCCCCACAGTCCATAGGTATCCTCTTGGGATTTATCTCTTGTCTTGCAAGCCTTCATGTCTCACCCATTCGAACCATTGGGGTCTGCCAGTCTCAAGATACTTACCTTCAAAATCACCTTTCTCATCGCAATCACATTGGCGAGGAGAATTTCTGAGATGGCAGCTCTATCTGTACACAAGGACTTACGTATCTTTTATTCAGACCTGCCGTTTGTGCCCAAAATCAATTTCTGGTTTCATAGGGCACAGGAGGTCATTCTACCAAATTTTTGTCCAGACCCAACGCATCCCAGGGAACGACACTGGCACATGCTAGACGTTTGTAGAGCTCTTCATGAATACATGGACAGAACTGCTTCGTTCAGAAGATCTGAGTCATTGTTCATTTCATTCCAGCCCAGTTCCATGGAAAAGAAAGTGACTCCATCAACCATTGGAAGGTGGCTCAAGGCATGTATCACGCTGGCTTATGAACATCAAGCCAGGCCCCTTCCGGGATGCCTCACTGCACATTCGACATGAAGCGTAGCTACCACGGCCGCTTGGGCTACACAAGCTTCCATCCTGGAAATTTGCAGGGCAGCCACCTGGGCCTCCCCCACTCGGTTTATCCAGAATTACAAATTGCACAAATTTGTTTCGGCCGAGGCAGCATTTGGCAGAAGGGTCCTGCAGCAGGTTCTACCAGGTGAAAGGTCCTTGGACCGCTTGGACTCTGGCCCTATGATACTTAGCTTGGGTATACCCCATTGCTTGGACTCTCCAAGCAGTGCACAGGAGAAGGAACTTACCTGAATGTTCGTTCTATGTGCACTGCAGGAGAGTCCAACCCCACCCTAGTTCTTTTGGCGGTCCAGTTTCCAGTGGAGATGAATTCATCATACTAGCTACATCCTCTCCAGATCCACTTCATCAAAACCCTGAAGCTCAGCCAGGAGGAAGAGGCGTGACTAAGCAAATTCAACTCAGTCTCTGGGCAACCAGACAGAAGTTAACCCATTGCTTGGACTCTCCTGCAGCACACATAGAACAAACATTCAGGTAAGTCCCAATGTTCCTTCTCCCTTCCAGTGGGGATCTCTTCCAGGAGCGGTTTGCGCAGTACTGGTTTTGAGCTTGATTGATTTCCACTTCCTCAGCCAAGACACACCAGCTTGGTGTGCAGCTTGCAGGTGGACTGGGGCTCCACGGGCAATGCTGGTGTTGTTCAGGTCATCATTTAAGCCATCTTTGAACCAACTCACAAGTATTTCCTCTGGCCAATCTATGTGGCAAGCCAGGTCATGCAACTCTTTGATGTACTAGGCAAGTGAACTGTCTGATGTGCCTTACACGGTCTCTAGCCTTGCAGTCAGCTAGGGGGTCCTCAAATCTGCATCTCAGGGCTGTCATGAAGCAGTTGATGTTGCGGAGCTCAGGTGCATCTGCATTATGGAGGCTCACCATCCAACGTGCAGCTGATCCTTCTAGAACCAGTGTGACAGCCCTGACTTTGGCCCCTTTTGTAGGGAGCTTCCTCCCATACTCCTGCATATTGGTCAGTATGTGCGCAAGGAAAAATTTCAGTTGCTGGGGATTCCCATCAAATTTGATGCCAAGAAGGGGCGCTTTCCATTCTAAGGATGGAAGTCTCCTTCCATTTAGTCACAAGCCTTGCTTTGTGTCAAGATGTCTCCTAGGTGGCAATGGGTTCACCAGTAGCCCCTATGATTTCAGTAGATGTCCCTGGGGTTGGGGATTCCCTTCATTCATTGGTAGCCTCCTTTTATGCTCCTACCTTGCCTGCAGTGCAAGCCGTGGTGCCCTGGATCTGCATGCCATGGATGGTCTCCATCATGAGGTTCATGCCTTCCCTCAGAAGTTGGTCTGGGGCTTCTTCCAGTTTGTTGTCATCATAGAGGTCTCCCATCTCCTGCTTCCAGCTGGGTTGGTGGCTCCCATGGGTGAGGGTGACATCCTTGGTCCTGCCACTCCTTCTTCCCGATGGACCACCTTGGCTTGGCAGCGGTGCTTGAGGTGATGTTCTCCTCAATCCAGGCATTGAGAGCCTCCTCTGCTTGGGTCTTGGGGTGTGTGTGATCCTTCAGCATTTAGCCTCTTCATGGTCACTGCTCTGGGCAGACATGGTGTGCACGGTCCCCATGGTAGGGCTGTTACCACTCAGTGTTGACCAGTTTGCAGTTCCTGCCTAATGTAAGGTCTTGCCTCTCCAAATCTTCGCAAGAAAGCAGGACTCTTGAAAACTGAAGTTGTTCCAAAAGCAAGTTTTATTAAAAAGCTTGAGATAGCAAGAGATTTAGGCAGGAACTAAATCTTTCCACTTAAAACAACAATTTAAAGCAGTGCAAACAAAACCCCTCCCACAGTACAGCAATGCAGGAAACAGAAACTTCATATAGAGATCCCACCAACCCTCCAACTAGAATGTCAGCGTCTCAATTGGACCTGACAGTTTATTTCTCCCATGAAATATGTTTCCATTATTCTTTCAATTTCAGAATCACTTTACAGTAGAGTTTCTTTTCTTTCTTTTTTTGTAAAAAGTTCTTTATTTTTTACACACACACACACACACACACACACACACACACACACACACACACAATGTATTTTTGCTGATCAGAGTATTTGGCCAGTTAACAAATTTAAACAATTTTTAATCTTTACAACTAAAATTACCATTTCTTTTTTCCATAGTGTTTATTTTCATCTATTTTTTGCTAATATTACCCTTCATTTTCATCTCTAATTTTAACCAAATTCCAATTTTCCCTTCTATTCTATATTAAAGCCTTCTTATTATCATCTGTTTTTATATCCATCATAAGAATAATTAATTTTATGATGTTACAATTGTTCAATTCTTATAGGAATAGTGAGCTTACTTGTTATATAACTTAAATTTTCTTAAGTAATACAGTCCAACATTTTAATATAATCAGTTCTTATCTAGATATCTTTTCCATTTATATATTCAAACATTTAAAGAAAAAGAAAAAAAATATAAACATGGCTATTCCAATTAGTTCCATTTTCATCCATCAAATAATTTCTCCATATGTTCCTCTGAACCACATCTTAATCATTTTTACTTTCATCATGATATACCATTAAAAATATTTCATCTATTACAATTTCCATAATTAAATTTTAAAATATTCTGACTGTTATCCTCTACTTGCTTCCCCTATGTATTGTTTCAAATCCTCACTTAATCATTTTTATATACACTACCATAAACCATTAAAAGTATTTCAATTATTACATTTTAAACATTCATATTTTTCCCAAAAAACCCCAAAACTCATCATCTAGATTTCAAAAACATAAATGATAATATTCCCATTATTGTACAATTCATTTTCACCATCATATACTTTACCATTATTTCTTGCTACAATTCACATTTCAGTTCTAAATGTATACCTCAAATTCCGCTTTCATTTCTTTCTCCTTTTCTCCCTTTTCAATTGTATTTTTACCTTTCCCCCCCTTCTTTCCTGCACTTTAACATCCTGATTTCTCCTATTTTGCCCTATATTTCCTATTGTTCCCTCTCTCTTTTCTCTTTTTTTAATTTCACCACTATTTAGCCCACTGTTTAACCCAATATTGTCATTCTGTATATCAACGTTCTGAATTCTTCTCTTCTGCCCTATATTTCCTATTGTTTTCCACCCTCTTTCTCTCTTTTTTATTTTTTCACTGTAAATCCCAGTGTAATCATTTAAATTCTTTATATCCTTTCTGTTCCACTCTTCTTTCCATGTTGGGTCTCTTTCTATCCTCCCTATTTCTTTCATTGTTAATCCCAATGTAATCTTTAAAAACCTCTTTTTTATTATTACTATCCACACATTCAAGTACATTTTCACATTTGGTTTCATTTTCTTTATCTTCTTTATCTTCAGCCTCTGTGTCACACTTCTCATTCTTTGTTTCCTGGTCAGCTTGCATATGCGCTATCTCGTTTTTTATGTCCTCAGATTTTGATTCCCCATGTATCATTGTAGTTATTTTTCTTATTTCCATTTTCCATGACAAGTACATTGCTTTAATAATTTCTCTAATTTCTTGTGCCATTTTATTCTTTTTAAGTTGATATTGTTCCAATTTTAAAAGTTCAGTAGTATTCCTTCCCCCCCCCAAAAAAAAAATCAAGCCGCTTGCAAACAAAGGAGTCCTTCCCAAAAGTTCTCATGGCTGTTATCTGTAAAGTTCACAATTTTTCAAAACACAAACTAAGTTATAGTGTTCCTTTTTGCTTCTGATGGTGTCTCTCTGCAATCCACAATTTCTGGTTATTTAACAAGTATCCATTTTGTTTCACTATGTTAACAATCTTAACCTGTTTCTCTTTTTCTTTTTAGCTTTAAAAATACCAAGTCAATTTTGTAGTCCAGTCCAAATTTAAACAGCTTTTTTCATTTCTTTTTTCCTTTTCCTTTTGTTTATACAGCACTTTTGTTACAAGACTTATTATTCTTTCTCTTTTTGTTTTTCTTAAAGTTCACAAGAAAGAGGAGAGAAAAAGGATCTAATTCCTTTCTGATCCTTTAATCAATCTTGGGGTAATTTCTTTCAATTTTAAGATTTTCCACATTATTTTCCAGATCGTTTGTTCAAAGATCAATTTTCTGTTCAGGGTTTTTTGTTTTTTGTTTGTCTCTTTAAAGATACGCTCCAATATCCTCTTTTCTCTCCCCCCCCCCCGCTTATTAGCTGCCATTTTCTCGCTAGGAGTCTTAAGGTTTAATTTTTTTTTTCCTTTTTGTGAGTTGGCTAACACTCACCCAGTTCCAAAAACTCTGTTCAATTCCTGCTACATGCTTAGTCAGGTTGCCCCAGCTTAGTGACAGCCACAAAGGCTGCCACACCCCGCCGCCACCTCTGACTATCAAGGAACTTGCCTGTTCCTCTTCTGAGGTGCCTCTCCTTCATCCCCGTCCTTACAGGACGGTTCTGGTCTGAAGATCCCTAGGCGATGGTTCGTCAGTCCGGGTTTTTGTGGAGCTCATCGGAGCCCGCAAATTCCCTAATTGTCTCACCGCAATGCTTCCTGTTCAATCTAGAATTTCTTTTAAAATGTTCCAGATCTGGGACAAAAAGCTATTTTATTATTTTTCAAAAAACTTAGACTTTAACTAAAATAAATGGAAACTGTTACTTGCAGATTCTTGTAGGATTAATAGAAAAATGAAAGGTGTTAGTCAGATAAACATCTCATCCTATGTGATTAGGAGAAGGCTTGGGCTGGAGTCTGGGGAAGTGAGCTAGAGGAGCAGACAGGAGAAGGTGCCAAAGGATGGGCCAGAGTGTTTTTATAATACAGACCTCTTTAAGGGGCCTTTCTACTATACCTGCAGCTGTATTTCTGTTAGTGCTGTTAGGGTGTGTGTAAAAAGTATTTGTTACTTGTGCAACGAGCAGAGTATAAACACACAGGGAAGGAGATAAACGTATAGCTCGTGTGAGAAAAAATACTTTATATACAAGATAAGATGCAGTCTCGGTGTAGGTAAAACAGTCCAAGGTCATAAACAGTAATATTAGTCCAGTAGGTATCTTCCCTTACCAAAGCAAACAGACCTTAGTAACTCTTGATATACAGTACCATATAATGATCCAGTCAAACACCAGCAGCAGGAAGACGCAGGAAGCAACAATCAGGAACAAGAAGGAAAGAACGCTTCTCTGCCCTGCTTATTTATGCACTGTAGCCTAATTACAGGGTTCAGCAAACCCTGATTACTTGGCTCAGTTGTTTTTTGAAAGTAACAGATATATTGCCTGACCAACAGTTAGGAATAAGCTACAGGCTGACCCTAACATTCTCCCCATTGGGCAGGACAATATACACAATAGATACAGAAACAAAAATACATATCCATATCATACATTGTACAGTGGTATCAGTTACATTTCAGATTCTTAATCCAAATCTTTCACAACAATAGGTGTGTTTCGCGGCACCTTGCGCTTTGGTAAAATTGTCGGCAATATTGTCCTCTGATGCGCAATATTCCAATGTAATCATGTTATCCTTAACACATTGCCGAACATTCAGATAACGTATATCAGTGTATTTAGTCCTTGTCTTTACAGCAAGATTTGTTGCCATTTTAATGGCTGCCTGGTTATCTTCATAAACCGTAATAGGATAGTCCATTTTGAATCCAATATCCTCCATCAACTGTTTATAATAAATCAGTTCAGTACATGTAAGTGATAGACAAGAAAACTCCGCTTCCATGGTAGACAAACTGATATGTTTCTGGCGAATTGATCTCCATCCAATCAAGCAGTTATCCAACATGATTGCGATTCCAGACGTAGATTTTCTGGCAAAACTGGCATCAGCATATGCCTTTAACACCATATCATTAGAATCATTTGGTTCTAAATACATAGCAAAATGTAACGTTCTTTTAAGATATCTAAGAACACGTTTTGCAGCTTGCCAATGCCTATCAGTAGGCTCTGAACTATATTGTGCTAGTTGATTAACACTAAAAGCTATATCAGGCCGTGTCCAGTTGCTCAAATACGACAAACTGCCTATTAATGATTGATATAGTTCTTTACTGAACTGTGGACTCTGCAAACTATCCTGCTGGAATTCTTGTGCCATAGGAGTCTTGGCAGGTTTACATAATTCCATCCCATATTTTTTCAACAATTTGCAGATTTTATTAGATTGTGAAATTTTAAAACCTCTAGATGTTTTCAGGATATCCAGCCCTAGATAATGTCGTATATGTCCTAGATTTCTAAGTTTAAATTTTGTTTGCAACTGACCGATAATCTCTCTGGCCTCAGCGTCAGTTCTAGTAATTATGGCAATGTCGTCTGTAAAGAGTAACAAGAATGAAACACATCCATCCTGTTCTTTCTTAAACAGACATTTATCTGCTACACTCTCATAGAACCCAATGTTATGTAATTCCTGCACTATACATTGGTTCCACTCGTAACCTGATTGCCTTAAACCATATAGGCTTTTTTGTAGCCTCCAACACTCAGTGCTATCCTGTGTATCATAACCAGGAGGTTTCTTCATATATATTGTATGCCTCAACGGAGCGTTCAAGTAAGCTGTCTCGACATCTATATGAGTAATAGAGCATTTATTTCTAGCTGCCCAAACCAGCATCATTCTTAAAGTGCTCGCTCGTAGACTTGGAGAAAAAACCTCATCATAGTCTCTATCTGTCTGTGAGAACCCTTGTGCAACAAGCCGAGCTTTATGGGTTACTACCCCATCTACATTTTTCTTTACCTTGTAGACCCACCTACAGCCTATAAGTTTCTCATTTTGAGGTTTTCTAACAACTTCATAGACACCAAGCCTCTTTAATGAATCAATTTCTCTATCCATTGTCTCTTGCCAGGCTTTTTGCTCCTTTTCTGGATATAATTTTATATCATGATAACTGGATGGTTCAATATCCACTTGGCAAACCACTGTTGCTTTATAGCGATCTGGTGGACGCCGTTCCCTAGAAGATCGTTTAGGCATAACAGGACTAACATCAGGTATATTGGGTTCATCCTCCCCTAACCCTGATTCCTGTTCCTGTTCTTCAACCTTAATAGATGGTTTATCATCCATCTCAGATGAACTATCATCAGGAATATGGTCTATCTTAACATCCACATCTGTAAAACCATAGTCTGCTTTTTCTAACCTATCCCAGCCTTCATGTTCTAGGAATTTAGCACTAGCGCTACACAAAACTTTTGTTGTTCCTTTTTCCCAGAACCTATAGGACCTATGGTTAGCTTCATAACCAACAAAAATCATTTTCTTTGCTCTCTGTTGGTCCTTTCTTCTCTGACTAACCGGTATATGCACCCAGGCTGGTGCACCAAAAGTATGTATATAACTTAAATCAGGCTTCCTCCCGTGCCATAAAGTAAAAGGTATTTTTCCTGTGGAGGAATGCACCACATTATTTAAAATATGATTGGCACATAGTATTGCTTCTCCCCACAATTTATCAGGTAAACAAGCATCAGCCAGCATAGTCCTAGTCATGGCTTGTAGGGTCTGGCCTCTTCGTTCTATATATGCATTATGTTCTGGCCGAAAAGGAGCAGAACGTTTATGCTGTATCCCAGCATCCTTCAAAAACTTAGCCAACTGATGGTTAGTAAACTCAGTTCCATTGTCAGTAACAATGCATTTCACCTTAAACCTCTGCTTCCTTTCTACAAAACGAAGCCAGTTTGTGATACACTGGAACGTATCACTTTTGGACTTCATAAGGTAGCAAAAACCATATCTGGTAAAGTGATCAACTATACTCAAAATATAGCATGCTCCCCCTAAACTGGGTTTCTTTGGCCCTATTAAGTCTAAAAAGACTACCTCCAAAGGTTTAGTAGTTTTAAACCCATTGCAGCGGTTTGCAGGTGTAACTTTACTTTTATGCTGGTTACAAGTATTACAGTTCAGGTATTTGCTGCAAGCCCTTAACTTAATGCCTTTAGACTGCTTAACAGTTGAATGCAACAACCTGAAATTCAGATGACCAAGCCTTCTATGTAGTAAATGTACGCATTCATCAT
This sequence comes from Masticophis lateralis, assembly GCA_030761175.1. Lineage (NCBI taxonomy): Eukaryota > Metazoa > Chordata > Lepidosauria > Squamata > Colubridae > Masticophis > Masticophis lateralis. The sequence continues at coordinate 70,820,127 of JAUDYJ010000004.1, read as the reverse complement.
GCGGCTTTACATTTCCAAACTTAGCTTTTGACTGAACTAACAGTAATGACTTATCCCTAATGACAAATAAGTTGTTTTCTAATTCTGCAGTAACTACAGTGCCTTCACATTCCAGCAAACATTTGTTGTTTTTAAAAGTTACTGTAAACCCAGAATGTAGTAATGACTTTACAGATAAAAGGTTATATCTCAAACTAGGGATATAAAGCATGGGTAAAGGGTGCTTACTAATAGAACATCGAACAAGTCCCTCCCCAGCTACAGTCACATTCCAGCCATTAGCTAATTTGACCTTTTTAGTGCTTGTCTTCATGTTAAGAAACAGTTTTCTGTTTTTTGTTATGGATTGAGAGGCACCGCTATCAATCACCCACCAATCATCTTTTATATTATTAGATGAACTGGTTGTTAAATTACACCCTTTCCTAGGTTTAGCAGAGTCTCTAGCAGACACTTTCTTATTTTTACAATATTTTGCAATGTGCCCCTTAGCCCCACATGCATAACAACGTTTAACGATATTGACATTTTCATATACAGCTTCCACTTTTGGTTGCTGTTGCATCCTTAACTGGTCTCGTTCTTGCCTACGTTTGGCCTCATCCAGTAACCTACCAGTTATACTGGCCAATGTTAGTTCATCTCTAGATAATACTTCTAATGATGAAACAAAAGAGTCATAACTGTCATCCAACGATGAAAGAATAATATAAACTTGCTGCAGTTCAGTAAACACAAGGTCTTTCTCCTGTAGCTCCTGGAAAAGCCCTGTTATGGAGTCTAGGTGAGCCATCATGTCTCCTCCTTTCTGAAGATGTAAGCGAAATAATTTCCGTGTCAGGTAGATATGGACACCCACAGAGTCACGAACGTAGAGCTTCTTTAGCTTTGTCCAACACCTCGCAGCAGACTCTTCGCCCCGGAAATGGACGAGTTGCTGGTCTCCCAGTGTTAGGCCAATGATGCATAAAGCACGCTCGTTGTCCCTGTGAAACTTCGCTATCTTTTTGGCATCTTCTTCGTCAGCAGCATTCAATGCAGTTATGTCCGGTGGATTATTAACCATGTCCCACAGTCCTTCTTTTCGCAAAAGTAGACAGCATTTTGTGGACCAGGTAACATAGTTTGTACCATCCAACCGGGTTATGGTAGAATAACTTGTACCTTGCTCAAAAGCCATCATCTTGACTACTACACCCACTGCCTGCACTTCTCACTTCCGCAAATTAAAGAGCCCTGGAACGTTCTGGGCCCATAACCAATGTTAGGGTGTGTGTAAAAAGTATTTGTTGCTTGTGCAACGAGCAGAGTATAAACACACAGGGAAGGAGATAAACGTATAGCTCGTGTGAGAAAAAATACTTTATATACAAGATAAGATGCAGTCTCGGTGTAGGTAAAACAGTCCAAGGTCATAAACAGTAATATCAGTCCAGTAGGTATCTTCCCTTACCAAAGCAAACAGACTTTAGTAACTCTTGGTATACAGTACCATATAATGATCCAGTCAAACACCAGCAGCAGGAAGACGCAGGAAGCAACAATCAGGAACAAGAAGGAAAGAACGCTTCTCTGCCCTGCTTATTTATGCACTGTAGCCTAATTACAGGGTTCAGCAAACCCTGATTACTTGGCTCAGTTGTTTTCTGAAAGTAACAGATATATTGCCTGACCAACAGTTAGGAATAAGCTACAGGCTGACCCTAACAAGTGCTCTACCTCTCTGGACAATTTGACCATGTTCATTGCTACTAGGAATCATTAAGTGTTACATTCTGGCAGCTTTTTAGCTGGTAGATTTATTAAAACTCTGGGCCTTTGGAGATGCTGGTGTTTTGGATATGCTGAGAGGAATAGTATACTGTGGACACCTCTCCCCCCCCCCCCATGGAATCCATTCAGCTTTTCCTCTGCTAGTTCTAGAGAAGGAGAAAATAACCACTTCAGCATTGTTCCATCTGTTAGCCAGGTGCAATTCAGAATCTGATTCTGATATTAAATCTGAGAATGTTGATATTTGTGTTCTGAGTAACGCATCTGTTAAAATCAGAACTCTGAGTTGGGTAGATTCCCAAAGAACATATATATTACGTTGGTACAGCTAGTGAAAGCCAACTCTAAAACTTATTTCCCTCCCCAGATGTCCCTGGTCACATTGTCCAATGAAAGTAGCCGGCAAGGAGAGGTTATTCCTCTCCTCCTTCAACTTCCACCTGTTGGGTTGATCTTGGTTCCTACAAGAAAACTTTTTGTTTTGACTATTAGCCAGCCTATCTAGTTGCTCTCCCTTTCCCCTCTCAGAGTTCATGGCAACTATGATGCAGCACAAATGGCTTCAGCCAGGTTTACTTCAGAGTTGGCAGTCGGACCTCCTCACTTAATTCAAGAGAAGCTCCTGAAAAATTCAAATGGATAATAAGTTAGTCTTCAATCAATCACCTCTCCCTTCCCCAAGGGGTTCCTTTGTTTATGGGGGTATTTATTGTGGAATTTCTTGGTCAACTTATCTGCTTTTATATCCCAGCTTTTTACCCATGTGGCTTCTGACAACGGATACCCTTTCCATTTGACTAAATATTGCAATCTTTCCTTGTACTATCTAGAGTCTAGGATCCTTTCTATTTCATAATGCATCTCTCCCTGCACTGTAATTGGCTTGGGGGCTGCCCAGTCCACTGGCCTCAGCTGAGACCCTATTACGGACTTTAACAAGCTGCTGTGGAGGGAGAAGCATCGCAGCAAGACAGTCAGGGGAATAGCAGGCTCCAACGAGCTTCGTGAAAACCCAGGCTGACAAGCTGCTGCCGAGAGGTCTTCGGACTGGAACCGTCTCATAGGGATGGAGAAGAAGGAGAGGCACTTCAGAAGACCAAGAGGAATAGGCAAGTTCCTGAAAGGTCAGAGGAAACTCTCTCTGACTTGGCAGCAGGGGCGGTGGCCATTGCGGCTGCTAAGAAGCTGGGGCAACCGGACCAAGTATTGAGCAGGAATGGTGATTTGAATGGAGCTTTGATGCCAGGTGAGTGATTGCCAACTCATAGGCAAAAAAGGGGGGGAGGGGAAAAAAGGGGGAAAAAAGAAAAAGATCTTCAAATTGGTTAAAAGTGCCCCAGTGGAATAACAGCGGCTAATGGGCATGGGGGAAAGGAAGGAAGAAGATTAAAGCAGCAATTTAAAGTGATAAAACCTAAAAAGAAAATTGACTTTTGGATAAGAATATTTGGAGAACTTTAAAAAGCAGAAGAAATAAAACCCCACAAATGTGTAGAGGACTGGAAAGAAAGTAAGCAGATCCTTTTTGAATGTTGGAAAAAACTTAAAGAGAAATTGAAAATTAAGCCTGGTAATAGAAGTTTTGTACCAAAAAAATAAGTTGGGAAAAACAGATGTTGAACTTTTATATATACATATACATATACATATACATATACATATACATATACATATACATATACATATACATATACATATACATACATACATACATACATATATATATATATATATAGGCATATATAAAGGTAAAAAGAAAAGGGAAAAAATTAGCAAAGACTGTTAACGTGGATTGCAAACAAAATGAATACTTTTTCAGGCTGCTGATTGGAATTGTGGATTGTAAAGAGACATCTTTAGGAGAAATAAGATCATTACAACGCTGAATGTTTGTTTTGGAAAAAACCTTGAATTCAGATAGTGAAAACAGCTGTGAGATCTTCTGAGGAGTGTTTGTTTGACTGCAAGCAGCTTAACTTTGATGATTAAGAGGACTACAATGCAACTTTAAATTGGAATAATACTAACCCAAAAAGAATAAAATGGCACAGGAACTTATGGAAATGATGAAAATGATGCATCTATCACTGAAAATGGAAGTAAGGGAAATAATTACAATGTTGCATGGAAAACCAAAACCTGATGATTCAAAAATTGTGTTAGAATACACTCAAGCTGACAAGGAAATAACGAATGAGAAGCAAGAAATAGAAATTGAAAACAAAGAGGAAGCAAAGACAATGAGACTGACTATGAAAAATTAAAGGATTATGTGGGTAGTAACAATAAAAAGGAGGGTTTTAAAGATTACATTGGGATTAACAATGGAGAAAATAGAAAAGGTAGAAAGAGACAAAGAGGGAAGAAAGGGTGGAACAGAAAGAAAATTAAAAAAATTAAATGATTACACTGGGATTAACAGTGGGAAAACAAGAAAGTGGGAAAAGGGATGGAAAACAACGGGAAATACAGGGCAAAATAGAAGAGTCCAGGATTTTAAAACACAAAAGAAAAGAAAGGGGAAGAAAAATTAAAAAAAGAAAAAAAGAAATGGAGAAACGGGGAAAGAAATGAAAGAGGAATATGTTGTATACATTTAGAATTAAAATACGACTTGAAGTAAGATTTGTTAGAGAAAGATGAGATTGTGATATCAATTAAGTAATATAAAATAATGGAAAATTATAAATGAATTGAAATAAGTTTTAGAATATGAATAACCTTTAATAAATGAGATGGTAATCGTTGGAATATTTTACTTAAAATTATGGAAATTGTAATAATTAATTGGAATATTTTAGATTGCATTGTTGGAACTAACAGTTGGAATATTCGTATATTTAAGGAAAACTAACAACTTGAATATTTTTAATTGTATATTTGGAATTTAATTAAAAAAGAAAAAAGTTGAAATGAAATTGTATTATGAACTAACTAGGTTGTGGTGAAAGTAGAAATGATTAAGATGTTGTTTGAAGAGGTATAAATATATATGTTTGACAAAGTATTAGAGACAAGAAAATTAGAGACAGGATTCAAGGAAAGCAATTTGATTTATGATTATTAAATAAAGAGAAAAGTTTGTTATATAATTAACTGATTTCTATTAAGATGATGGATTGTATCATTTGTAAAAAGATCTAAGGAAATGTACAATATAAAATAATTTGGTTTATTACTTTTAGAAGAAATGTATGATTGTAATACTACATAATTAATTGACTTATGAAGATGCTGGATTCTATTATATTGAAATAATTGATAATTGAAAATACTACTGATTATATTAAGGGAATATAAGGAAATATTAGGAATTATATTATGTGGTGAGATTTGAAATTGAAGGTGTTTAATATAGAGATGAAGAAAAAAATTGAATTTGGTCAAGATTAGAGATTAGGATGAAGGGTAATATTGGTCTAAAAAAAACCTCGAGAAAATAAATATATGGCAAAAAGGGAATATATAAACTGAAATGAATAAAAATTGTTTAAATTTGTGAACCGGCCAATACTCCGTTCAGAAAAAATACATTGTATGTATGTTTTTTTCTGTTTGGGTTAAAAAAAACATTTATATATATATATATATATATATATATAAAACAAGCTGCTGTGGAAAACTGGATGCACTTTTTCTAGTAAGTGGGGGAGTTTTAGCTCCACTGTGACAGGATTGATAACCATCACAATAGGGAAAGGTCCTATGCATTTTGGTCCTAATATCTTACAGGGTAGTCTTAGCCTTAGATATTTGGTTGAGAGGTAAACTTTGTCCCCTAATTTGAAGGGCACTTTGGGAGACCAATGCTTATCAGCTTGCACTTTTTGGGTTTTTGCGGCTTGCTGAAGGGCTCATTTTGCATTTTCCCATGCTTCTCTCAGTGATTCCATCCATTCGGTTAAGGTCATGAAGGAGGGGGGCTCCCTGGGGAGCTCAGGCATGGGGACAAACTCCATGCTGGTGGTGATTTTGAAGGGGATTAGCCCAGTGCTGCTGTGCACCACATTGTTGTATGCCACCTTGGTGAAAGGTAGCAAGTCTGCTCAATTTGTTTGCTGATAATTGACATAGCATCTTAAGTATTGTTCTACCATCATGCTAACACATTCCCATTGGTACTCAGCTGAAAGGCTGAGCTAAGCCCCTGGGAGGACCCAATGGACTTGACAAACTCCCCCCAGAACTTGGCAGTGAATTGGACCCACCAGTCTGAAATGATTCTCCTAGGAACCTCATACAACCTGTAAATATGCTTCACAAATAGTTTAGCTAGCTTGTGGGCTGACGGAAGGCTGGAGCAGGCTATAAAATGGGCTTGTTTAGAGAAGAGGTCGATCATGGTCCAAATGGCCATATTGCCCCCACTCCGTGGAAGTTCTACTATGAAATCCATGGTGATTTGTTCCAATGGGTGGGATGGGTCAGTTACTTGTTGGAGCAGTCCTGGGGGTTTCCCTGGTCATTTTTTCATGGCGGCACAGGTTGCACGACTTTTGATATAATCCTCAATGTCCCTTTTCATCTTTGGCCACCAGAACTGCCTCCTCACTAGATCTAAAGGCTAGATCCCCTTCCTCGTCAGCTCTTCACCTCTGTGTTTGTTGCCTGGTGGTGACCACACTTTCTACATGGGCGGCATCATGGCATGGACCACCCGCTCGTGCTTGCTGTTGTACTCTGGCATTCATGACAAGGCATCTGCCTTCCCTACACCCCCACCCTCCCGGGATGTACTTCAAAGTTGAATCAACTGAAGTATTGAGCCCACCAAACATGCTCAGGTGATGGTCTCCATGAGGTCTTATGTGCCTCCAGATTTTTCTGGTCGGTCCATACCTCAAAAGGCATTTGGCTTCCTTCAAGAAAGTGGCACCATGTCAGCAGAATCCAACAAACCTCATATGCTTCTTTTTCCCACACCGCCCACCTTCTTTCAGTTTCTGTTAGTTTTCAGGAGGTGTAAGTGCATGGTTGCAAGTTACCCTCTGTATTCTTTTGGAAGAGGACTGCCGCCATGGCCACATCACTGGCATCTGCCTAAATGATGAAAGGCTGCTCTGGGTTGGGGTGCTTCAGAATTGGTTCTTTGGCAAAGAGTCTTTTTAATGTCTCGAAAGCCTTCTTGCATTTGAGGGTCCTGGCCAGGGTTTTACTCCCTCCCTCCAGTCTTTAGTAGTTTGGTGATCAGGAGGGCAATTTTGGCAAAGGATGGAATAAACTGCCTGTAGAAATTAGCAAACTCCAGGAAGCTTTGGAATTGCTTGTGGGTTTGAGGGGGTTGCCAGTCCAGGATGACTTTGACTTTTCATGGGTCCATTTCCACTCCCTTGCTGAACACTCAATATCCTAGGTCCGTGATGGTGAACCTATGGCACGCATGCCAGAGGTGGCATGCAGAGCCCTGTCTGTGGGCATGCACACCATCACCAGCTGCTCTACTGATTTCCGGCACACACATGCTGGTCTTTGTGGGCGCTGGAGCATCGGAAAATGGACTGAAAACAGCCAAAAATGGCCAAAAAACAGGTATGCACATGCCAACCAGCTGGTCTTCAGGTTTTCAGCACTCCAGCACGTGCACATGCAATCACATGCATGTGTGTTCCGGTTTGGGCACTCAGTGCCAAAAAGGTTTACCATCACTGTCCTAGGTAGTCTAGGCTAATCTTGTGGAATTTGCACTTTGACAGTTTGGCAAACAAGTTCACAGGTAGGAGTTTTTTGAGCACCTGGCTCATCAACTTTATGTGCTACTCCATGGTTTCAGTGAAAATGAGAATGTTGTCTAGATATATGAGGACCCCTTTGTACAGGTGCTCATGCAGCACCTCATTGATCAGTTGCATGAATACGGGGGGGGGGGGGGGGAGGCTGACAGCCAAATGGCATCACTTCAAACTGGAAGCTCCCCAACAGGCAATTGAATGCTGTTTTCCACTCATCTCCTTCCTTAATCCTTACTCAATAGTATGCCTCACACAGATCCAGCTTGGTGAAGATCTTCTCCTTTGCTAGGTGGTTCAGCATGTTCTTCATTGGAGGAGTGTGTACATATTTTCCACGCAGACACTATTATTTCCTCTTATTTCCGCACAGCCTCATTGCCCCATCTTTTTTCTCTATGGCCACTCTCGATTTTGCCAGCTGGATGAACCCCCTGGCCAGGTTCTTATCAATATACTCCCTTAGTTCTTTCATTTCTCTAGGGGTCATGGAGTACAGCTTCCGTTTGGGTAACTTTGTTCCTGGAATGATCTTTATTGCGCAGTCGGTGGGGCGGTGGGGGGGACAGTGTATTGCATTCCGCCTTGCTAAAGACTTCTGCTAAATCCTAGTATTCCCTGGTGATCTGGGTGTGTGTGTGTACCAGGGAGCTGTTCTGATGCAGCTTTCACTTTCTCAGCTCACTTAGTGTCCTTCGACCTCTGGACAGCTCTCCTCGCAGGATTGCCAGAGGGAGGGAGAGGATCTATCCCCAGTTTTAGCTTCCTCTCTCCCCCTTCCCACCAAATGGTGGGGCCCCACTTATCTAGCAGGACCGTCCTAGGATCATCACATCGGATGAATTGGATCATTTCCCAGTGCCTGGCCATCTCTAGCCTTATTGGTTCTGTGAGGAGCATGGTGAGGGCTCCTCCTATCAGTGATACGCCAACCTGCTTGAACCTAATGGGTCGGGTCAGGGTTTTTACCCCGATTCCTAGCCTCAGGATGGTTTGCAGGCTGGTAAGGCAGCGAGTGCATCTGGAATCTATTATTGCTTCCACAACCCCCTGGACCCTGGACTTTGGTGCCACTATTTTTACAGGTAAGGAGAAAGGGAAAATGACTTTACTTACCATTGGGTCATCTTCACACTCATCATAGCTGTCATAGGGCATGGGCTGCTGTGTCTCCCGACCCAGAGTTCTCTCTCCCTTGCATGGGGGAGGAGATACCTTGATGGCTCCAAAAGTTCAGCCTAGTGGGCAAATTTTCCCTTCTCTATCATCTCTCTGGCCAGTGCTGCAGCCAGTTGGCTACTCTCTGAAACTCCTGGATATACTGCTTGGTCGGTTTGCCCCTCTGCTTCAGGTCGTGGATCTCCATCTCTGTCTGCTGGTCCTGGGACTCATCTTCTAATCTGGTCCTCAGTTCCTGTAGGAAGATGCCCCAGCTCTGGGGCATCCTCATCATAGAGCTGGGTCACCCTTCTGTGGCTTCTTCCTCCATGTTTGTGGCCACAGCATGGATCATCACCCAATAGTCCAGGGCATGGTCATATAGATGGGCCCACATTTGGTTTAGGAACTAGGCAAACTTCTCCAGTTCCTGTCAAACATTGCTTTCATCCAGGGAGGGGCAGCCAGCCAAGGAGAAGGAGGTTGAAGGGGACTCAGGCTGATGTCCAGTGCCTGTTGTGGCCCATCAGTGGCCAGGCATGCTGCAAAGCGGGGGTTGAGGGGTTTTTTAAGATCACTTTTTATTAGAATTTTAAGGGGTTCTGGGGTGGGGGAGGGAGAGGGTTTGGGGGAGAACCCGAATGGGAGAAGGACAGGCTTGGCAGTTTGTGGTGTTACGGGGGATGTAGACTGTGGAAGTAAGAGGGCTCCTAGGGATCCCCCTGCTGAGGGTTGGGCTATAAATACGCTGTGTGGGAGGGGCAGATATGGCGAGAGCAGGGGACCATATCATGTGTTGGGGGCACGCACTCGCTGTCTTCGAGTGATTGCGTGCCCCGGTCCCCGGAGCTATTCCCGTTCCCCAGGTTGTTCAGAGTCTCAGGACCTGAGGCTCCGGCTGCTGCTATGCAATGCCAGGTCCGTTGTAAATAAGGCCCCCCTCATATGTGACCTTCTTCAAGAGGGGGGTGCGGACCTGGCTGGTATTACAGAGACCTGGTTGGGCCACGAGGGTGGGGTCCCCCTCGTGGAGATGTGCCCACCGGGTTTCCTTGCATTTCACCAGCCGAGAGCTCAGGGTAGGGGTGGGGGAGTGGCGGTCATTATTAAGGAAAGTCTGGATCCAAGGGAGGCCACTGTACCTCAGATAGCCGGGTGTGAGTCCATCTTTGTGAGGTGGGGTCCTGGCGGGCGGATGGGTCTGTTAGTCACGTACCTGGCTCCCTGCTACGTGGCAACGACCCTGCCCGAGCTTCTCAGTGTTGTAGCCGATGTGGCGATTGGCACCCCCAGGCTTATGGTCATGGGGGATTTCAATCTGCCATCTATCGGTGAAACATCTGAGATAGCTCGGGAGTTCATGGCTTCCATGACGGCCATGGACTTGACCCAGGTAATTCAGGGCCCGACTCACATTGGTGGACACACCCTGGATCTAGTTTTTGTCTCTGGGCAGTGGTTGAGTGGTCTCGATATTGGGGATATAGGTGTAGAACCCTTGTCATGGACTGACCACTCGCTCCTTTGACTTGACTTTCTGACCGCTGCACCTCACCGCAGGGAGGTGGAACCGACTAGGTGGTTCCGCCCCAGGCGCCTGATGGATCCTGATAGGTTCCAGATGGAGCTTGGGCCATTTCCTGAGACACTGACACGCGACTTGGCTGAGGACCTGGTGGCTGTCTGGGATAGGGCAGCCAGTGGGGCCTTGGACCGCGTCGTGCTTTTGCAGCCTCTGACCCGGTACCGAACCCACTTAGCCCCTTGGTTTACCGAGGAGCTGAGGGGGATGAAGCGCCGGAAAAGATGCCTGGAGAGCGGTTGGAGGGCCAGTCACTCTGAATCTGACTTGACACTAGTAAGAGCTCATATTAAGACTTACATAGTGGCGATAAAAGCGGCTAAGTCAAATTACTTTGCCGCTCTTATTGCATCATCAGATAATTGCCCAGCCGCCCTGTTTAGGGTGACCCACTCCCTCCTCCACTCGGGAGCACGGGAGGATCCCTTACAGGGACGTGCTGAGGATTTTGTTCAATATCTGGATGATAAAATAACTCAGATTCGGGAAGATCTGGCCGCTGACTGGGTTAGTTCGGGTGGGGGGACTGAGGCAGGTCTTGAGAGTGTTATCTGGGCTGAGTTCGATCCTGTGACTCCCGAGGACGTGGACAGGATTCTGGGAAGGCTGAACGCAACCACATGTTTATTGGACCCGTGTCCCTCCTGGTTGGTGCTGGCTTCCCGGGAGGTTACACGAGGCTGGCTCCAGGAGATTATAAACGCTTCTTTGAGTGAGGGTGCCCTACCGACCGCCTTGAAGGAGGCAGTGGTGAGGCCCCTTCTCAAGAAGCCCTCCCTGGACCCAGCTGTTTTGGCTAATTACCGTCCAGTCTCCAACCTTCCCTTTTTAGCGAAGGTTGTTGAGAGTGTGGTTGCGCGGCAGCTCCCCCGATACCTGGATGAAGCTGTCTATTTAGACCCGCTCCAGTCCGGCTTCAGGTCTGGATACAGCACTGAAACGGCATTGGTCGCGTTGGTGGATGATCTCTGGAGGGCCCGGGGTAGGGCGTACTCCTCTATCCTGGTGTTGTTAGACCTCTCAGCGGCTTTTGATACCATCAACCATGGTATCATGTTGCGCCGGTTTGAGAGAGTGGGGGTGGGGGGCACCGTTTTGCGGTGGTTCTCCTCCTACCTCTCCGATCGATCGCAATCTGTGTTGACAGGTGCAGCGGTCGACCCCGAGGCGCCTGGTATGTGGGGTGCCACAAGGGTCGGTCCTCTCGCCCCTTCTGTTCAACATTTATGTAAAGCCGCTGGGTGAGATCATCCGTGGTTTTGGAGTGGAGTTCCATCAGTACGCTGACAATACTCAGCTGTACATTTCCACCCCAGACCACCCCAACAATGCCGTGGAAGTGATGTCCCAGTGCCTTGAAGCCGTGCGGGTCTGGATGGGGAGAAACAGGCTTCGACTCAACCCCTCCAAGATCGAGTGGCTGTGGCTGCCGGCGTCCCGATATAGCCAGCTGACACCATCGCTGGTTATTGGGGGCGAATCATTGGCCCCCACGGAAAGGGTTCGCAACTTGGGCGTCCTCCTGGACTCACGGTTGTCTTTAGAGGATCACACGACAGCCGTGGCCAGGGGGGCTTTCTATCAGGTTCGCCTGATACGCCAGTTGTGGCCCTTTCTAGATTGGGACTCCCTGCGCACAGTCACTCAGGCTCTCGTCACTTCCTGCCTGGACTACTGCAATGCTCTCTACATGGGGCTCCCCTTGGGGTGCACCCGGAGGCTCCAACTGGTACAGAATGCGGCCGCGCGGGGGATTATGGGAGCGACGGGGCGCTCCCACGTGACACCTCTCCTGCGTGAGCTGCATTGGTTGCCGGTGGACTTCCGGGTGCGTTTCAAGGTGTTGGTAATCACCTTTAAAGTGCTCCATGGCTTAGGGCCAGGGTACTTACGGGACCGCCTTCTGCCACCAATTGCCTCCCACCGGCCGGTTCGCTCCCACAGAGAGGGCCTCCTCAGGGTGCCGTCAGCCAGACAATGTCGGCTGGCGACCCCCAGGGGGAGAGCCTTCTCTGTGGCAGCACCTACCCTCTGGAACGATCTGCCTCCAGAGTTAAGAACAATTTCTGACCTCCCGACTTTCCGGCGGGCTTTAAAAACTTATCTTTTTTGGCTTGCTGGCTTAGCCTGACTCCTGTAAGTATTTTATTACTTTTAGAGTTTTTATTATTCTTTTAATGTATTTGTTTTAATCTACGGCTATTTACATTTGTTTTTATGAAATTTTAACTTTTGTGTATTTGTTTTTTAAATTGGCTGTGCACCGCCCTGAGTCCGTAAGGAGAAGGGCGGTATATAAATCTAATAAATCAAATCAATCAAATCAAATCAGTGCAGCTAGTAGCTGATTCTGACAGCAAGGAGGCTGGTGTGGTGCTGCACCAGCAGTCTGTGCACTTGAGTCGGACAATGGCACTCAAGTCGGACAATGGGGATTCAGCCAGGGCCTTCAGAACCTCCAGAAGCTCCCTTAAGTGAAGAGGACGAAGAGGAGGGGCCTCTTCTCGATGTACGGGCGTGCAGAGCTGCCAAAAGGCAGGAGTGGCTCCTCAGGAGGAGGTCTCCTCGAGAGTAAGGCTTGGGGCTAATTGGCCACTCCCTTAGCCTATTTAAGGAGGAACACCAACTGAAGCAATATGCAGGGAACAACTCTGTTCACATGTCTTGCTTATCTTATCAGCTTCCTGAAAATTCTGCCAACCACAGTAAGCTTTCAGTATTATTCTTTGAATTCTTGGCGGCTGTTAATGCAGTTAATTAACAGCTGTTCTTGTAAAAAAAACTGATTTATTTAGTAAACTAAGGTTTGAACGGACTTTGTGCGTGCTGCGTTCTTTGGGGTCCATAGCTGGGACAGAATACTGCCCTGGGACCCAGCTGACCAGTGCTGCCAGGGCAGTAGGCCCTTCCAACGTGGGTGCCTGGGTGGACTGGCCATCCATTAGTGGTGTGGAGGGCTCCGCTGCAGCCCCAGGCTGGATTGCGCCACCAGGCAGGGGCTGGGCCAGTTGCCCTCAGCCACTGCAGCAGGGCTCAGGCCATGCTGGGATGGAAATGACTTGGTGGTTCGGCTGAGGAGTCCTCCAGGCAACTCAAACCCATGCACTACACCATCCCCTCAAGGCTTATCTGGTTAAACTTCTCCCTCAGCTGCTCCACCATTGGACCAAGGAGAACAGTCCAGTACTCTCCGGACTCATCCAGCTCCATCAATCTCCTCGCCCTCCACTGTGGAATCAGGACAGCCAAGTCACGTGTAGACATGAAGGAGAACACCAACCCAGTTCCCTGAATGGAGCCATAATGCCGGAGGTCCTCCTCAGCATGATATAGGTCCCCAAAGACTGGAATCTCCTTTCGGACCTTCGGTTTGGTTACTGCTGATTGGGCTGCCCCAACCTGTGCTTCTATCTTCTCCATCTCCCCTGAGTCTTCTCTACCTCCCCAAGCAAATCAGGCAGGCAGCAGGACTCAGGACACCAGAGAGCGGTTCCACGTGGAGTGGGAAGTTTTTAGAGTTGGCTTCATGTCAGCATTTTGAGTATTGCATCAGTTAAAATCAGAACTCTGAGGCAGGTAGATTCCTCAAAGAACATGTTTATTGGATACATCATATTGGCACAGCTAGTGAAAGCCAACTCTAAAACTTCCCATAGTTTTCCCCTCATCAAAAGAACAAATATTTCCCTCCCCAGATGTCCCCAGTCACATTGTCCAATGAAAGTAGCTGGCAAGCTGCTTGGTCACTCCTCTCCTCCTTCAACTGCCACCTGTTGGGATGATCTTGGTTTCCATAAGAAAACTTTTTGTTTTGACTATTAGCCAGCCTATCAAGTTCCCTCCCTTCCCCCTCTCAGAGTTCATGGCAACTACGAGGCAGTATAAGATGTCTTCATCCAGGTTCACTTCAGAGTTGACAGTAGATTCAATTGCAGTCCACAGCTTGCAGGCATTTCCTATCTAGTTGGAGCAGTCAGATGATATGCACAATCCCAAAGTCTAGCCACACACAGAGAGATGAGCAGAGCAATGCTCCTTAATAAGGCTCAAAAGGGAGACATGAATAATTGCAGCCAGCTGTCTGTAGACTGCTTTGTTTGTAATCCCTGTTAGAAACAACATTTGAATTTGAACAACATGTGTGTGACTCTTGTTCCTTTTTTGTTTGTTTGTGATCATTTATCTTTTGGACTATTTCCTGATTTGGTTTTCAGTCACTTTTGGAATGTATTTGGACATTAGGGTTATTGGACAACGCTTTTCAGACAAACACTCTCTGCTAGGCCATTGAATTAGATCTCTATCTTTCTAATCTGCCTAAACTGTAGTATGTTACTTCAGCTTCTGAATACTGTGCTTGTTTGTGTGTGTGCCTGAAATCTTGAAACAGAACAAGTGCTTGATTGTAGACTGGATTTTTCAACTGAGTATTGATTCCTTCTTCTGGGTTGGAGGGAAGTGATTGGTTTGAGTGTGTGGAATGAGTGCATAAAAAAGAATAGTGCATGGAGGAATGAAAGTGTCAGAGAGGGCTTGCTGTCAGTGTGGGTTTGTGTGGGTCTTTATGTGTGATGGTGGTCAGAGTTGGAGAGGAACATGTTGGGTGCCTGATGGCACTGAAAGTCAGTGAAGTGAAATGCTTTGGACTGCCTCTGCCTCTCCCTCCCTGGGATGGGTGACAGTGTGTATCGTGGGAGATTCCATGCCTTGAGAATTAAGGGACCTTGATTGGGGAATGTGTGGCCTTGGAGAGGGGGGAATGCTAATGGGCCAAATATTATGGTGGTAATGGGCATGGGAAATATGGAAGAAGATGGAGAGCAGATAATTCTTGAGGAATGCAAGGCAGTTTGTTTTATATCATTTTTGCATTCCAGCTCTTTGATCTCAGACCTTCCACCTGATCAGCAGACTTGGCCTTGGCTGCTGCTTCTAAATGCTAGATCAGTCTGTAAAAAAGTGATTTAATGACTGATGAGAGGACTGATGGCATGTATTACCAAGACCTGGATGAATTTGGAAGAAGGATGACCCTTTTCGAGATATGCCCAGCTGGGTTTTGTATGTGGAATCAGCTGAGACTCTGGGTATGGGTTAAAGGGTAACAATTGTTATCGACCATGATAGCCAAGGACCTATTCCAGTCATCCAAAGCCTACCATTACACAAAAGTCAGACATTTGGATTTAGTGCTTCTAGTGGAGCAGTGGCTGTGCAATCTAAAATTGGGGAAACTTTTGATGTCTCTTTTGTCATGGTCAGATCATTTCCTATTTACTATGGGATTTTCTGGTGTTGACATCCACTGCAGTCCTCGTCGTCGCTGGGCGGCTTGTTTGTATGGCCGCCGCCCCCGCCACTTGTAGAGCCGCTTTGCCAATCGCAAAGCGGCTTGGAAATCTTCCCTTCAGATCGGAAGGGAAGATAGAGTGGATGGCTTTAGGTTGAGCCCCCAGAATCGCTGCCAGGGCTTTTCCTTCGCCCTGGTAAGCGTTCTGTGTGTGGGCTCCCTCCCCAGGCTACTGGAACTCCGAGCGGCGAGGGACCTCTGTATTAACGGAGCGAGACGACGAGAGCAACTCCACTTGCAACAATACATACTTTTTCAATATACAAAGGATTTGGTGAGATCTAAAATTGGGGAAACTTTTGATGTCTTTTTGTCATGGTCAGATCATTTCCTATTTACTATGGGATTTTCTGGTGTTGACATCCACTACAGCAAGATCAGCCTCATTAGATAGTTCTGTTCTCAGTGTCTGGTGGACCCTGATAGATTTCAGAGGAAGCTGGGGTTGTTCCTGCAGGTATGCTGCACAGTACATCTGACACCTTGGCCACTGCTTAAATAAGAGGGCATTTGAGGCTATGCAATCTTTCCCTTCTTGCACTCCTCATGCTTCATGCAGGAGTTAAGTCAGATGAAACAAAAAGATACATCTAGAAAATAATTGGTTTTATGCAGGGGACAAACTGGAACAAGGGTTAGTATCACTATCAGGGCCTACCTCGTGCTAAGCATCAGTACTTCTCTGTTCTTATTTCATCAGAGGATAGCCATTCTATAGCTCTGTTTTGTTGATACTTACCTTCTTAGGCAGAGGAAGTTCAGAGAATCACTGCAGGGATGCTCAGAAGAATTTGTTCAGTATCTGTCATTTAAAGTTGCTTGAATTGGCTCATAGATGGTCTTATTGTAGGTCCAGAGAAAATCCTTGGGGTGGCGTCTTATCCAGTTATTTGGAAAAGGTTTGAACCTGTTTAGTCTGATGAAGTGAACTGGGTCCTCAGGAGTATCAGCTCAGCAACTTGTTCTTCAGCATTCCAGAAAACCCTCCAACTCCAAGTAAAAACTCTGAAGCAAGCATTTTTCAAAGTTCTATTTACTAGAATAGGTAAACTGGCACATCTGGGAATACCTGAATCTGAGAGGTCCGGGTTTTCTCTCAGTAAATCAAAAACCCCAAAACCATCCCCTCACTCCTCAGTTGATCACATGCTCCAATCACTATCCGTCCCATCTCGAGACAGCACTCTGACGACTCCTTCTCCAGATGCAGGATCGGCCTGACTTTGACTGACAGGAAGAATGCTATTATGTCTAAAGGCAACCCCTCTACTAAATCCCCCCTCCTACTTTCCCACACATGAGAAGGTGGCAGCATGGAAACTTCCGGCATAATATGGCTTCCAAAGCTGACAGGTCCATGCCCCTCCTTGCTGTTAAGGTAGCCTGGAGGATATCACATGGATAGGTTCTAGTAGTAGTAATATTATTTGAATGAGGGGTTCTTCCATTACTTCTTAAAAACACTTTTCTTCGGCTCCTTGTCAAGATTGCTCGATTTTGCTTTACTGGACAGTTCTTGGAAAAGTATGCATAGCATTCGGTATATCCAATTGTAGGATTTGATGAAGTTATTTACATTTGTTTGATGTAAATAATACATATTTTTGAATAGGTTATCATGCTTAGGCAAACATACATAATTAGTAGAAAATAAATTTTGGTAAATTTAATAAATTTTAAAATACTTTCATTTGTAGGTAATCAAACTTTGTAATTCTTCTGGCATGAATTAAAAAACATCTTGCAATGAAAAATCCGTAGTGTAGTAGTTTGCTAGAAAATTTATAATAATCACCGTAATTAACAAGTCCAAAAAGAAAAGAAAGATTGAGATAAGAATATCTGTAGGGTTCTATCATCCTTTATTTAATCATACTGTAATAATGCTTGTAAATTATTCATTCTAATCATATACTATTATTTTCCTGGCTGCATCCAAAATTAATATATCATCCATAGTGGGTTGATTTGTTTATGCTACTGTTTATTCATTCAAATGAACTACAGACATTATTGATTTTATTTATTTGTTTTCAGACAGAAGCTTTCAGACTCTTAACAATACATTGTAGAATGTGAATAAGATAAAGAATAATATCATTTATAATGAAAAGTTTTAAATGTGAGGCTATCCAAAGAATTGGTGAGGATTCAGAAATGTCCTGCACCATCATAATTTGTATTGCCTTTGGGGAGCATATCTCGGAATAAAACAAAATATGCAAATAGCCTTCATAAATTAGAAAATAATTAGCATTAATAAGGGTATGGCATGCATAATGACATGTATAAAATTATTTGGTGATGGAGTACAAATGTACATGCAACATACAAATATGTGTGAGACAAGAGAAATGTGATTAAATTATATCTTTTATAAGTGTAGCCTGTGCATATCTGTTTTTAACATTCCTTTTTCGCATAATGTAATTTTCCAATTCTTAAACATTATGCAAGGCTATTCTGAAATATGTACTGCACCATTAGCATTATAGATACATACATTTTCCCCGAGTATCCAGTCAGAATCATATGATTTAAGCAGAAGAGCCCTGTTCGTTTCAAGAGTCCTATTCAACGTGATTTAAGCAAGAAAAGACATGTTTAGAAGAACCCTGTTCAATTTCCCTAAGATTCAGGAATTTCTGTATCTTAGTTTTTAATATAAAAGGCAAAACAGAAGCTGCTGCACTAAGACACTAATGTTAGTCAGTTTTATTGTAACTGATGAATTTTGTATCCACTGTTTTAATAGGCTAAAGCCTCATCCAGTATTATTTAAAGTATGTGATGCAGCAATTTGATATTAGAATTTATTTCTATTAGTGGTTTGCCTGTAGCAACTTCAAAAAGGGTTTGCACTTTCATTAGAGTTATTACAATTTGCTAATATTCTACTCTGTAAGAGGTGTCTATATGCAAATGACTTCCCCATTTAGAAGTATTCACAGCCTATAAAATGCAATCATCATCTTGAAATAAAAGCAGAATTTTACTCTAATTTGACAGGTTTTCAGAAAAAGTAAAAATAAAGTGTCTTATTATTATTACTTAGAATTATTTATTATATCTACTAACAACTTCAGGTCTTAAAATAGTCTGTGGATCAAATATTTATACTTTTACATCATGACAAGGTACATAGGTTCAGATATACTAAAGTTTACAATTAAAGATATTCCATTAGCAGTTTATCACTTATTAGTAATATGATAATAAAATGAAAAATGTGGGACAATTGTGTCGAAATGTTGATGAGCTAGAATTCCTTGGTCAGATTTCAGATTATCCCACTTTTGACTACCTTTACTTCATTTTTCAGATTTAGATGGGCTTCAAATGCTTTGATACTGGACTTTTCCAATTTGGTACAATGCCATACATCTTTTTTTAAAAAATTGAAAATGCCATTTAGAACAAGCCATTTTTAATGCAAAAATACAAATTAAAGCATGCCAACAAACAGCTGGTTACTGACATTGAGTTAACACAAATTTCTGAAGATGAATGCATTATTTGTTGTCTTATTTTCTTTGGATGAGAGAAAATAGGCCTTGTCCTTGTTTTTGATTGTATCTTTATTTATTTATTTATTTATTTATTTATTTATTTATTTATTTATTTATTTATTTATTTATTTATTTATTTATTTATTTATTACATGTATTTATATGCCGCACTTCTCCCGAAGGACTCAGGGCGGCGAACACAAGTTAAGAAACATGTACAATAAAATCGCATTTTAAATCAAATAACTAATTAATGATAAATAATAAACCCGGAATCAGAGTCAGCCTATTTGCTTGAACAGCCAAGTCTTCAGCTCCCAACGAAAGGAGCGGAGATCAGGAGCTGTCCGGAGCTCAATAGGTAATTCATTCCAGAGGGTGGGAGCACCCACAGAGAATGCCTTGGGCACCGCTAGATGACATTGGCTCGCCGTCGGGATCCTGAGGATAGCGGCTCTATGTGAGCGAACAGGACGGTGGGAAGCAGGCAGGAGAAGGTCCTGTAAATATCCTGGACCTAAATCATGTAGGGCCTTATAGGTGAGAACTAGTACCTTGAAGCGGACCCGGAGAACCACAGGTAACCAGTGCAGCTGACGCAGGAGGGGTGTTATATGGGAGTAACGAGGGGCTCCTGTAACAACCTGTGTGGCTGCATTCTGGATCAGCTGGAGTCTCTGGGTGCATCTCAGGGGCAGGCCCATGTAGAGGGAATTGCAGTAATCCAAGCAGGAAGTAACCAGGGCATGAGTGACTGTGCGAAGGTCATCTCGGTCCAGGAAAGGGCGCAACTGGCGCACCAGGTGAAGCTGTGAGAAGGCCCCCCCTGGTCACAGCCGTTAGATGGTCTTCTAGGGACAACCGAGCATCCAGGAGGACACCCAAGTTGCGAGCCCTATCAACGGGGGCAAGTTTTTCTCCATCCATCAAAAGTGATGGGGCTTCTGAAATCCGAGATGCCGGCATCCACAGCCACTCAGTCTTGGAGGGATTGAGTTTGAGTCTGTTTCTACCCATCCAGGCCCGTACCGCCTCCAGGCAATGGGACATCATGGAAAGGGCATCTCTGGGGTGGTCTGGGGTGGAGATGTATAATTGGGTATCATCAGCATATTGATGATATCTCACCCCAAAGCCACGAATGATCTCACCCAGTGGCTTCATATAGATGTTAAAGAGTAGGGGGGAGAGAACCGACCCCTGAGGCACCCCACAATTTAGGGGCCTCGGGATGGATCTCTGCCCTCCTGCCCATACAAACTGTAAGCGACCCAAGAAGTAGGAGGAGAACCACTGTAAAACAGTGCCTCCCACCCTCAACCCCTCAAGTTGCTGCAGTAGGATACCATGGTCGATGGTATCAAAAGCTGCTGAGAGGTCAAGTAGGACCAGAATGGAGGAACAACCACCATCCCGAGCCCGCCAGAGATCATTCACCAGAGCGACCAATGCCGTTTCCGTGCTGTGTCCACGTCGGAAGCCCGATTGGTACGGGTCAAAGTATTCCGTTTCCTCCAGGAACTGTGGGAGCTGTTACGCCACTACAGTCTCAACAACCTTCATGATGAAGTGAAGGTTGGAGACAGGACGATAGTTATTAAGTGAATCTGGATCCAGGGAAGGCTTCTTGAGGAGAAGTCGAACTACCGCCTCCTTAAGAGAGGCGGGGAAGTTCCCCTCTCTCAACAAAGCATTGTCAACTGCCTGGATCCAGTCTCTAGTCACCTCCCTGGCAGCCGAAACCAACCAGGAGGGACAAGGGTCCAATAAGCAAGTGGAGGAACTAAATTTGCCCATAATCCTGTCCACTTCCTTGACAGAAACAGGGTCAAACTCAATCCAGATATTATTCTCAAGACCCACCCTAGTCTCCCGATTGGATTCTGTCCAGTCAGAGTCCAATCCGATCCAGATCTGAGCAATTTTATCATGCAGAAACTGTACAAAATCCTCAGCTCTGCCCTGTAAAGGGTCTTCCCTCACTCCCTAATTGAGGAGGTAGCGGGTCACACGAAACAGGGCCGCTGGGCGGTTTTCTGCAGATGCAATGAGGGCGGCGAAGTAATCTCGTTTTGTTGCTTCCATTGCCACTAGATAAGACCTAATATGGGTTCTTAACTGTGTTCGGTCAGGTTCAGATTGGGAGGACCTCCAACGTTCCTCTAGACGTCTTTTCCGACGTTTCATTTCCCAGAGCTCCATGGAAAACCAAGGAGAGACCCGGGATCTGTGGTGGGTTAGAGGCCGCAAAGGTGCAATTCTGTCTAAGGTGTCAGTAGCCGACCGTTCCCAGGATGCCACTAGAGCCTCAGCTGAATTGCAGGATTGAGAGGTGGGGAATGTCCCAAGCTCCTTTAAGAACCTTTCTGGGTCGATCAGGTGCCTGGGGTGGAACCATTTTATGTGTTCCATCTCCATGTGGCAAGGGCTGGCAGATTGAAAGTCCAATCTAAGGAGGGAATGGTCAGTCCATGACGGGAGTGATGGAAAGTTCCCCCCTACCATGACCATTTATCCACTGCCCAGAGAGAAAAACCAGGTCGAGTGTGTGTCCCTATGGGTTGGGCCCTGAATAACCTGAGTCAGGTCCATGGCTGTCATGGAGGCCATGAACTCCTGGACTGTCTCAGATGACTCGCCGATCGAAGGCAGATTAAAATCTCCCACAACCAGAAGGCTGGGGAGTTCAAGTGCCACTTCAGTCAAGACATCGAGCAGTGCAGGCAGGGCTGTGGCAACATAGCTGGGAGATAGGTATGTGACCAACAAGCCCGACTGAACTCCAGGGTCCCACTTCAATAGAAGAAACTCACACCCACCTATCTGAGGGACAGTGACCTCCTTAGGACTCAGACCCTCCCTGACAACCACCGCCACCCCCCCGCCCCTTCCCTGGCATCGCGGCTGGTGCAGGACATGAAAGCCTGGGGGGGATAAGTCAGAGAGAGAGATTCCCCCCTCTTGCCCCAACCAGGTCTCTGTGATACAGGCCAGGTCCACACCCTCCTCATCAATAAGGTCTTGTATGAGGAGGGCCTTATTCATCATGGACCTGGCATTCAAATACACCAGACGGAGACCAGGTTCCTTTGCTCTCATATCCCCAGGAAAGCAGGGTGAGCAGGAGGTATGGGAGCAAACCACCATCCGAATGCTTCTGGTGTGATGCTCCCCACTCCTACTTTGATTTCTTCTGCCCCTTCCCACCATCACAGGTATAGAATGTCCCACCCTCCTCTGAGCATCCCCCATGACTCCCAACCCCCCCCAACCCGTCGGGACTGTCAGCATGGCATGGCTGCTGAACCTTAAGAGACCCCCCCCAGTCTCATTTTTGTTATTAAAAACCACCCTCCTTCCAGATCCCCTTAAAATTGGATCTAAAAATTTATTTAAAAAACCCCATAGCTTCCGTTTTTTAGCATACCACCTCTCAGGGTTCCAAAACCCATCATCAAGGGCAGCCCTCAATAGTTGAGAGGGCCAAACCTGCAAGAGGGGGGAGTCTCGCAGTGCAAGGAGCTCCGCAGTTGAATACATTCAAGAATAGCAACAAGCTGAGAGTGATGAAGGATCATTTTCTTCTAAAGGGTGTTAGAAATGGTTAAAAACAGGTAGATTAAATAAGGGAGGAAAAGATGTTAAAGAGAAGACAATATGCTAAAAACATCAGAACATCATTGCCCTCTCACAACGATGGGAAGTCTTGTGATTATAATAAGTCTATTCAATGGTGGGAAAAAGTCTCAAAGGCCGCCCTCTCACGGTGACCAAACCAGAGTCATAACATCAAACAAGAAGATGGTCCATCCCACGATAGTTCAAGACTCTCAGTGTCTGTGCCTCCTCCCATCCTGACACCAGCGATAGCCGAGGCTTAGTTCAGAAAAAAACAAGGTGTAGTCATAGGATGAAATAAATGATTGAATAATCCGGGTAATCCAGGGAGGACAAGATAGTCAAATAATGGTCAAATAAGGCTGCAGATCAATCAATAGCTGTACATTTATGCTGAGTGGTCATATTAGGCCTAAGTCTAATAAGGGGGGGAGGAACAGTCAAGGAGGGGGGGAAACCAACTGTCATCCCCCAGCTAACAATCCTCAGTCCCTTCCCCATGACCTTGATCTTCAGGCCATTCAGCCCATTACGTTGTTAAGCCCCCTCCCATGCTTCAGAAAAAAAGGGGGAGTGTCCAGATCCCTCAAAACTGAGGGATCCTAACATTTGTAATGCTGCCCTTTTCTCCATCAATAACGGGGCGTCTTTGCAGCCAGGCCTCCAGGTACTGCCACTGCCCTCCAGCTGTCTCAGCACTCCTGCCAGCACCATTGTTGCCCTGGCAGCCATCTAGGCCCTGAGAACAATTGGGGCATTCTCCATACTGTTCTCTAACTTTCTTCCCGACAGTGAGTTGTTCCTCAGGCTCCATCCATGGCTCTATCGAGCCGGCACCACCTCGGCTCACTGGGAGAGGGATCAAAAGATGGTTAACTGACCCCCGACACCCCTGAAAATGCCGAACATCGCCTCCCTAAGCTCAGGGTTCACTGCAGAGCTGCCATTCTGGTCTGTTGCCCAACGGAATCTTTGAAGTGTAATCACATGTATTTATTTATTTATTTATTTATTTAAATTTATTGGTTGTCCAATACCAGTGGACTTGGATATCACTTCCTCATTTTCCCCTTTTCAAGGACAATTTTTTTAATTCCCAATACCTTTAGCAATCAGTGTTGCTAATCAGAATGATATGGGGTAATTTGTTAAATGTTTTATTGAAGTCAAACTTACATTATTATATCTATAATATTACCATCATCTTATTGTTGAAAAGTGAGCATCATAGTCAGCTGATTCAGAAAATTCACAAAGTAGCTTGCTTCCTTCCTTCCTTCCTTCCTTCCTTCCTTCCTTCCTTCCTTCCTTCCTTCCTTCCTTCCTTCCTTCCTGATGAAGCAGCTTTACACACACTCTCTCTCATACACACACACTATTATCTTTTCATGAAGGAAATCAAGGAATATTTACACCTGCTTCTGCTTTATGATTCTGCAACATAATCTTGTGTTCATATATTGCATTCATATTTTAAATAATATACAAATAAAAATATTCCTTAGATCTTGGGTAGCTTGATTAAGCAAATTTTTGAATAAGAATATTCAAAAGGCAATGCCCACCAGTATACCTTGTGGTGAGATGAACAGTAAATTTATTTATTTAATAAAATAAATAAATAAATATTATACTGGCCTAAATGATAAAATGATGACAGGTCATTCTGTGTGTTCTGCTTACTGTGGAAGAAAATTAGTTCCTAAGAAGTGAGAGTGCTCTTTAACAAAAAAAAGTAAGATTGGATGTATTTTTTAAAACTCTAGTTGTTCTTGTTCCATTTGTAAGGAAATTGGTGATGTTGGGGGAAAATAAGCATATTTTCAGCAGCTTAGAGAAATATATTTTCTTGATGTTTTCTTCACAAGGGTTATCTTCTGTTACAAAATATAATAACATTTTAATAAGAACACTGAGAATGCTATGAATATTTTTGTGAACTTGACTTGAAACTCTGCCTCAGAACACATATGGAAGTCCTTTTTTAACAATGAAATTCATGTTAATTCAGAATTAAATATCTAAAGGAATTACCTTGAAATAGGACATGTTTCTGTTTCTTAACTCAAGAGGATTAGGTGAAAGAATATTTTTAGAAGAAACATACAAAATCATGTTGACAGCCAGTTTGGTGGAATGTTCAAGTGCTGACCTAGAAAGCAGGAACTCTCCCTTAAACATGAAAGTCAGCTGAGTGAATTTTGGCAAGCCACTCTGGTTTAGTCCAACTCACCTTGCATGGTGGCTGCAGTAGTAAAAATAGGAGACAAGAATATTAGGTATGTCCGTTGCCATAAGAAAAAGATATACATAGATATAGATCTTTCCAAGTTGGCAGAAGTGGAGGAAGACGTATCAGATCACAGGGAGAGAAGTTACCAAATTAAGTAGGAAGGTATAAGGACAGAGGGGAAAGGGAGGAAAAAAGAGCAGAAAGTTAGATAAGGAAGATAGAAATGATAAAGGAAAAGAAGAAATTGGGGTAAGGAGGAAAACACCGGCAAGACAGCAGCACAACGAATGAATGGCTGAATGCTGAAACAGGGGTAGCCAGCAACAGAGAACAATAGATTGAATTTAGGAGCCTAACCAAGAAGCCCAATGCTGGAAAAGAGGCAACTGAGAGCAGCGAGCTGGTGGCTGAACAGCAGACAAGAAGGGAGGCTGCTGGAGGCAGCAAATCAGTGGCTCACAGTATATCCAGAAATTGCCTAGACCCATACTCCAATCTAGGCATCCCAACTCAGGATCCAGGAAACTAGAGGCAATCCAACTATTGCAGCCGTGCATCCTTCAAGCGCAGCAGCCCTCCCTAGTCACATATCCCAGGTGGAGGACTTGTGGAGGACATTCCCTTCCCAGCGAGATCAGCAGCCCCCCTCCACATCCTGCTAGCCTGGCAGCCCTTCCCAGTGGCCCATGTGGCAGAGGATAAAGAGCATGGAGCAACTCATCCGACAAAGGGAACTGGTGGCTTGAGAAATTGGTGGTGGCAGAATCGGTGGAGGGGAGAAACACAGCAGCAGAATCAGTGATGGGGAGATAGTAGCAGCAGAGACAGGCAGCACAGCAACAGAGGTGCATCGCGTTAGAGAGCTCTGATTTCTAAAGCTGAGTGGCAGGCTGAGAGAGCTGACCAGAACAAAGATGAGGCTGAAAAGACATGAGCACTGAAAGTCAGAACAGAGTTGGCAAATAAATAGAGAAATAAAAAGAACAAGAGTGAAACATTAGAAATCAAGGAAAAATAGAATTGATAAAGATCAATCAAATAAATAAGGCAAATCTTAAATAATAAGGTAGAGAGGAATTGGAGCTCAAAAACTTTTTAAAAATATAGGGAAGAAAAGGATAAATAAAACTAACATAATAGTAAACAAGTTAAATAAATAGCAAGGTAGAAAAAAGGCAGAAAAAAGGATAGGAAAGAAATAGGCATAATTACCTACAACATAGGAGGTAGAAACAAGGCTTAGAGCAAAGCACATCCACCACCACCACCCCAAAAAAAGGGGAGGGATTTTTACATTTTAAATTTTTAAACCTTAAAACTTTTAAATTTTGAAAACTTAAAACTATTACATTTTTAAATTATTAACTTAATTTTTTCTTCTGAAAAACTGGCAAAAACTTCCACATCCTTAAATGAACTACCAAAATGAAACATTTTTAAACTATTTTTTTCGTCTTTCTTCAAACACATATTGAGAGAAAATCTCCTACTTTTATGGTTAGCCAAACTCCAACCTATGCAAGAAAGCTATACCCAAATCGAACCCAATAAAGAATAAATAACTCCCAGAGGACTTGATGCTGCTGATAAACCCTTGGAGGATGACAAATGGAGGTATGTCACACATAGAAGGAATCACAATAATCAAAGAAAGAAGCAGCATATATCTAACAAACCCCTACTGCCCAATCTAACCCAACCAAGAGCAGCACCATTAAAACTGAGCAATTTATTTCTCCCCCTAGAAGAACATATGCAGACCCACAACTTCCCTTGCCAAGAAAACATGCAGACACCTAGAAAAGAGACAGCATCAAATATCCCTTAAAAAGTCACATCAACAAACACACCTGAGATAAATAGAAAAGTACCCCAGACTGCACACACACACACACCTAAAAAGAAGGTGAGTGTTGGTGATAGGAGATTCTATTCTCAAAGGAACAGAACCAGCCATCTGCAGACCAGGCATACAATCTAAGGAGGTATGTTGTCTCCCTAGAGCAAAAATCAAATATGTGGCTGAGAACCTAACTGAAATAATTAGGCCCATAGATTACTACTCTTTCCTCCTCCTTCACATTGGGACAAAATGACACAACAAGGAACCTAAGTACAATATTGAGAGATTATAAATTACTAGGCAATAAAGTTAAGGAGCTAGGAGCACAAGTAGAGTTCTCATCAGTACTCCCAACAAAAGGTCAACACCCATTGAGGGAAAAAAGAATTCTAGAAATAATCTCTGGCCACCACTGGTTGGTGTCACCAAGAAAACTTTGGTTTCCTGGACCATGAACTGCATTACCTACACAATGGACTCTTGGCAAGAGATGGGCTGCGCCTTATGAAAACCAGCATGCCTGCACAAAGATTTCTGACAAACTGAAAGACAAAAAGGACAAGCATAAAAAATGGAAAGAGGAACACTTAACTAAGGCTGATTATCAGCAGATAGCCAGAACATGCAAAAATGAAGTCAGGAAAACAGAATGAACAAAGACTTGCAATCAGTGATAGGATTCAAATAATTTAACAACCGGTTCTCTGCTCTAATAACTGGCTGGGTAGGCATGGCTGGATGGTTATGTGACTGGGTGGGCATGGCTAACTCAACATCATTCACGTTGGGAGTGCTTCACCTTGCCCATGACCATGACCATGGGGATGCTGCAACAGTCGTAAGTGTGAAAACAGTCATAGGTCACTCTTTTCAGTGCCATTGTAACTTTGAATGGTCACTAAATAAACTGTTGTAAGTCAAGGATTACCTGTACAAAAATACAAAAAGCTTCTTTGCTTGCAAAAAGCTACTCTAAATACCAATCATTAGATTAGAAATGGGTGAATACACACTGAAGATCAATGACAGTCACAGCCATTATGGAAACCTAAATCATTCTGTCTGAATACCTTCCTTTTCATCAGCAATACCTGCAAACCAGAGTTACAAATCAAGCAGGGTGCCTGAGCACCTTGAGGAATTAAAATTTTTAAAATGCAATTATAACTACAGCAGCCAATTCTTGCTCATAAAGTGAAACCGTTTAGCAGAGAGTTCATTTAAGCTTTTCAGAAAGTGGGTGGGCACACTTGGACTACAAATGCCAAGCTAAAGAGACAAATTAACAAAGTATATAGGGGACCCAGATTCAAGTCTCTGCCCTGACAAGCTTGTCAGGATCACAATAAAATTAGTACATGCCACAGATATCTAAATAAACTTCAAGCCTGGTGCCATGTTACTAAGTCTTATTATCATGAGAGAAAACTAAAATGAATTAGAAGGAGGATCCACACTCCTACCTCCTTTTTTTTAGTCTTACTATCAATAAGCAATCATGTGCCTTGGCCACCCCGAAACAATGCAAGGGACTCTTGTCCCAATGATGCTTTTTCAAGAGGCAGCTGAACTTTTGGGAAACCAAGAAAGTCCATTTGCCTCTTGAAAAAAGCACCTTTAGGACAACTATGTCCTGGATGACTGAGGAATCCCCATGGACAAGAGACCCCTTTGCTCAGTGAACTGACAAAGCACCCTTTCCCACCCAGGAGAAGCAATCCTTAAATTCATTTGTCCCACTTAAAGATACTGGCTGTTCTCACTCACCTCACAAGATATCCTAAGGAAATCATCCAGATTTAAAGAAAGATCATATGCCCCCAGAAAGGCAGTAAAAAAATCATTGCCAAGCTTGCATCCTTCTTCTTGGAAGTGCACCCCAAAAGAACAGTGCCAGAAACAGTAAAGCTGTGCAAAAAGCTTAAAACAACCCTAAGAAAGTGAAGCCCCTAAAAAAAAATTCAGGAGAAGCTCAGGCTACAGAAAGTTTGGGCATACTGCCAAGAACCATTAAGCTGTTACAATGTAACAAGGCTTAACTGCAGAGGCAGTTTCTGAAAACACTTAAGCAAGGCAATAAAGATAAGGATTAGGCTAGAAACAACACACATACAAGCACACTAGAATGTCTCCTTCCTGCCTTCCTCACAGGATTAACTCTGTAATAAAATGGGAAAAACAAAAGGGTGTTTCTTCCAACATCCAGTTCACCGTACTGTTCAGAAAGTTAGCTAGTGGTTCTCCCAAACCAGTGTGAACTGGCTGAATCCCACCACTGCTTGCAACAAAAGTCAAAGATAATTTTTAAAAAGTTTATTTCAACATATTAATAACAAGACAAAAGTCAAGGAAACAGTTGGTCCACTAAAAAGAGAAGTTGGCAAGGAAGTAACAGGAAGTAGGGAGAAAGAGCTGCTTAACTCATACTTTGCATCAGTCTTCATTCAAAAAGAAATTATTGTACCAAAAAAGTACCTACTGAAAAGACAAACTAGAAATAAAAAATAAAATAAACAAGAAAATGGTAAGAGAACACCTATCTGACCTTGACGAACATAAATCACTGGGACCAATTATATTCCAGAGTTCTGAAGGAGCTGGCAGATGTTATCTCAGAACCATTGTACCATATCTTTCAAAAATTCAAGAGCACCAGGGAAGTACCTGATGATTGGAAAAGGGCTGATTTGGTTCCCATCTTTAAGGGAAAAAAACAAACAAAGCAACCCCAGATCCAGGAACCTACAGATCAATCAGTCAAACATCAATAACTAGGAAGATTCTGAGAAAGATAATAAAAAACAGTTCTGCAACCAACTAGAATTTTAAAAAGTTATAATTAATAGCCAGCACAGGTTTGTTAAAAACAGATCATGCAAACCAATCTTATTTCATTCTTTGATACAGTGACTAAATTAGTAGTCCAGTGAAATGCTGTGGAGAAAGATCTTGAACAAAGTTGAACAATGGGCCCTATCCAACAAAATGAATTTTAATGTGGAGAAAAGCAAAGTTTTACATTTAGGCAGGAAAAATCAAAGGTATAAGTACAGATTAGGAAAGATCTGTCTGAAAAACAGTAATTGTGAGAGGGACCTTGGAGTCCTAGTGGATAATCACTTGAATAGGAGCCAGCAGTGTGCAGCAGCCAAAAAGGCTAATACAATCCTGGGTTGTATTACCAGAGGTATAGAATCAAGATCACATGAAGTATTAATACCGCATTATAAAATCATAGTAAGACTACACCTGGAATACTGCAACCAATTTTGGTCACCATTATACAAAATAGATGTTGACACTTTGGAAAAAGTTCAGAGAAGAGGAACTAAGATGATCAAAGGCCTGGAGACTAAATATATGAAGAACGGCTGCAGATTTTGGGTTTGACTAGTCTAAAGAAAAGAAGAATTAGGAGAGACATGATAGCAATATTCCAGTATTTCAGGGGCTGCCATGAAGAAGAGGGGATCAAATTATTCCCCAAAGTACAAGAGGGCAGGATAAGAAACAATGGTTGGAAACTAATGAAGAGAGAAGCAACCTCTAATTAAGGAGAAACTTCCTAACAGTGAGGACAATTAACCAGTGGAGCAGCTTGCCTTCAGAAATCATGGGCGCTGTCAGATCCCAAAAAATGTGATACTGCCATTCAAGTGGAGAAGGAGGAGACTTGGATTCGATTTACTAGCACGGCCTGTGTCATCAGATGTTTTACAACCTATATCCTGGCACCAGGAATTTATATGATAGCCATGTGGGTTGTCTTACTTTAAAGGATAGTGGTGGGAATGCATATTTATTCGGGTTCTCAAAGGAAATGGTAAAGAAAACATCTTCAGACATGTGTATTGGTTAAAACCTGCATTCTGACTTAAAGGGAGGGGTCTCTATCACCTTAATCCTATTGTTTTGCCTAAGGATATTCAGATTGTGCTTTAGCTGGATGGCTTTCACTTTGGCTTAATAAAAGAATCCTTTTGAACAATTACATTTCAAGAGTTTGTACTTTCTTAGGTTGGAAGAAGAGGCGATCCTTACAGAAAGCACAATCTGCAAAACGGTCAACCCAGAGAAGCAATCTTTGCTCTACTGAGGGGACCTTGCAAACCATGTCTGAACGAAGCAGAGAGCTGGGAGAAACCGATTGCTGGGGGGAAACTGTAACCGCCACCCAGTCAGATGCCTGCCTCATGCACCCCATCGGAGAGGATGAGGTAAACCTGGGGAATCCAGAAAAACCCCACTGGTCGATTGGCATTGGGAAGAAAGATGGCTGGGATGAGAGTACCAGAGGAGTCACCCTCAACCGTGGCAACCGAAAACCGGGATGGAAACTGGAACTAGAAACCCTTACTGACCAGGGGGGACTGACCGAAGCACCCCTGCGGGAGGACTATCTGAAGAAGCATATAACCCAATTGGTGATGGAAACTTTGGAAAATCTCAACATCCAAAGGGAGCCAGGACAACAACCAAAAGGCGCTCAAAGGGCAGCAGCCGTGGATGATGCCACGGGAGGCACCCTCCCTCTGGAACCTGCCTATCAAGCAGAGGGCGCAGCAGGAGTGGGAGAAGACCCAGAAAATCCTCCCTCCCAGGCAGCACGCACACCGGCACCCATTCCCAACCAACCCCGGACTCCTCAACTGGAAAGAGAAACTCCCCCCCTTGGGGTGAAGTTTGATGGGAATCCACAACAATTAGGATTCTTTGTGCCACATGTGCTAACCTACTTGCAAGAGCATGGGCGTGATTTCCAAACCCAAGGCTCCCGAGTGCGAGTTGTGACCCTAGCCCTAGAGGGGGCCATGGCCAGATGGATGGTGACCTTACATAACTCTAACACACCAGAACTATGGAATTTTGACCGTTTCATGATGGCCTTGCGACGTCGATTTGAGGACCCACTGGCAGACTGCAAAGCACGCGACCGCATTAAGGTGGTGAAGCAGGGGCGACGGCCAGTAGCAGAGTATACTGAAGAATTCCGGGACCTTGCGTGCCATGTGCACTGGCCGGAAGATATTTTGGTGAGCTGTTTCAAGGACGGGCTGAGTGATGATCTATACAATGCCTGTGTGGCCCGAGGGACACCGAATGACCTACATGAATGGTATGTCACCACTGAAGAAGCTGAGATCGATATGGCCAGAAACCAATATCGAGCGGGGTGAGCATGGAAGAAATCCTCATCCCAATGGAAACAAGAGTCCTTCAAACCACAAACTGCATTCTCTCTGAGATCTTCAGCAAGCTTCAAGTGCGGAAAAGAAGGGCACCGAGCTGCAGATTGTCATTTGCAAACACCCACCCGGAACCACCAACCAGGGGAGGGTCCTGCAAGACCGGGTCGGCGTGGGAAGAAGACCGCTCTGTGGAGCAGGCAGACCATAGAAGTTCCGTCACCTCCCCTCTTTGGGGAGGGCATCTGAATAGGAGGAATCACACTCATTCGGAAGTGATCCAGATGATGAACCACTGGTAAGCAAACCAATTAAACTGCTTACCCTCCCCTTAAGACTATTCATCCCAATCCAAGACAGGGAGATAAGCATCTCCGCTTTAGTGGATTCAGGGTGCACCCGTTGTTTGATCAGCCCAATCTTAGTAGGGAGATTAGGGATTAATGTAAGAAAGCTGAAAACCCCCATTGCTTTCTGCCAACTAGATGGGTCAATAGCAGGAGGGGAGCCAGCTTCTCTGGCCACCGAGCCTCTACATATAGGCATCGGCAGCCACAAGGAAAATCTTACCTTTATAGTGGCACCTGGCATAGAATAGCCGCTGGTTCTAGGCCTTGCATGGTTAAAAAAATGGAACGCATAAATCAATTGGAAACAAGGCATCATAAAATTTCAGAAGAAGGTGACTCTTGCTGAGTATCCACATAAAGGAATTGAGGGGGCAGAGAATCGAGAAACAGCCATGCCTGGTCATGCCACACCAATTGAGAACTATACCCATAGAATACAAGGATTTAGCTGAGGTTTTTAGCGAAAAAGCCTCAGATGAGCTCCCCCCACACCGCGCCACTGACTGTGCAATAGAAATCTTACCTGGCGCAAAACTCCCTAACCCCAAGATGTACAGTATGTCACCGAGGGAGTTGGAAGAACTGAGAACATTCATTGAGAAAAACCTGGCAAGGGGTTTCATTGAGCCAGCCCGACCAAAAATTGCAGCCCCTGTACTCTTTAGAGAGAAAAAAGACAGCTCAAATCGTCTGTGTGTTGATTTTAGAAATCTAAATAAGATCAGTGTGCAGAACATGTGTCCTCTTCCCCTTATGAAAGATATGCTAGCACACCTCGCTAAAGGGAAAATTTTTTCAAAGCTGGACTTAAGGGAGGCTTACTACCGTCTCAGAATTAAGGAGGGGGATGAGTGGAAAACAGTATTTAATCCCCCCCCTCGGTTGCTACCAATTCAAGGTGCTCCCCTTTGGGTTACAAGGAGCTCCTGCAGTGTTTATGCAATTAATAAATTAAGTGCTGCATCAGCATTTATAGAAGGGAGTTCTGGTCTATTTGGACGACATTTTAACCTATACCGAGACCAAAGCAGAACATGTGAAACTAGTCAGGGCAGTTTTAAACAAACTCCGCGCTGCCAAACTTTATGCCAAACTTTCCAAATGTGAATTTCATCAAGAGAAGATTGACTATTTGGGATACCGCATTTCACACCAGGGGGTAGAGATGGATCCTCTGAAAGTGCAGGCTGTACTTGATTGAG
Organism: Masticophis lateralis; assembly: GCA_030761175.1. Taxonomy (NCBI): domain Eukaryota; kingdom Metazoa; phylum Chordata; class Lepidosauria; order Squamata; family Colubridae; genus Masticophis; species Masticophis lateralis. Next base: position 70,786,597 of record JAUDYJ010000004.1, on the reverse strand, counting down.
ACCCTCCATGCACACATAAACAGTTACAAAGCTTCTTGAGGTTTGCCAACTTTTACCGCCAGTTTATCCCTGCGTTCGCTCAGATTGCCCTCCCCGTCACCAAGCTCTTAAAAACAAAAGGGGAGGACACCCTTAAACCAAAGCAACCATTGAACTGGACTATGGAATGCCAGGCGGCATTTGAAAAACTTAAAACTTTTGATCAGAATGCAGATTTTGGCCAATCCACAAGTGTGAAGGTATTTTCTTTACTATTTCTTTTGAGACCCGGAACAACCATGCATTCCCACCAGTACCCTTTAAAGTGAGACAACCCACATGGCTGTCATATAAATTCCTGCAGGTAAAGTTCCCTTCTCAGGCCCCTTGGTGCCAGGATATAGATTATAAAATATCTGATGACACAGGCCGTGCTCCCCCTTCTCCACTTGAATGTCAGTATCACATTTTTTGGGGGATCTGACAGGGTTGAATTGTCTGTTTCCTGTTGAGACTGAGCTGTCTGTTTCTTTTAGCCATGCCTCCTTCCTCCACCTTCCTGCCCCAGTTTCGGCTCGGTTTTAACCTGAAAGAGACATTTCAAAGCATTCTTGGCCACTTCTGAACTGCAGGATCAGAATTCTTTATTATTCTTATATGTTTTGCCTTTGATAGCAGTGGCTTGACGCCACGTGTTTCGCAATCAACCTTTTAAACCAAGGGCTGAGCAACTGCATGCTCGCAGTTGCCAGTAGCTGATCACTTCCAGCAGGAAACTGGTGGGATCATCGGATTTCCTCCTTTTAGGCCATTAGCGGCCTGGATTGAAATGGTGCTGCGAAAGAGGCCAGGGAGCCGGTGGGACCATTGGCTCCCTTTGTTAATCAGCTGGGCTGCACAAGCCATTGGAGGCCCCAAAATTAATCGCAGCAGCACAATAAGAGTCCCTGCCTAGCTTTGGCTAGGCACATTTGTACTGAAGGCCCCCAGGTGCCCGAATATGAGGGGATTGCTTGCCCGGGCACACAGATTGAACAGAGGAGCCAGATGAGTCATTGTGGGCCTATTTTCCTTCCTGGAGCAAGAAGGAGTTCCTGCCTAGTTTTGGCTAGGCATACTCAGTGGCTGAGACCTCAGGAGAGGTTTGGAGTCCCTGTCCAGCAGCTGCTAAGCATACCCAGGAGCCGCAGCCTCAGTGGAGGCCATTGGAGTCCCTGCCTATTTTCGGCTAGCCATACTCAGATTTGCTCCTGCTAACCTGGTAAGCTTTAAATCCCTGCCTAGTCTCGGCTAGGCATACTGATTGCAAGAGGCCTTTGCAAGGAGTTTCTGCAATGGTTGAATTTTTTTAAACTGCAAAAATGGCGGGAAGAGCTGCTGGGCATAGATCCAAGAAGCAACACTCCAGCAATTCAGCTCTGGATACAAATGTTGCAACCCTTCAGGAGGCCACTCCCCAATCTGGGGTCCAAGGGAAGCAGAAGCATTCTAAAGCTTCTGAAAAAGATGCCAGCAGGAGACATAAAGCTCTAGAAAAATAGATTCACAGAGCAGAAAAAGGTCAGGCCCAGCAAGCCCCTAACAGGACTGAAGGGAAATTCCAGCTCTGGTTCTGCTGAGAGGTTGCTGATTCATCAGCCTGTAATTGCCCAACCTTTGTCACCAGAGCATTCCTTTAACTTCTCTCCTAATACTGACACCGTCTTTGTGTGAGATTCTGTTTTCTGCCCAGCAGCTCCTGCTCCTGCATCATAGCCCTCCACCTCTGAGAAGGAGGTTTTAGCGACATTTACACCGATGGCAGCTGGCTTGAGGCAAGGAGAGGACTGTGTTTCTGATTTACCTGCTGATCTTAAATTGCTCATTGCGCAGTCTCTCAAGCAATTGACGATAAATTGCGCAGTATCCCTAGGCCTGCAGCCCCTCCAGTGGAGGCTTCCACTAGTCTCCCTCCCTCCCTAGGCTCTTTTTGCTCCCCAATGGGAGATGATAATGAGCGACCTCTGGGGCTTCAATACAGTGAGGCTTGGCCTCAGCTTGGACTTTCTCTCCACTCCCCCAAACCACTTTGTGAGCTGCCCTGTTCCACAGACCAGTGAAAAGGAAGATCTCCTGGAGACCGCCATCCAGCACCTGTTGGAGATTCAGGCAATCAAGGCAGTCCTGGAGTGCCAGAGGGGTTGGGGATTTTACTCCACCCTTTTCATGGTTCCAAGTTCCAAAGGGGGTGGAGAGCAATTCTAAATCTAAAAAAATTAAATTTGTATCTGGTCTACAAAAGATTCAAAATGAACTCACTCGCCACCATCCTAGAGGGGGTTCAGGAGGGCAACCTCCTGACGTCAATAGATCTTATGAAGGCTTATCTCCATGTGCCAATCCTCCCGGCACATCACCAGTATCTTCGCTTCTGCTTCAAACAGACTCAGTACCAATACAGGGCCTTGCCCTTCGGACTAGCGTCAACACCCTGGGCCTTCACCAAGGTTCTGGCAGCGCTGGTGGCTTACCTTCTATCAATCCCTATTCATCTACAATGCTATAGATGACAATCTTGTGCAAGCGTCCTCCTTCAACATGGCCAAGGAGACATTGCAGACAACAATCACCATTTTGCAACAACACGGGTTCTCTGTGAACTTTCCAAAGAGTCAGCTGGTTCCAGCCATGAGACTCTTACACTTCGGGATGGAAATCGACACCAGGCTGGGACAGGTCTTCCTCTCCCAAGAGCGCAAGGACAATCTGACTGCAGTTCTTTGACAGGTAAGCTCAAAACATTGGGTTTCCATTGCCCTACTAGCCAGGTTGTTGGGATGCTTGTGTCATACATCTCAACAGTGCCATGGGTGAGGCTGCATGCAGGACCCTTTACTGGTTCCTGCTCCAATGGTTGGGCAACAGCAGCTCACGGCCCAAAGTGAGTGTTCCCCCAAATGTGTTAAACTCCTTCTACTGCTGGATGTCTCCAGCACTGGACAAGGGCTGTCTCTTCAAGAAGGCCAGTCGCATCACGATAACATCAGATGCCTGTTGTGGTCTGCCAGCAGCCTGTGGAGCTGGCAGCAGAGTCGGACAGCGATGAGGCTGAGGAAGAACATGGGCCAGTCCTGGAGGCTGGGGAAGGCCCGGATGAGAACTCTGCGTCAGAGGCAGAGATAGGGCCAGGGGCATCAGGAAGTGGTGCATGGACTTTGGAGCCTCCAGAGGCTGACAGGCTGAAAGGCAGAGGAACAGGAGGAGCCTGTTCCTAGTGCTCAAATGAGAAGAGCTGCCAGAAGGCAGGAACAGCTAAAGCAGAGAGGATGACTCAGGAGTAGGGCCAAGAGATGTTTGCCCCCCCCCCCCCCACATAAGGCTTAAAACGCCAGCAATGGCTCTTGGTCTCTTTGCCGGAAAACAACCATTGAGAGATGTGCTTCATGTTTGGATGTATTTCATTCTTGTCAGTGTCTTCTGTTCCTGAACTGTTACCAAGAAAAGCCTTTGGCAGTTTGCCTAATTATCTCAAGGTCAGACATAAACTGAAGAATGGTGTTTTGACGACTTTGCTTTCGTTTAATTTGGAATATGCTGAGCATGAATTAATTCTCAGCTGTTTTAATAAAATCTGTTTGGTTTTTTTGGAACTGTTTTGCATTTAATATTAACTACGTGGGCCTGGGTCACAACAATGCCAGACTTTTTGGCTGGGGAGCCCACCTTCAGGGCCACATGGCTCAGGGCCACTGGACTCCAGCGGACCTGATGCACAACATCAATTGGCTAGAGCTTCAGGTGGCACACCTTGCGCTTTGCCACTTCAAGAACATAGTACAACACCAACACGTTCTCATCCTCATGAACAATGTAACAGCCAAAGCAATCATAAACCATCAGGGAGGCACTCACTCCAGGAGCTTCATGGTGGAGGCAGAGTTCTTTGGGAAGCAAAATCTCAGCTTCCTGAATATTTCACCAGGTTTCCATCACAAGGGGCAGAGGGGACCAATGCCTTACACAGCCCAGGGGTGGGTTCTAAATTTTTTTACTACCAGTTCTGTGGGCGTGGCTTATTTTTTGGGGCTTGACTTGATGGTCATGTGACAATTATTTAGGATTTAGCAGAGGTACTGGTCTACCAGGCTTTAACTGCTTGCAGAGCTGTACCGATCTACCCATTTATTTTTTGCAGGCACTAGTCTACCCATTTATTTTTGCAGGCACTGATCTACTCATGTATTTTTGCAGGCACTGGTCTACTCATTTGTTTTCTTTTAACACTGATCAGCTGTAGGGTGGTCCTTTGAAGCCCTGCAGCAAGAGTTTAAACAGTTTTTTCCCCTCTAGCCCTCAGCTGGGACTCAGGAGGCAGCAATAGATTGGGGGTGGGGGCAAATAAAATTTAAGAATAACGTGAGGGGTGGGGAGTGGGGGGCGGCGAGGTGGGGATGGGGGTCAGGGGGGCAGAACCAGTTCAGTGATGTCATATCGTCATTGCTACTGACTTGGGAGAACCAGGCCGAACCGGGAGGAACCCACCACTGACGCAGTCCTTGGCCCAAAGGCCTACTTTATGCTTTTCCACCTCTTCCACTCATTCAAGGAGTCATACAGAAGGTAATACAGAAGCGGGCAGAGGTCCTTTTAGTTGCTCCCTGCTGGCCCAGATGCCCGTAGTTTGCAGACATAGTGGGCCTCTCAGTGTCTCGGTCCTGGAGGATTCCTCAGGAGAGGATCTCCCTCAGCCAGGGGGTCTTACAACATCCGGAGCCTCAGTGGCTCAACTTGACTATCTGGCACTTGAAGGGAGACTCCTGAGGAAACATGGGTTTTCCTCCAGGGTCATTAGAACTATCCAGGCTTCCTGCAGGTCATCTATGAATCATATTTACGATTCGACATGGTCAGCATTTACCAAATGGTGTGGGTTCAGAACCTCAACCTCACCTCAACTGCAGTACCACATGTTCTAGATTTTTTTGCAGGACAGTCTGGGTCTATCCCACAACACCCTTCATTGACAGGTTGAAGTACTGTCCATGGTCTTGTGGTGTGGGAAGAGATTATCATTGGCTCATGAACTGGTTCTCCAGCGGTTTATCAAGGGAGTGGTTAACCTCAGACCACCGGTTGTCCATAGATACCCTACATGGGATTTATCTAAAGTACTCCAGGCCCTGACATCAGCACCTTTTGAATCCTTATGGACAGTGACTTTACGGTTCTTAACATTCAAGGTTGTGTTTTTGGTGACTATCACCTCCACTAGAAGCATTTCCAAACTGGCAGCTTTTTCAGTCTGACAGCATTTGTGCATTTTCCATCCTAATAGGGTAGTCCTCCAGATGGATCCCTCCTTCATCCCTAAAATAAACTCCAGATTCCATAGGGCCCAGGAGGTTATCTTGCCTGATTTCTGCCCAGGACCTTCCAATGCCCTGGAGCGCAGATGGCACACTTTGGATGTTAGGAGGGCTCTTAAGATTTATATCAAGAGGACATCCAACCCTTGTTGGACAGAAGCATTCTTTGTGTCTTTCCATCCCTCTTCTATAAGTGCCAAGGTGACCCCATCTACCATAGGCTGTTAGCTGTGGGCTTGCATTGCAATGGCCTATCATGTCCAGACCTTACCAAACCCTAGGGGGATAACGGCCCATTCCACTCTGCAGCATGGGCAATGCAGGCCTTTATTGAGGACATCTGTAGAGCCGCCACCTGGGCTTCCCCCTCACTCTTTATTCGTCATTACAAGGTTGATAACTATACTTTGGCTGAGGCATCATTTGGGCGAAGGGTGTAACAATGTGTACATGGGGAGGCTACAGGTTCTGGCCAAGCAGCTTCCCACCCGTGATTGGGGAAGGCTTTGGTAAGTCCCATTCTTGGCCACTCCTGGGAGCTTGCAGGAGAATGGGCATTGGTCCTACCATGATACACCCTTTCTCTGCATCATCCCAGGAGTGGCCCGTGGTCACTGCTGGGACGACCCTGCTTTTTCATTTGGCCCGTGGTCTGGAAACTAATGCTTGCGTGGTTTGAGTTGTCTTTACAGCTATGTCCTCAGTGAAACTGGGGCAGGAAGCTGGATGAAGGAGGTGTGGCTAAAAGAAACAGACAGCTCGGTCTCAACAGGAAACAGACAGTTCAACCCATTCTTGGCTACTCCTGGAACGACGCAGAGAAAGGGCGTATCATGGTAGGACCAACGCCCATTTTCTACTAGGATCTCATTTTATCAAGCTGGACCCATCAGTCACCTCACTATCTATGAACCTATATGTTAAACCCAGCTTAAGATATAATGATAGCTGTCAGATTCATTCCTAAGAATGTCAAATATTTGTTTTTTCATGGAGTAACCTTCCAAATCTGGTCCTAAATTGTCAAGCAACACCATTCCAAATTGGCCTCCAAAAGATCATGTATCTGATTCACTCATATATGCTGTTTACTCAGCATTGCTATGACACGAACATTGAATCTCTTAAAAATCTCTTAAAGCTCTTTAATGTTAATGTTAAAGTTGGATGTGTAAGGCTTGAGAATTAGATCATGGTCAGATTATTTTTGGGAGATAAGTATAGATTCTCCTTCTTCTTCAACTCTAACTTAAGCCTTATCCCAACCCATTATTATTATTTAGTGTATGATGAGAACATGATGGAAGAGAAATAAACATATAATAAACATAATTATATGTAATTATATATCCATATAATTATAAGTAAAACTTCTATGCAGTGCAATGGCTTCAGAACTGGATGTCCAATTCAGCTATCCAGACAATCTTCTCTGGCATTGTTTCATGCAGATCTTATAGGGAATCAGAGAATACACGTCATGGGCAATCTTGCACAATATGTTTAATAGTTTGCAGCATCACAGTTGCAACAAGGGGAATCTTTCCAACCCCATCAATACAGGGTAGAGGCACTTCTTCCAGTATCATACCTAGTTTTGTTCAATTTCAATCAGACAAAGCAAGGCAGGTGAAAATCAGGTGGTTTGGTAGAGAGATCACTAATGGTCAGGATATAAGAAAGTACCTTGGACCTTTCCTCCCTCTAGGCATTCTTAGGATTAAACTGAATAGATGTTAAGTGTTTTCCAAGCTGGCCTACAGGATTTCAATCTTGTGATGGGCTGTGCATTGACTTGGTGAATAGGGCGGGCATTGTTCAGCATCCTTGACCATAGGCAAATGAAAGCTTGTTGTCTTCTAATGTGGAGTGGTGTGTTATTGCTAAGTACTTGTAACCTGTGCATGGGAATGAGATGCAATGAGTCAGAGATGATATGCATTGTCTTGCAGAGTTGGACATTGACCATTTGGGTGTGGGTGCTGTTAAGCCATATGCTGGCAGAATATTCAGCTGTGCAATAAAGCAAAACCAAGGTTACTTACCCCAACCCATCACTTCATCTCTCAACTCATCTCAAAGGAGTTTATTTCACTTCTTTGTATCATATCCCTTTTCATTTTCTTAAATATCTTTTTATATTTACACATAATGATAGTTGGTATTCAGGATTTGTATTCTGCTTTAGCTTATTTTATCTTGTTTTGATTAAGTAGCATCTTATAATTTACTTTCAAAATACAAAGCGGGCAGAATGAGGAATAAACTGAATATATTAGAGGGCCAAAGTACTTTTGTAAAATTATGCCAAACCAAAGCAAGTATCAGTGCTTTTTGTACATCAGGAAGATAGATAATTTGATAGGAAAATTCCTAGGTAATGTCAAGAGAGTCTGAATTTAATGTAACAAAGGGTCCTTTTTAAAAACAATTTCTAAAATATAGCTTTATTGATCATTTTTATCTATTAATAAGCCCTGCAGGCATTTAATTGTCTTTATTATTTTTATTCTTAGGCTGTTTAAAAATCTGAAATCAATCCCTTCAATTCTTGTTTCACTATGTTTAGTCAAAATACTGGAAAATGTAGAACATTCCATTTCTGGGAGTACCCATTCCTAGGTTTAGGAATATATTTTCACACACAATCGAGACTTCTCTACCAGTGAGTGAATCTTGCTCCTTTATCAATTCCTGAAATGTAGCATATGCATAAGCATTAATTGTTCAGCAGGGTTTTTAAAATAAAGAGTTACTGCAGCTATTAGAATTAATGTACAATGCTTATTGTGCAGTTCCATAATGAAATTATTTCTCAAAGCGTTCAGAATTTGTCTGAGACCAGTATTTAGGAGGAATTCTCAAATTAAGGGGAAATCCTTATTATTTCTATACTGCTTGAATTCAGACACAAATTCTAGTATATGAAAATAGTACATGAACAAATAAGAGAAAAGTTTGTAAATCACTATGAATTATCTGAATTATATAATTTAATGCGTAACAAATCAATACAACTTTCCAACCCACTTGTCCTTAAAAACAAAACCTTTTCAAGGTTTCTCAAAAGTTAGCATTTTTAATTATTGGATAGAATAAATAGTCCAAGGATTAACATATCTTTTGACAGAGTTCAGTCTGTCTGAACTCTGTCAAAAGATATATTAAATAAAGCTGAATAAAACTTTAAATAAAGCTACTCACAAATTATTTCCTTATTCATCTGATTAGGATTCTATCAGATAGACCAAATACCTAGAAATGCTTTTAAAGGGGTCCTGTTTCACCAATCTGGGCCCATCAGTAGCTTTTATACATGCAGTCACAGAATCTAAATTTTTGTCAGTTCTTACTGACAAACAGTAGTTTGTTCTGGATGGGTTGCACTATCCCATTTAGACCCTCTTCACAACCTAAGGGTTCTCCTGAAATCACATATCCTGCTCGATGAGCAGGTGGTGGATGTGAGTAGGACAATTTTTTCAAAGCTCCATTTTGTGCACTAGCTGTGACCTTTCTTGAATCATGACTTTCTGCTCCCTATTAGACCCGGTCTCATGTCTCATCTGGACTATTGCAATAAGGCTGTCTTTGAAATCCATTTGGAACAGCTTGTACAAACTGCAGCAGCGAGAGAAGTCTTTGGGGGCCCCTAGATGACTTATATTACACCTCTGCTCTGCGAACTTCACTGGCTATCAATCTGCCTTTGAATGCAGTTCAAGGTGTTAGATATGATTTTTAAAGCTCTTAATGGCATATGTCCAAACTACCTGATGAACTGCCTTATCCACCAGGACAAGACCATCTTACTCATGTCGGCAGAGAGGGCCTACTTCAGATTCCATTGGTCAAAGAACTCTGAATATTGGGATTCAAAAGAAGATCCTTCTCTGCTGCAGCTCCCGTTCTTTGGAACACCTTACCGTCCAGGATAAGATAAGATTAATAAGGATAAGATCTGACCCCATCCTCCTATGTTTCTGCAAGAGCCTGAAGACCTGACATTGCAGTTGGCCAGAGGACCAAATGGAAAAGTTCCACACAGGAGATGATTGCTGGACTGATGGCAGACACCCCCTCCCTCCTTGCTGTCTACTCTCCACTTTTTTGTTATTGTATTAACATATTCTTGTTATGTTCTTTTTATTGTTTATTTTATTGTACTATTATTTTATTTCTGTTCTGTTTACACTTTTTTCATTTCTTCCTATTTATTGTTGTAAACTGCTTTACAGCAAGATGGAGAGCAAATAAATTTAACAAATAAAGAAATGTTTTTGTTTTGTTTTTGTTTTGTTTGCTTTTAACAAGATTTATTCTTATATTATAGACAGCACCACTCTTGTGGTGTTAACAGGATAACTTCAGCGAAAGAAGGTGAATGAATATGGAATATTCTTAAACCAATGTACTTCACATGAATAAGTTATGTATGAAATTATGTTATGTATGAAAAAAATGATAAAATTGAATACTGAATGAAAATAGTTGCAACTTTATAAAGTAAATTAGACCTTATTGAAAATCGTATTTTTTTAAAAAGCACTGTCCTATGTGGTATAATTTATCTCCAATTAAACTTTAATTTTTTTACCGTTTTAATCTTGAAGTCAACGTTCTGACTGATGAACCCAACCAAAGCAAGCATGGCTGAGACGATCCACTCTCTTGATGCAAAACTTTATTCAGTACATCTTATTGGCAAAGATGAGGGCAAAACCAGATCTATCTGTTTCCCACACAAACCCATATAATTAAGCTTTAGGTCTTCCTTCCCCTCTATTAGACCAGGTCACATTGTCCAATGGAGACTTCTGGTATTTTTGGCTCTGGTTAACATCTGCTGAAATGTCCTTGATTCCCATGGTTGGCATCTTGATATTTGGAGCTTAGTTCTATCTTTCCCTTCCCTCCCCCATAGTTCATTGGCAGGTTGAGAAACAGTTTTGTAACAGCAAAAATACCATTTGAAGCTTGACACAGAACTGGTGGCTGCCTAGGAAAGGGTGGCCCTGGCGCTTTGGACCTTGTCGTGCCTTTGCGGCCTCTGACCCGATGCCAATCCCAATTAGCTCCCTCGTTTTCAGAGGAGCTGAGGGAGATGAAGCGCCGGAAAAGATGCCTGGAGAGTGATTGGAGGGCCAGCCATTCCGAATCTGACCGAACACTGGTGATATCTCATATTAAGACTTACCTAGTGGCAATAAAAGCAGAAAAATCAAACTATTTTTCTGCTCTTATTGCATCTGCAGAGAACCGTCCAGCCGCCCTGTTTAGGGTGACCCGCCCCCTCCTTCATATGGAAGCGTGGGAAGACCCCTTGCAGGATAGGGCTGAGGATTTTGTGCAATTCCTGCATGACAAAATCGCTCAGATTCAGGAAGGCTTGGACTCTGATTGGGTGGGTCCAGAGCGGGTGATGGAGGTGGGTCTTGAGAATGTTATCTGGGAGGAGTTTGACTCTGTGACTCCCAAGGACGTGGACAGGATTCTGGGTAGGTTGAGCTCTGTCACATGTTTATTGGACCCGTGTCCCTCCCGGTTGGTGCTAGCCTCCCGGGCGGTTACACAAGGCTGGCTCCAGAAGATTATGAATGCTTCCTTGAGTGAGGGTTTCCTCCCCTCCTCCCTGAAAGAGGCAGTGGTGAGGACCCTCCTCAAGAAGCCCTCTCTGGACCCGGCTGTTGAAGCGTGAATCAGCTTCATCCCCCCCCCCCCGGGAAACTGTAAATTAATTAGAGGTGATTGAATCTTGTTTTCCATGGTGTATACCCACAAAGAAAGTAAACCCAAATGTATTATTCTTAAAAAACATTTATTGTAAAAGTAAAAAATAACCTAGCTAATTACATCTTGCTGGTAGTTTATCAGCAGCTGGACAAAAAAAATAAAGTCAGTTAGAAAAGAAAAGAAAGAATGTAAACATGCGCAGTAGCTTCAAAAATCACAGGACAGTGTTATCTTAGAGATAACATTCTCTGGCAAGGCTACCGTAATGTTCAGAATGGAAGCTCAGCTGACAAATACAAAATAACGCAGTGACAACTCTTCTTTTGTCAGTTGAGCAGACATCAGGTATAACCACCAATTAAGGCACATCTTCTTATGCAGATACTCGTGCTGAGCTGCTGGAAGTGGTTTGTTGAGCATATCAGCAATCTGAACATGTGTAGACGCATACTGCAATTTTACAAAACCTTGTTTCACTAATTGTTTGATATTTTTATAATGGATGTCAATGTGTCTGGACCTAGAACCCGTGAAACGTGAGTCAGAAATATAAACCACTGATTCATTGTCTTCCATCATGGTGATCAGTCAGATCGGTTGTGTCCAGATATCTGTGACTAAAGCATCAAACCACGTTAGAGAATTACATGCATCTGAAACACAAGCATATTCAGCTTCAGTAGATGAACAAGAAACAATTCTGTTTTTGCACATGCCAGTAAACAGGACATCCATTTAATAACATCATATAACCTGAAGTACTTTTACATGATTTCTTATCACTCACCCAATCAGAATCAGCATAACAACATAATTCTGCATAATCAGTATGTGTTGGTTCTAACAATAACTTCATGTTTTAGTGTGCTTTAGGTATTTCAATAATTTCTTAACACATGCCCAATGAAACTGTTTTGCCTTACCTACCTGTCGAGACAAGAAATTAACACTAAGTGCAATGTCGGGTCTAGCCCAACTAGAAATATACAACAGTGACCCAATAACTGAACGATAAAGTGTTTGGTCCTCGAATTCAGGACTTGATTCATGTGCCAAGTTGTGAAAATATGTTTGTATGGGTATGTGTCCTGTATTAGCATCTTTCATGTTGCAATGATGCAAAATTTGCTCAATTTTATCCTCTTGTGAAAGACCAAACCCCTTCTGTGTTTTGACAATCTGAACACCTAAATAATTGTTAACATGACCTAAAGATTTCAATGTGAAGTATCTCTGCAAAGTTTTAGCAAAATTCTCACTCATCTGCTTATTTGAACCAATATAAACAATAGCATCAACATAAACAAGAACTATCTCATATCTATTATCAGATCTTTTCGTGAACACACATTCATCGGTTTCGGACTTAATAAAGCCCATTGAATTTAGTTTGTCAGTAAGACATAAGTATCACATTAAACCAGACTGTTTCAGACCATAAAGATTTTTGTTTAGAAACCAGTTATCTCCTTCTTGCTGTTGGAACCCTGGAGGACCTTTTACATAGATCTCCTCATCTAGGTCAGCATGTAGATAAGCCGTGTCAACATTGAACTGGAAAGCTTCTAAACCAAGGATAGTTGCGGTGGCTAAAGCAATTTTTATACTTTCAGTCCGAACTGTTGGTGAGTAGGTATTTGTGTAGTCCTCAGGATAACGTTGAGCGAAACCCTGAGCTACAAGTCTGGCCTTGTACAATGACTCACCATTTGGCTTCTTTTTGATTCTGTAGACACATCGAGTGCCAATGACTTTTTTATTTGCTGGAGGGTGGAGCCTCCACCCACAATGAGGCTCCACCCATTGTGGTTGGAGACAGCAGCCAATGTGGGTAATCCTCATCCAATCAGTCTGAAGGACTGAGTCTATCCATAAGCTTAAATACCGCCCTTGTTGCCAGGTAGACCAGCTTTTGACTCAGTCCTTCAGTCAGGACTGGCATGTGGTTTCTAGCTCTGTCTAATTTCTATATTAATCTCCTTACTGCTTGGAATTTTTGGTATTATTCTACTCTGGACTGCTTGACTTCGATTTCTGCTTTATCCTCTGGACTTTGGTTACCTTGGACTTGGTTGTGAGTTACTCATTTGTTGCTGGGAATCTGCCCTATTCCCTCACAGATTCCTCCCTTGGGGGGGGGGAATTCCCTTTCATCTTGTTTTACTTGCTGGCACAGTTGCCCTTTGCTCCCTCAATATTATCGATCTGCAGCTGTTTTGGGACGGTTTTCCATAGCGTTTCTGTTTCAACCCTTTGACATTAATTTTGGCTATTTTTCGCACCGTTTGAGTGGTGGTGGCCATTTTGGGTGCCATTTGACTCGTTGGAGCGGCACTACCTCGTTTACTGTGAAATCGCCCTGAACTGCCTCGTTTTCCAGGATCGCTGCCCTACTTAAAGTCCTGCTGCCTGGATCTTTGTTTCTGCACCCCTCTACTGCTATTTAATATTTGCAAAGTTGTGCTCGGCTCTTGGTTGCATGGGCAGCTTGCTATACTGCCGACGATCAGCTGGGCTGCCTTCCGGCATATTTTTTGACTGTTTACTAATTGCTTGGTCTGTCTGGCTGCTTTGCTGACTGAAACAAAGGACTTTGGACCTGGGGCTAGTGGAGACTGTAGCTCTCCTGTGACTGACCTTCAAAGAGGCTTATTGTTATTGCTATTCACAGCGTGCGGCCGCCATTTTGTTTATTTACTGACAGGCGAGGCAGCCATTTTGTGGAGTTTCCGCGCTCCCTTTGCCTTATTGCTGTTACTTATAATCTGCAACCACCTTTTGTGGAGTTTCTGTGCTCCCCAATACTCCAGTCATTGTCTGCTGTGCACCCATTATCAACATGCCAAAAGCTGTGACAAAATCTAAGCATGGTCGGAGGCTGTAGCTTCAGATACGTGTCAGTCAGATGTTTTATCTGCAACCCTGCCTGAGCCCACCCAGGCCTCTTCTGACATTCGGCCTCAGGCATTAGCCCCGCATTCCCATCACAAAGGTCACACAAATAAAAAGCATGGCGGTACTTCCTCCAAGGCGGAAAAGCGTCGAGATAAAGTCCTCACCAAACTTTGTAACAAGGCGAGCGCTAATCTGCTCTCATCTACGGGAGTGACACCTGCGATGACTGAGGTGGTAGAGGTGATTCAGGATCCACGTCCTGCAACCCTGGACCAACTATCTCTTTGGGACTGCCCGATTGCGATTTCCACTTCAGATTTGTGGGGCGCTGCACCATCTACCACTGCTGTTGTTCCTCCTTCGGTGGTGCCTCAGGCTGCAACCATCCCTGATTCAGTTCCTGTTCCTGCACCTGACTCCTTGCCTTGGCAGTTATCTCCTGAGCATTTACAAAAGCTTATTGATGCTGCGGTGCAGAAATCTCTGGCGGCTAGATCTCGCCACTCGAGTATGGCCAGCTCGGTGAGGTCGGTCTCCCCTGAGAGGTGCTACACTTCGGAACCGGTGGTCACCAGGGTTCATTCATCTCCTTTGGCCTCTCAAGCCACTCAACCTTCTAACCTTTCGGATGTTGAGGATGAAGGGTCTGGCTTATCAGATGACAAGGATCTTCCTCCAGATCAACCAGTCATCTCTGGCTTATTCCCGCAAGCTTTATTTAAATCCTTGCTATTTAAAGCCATTAACATGGCTCACTTGTCTTCCCTGGTGGCTCCTCCTACTGTCTCCGCACCACCGGGAATTTTGGACCCAATGTTCGCAGAGCCGGCCAAACCAGTCACGACCATTCCTGCTCCCCCTCTATTTTTAGACACTGTCAAATGGCAGTGGGCTTCGCCTAGCTCGGCTCCTCTCCCTTCCTCAAATGACAGGAAGAACTTCAATGTAGCACCCGATCAGGAATTGCTTCTCCAACTTCCATCGATTGATGCTTCCGTGGCTGCACTTCTCCCTAACGCCAATGTCCCTGGCGATCCGGATGAGGGGTTGAGACCTGATGAATGACGTACTGACCTCGTTCTCCAGAGGGCTCATCAGGGGGCAGCATGGGCGATTAAGGCTTCTTCCATGGCATCCTTTTTCAATTGTACCACCCTGCTGTGGCTCCGCCAGCTACAAGAGAAGCTTTCCCCTGAGGACTCCCGGATCAAACAGGACCTTAATAAGATTGTGGCAGCGGTCCAATTTCAGCGGACTCCACCTTGAATGCCGCCCGTTTTGCCGCTAAGTCTTTGGCCTCATTGGTAGCTGCTCATCGTTTCGTCTGGCTCCGTCACTGGCAGGCGGACACCAGACACAAGTAGCGGTTGGCTTCCATTCCCTTTGGGGGGGGCATTTGTTTGGGCATGCATTGGAGCCATTCTTGACCAAGACGCGTGACAAAAGGAAGGTTTTGGTGCCTATTTTCCGTAGGGGGGAATCTCGTTACTCTCCTTATCCTGCATGACCTCAATCTCGTGCTGCTGATGGTGGGGTTCCTTCCTCTTCCTCCTCCTTTTTACCTCCGTCATGCCCATACAATAATTTTGGCAGGCCCTGTGGATCCCACGATAGGATGTCCCAGGGTAAACCCTTTATGTCTAAACGGCCCTTTCAGAGCCGAGGAGGTCATTCCTACCAGCGCCGTCACTAGCTGCATCTCTGATCCTCCCATTGGTGGCAGATTGGCCCTCTTCGCCGCTATCTGGGAGAAATCCATCTCTGACAAATGGGTCCTGGCCACTTTACGATCTGGGTTGGCCATTGAATTTCTTTCCCCTCCCCTGAACACCTTTGTCTGCTGTCCGCTTTCTTGAAACTCTGAAAGGAGGGCGTTAATGGACACTGTGGTTCAGCATCTCCTTTTGATCAAGGCTATCCAACCTGTCCCTTCTGACCAAATTGGGACAGGATTCTATTCTCGGGTCTTTCTGGTGCCTAAGTCCTTGGGGGGGGGGGGTGGAGACCCACTCTGGACCTAAAGAGGTTAAACCAGAACGTCGTGTACCAAAAATTTAAGATGCAGACACTCAAATCCATTCTTGACAGCGTTAGGAGGGGCAATCTCCTTTCTTCTATCGATCTTACTGAGGCCTATTTGCACATCCCTAGTCTCCCGTCTCACAGACATTATTTGCGGTTTTGTTATGGGGGGGTGCATTATCAATATCGGGCTTTGCCCTTCGGGCTTTGGTCCGCCCCCCGCACCTTTACTAAGGTGTTGGTGGCCTTGGCCGCTTACCTCAGGCTGTCCTCGATTAGGCTCCTTTGTTATTTAGATATTTTAATTTTGTTTTCTTCCTCTCACCAAGCTGCCCTTGATATTCAGTTTACTCTGAAAACATTAGCTGCCCATGGCTTTTCCATTTAACATGGAAAAAAGTCATCTGGTCCCTTCTACTTCCCTAGTTCATTTGGGGGCCCTAATTGACTCGCTGCAGGGTAAAGTTTTCCTCTCTCCAGAGCGTCAGTATAGCTTGAGGGATTTGGTAGTTAAGGTCGAGGGATCTCGGAAGGCCTCCCCGTATATTCTTTCCCAACTCTTGGGAAAAATGATATTGGCCATAGCCATTATTCCTTGGGTGCAACTCCACGCCCGGGAGCTCCAATGGTTTCTTTTGCCTTTACAGAAGGAGGGCAGAGGCACCTCATCCAGGCAGATCCTGCTTCCACCAGCAGTTCGCAGATCCCTTCAGTGGTGGCGGTCCCCGGCCCTTGCAGCAGGTTCCCTTTTCCTCGAGCCCCAGAGGGTGATGGTGACAACTGATGCCAGCCTCCGCAGCTGGGGGCGCATTATCAGAGTCAGCTAACCCAAGGTGTGTGGAACGAGGTGGATGCTTGTCACCCCATCAACTGGCTAGAGCTGCAAGCCATCTTCCTGGATCTCAGAGCTTTCCGTCATCTGCTATCTGACGCCCATGTCCTTGTGTTGACGGACAACATAAAGCGCATCTGAACAAACTGGGGGGCACCCAGTCGAAGTCCCTATTGTCAGTGGCCTTAAAAATCGGCCTCTGGGCGGAATGTCACCTCGGATCTATCCGAGCGGAACATATTTCGGGTGTCGACAACATGCAGGCGGACTGGCTGAGCTGACAACAGGTGGACAATGTGGAGTGGCGGCTCCACCCATGAATCTTCAAGACCTGGCTCTTCAGTTCGGGACACCAGTGGTGGACCTCTTTGCGACTCGAGCAAACACTCAGTTGCCTCGCTTCTTCACCCGGTTCCCAGAATCTCAGGTGGAAGCCGTTGACGCCCTCTGAGCTCCTTGGCCACAAGGCCTCCTATATGCCTTTGCACCTGCATCCCTACTCCCCAGAGTGATCCACAAGCTCTTGGACGAACGGGCGGAGGTGATCCTCCTGGCCCCCCACTGACCACACAGGGCATGGTTTGTGGACTTGGTTTCTCTTTCTGTCGCCCCCTTCTGGCACATCCCGACCACAGCGGATACTCTGACGCAGGGGGCATTGAACCACCCGGACCTTGCGTGGCTCAATCTGACCACTTGGCGGTTGAGCGGCTCTCCTTGAGCATGGCTAACATTCCAGGCGATGTTATACAAACAATCCAGGCCTCCCGTCGCCCTTCAACTAACAGAATCTATTCTGCCACCTGGCGGGCCTTCTGTTCTTGGTGTGACAGGAATGGCGTACCGGTCTTACAGCCTTCGATTGTGGACGTCCTGCAACAAGGTTTTTCTGACAGCCTCTCACCTAACACGCTATGGCGCCAGGTTGCAGCCATCTCTTCAGTACTTACCTGTGGATCCCTCTCATCATTAGCGCAACATCCTCTAATCCAGCGCTTCCTCTGCAGTGCTACTAACTTGTCTCCCTCTGTTTTGCACTGCTATCCTACCTGGGATCTGCCGTTGGTCTAGAATCCCTTATGGGGCCTCCCTACGAACTCCTGCGAACGGATTCTCTGCGGTTACTGTCATGTAAAGTTGCTTTCTTGGTGGCTATCACTTTGGCTCGTCGCATCTCGGCGGTGGCTGCCCTGTCCACCAGGGCAGATCTCTGCGACTTCCACGCTGATCGTCATCCTCCACCTGGATCCTACCTTCCTGCCAAAGATCAACTCCGTGTTTCATCGCTCTCAAGAGCTTATCCTCCCAAATTTCTGCCCACCACCCTCTCATCCTCGCGAACGTCGTTGGCACACCTTGGACGCCAGACGTGCTATTCGCATCTACATTAAATGCACAGCTATGTTCCGGAAATCAGAGGCTTTGTTCATCTCTTTTCTTCCTGTCTCTTTGGGTCTTAAGGTGTTGTCGTCCATTTCAGCCTGCATTGCCTCATATCACTTCTCTTGCTCTGAGTCAGGAAGATGCTTGATTTGTGTGAACTTATCAGGAGGAAGTGTAACATTACAAATCAAAGGCAAGGGTGCTTTTGTCAGTTGCCACGAATATCACTGTGGAGGGATTCCCTTTGTGGCCCTCTTGGAACACCTTAGAACAGCCGTGCATTCTTCTTCCATTTCATCCTTGTCTTCATCATTGTCGCTAGCGTCAACATCCGCGGCTTGCCAAGACAGAACATCAGACTGAGAAGAACTAGTGAATGGAATATTTGCCTGTGAATCTTGGTCATCAGGCTGCAAGAAATCAGCAGTATCATCTCTAGGAAAATAAACTCCAGGATCATTGGAATGAATCCTGGACCAGTCAGCATTTTCCTCAAAATTGGCAGATTGGGAAATCACTATTACATGTTTAGAGTCAATACATTTGCTCCACTTTGAGTTGTCATCAATACCCTCTTCTCTCTGGGCCTGTGCTCTCCTCTTTTGGAGTCTGTATATTTGCCTGTGTTTGCGGTTTAAACTTTGGCTTTATGTAATAAACACCACCAATTAACATGGTTTCAGCAACAATATCTCCATTTTTAACTATGTAACTTTTTCGAGGTGGTGGACCTTTTAATCCTCTAGACAAGTGACTCTGACTAAGCAAACTACTATTTGCTGTTGGTATATAATAAACATCAGGAATGACTTCCGCTTGGCGCCGCGATCCTCGCTGATGACCTCTTGTTAGGTCGCCGGCTTTGAACTCCGTTAAACCGCCTTTGACAGCGAAAAACAGCTGTCTGGCAGTTTTGCAACCCTCTCTCCGGGAAAAGGGAAGAGGCAGAGAGATTCCCGGCAGGTAGAGCCGCCAAAAAAGCCCCTGGAATTAAGTACAGGGGCTTGAAAGGTGGGCTCCCCAGGGGAAAGACTCCGGACTCAAAGCGCTGCTGCATAAGCAGCATTAGAGGGACGCGACCAGCTCTGCAAGCAAATTGAAAGATTAAGTGATCTCGGCAGCAGACGGAGTGGAGCAGGAGAGCTTGCAACAAAGTTACAGAGCTTAACTCCTGTGTACCTTGGTTTGAATGAGCCTAATTGAAAGAGGAAGTATCCAATTAAGAGTATCGGGACTGTGCTGAGAAGAGAAAGTGAGTACTGAAAAGGACTTTTTTTTCTATTCTTAAAGAGAAACTAAGCTGCCAGAAGAGAGTAACCTGGGAAAGATATTGAAAGCAGCAATTTAAAATAATTTGGACTGAATTTAGAGACATTTAAGGCTAAGTAATTGCAAATTGGGGTGAAGAGGAAAAAAGTTTTTTTGAAACTAAAATGGCTTCTAAACAAACTAAGCCAGCATCAGCCAAAGCAGGAGGGGCTTCTCCTTCAGTTTCTACTGTGACTCAAAAGACACAACTTCCGGGGGAGGTCACAAGCAAAGAGGACTTTATGAGTGAGCTTAAGGAGTTTATAACGCAAATTGCGATTGCCCAAACAGCAAAAATAGAAGAAAAAATAGAAGAGAGAATGGGGAAATTTGAGGAGGATTTAAAAGATGTAAAAGAAATCAGAAATGAAATTAAAAAGACTGTTGAAGAGAAACATGATGAAATAAGAGAAGATATTTTGTTGGCTGTTTCTGGTTTGTCTAAAATTCTTGTGCAGCTTGATGAAAGAGTGGAAGAAATCAGTGAGGTTACTCAAGATTTGGAGGATAAGATGGGAGAATTCCAGACCAAATCGGAGAGGATGGAAGGTGATATTACTATGATGCAATACAGGTCAATGGAGTTCGCCCTGAGGCTGAGAGGGTTGAAGGAAGATGGACGGGAGAACTTAAGAGACAAATGTGCTGAAGTGATTGCCTCAGTGGTTGGAAGGAAAAAGGATGAAATAATTGGTCACCTGAATAAAGTCTACAAAGTTAACTCATGGATTGCAAGAAATAGAAATTTGCCAAGAGATGTTGTGATTTATTTTACTGAGAGAAGAATTAGAAATGATGTACTGCAAGCTTCTTACAATAATAAAGTACAAGTGTCTGGGCAGGAAATTAAGGTGCTGAAAGAGATTCCTCCTAAAATGCTCAGAGATAGAAAGAATTTTGGTTTTTTAGTGGATGAACTAAGAAGACAACAAATAGTGTACAGATGGGATGTACCAGTAGGCATAATAGTGGATTATGCTGGAGAGAGGTATCGAATGAATACCGTTGAGAAAGCAAGAGAATTTTATCGTAGTATGCTGAAAATGGAAAACACCCCTAAAGATAATAAAAAAGCAGGAAAAGGAAAGCAACAGTCTTTAACATATGCTGAGGCAGTGGTTGGAGAATCTAAGAATCAAGATGACCAGAACCAATCGGATCCAACATCACTTCCTTTTCCTTTAAGTCAACTGGAAGGACCATTGGAATTTGCAAAACTGGAGCAACCAAGGGCACAACGTGTGACAAGATCAACTACTAAACAACAACAACAACAACAACAACAACAACAACAACTGGATACAAAATCAGAAGCTGTGGGGGGGGGGGGGGCAAGACCGAAGATCAAGGTTAAAGAGGATCTTCAAAATATGTTCCATGTGCTTCAGTCTCGCAAAGATGTCAGTTAAATTTTTGTCTTGGAATGTCAATGGTTTGAATTCACCACAAAAGAGAAAGAAAATATATCATTATTTGAAACAATTTAATAACGATGTTGTATGCTTACAAGAGACACATATTAAATTATCAGATCAGAAATATTTAATTAATGCTAAATTAGGGACTCATTTTGTGGCATCATCTTTGGAAAAGAGAAATGGAATAGTGGTATATATAAAAAAGAACATAACAGCAAATTTGGTAGAGGCGGATGATCAAGGAAGATATATAGCAATTGAAATGAGGACTCAAAATGGAACAATGCTTTTGATTGCAATTTATGCACCGAAACAGCAACAAGAAAATTTTTATAAATTTTTACATATCAAAATATCACAATGGGATTACAAATCAATTATTTTGATGGGTGATTGGAATGGAGTAATTGATATTTCTAAGGATAAGAAGACTATATCTAAAGTTGCCTCGCGTGCCAAATTACCCAAACCTTTTTCTGAAATTATGGATGATTTAGAATTAAGGGATGTTTGGAGAGAATTGAATCCAGATGAAAAAGATTTTACTTTTTTCTCTGATAGACATCAATCCTTTTCTAGGATAGATTTTATTTTGTTAACATCTGATTTCCTTTCTAGGGTGAAGAAAGTCAAGATATTTCCAAGAACTCTAGCTGATCATAGTCCAGTTTGGTTGGAATTAGAACAGGAGAGAAAAGAAAGGAGGTCTTGGAGATTAAATGAAAATTTATTTAGATATGAAGAAAATGTTAAAGAACTTAAAAAATATATGAAGGAGCTTTTTGATAATAATATGTATAAAGGTACTTCTATGGAAATGGTTTGGGATGCAAGTAAGGCTTATATGAGAGGAGTGTTGATATACATGAATAATAAATATAGACAAAAGCAGGCAAAGAAACGGAAGGATATTGAGGAAGAAATAAAAAAGAAAGAACAATTGTTAATAGATAATCCAGAAGATAAAAGAGTTAAAGAAGCAATAGGTATATTAAGACAGCAATTTAATATGCTAATGGCCGATCAAGTTGCAACTAATTTACAATATGCCAAACATAATACATTTTGCAATGCTAATAAACCAGGCAGATGGTTAGCCTATATGTTAAGGAAAAAGCAAAGATCACGTATTATTAGTAAGATGGAATATAAAGGCAAAGAAATTTATCAACAAAATTTGATTAAAAAAGCTTTTTTAGAATATTATGCAAAATTATATGCAGGAGATTTGATACAAGGTCAAGATATAGATAGATATCTTAAAGAGGTTGATATCCAGGAATTAACCTTGGATCAAAGAGAAGGTTTGAATCAACCAATAAACTCTGAAGAGATTATTTTAGCAATTAAACAGTTAAAAGTAGGTAAAACACTGGGAACGGATGGGTTGACAGCTATTTATTATAAGAACTTGCAGATGGAAATGGTGGAACCGCTTAGGATGCTTTTTAATAAAATTCAATCTGGGGGAGAAACCCCACTCTCATGGAAAACAGCTTTTATATCACTGATTCCTAAAGAGGACCAAAATTGTGTTAAACCTGAAAATTTTAGACCTATCTCACTTTTAAATACTGATTATAAGATTTTTGCTAAAGTATTGGCAAATAGGTTAATGCCAATTATGCAACAAATAATTCATAATGATCAATCAGGGTTTATAAAGGGGAGATATATGAAATACAACTTGAGACAAATAATAAATTTGGTTGAATATTTGGAGAAAAATAATCAGATTCCTGCAGCTTTTTTCTTTTTGGATGCAGAGAAAGCTTTTGATAGATTGAATTGGCAATTTTTATTTAAAATAATAGATAAAATGCAATTTGGAGAGCAATTTATGAGTTCAATTAAAGCAATATATAGGGAACAAAATGCACAAATAATTATTAATGGAAGTTTAACGGATAGTTTTAAGATAGAAAAGGGAACGCAGCAGGGTTGTCCATTGTCTCCCTTATTGTTTGTTTTATCTTTGGAAATTTTGTTGAAAAAGATACGTGAATCTAAAGAATTAAAAGGAATAGTGATTCGACAGCAAGATTATAGGTTGAGGGCTTTTGCAGATGATTTAGTTGTTACACTAACGCAACCTACAGATTCAGTTTCATATATGTTGGAATTGATAGAACAATATGGTAAAGTTTCGGGATTTAAAATAAATCAACATAAGACTAAGATAATGACCAAAAATATGTCTTTTAATCAAAGAGAAGAGCTTCAACAAATATCAGGATTTGAAATAGTTAAAAAGGTTAAATATTTGGGTGTGTTTATTGCTGGGTCAAATACAAAGTTATTTAAAAACAATTATGAAGTCTTATGGCGAAAGGTGCAGAAAGAAATGGAGGATTGGAAAAAGTTACAATTATCTTTATTAGGTAGAATAGCAGCAATTAAAATGAATGTATTATCTAAGTTTTTATTTTTGTTCCAAATGATACCGGTGTTGAAGAAGGATGAACAACTGAGGGAATGGCAAAAAGGTCTTAATACTTTTATATGGTCAGGTAAAAAACCCAGAGTTAAATTAAAAATTATACAAGATATTCGGGAGAGAGGTGGTTTAAAAATGCCAAATTTAAGATTATATTATGAAGCTTCGGTATTAGTTCAGATTAGTGATTGGTTTAATTTAACAGAGGACAGAATTTTGAATTTAGAAGGACATGATTTACTTTATGGATGGCATGCTTATTTATTGTATGAAAAGAAAGTGGATAAAGTTTTTAAAAGTCATATGCTTAGAAATGCCTTGTTGAGAGTCTAGAAGAAATATCAATATAAACTGGATTATAAAATACCTATTTGGGCAAATCCCAGACATGCAATAGAAAATATAAGTATAGAACAAAAGATGGAGGTGATCACATATAAAGAACTTTTATTTAGAGAAAGGGGTAAACTACAACTTAAACCCTTAGAGGTTTTGAAGAAGGAAGGGATAATTTATACCTGGTTTCAATATGGTCAGCTTCAAGCAAGATGGAGGGAGGATCAGAAAACAGGTCTTATGGAAAACGAAGAAAATTTGGTAAAGCAAATCAGGGACCAGGGTATTATGCATATTAAAAGATTATATAATGTATTATTAGAGATAGACTCTGAAACAGAGTTGGTTAAAGATTGTATGATTAAATGGGCTAGAAATTTTCAAGAACCAATAATGATGGAGACATGGGAAAAGATTTGGGTTAGAAATCTTAAATTTACTCAAGCACAAAACCTTAGAGAGAACTTTTATAAGATGTTTTATAGATGGCATTTAGATCCAAAAAAGTTGTCCTGTATGTATTCTAATGTACAAGCTAAATGTTGGCGGTGTGATTGTGAAGATGCAACTTATTTTCATATTTGGTGGACCTGTAAGAAGGTTAAAGCATTTTGGATAAAGATTTGGTGGGTAATGCAAAATATTTTGAAAAAAAGGTTGGAATGTACACCGAAGTTTTTTTTGTTGGGTATTATAAATGAATGTACATTATTGGAGACTAAGTTGATTTTAAATTTAATAACAGCAGCTAGACTGTTGGTTGCACAACACTGGAAAAAAGACTCTTTGCCTACAGTAGAAGAATGGATTGTAAAAGTAATGAACTTAGCTGAGATGGCCAAAATCTCAGCATATTTGAAAGATCATACGCAAGAAAGATTCATTTTGGAGTGGAGGAAATGGATTGACTATGTTCGGAACAAATATCATATAAGAAGACATCAAATTGCGTA
This sequence comes from Masticophis lateralis, assembly GCA_030761175.1. Classification (NCBI taxonomy): domain Eukaryota; kingdom Metazoa; phylum Chordata; class Lepidosauria; order Squamata; family Colubridae; genus Masticophis; species Masticophis lateralis. The sequence continues at coordinate 70,761,956 of JAUDYJ010000004.1, read as the reverse complement.
TGAATGAAGAGGACCTAGAGTTGTAATTTTTTTTTTTTTAATTAGATTGGAGTTAAGATTTTGATAGTGTTTGTAAACTAGAAATTGGATAGGTTAATGGTTGGTTTAAAATTTTTGTTGAAGAAGAGAAACCCTGTATTTCACTCTGGGAAGTCGGGGGGGGAGGGGGGTTGAAGGGGGGGAGGGATGGGGGGGTTAAGGGGGGAAGGGGGGGTTTATATGTTTGTACTTTTATAAAACTTTAAAAAAAAACATTAGGAAGGAATGCATCAAGCTCTTCAACATAAACAGTTCCTTTTCCTCTGACCTGACAAGGATGATTGGAAAAAGAATAAAGTTCATGTAGTTCAGGTTCAGGCTCGTGCATCTCTGTAAAAGGTTCTTTTCTGTAAGTAACATGCAATGCTGCACCACTATCCAAAGTCCACAGAAGTCGTCTGTCATATTCTGGACAAGGTTGTGGATTGTTGGTTAAAGCCAATGTGGCGAGTGGAGCTTGAGGATCACACCTTGGACCATGACGACCTTGTCTTCTGCCTCTACCTCTGCCTCCTCTGGAGTCTGTTCCTCTGGGCTGGTATGTGACGGGAGCTGGAAATCATTGGGGACAATCCTGGGTGGCTTGTTCCACACGATTACAGATGTAGCATCTTGACATCCTTGGAACATACGTCCTTCCTTGGAAGGGACGCCTCGCTGGAGCTCTTGATGCGGGTGGTCCTCTCAAATGTGGAGTGGCTAGCATAACTGCCTCTTCTTCAGTTAAGATTCTGCATACATGATCCACTGTGCGTTGAGCAATGGGCACTTGATTAATCTTTGTAATGGCATCTTTCCATTCATAATTCAATGAGTTAATAATAATGCTGATCATTTGACAATCATCAATATTATAGCCTCTTTCGCCCAAATCCTTTCTCATTCCTTTCATTTTAGTTAAATGTTCTCCAATATATTCACCGGGTTTTAATCTCGAACCATGGACTCAGACAAGAGCAAACATGTAGATTCAATTGAAACAGGATGGTAGCATGTTTCTAATTGGGCCCAAATTTGTTGGGCAGTTGCATCAGGTGGAAAAGTAACCTGCAGTTCAGTATCCATGGACATCAATAATGTTGTGCATGCTCTAGTGTCTAAGTCTCTTATTGCAGGAGTCCATGGGTGGTCAGGAGGGTTAAACACCATGTGATGGGTACCTTCTCTATGGAGTAAAAGTCCAACCTCACTGACCCATGCTTTATAGTTTTGTCCTGAACACTCTAATTTGTTCCAGTGGAACAATAGAAGGTGCTTGTTGAGGAATGTATACCTGAGGTACTGGCTGTGGAAGTAAAGGCATTTGTGGTTGAAGCTGAGGTTGTTGTACTTGAACCTGTGGCTGCTGTAGTCGAACCTGTGGTTGCTGTGGTGGAACCTGTGGTTGCTGTATTCTGGCTGCCACTTGTGCATGAGCTGCCATATTAATGTGACCTGCTGGAGGGACTGGTGCTTGTCTTTGCTGCATTAAACTTTGTTGTGCACCATCTAAATTAGAAATTTGGACAAAAAAATCATCAGCACCACCAGGGGGTGCTAAGAGTTGAGCCTGTGGAGATACGTGTGGCGTTGCAGCCTGAAGACTTGATTGAGTTAGCTTTGCTTCTCTATCCACATCATGTGAAATCTGAGAAGGGACATCACTAGACACATGTGACACGTACACAGTTCTCTGTTCTGATTTGCCTGACACAAAATCCTCCTGGGGTGTGGCTTTGGCTTCAAAGGAGAAGGCAAAATGGAGGACTCAGGAATTTGAAAAAGATGAGAGTCCTGCTTATCTGTCTTAAGTATAGAAACAACCGCTTTTGTCTTGTGCAGCTGTTGTTCTAAAAACTATTTGATCAATATAGCTTTGCACAGCTTTATCATGCATAGTTTCTTCAGGGCTTAAAGGAGTTTCTCTTATCTCTTTGGGTGAAGAAAACCCAGCCGCTTGTGGAATTTTAGGTTTGGCATCAAGCCTTTCAAATTCCTGGGCTTCTTTAGGGATTGCTTGTGAGCATGCAAAATTAGAAGAGGGTGTCACTGACCTCGGTAACAGCACGTCATCTTCAAGATAAGCAGTTCCAACAGCATTTTCCTCGAGCCTGGTTGCAGCAAGTTTAGTTTTAAAAGTTAAAAGTCTCTGTGCAATCCTTTCCACTTCCTCATGAGAGAGATTCAAAAACTCAGCAGACTGTGCCCTGTATTTTGTTTTCTTTTTCTTTTTTAGCATATTTGCAAAAAATAATCAGCATTCCACAGTTGCTGAAAACTAATTGCCTAAACGGTTATCAGTGGAGTAATAGCCAAGGAAAACAATAAATCAAACTGTCGTCTGCTACCATTGTCGAAACATGAATCAGTTTCATCCCCCCCCCCCCCGGGGAAACTGTAAATTAATTAGAGGTGACTGAATCTTGTTTTCCATAGTGTATACCCACAAAGAAAGTAAACCCGAATGTATTATTCTAAAAAAACATATTTATTGTAAAAGTAAAAAACTAGCTAACTACATCTTGCTGGTAGTTTATCAGCAGCTGGACCAAAAAATAAAATAAAAATAAAATCAGTTAGAAAAGCAAAGAAAGAATGTAGACATGCGCAGTAGCTTCAAAAATCACAGGATGGTGTTATCTTAGAGATAACATTCTCGGGCAAGGCTACTGTAATGTTCAGAATTGAAGCTCAGCTGGCAAATACAAAATAACGCAGTGACACCGGCTGTATTAGCAAACTATCGTCCAGTCTCCAACCTTTGCTTTGTGGCAAAGGTTGTTGAGAGTGTGGTGGCGCAACAACTCCCCCGGTACCTGGATGAAGCTGTCTATTTAGATCCGTTCCAGTCGGGCTTCAGGCCAGGATACAGCACGGAAACGGCATTGGTCGCATTGGTTGATGATCTCTGAAGGGCTCGGGACAGGGGTTGTTCCTCTGTCTTAGTCCTATTGGACCTGTCAGTGGCTTTTGATACCATCGACCATGGTATCCTGCTGCGCCAGCTGGAGGGGTTAGGAGTGGGGGGCACCGTGTTGCGGTGGTTCTTCTCCTTCCTCTGTGGTTGGATGCAGTCTGTGTTGGCAGAAGGATAGAGATCAACCTCGAGGTGCCTTATCTATGGGGTGCCGCAAGGGCCAGTCCTCTTGCCCCTTTTGTTCAACATTAATGTGAAGCTGCTGGGGGAGATCCTCCGTGGTTTTGGGGTGAAGTGTCATCTGTACGCTGACGATACTCAGCTGTACATCTCCACCCCAGTCCCTTGATGTGATGTCTCGTTGTCTGGAGGCCATGCAGATTTGGATGGGGAGAAGCTTAGACTCAACCCCTCCAAGACTGAGTGGCTATGGCTCCTGGCATCCTGGTATAGCCAGCTGGTTCCATCACTGGCTATTGGGGGTGAAACTTTAGCCCCCTCAGAGAGGGCTTGCAATCTGGGTTTCCTCCTGGATGCACGGCTGTCTTTAGAAGACCATATGATGGCTGTGGCCAGGAGGCTTTTTATCAGGTTTGTCTGATTTACCAGTTGCGTCCCTTTCTGGACTGGGATGCCCTGCACACAATCACTCACGCCCTCGTCACGTCCAGTTTGGACTACTGTAATGGTGTCTACATGGGGCTCCCCTTGAAGGGCACCCGGAGACTCCAACTGATCCAGAATGCGGCTGTGCGGGTGATTATGGGTGCGACTCAACCCACCCATGAGACACCTCTCCTGTGCGAGCTGCAGTGGCTCCAAGTGGTCTCTGGGTGCGGTTCAAAGTGCTAGTCACCATCTTTAAAGCCCTCCATGGCTTAGGGCCTGGATATCTACGGGATCACCTTCTGCCCCCGTAGTCTCCCACTGACCAACACACTTCCACAGAGAGGGGCTCCTCAGGGTGCCAACAATGTAAAACAATGTAGACTGGCGACCCGCAGGGGGAGAGCCTTCTCTGTGGAGGCGCCCGCCCTCTGGAATGAACCGCCCCCTGGGATATGTATGATTTCTGATCTCCGTACCTTTCGCCGGGCCCTTAAGACCCTGCTATTTCAACAGGCTGGCCTAGCTGAATAAGAATCTGGATGGGGTATTTTAAATTTGTGGGTTTTTAATTGACAGGGCCAAATTTATTTAGTTTGTTTTAAATTGGTTTTTTAAATTTTGTATTGTATATTGTTTTATCATGGCTGTGCAACACACTGAGTCCTTCGGGAGAAGGGCGGTATAAAAATCTAATAAATGAAATGACATGACATGACATGACATGACACTTGAACTTTGTTCATTTTTTGGAAGAGAATACTCGAAATCATTGTAATTGCTTGAGCAAATAAATTTTGATTGAGAGAATGTTATTTTGGAAATAATGTTATAAAGCATGAACCGGACAATAGTATTTAAAAAAGCAATTTAGAAAATACAACAATGCTTAATGTAATCATATAATATTTTTTCAGTGAAATATGGTATAACATTTTTATCATAAGTGCACCTGGATTTATTTCATATGGATAAAAATAATCCTTTTTGGGAAAATAAAGCCATGACATAAAGGTCTCAGGAGTTGTCAATTATAAAAAGTTTCACTTAATAAATCTATGCTATACCATGTTGCAAAGGACTTCAATAAAAATGTGTAACAATTCTGAAACGTTGGGACTTGACTTTTGATTATTTTGTAGGGACTTTTACAGGGATCGAACTACTGAATATTTCTAAATCTATGTCCATAATTTTGAACCTAAAGAACTTTTGGACCTACATAAAATAATTGTTAAACTTTTAGATGGGATTTGATTATAATGAACCAAGGAAACAGTTTGTTCAAATTCAGATATGTTGTGATGAACAAATATATGTTTATCTATTTTTTTAAAATTGATAAAGTAATGTCAAATGCCATTTATATTCCAAGCACATCTTAATTTTATTTCCCTTGGATTTGGCAATGTAATTATCTCAGTTCTGTCAAAAGATATGCGAATCTTTTTTTTTATAAAGTTTTTTTTTTACACAAACAGACAAACAAACATACAATGTATTTTTTCTGAACAGAGTATTGGCCAGTTCACAAATTTAAACAATTTTTTGTCATTTCAACACAATTTATATATTACCTTTTTGCCATAGTATTTATTCTGTCTATTTTTTATAGACCAATATTACCCTTCATCCGAACCTCTAGTCTTAACCAAATTCAATTTTTCCCTTCATCTCTATAATAGACCCCATAAATTTAAAATCTCACTTAATATAATTCCTAGTATTACAATCATTCATTTCTGATCAAAATAATAAACAAAAATGTTTTATACCGTACATTTCTTTAAATCTTATTCCAAATAATACAATCCAACATCTTAATAAAAATCAGTTAGTTATATAGCAATCTTTTCTCTTTATATGATAATAATAAACCAAATTACTTTATACCATTTATTTCCTTGAATCTTATCTCTAATTTTCAATTACTTTGTCAAACATATGTATTTATACCTCTTCAAACAAAATCTTAATCATTTCTACTTTCACCACAATCTGATTAATTCATAATACAATATCATTTCACCTTTTTTCTTTTTTGATTAGGTTCCATTAACTGCAAATATGCAGTTAAAAATATTCCAGTTGTTACAATTTCCCTAATTAAGTTTATTCATATTTCTAAAACTTATCATTATATAAACTCCAACAATGCAATTAAGAATATTCCAATTGTTACAATTTCTCTAATTTTAGGTAAAAATATTGCAACTATTACCATCTCATTTGTCAAATTTATTCATATTTCTAAAACTTATTTCAATTCATTCATACATCCATTTGTTTTCCATTATTTTATATTACTTAATTAGTATCACAATCTCATCTTTTTTCTAACATTCATTACATCTATAAATCTTACTTCAATTCATATTTCAATTCTAAATGTATACAACATATTCCTCTTTCATTTCTTTCTCCCTTTCTCCCTTTCTTTTTTCTTTTTTAAAAAATTAGTGGTTAAAAATAATGAACAAACATAGATACAACAATACAACATACAAAACAAACATGAATTAAGTCTTACGACTTCTTTTTCCAATTTGTCACATCGGTAGACTGTATTTATATTCTTATCTATACATCTATATATTTACGTATAAGACAACATCATAGACTCCATATTACATTAACTATCTTTCTTAATTGGTACCCAATTCTTGTCTGTAAGTTTCGACCTCTCTTTTGTGTCCTTATTTTTATATTCCTTTTTTTTTCTCCAACCAGTTATACCATTTCTGCCATACTAAATAATAGTCTGTTTCATCTTTTGCTGTAATTCTTTTGTAAATCTATCCATTTCTACACATTCCCTAATTTTGGTGATTATTTTGTTTTCCGTTGGTGTGTCTTCATGTTTCCAGTTTTGAGCAAAGACTATTCATGCTGCCGTTAGTATGTGGACCCAGTTTATGGGGGCAATAAGCTGACTTTGTATAAATATACAAAAGTATGAAGGCTATTGCTTAACGCATTGTAAGCCGCCCTGAGTCTCCGGAGAAGGGCGGCATATAAATCAAATTAAAAATAAAATAAAAATTAAAATTAAAAAATGCGGATAATTAGATATTTTATTTCTTTTTCGTAATGGCCTGTAATTATTCCTAGTAAGAAAATTTCCAGTTTCATTTCCAATTTCTGATTTGTGATTTCTTCTATTTGTATCCTTATTGCATGCCAGAATTGTTTTGCCTTCTGGCATGACCACCACATATGATAGTAAGTTCCTTTTTGTGATTTGCACTTCCAGCAAGTTGGGGAGGTATTTGGAAACATTTTTGCTAGGCGCGCAGGTGGGAGGTGCCACCGGTAGAACATTTTATAAATATTCTCTTTGTAGGGTATAGACATTGTCAGTTTATAGTTTACATTCCATAATTTTTCCCATTTGTCCAATTCAATGTTATATCCAAAGTTTTTTGCCCAAATTATCATATTTTCTTTAACCACTTCTTCTAATTTTTATTTTAATAAGTAATTATAAGTTATAGTTATCAATTTATCATCTGTTCCTTGTAAAATTTTATCTAATTCATATGGCTCTTTTTGGAATCCGAATTGTACCAGGTCTGTCTTATACCTGGATTCTATCTGAAAATATGGCCACCAATCAATGTCTATACCCTGTTCCTTCAGTTCTTGTCTCGATTTTAACTCTCCTCTGCTGTTCAACAGTTCTTGATAGGTTTTCATTTTCTCCTTATCCATGGCACTGGGGTAGATCTACGCCTCCATGGTCGATAACCATCCTGGAATTTTATTATAATGTACTTTTCTAATCTCTTGCCATGTTTTATATAGTGCTTCTCTAATAATATGTTGTTGAAAGTATCAGTGGTGTTTATCTTTCCCTTCCCACAAAAATGGGTGCCAACCTCTTTGCAAATCAAAGCCCTCTAATGTTAATATTCTTTTGTTTTTAAGATCTATCCATTCTCTTATCCAAATCAATGATGCCGCTTTATAATACAGTTCCCAATCTGGCAATCCTAATCCTCCTTTCTCTCTTGTATCTTGAAGATGTTTTATTTTAATTCTTGCCTTCTTCCCCTGCCAAATATAGTTTGCAATCAGTTTATTAAAATCTTTGAAAAAAATCTTTTCCTGGCAATATCGGGATTACTTGGAATAAATATAATATTCTAGATAATATGTTCATTTTAATAGATGCAATTTTTCCTAGAAATGATAATTGTAACTTGCTCCATGTTTCCAAATCCTTTGTCATCTGTTTTGTCAATTTGTTATAATTATCTTCTCTAAGTGATGATGCTTTATTAGTAAGCCAGATTCCTAAATATTTTACTTTCTTTGTCATTTGTATTCCTAATTTATCTTCTAATTCTTTTTCCTGCAAATTTGTCAGATTCTTCGTTAATGCTTTTGTTTTCTGTTTATTGATTTTAAGGCCAGCCACTCTTCCAAACTCCTCTATTTTTGCTAACAGTTTGGTTCCTGTTACTGCTGGTTGTTCCAAGACAAACACCACATCATCCGCAAAGGCTTGTAATTTGTACTCCTCTTTTTCGATTCTCAGTCCTCTTATTTCTTTATCTTTCCTAATTTCATTTAGTAGCATTTCTAAGGATATTATAAACAGTAAAGGGGATAGGGGACACCCCTTTCTCACTCTTTTAATATTTCAAATTGTTCTCCATTTATCATAATCTTTGCAGTTTGAGAGGAGTAAATCTTCCTAATAATATTTAAAAATTTGTCACCGAATTCCATGCTTTCCAATTGTAATATAAGAAATTTCCAATTTAGATTATCAAAAGCCTTCTGTGCGTCCAAGAAGATTAAGGCCAGTTGTTTGTCCAAGTTTTTTTCATAATATTCTAGAATGTCAATGATTTGTCTCATATTATTTTTTATTTGTCTTCTTGGAATGAAACCGTTTTGGTTTGGATGGATATATTTGTGGATGATTCTTTTTAGTCTCTGTGTGATAATCAGCGTAAACAATTTATAATCTACATTTAGCAGTGATATTGGCCTGTAATTATTTATTTGTGTGAGATCTGTTTCTTCTTTTGGAATAAGTGTGATGATAGTTTCAGTCCATGATTTGGGGATTGTAGTTTCTAAAACTGCATCGTTAAAAACTTGAAGTAAAATCATCCATTGGATACTGGCATGTTTTGTAAAATTCTGTTGGTATACCATCTGGACCTGGTTTTTGGGGGTTTTGTTTTTTTTCTTGCCTCTATTAGCTTGAGATTTGCTTGAGAGTTATTATTTCCTTTGCCTTATATAAGTTTGCCTCTTTTCTCATCTTCCTATAAACATCTTCTTTTATGGATTTTTTGGTAAATCTAATGTGTACCTCCTTAGGCAATTTTTGCCTGCATGCATAATTTGTGTGAACTCTGTAAATTTCATCCATGTCTCTTCGAATATCTTCTTTATCTCTCTGAGTCACTTCTGCTAATATCCCTGCCATTAATTCTCCTAAATCTTCATCTTTTTGTTCCACTATATTCTGGAACCTGAGTAGAAAAACGCTTTCTCTATCTCTAAATACGTGACTCTTCCATTTCTCTATTGATTGATGTTTGGTTTTGTTCCATCATTTTCATTTTCCTATCCGTTTGTTCCATTTTTACCTCCACTTTTTGGATCCTTTGCTCATTTTTCACGATGTTCTGCTGTATTTTTTCAATCTTATCATCCATTTTCTTGATATTGTCCTTTATTTCTCCCACATCCGTCTTCAAATTTTCATGATTCCTTCTTGTCTCTTCGTGGTTGTTTGCGATGGACTCTTGTGTCTTGATCATTCCTTCTTGTATCATCGCTAACACCGATTGAATGTTTTGTATGTTAAATGTGAAGGTTGTCTTTTCTTTCTCTGTTCCTAACATGGAGTCAATTGATCTTTGCTGCGCAGGGGATGCTGAAAGTGTTGCCTGGTTTGAGGTTGTTTTCTTATTTATCTTAGTTATCGATGTTGAGCCAATGGTTGTCATTTTTACCTTTTGTTTTACTCTTTCCCAAAATTTCATACACTTCTTTACTTTTGAGGTCTTTTGAGGTGTTTATATGTCTATATTAATATAGATATTAATATTTGTCTTATATAGTATGCAGATAGCATATTAACGAATAGGAAAAAATTGTGATTTTATCTGTATTAATGCTCCTGTCTCCTTAGTGGATAACTTTCTTTAGTATATAAAACTTCCTTCTTCTGTCACACAATTAATATTTCTATGTAACTTTCCATATACTTATTCACATTTGTAAAAATTCTTATATGTTTCAACTCTTATATAAGGGGGAGGAAAATAAGTGAGGGGCGATGAGGGAAAAATTTAGAACTTCAACAGTTCATTAATGTTCTTACTATAGTTAATTACTGTACTTAATATATTTAATGCAATATGTATAATCAATCAATCTAAGGTAGTAAATGTATAATAAATATATAAATATATAATCCTAGATGTTACTAATATTTAAAATAGATATCTAAATAGGTAAATCAATCACTAAGTAAATATGGTACTAAACAATAGTTAATATATATTACAATAAAACCAATGTGTCCCAATCGTTAATTAATGGATGACAATCCAAATTCCCACAATTAATACTTCTTAATGACTAATAAGTAATTCTATTCAAATTAAACAGCTATATATATATATATACTTTGTTTTTTGGTGTCTGTTTTCCTTCTATTCTGCAGTCTTTTCACTCTTGCATCATTTCATCTTCTTTTCTCTGTAAATTTTTTTTAATATCCCTGATCTTAGATGTCCAAATATTCAAGTATCAAAATATCCAAAAGATGCACTTTTATGTAGTTAGTTCAGTCTTTTTAATTTACTTTGCCAATCCATTTGTTTTAAGGTTTAAACTTCTTTCAAATCCAAATTCTAGTCATCAATATTATAAGTTTCCTTATCTACCGAACGTTCATCTTTCATGCTGTCAAAACCACCCCCCATTCCTTGGTATTTCTTCTAATCTCCAACTTCTTTCCTAACTCTCGCAGTTGTGATCCTGGATATTTTCCTCTATGTAGTCAATTTATTTTATAATCCACAACTCTTTTACTAGTTTATTTTCTAGGATTTCCCTGTTTCCGCCACACTTTCTCTTTCTGCACCGTCACTGTCAATCACAATTTAGCTCTTCCGCTTCTCTCACTGTTTGGTCACTGCTTGTCTGGCTGTCATTTCACCGCTTGCTTGGAGTCTCACTCTCTCCGCTCACTGTTGCCACTCTATGATTGTACTGCTTTCGATTACCTCGTTCTCTCATTCATTTTCTTTCCGATGTGCTCTCTTATTTTGATTTTCGCTTCCCACTATTTGGTTGTCAGCATTTCAGGCCAGCCAAAATGGCTGGTTTTTTTCTGATCAGAATTAGGAGGTTTCTCCTGAACCTTCAGTGAGATTGCTTTTCTCTCCGAGGTCCTCGAAGATTCCTCTTTTTTCTATTGATCTCTCGAGGAACAATAGCGTCTGGAATGGCTTTCTGATCAGAAATATTGGAACTTCAAGAATAGAGCCCCATTCTCTTCATTCCAGACACAATGACATCACCGCCAGAAATCTCCCTTTCTCCCTTTCGATTTCAATTTTTTTTATTTTTCTTTCCCCTTCTTTTCTTTTGTGCTCTAAAATCCTGAACTCTCCTGTTTTCCCCTGTTTTTCTTGTTGTTTTCCATCTCTTTTCCCTCTTTCTTGTTTTTCCATTGTTAATCCCAATGTAATCTTTAAAATTCTCCTTTTTATTGTTACTACCCACATATTCATTTAATTTTCCATAGTCAACCTCTTTGTCTTTGTCTTCTTCTTTACTGTCAATCTCTCTTTCTTGCTTCTCATTCATTATTTCCTTGTCAGCTTGAGTGTACTCTAACACAATTTTTGAATCATCAGGTTTCAGTTTTCCATGCAACAATGTGGTTATTTCCCTTACTTCCGTTTTCAGTGATAGGTACATCATTTTCATCATTTCCTTAAGTTCCTGCACCATTTTATTCTTTCTGAATTAATATTATTTCAATTTAAACTTCTGCTGTAATCCTCCATTTTTTAATCATCAAAGTCAAGCTGTTTGCAGACAAATTCTCCTTAAAAGTTCTCACAGTTGTTATCACTATCAAGTTTTTTTAAAGCAAAACTTCAGTGTTGTAATAATCTTATTTCTCCTGAAGTTGTCCCTACAATCCACAATTCCAGTCAGCAGCCTAAAAAAGAATCCATTTTGTTTGCAATCCACTTTAACAATCTTTATTAATATTTTTCCTCTTCTTCTTTTTTACCTTTTTATACACCAAATCAATTTAAAGTCCAGTCCAAATTACAAAGTCTGTTTCCCTCCCCTCTTTTTTTTTTTTTGGTACAAAATATCTATTACATATTAATATATCTTTTTACTGAAAAGTGAGAAAATAGATATTGCCCTTTACAGGGAGGATACATGAGATGTAGGTGTGGTTTACTGATGATGGCTAATGAGCCAGAAATAGCTATATAAGTCTCCAGGTCTCCAAATGGGCAAGCACAAAATCTGCTGGCTGCCAGAATGAAAAGAAGGAAAAGAACCCCAGAAAGTAGTGAATGTGATTTCACTCAACCAGGGTTTGCAGAAACATCTTGGTTATGTAGGAAAAACCTGGTTTAAAGAAAAACACACATAAAACCTATGAAAAGTAAGAAAATAGATATTGTACTTTATAGGGAGGATACATGAGATGTAGGTGTGGCTTACTGATGATGGCTAATGAGCCAGAAATAGCTATATAAGTCTCCAAGTCTCCAAATGGGCAAGCACAAAATCTGCTGGCTGCCAGAATGAAAAGAAGGGAAAAAAACCCAGAAAGTAATGAATGTGATTTCACTTAACCAGGGTTTGCAGAAACATCTTGGTTACGTAGGAAAAACCTGGCTTAAAGAAACACACACACACACACACACACACACACACACAGACAAAGAGAATAGAAAAACAGAGAAAAAAGAACTTCCTGCAAAGAAATGCTGAGTGAATATGGATCCACTCAGATCAAATCATGACAAAGAATCAGGTATAATCAGCTCTTCAAGACTTGGGGTTGCTCACAAGTGTCCCAATCTAGTGAGTTCTAGAAGATGAAGAAATGTCATTTTAGTCCTACCTGTGATCAGCATCTTTATGAACACCGGGTTCATATATTTCCTTTCTTAATCAATTTTAGTAACTACTTATTAATTGTTTTTCAAGTATTAAGAACTTCAAAGCAGCACATTTTTCACACTGCATAAATTTCTTAGTGAAAGAAGTTTTAAATACTAATTTAAGGACATAAAATATTTCTTTTTGGAATAAACAGCAAAATAGTGATTAGAACATTGATTTTGGAAAGTATGCACTTTGTTATACATTTAAAATGTTTGTTACTTATATATTTTTGTGGGCTGGAGTTTTTGTTGATTATAATTTTGCTTATTCTTTATTCCTAGAAGATAGTAGCAATACCATAAATTTTACCTTATATTTTATGTACAAAATTCTGTATAAATGTGATAACAATCTTTCATTCAAGAAATAAAACATCAAATTGAGCAACCTAAGCTTAGTAAAGCCCCTCATAATGATCTTATTATTATTGATGTCTTTAAAAAATGCATGGGTTGGCCCTAGTCCTCATGGTATTTTTCTTATTTATTGGCACATAGCCTCCCAAAAATGGGACCCAGACATCCTTATTCCAATTTATAAAAATGGATAAAAGGAAAAGCAATTCAATTATCATCCAATCAGACATTTGGATGTAATCTGCAAAATCTGCTAAACATCTATTTGATTGAATTGAGATAATAATATCCTAGCTAAAGACAGGCTGGATTTAGGACATTCTACAATTGACCAAATGGTAATATTACTGTTCCAAATAAAGAAATATACCTATGTATCCAAAGGTTCACACAGTTTTTGTAGATCTTAAATATATCAAGAGAACTCTTTTGGAAGAAGAAGCTGCCATCTACCAACAGAGGCAAAGAATTACTGTGACTAATATATAAAGTTATAGAAATACCAACCTGAGTATTAAATATGATCCCCAAGGGCAGAGACTAACTCATTAACTACAGGATCTGGAGCAAAGCAAGAATGTATCTTTGTTCTATTACTTTACTTTACATAAATTTAGTTACAGAATGCATCAATAAAGGCGGCTTTCACTCTCCTAAACTAGCTGATACATAATTTTCAGTTCTCCTGCATGTTGATGATACGATTATTTTGTCATGAAATGATTATTCCATGATGTGGATTTGAAGTGCACTTAGATTCCTTTCTCAATATCAGAAAAAAGAAAATTTGTTGATAAATTAGAAAGAAACAAAAATTGTGGCTTTTAACAAAAGAACTAAAATTCATAAGTAAGAGCAGTAACAAAGAATAAATTAAATGCTTTAATTACTGGAGTTGCCTTTATTCGTCATACCTAGCCACATTTTGCAGGTGACTGAGAAATAATGTTGTCATGTTGTTATTTTATTTCTCTAAAAGTGGACACTAATTCCAGCTGCCATAAAACAATCTGAGGTAAAAAGATAGAACTGGAACATTAGGCTAACATAACTGCAACAGAGAAAAACAGGCCACATTTTAAAGATCATTCATGCAAGTCTCCAGATGTCAAAGGTGGCTCAGCAGACTAAAAGCATTGTAATTAAATACCAGCTGTCTACAACTACTGTGTTCGAATCTCGCCAGGCTCAAGGTTGACTCAGCCTTCCATCCTTTCTAAGGTAGGTAAATTGAGGACCCAGTTTGTGGGGGCAATAAGATGACTTTGTATAAATATACAAAAGTATGAAGGCTATTGCTTAACCCATTGTAAGCCGCCCTGAGAAGGGCGGCATATAAAACAATTTTTTTAAAAAAAATAGAAGTTTTAAGATTAGAACTAGGAATTATAAATATAGAAGCCTTAATCTGGATTTTATCTTTATCTGCTGGTTAAAACTACATTTAACCAAATAGACCAGGCATTCCTGGATTAGAAGGATAACTTCCAATTTACTGGGAAGTTATCCATAAAGAAGAACTAGAAGCCAATCACTTCTGTGATGAGACAATACATCACAGAAGTGATGGGGTGGTGATACAACCAAACTCTCCCCCCCCCCAAAAAAAAAATTACTGAAGGATGAGATCCTTGACACAGTTTAACATGATGGGGAAAAAAGTCTTGGAGACTTTTAGTCCAGTCGATTATTGGAAATAAATCATGAATATCACATTTTCCATTGTGTCAGGAAGATCATCCAGGAATGGGTAATGCTCTTCTTCACTACTTGGAGACCGAGTCAATCTTTCTTGGCCATGCCTCCGCTGTCCAGGTCTTGCCCCAGTTCAACTCGGTCTTCCAACAAGTGAGACTGAGAAAAAATGAGACTCAGCTATTTCAATCAATGCGGAAAGATTCTTACTGAGCAGGGCTCGAAGATCGCTGGAAGCGATATTGCAGGTTTCTGGTAATCCCCCCTGCCAGCTTGATTATCAGCCAGGATCGCTGCCGATCCTGCACTCAGTGGAGGGGACATGGCCTTCGGCAGGCTGCCCCTGGCACTAGTCTGCAAAAGGAGAGAGGGACTCAATCCCTGCCTGGTTTCATCCAGGCACATTGACAGCAACAAGCACATTGTTGCATTCAGGAGCCGCGGCAGGAGTGCTCATCTCGAGCCAGTCTGCCTGGATTGCAGTGGAAAATGGCTGAGGAATTTGGCACCATTTCACTGCTATGGGAGTGCTCTTTCAGAGCCAGGCCACCTGTTTCTACTGAATGATATGGCACAGCGCTCAACTTCATACAGCCATGACGGAGGGTCTCCCTTCCGCCCTGTGAGCAGGGGAGCACCCAGAGCTATCACAGCTGCAGCAGGAGTGCTCTATTCAGAGCCAATCTGCCTTATCCTCCACCTCAGTGGTGTCAATGATCAGCGCCATGACGGCCACGGCAGGAATACTCTCATGAGCCACTCTGCCCATCTATACAGGTAACGGGGCGGCCAAGCGACTTCGCAGGAGAAATAAGAGGCTCTCTTGAGGGGGCAGCTACCTTTACAAAGGTGTCTCGCTATGCGCTTGGTCAACCGCAGCATTTGAGCTCCCTAAGGGCCACTCTGTTTATTAAGGGGGAATGATCCCCTCATTGGTGGCACTCAATGCCATTCTTGTTCAGGCCAGTCTCTCATCAAGAGGGTGGTGACTAGCTTCTGGGCTATGGTAGCGGGGAAGTTCCTTCTGAGCTTGTCAGCCTTATTAATTCATCAATAGCACCCAGTGCAAGGGCGGCCATTGCAGAACCGCTCCTTCTGAACCAAGCCTGCCCGGTTATTGCTGAGAATGGCCAGCGCAAGGGTGGCCACAGCAAGTGAGCTCCTTTCGAGCCAGTCTGGCTTATTATTATTACAACAGCGCCCGGTGCAGGGTCAGCCGTGGCAGGAGACCTCCTTCCAAGCCAGGTCTGCCTTATTCTCAATGACAGCTCCAAGCAGCCGTGTGTTGCATTAATCCCCGGAGGCTGAAGATGAAAAATGGATGCATCCAAGTTTGGCAGAATCAACAGCACTTTATTAAGCATCAGACATGGTTTATATAGTTTCTTAGATTCTCAGTTCTCATCTGCTATGCATGTTAATACATTATTGGTTAACAAATCTCCAAGGTACAGTAATTGGTCAGTAATTACATCATTGGTTTTCATGAGAATATGCATGTATTCACACACAATGAAAGAATCAAATATTATACAATGAAGCAGCGATTTGTTACAGGTTATATCTTGTATCTCATCCTGTGTCCTTGTACATGCTCTGGGAACACTGCTCTCTGATGAGAATTGCTGAAGTTTGCAATTACGTGTAGCCGCAATTACAAAAACCATCCAGATGAGCAAAATATTATCCCTACATTTCCTCGCTTTTTGTTTTTAATGAAGAGAAAAGAGATTTTTCAAGAGCACGCAATTGAATTAAATTCAAAATAGGTGCAGGAGGCTTACAAAACATTGCAAAAAATGAAGGAATACATTGCATACAGCAACACAAGCTTATAAGTAATGCAATTACAAGCACACCATATAAAAATGATTGTTTTAACCAAGAAATATCAGGTAACCAATTAGTTAGTCAAGCAAAAGGAGAAAATTCTTCATGTACATTATTTTTCATAGAAACTTGTAAATTAGCTAATTCATCAATTGTTTTATTAAGTAAATGAAAATGTACAGCACAAGCACATTGACCAACCAAGATACAAAGTCCACCTTGACGAGCTAACAAATAGTCTATAGCAAAGCGTTGTTGAATCAAATCTTGATTTAGTTCTTCAATTTCATTCTGCAAATCTCAAATAATTGCAGCAGTAGCATTAATAGATTTCTCCAATCGACATGTGAGTAGGTAATAGTTCCAGTT
This sequence comes from Masticophis lateralis, assembly GCA_030761175.1. Taxonomy (NCBI): domain Eukaryota; kingdom Metazoa; phylum Chordata; class Lepidosauria; order Squamata; family Colubridae; genus Masticophis; species Masticophis lateralis. The sequence goes on along the minus strand of JAUDYJ010000004.1, from coordinate 70,744,985 downwards.
ATAGCTCCAGCTAATGCATGTCCAAAAGTAAGCAATGAAAAAAATTGAATATCAATAATAACTTCATCAGAACATGTTAGTCCCATGGTTGCATGTCTTTTTCAAGTTGATAAACTATCAGGAACACCTATTTGTACAGGTAAAGACAAATATCCAATTGCAGCACATTGATAGTTCTGAGGGTGTACATTAGTTGCATATTTATCAAAGAAAAACCACATAGTAGGGTCTTTTAATTGCCATCCAGCACAGATTGATCCACTTGATCCAGTATTAGAAGAATCCTGAGTTTTAAAAATAGGAAAATAATCAGGATACATATCAGGTATAATATTATGACCTTGTGATGTTGAATTAACAGTACCCCATAACCAATATTTCTGAATACAATAACTATAATTCCCTACTTTATCTAAAATATGTTTAGCTTTTGGGTAATCAGACCATGTATTAAACCACTTATGACTAGCATAACAACAAAAACATAAACCTCTAGTAAACTGATTAATCCGAAGATAACTCCATTTAACTAAATTTAATTCACGTGGAGGAGTAAAAAATAACCAAGAAAAAGAAATATGTTGAAGTTGCGAAATGAAAGCAGAAGAATTAATTAAATTAGGAATAAAAGCAACTTGACCAAGAGCCATAGGAGGTTCATAATATAAAGTTGTTACGACCATGAATCAAAAACATATATTGGAAAAAGCAGTTGTCTCAGAAGTAGTAGAAACTAAAGAAAGAAAACAAACAAACAAAAAAATACATAAGCAAATTTTATGTAGAGTGAGGTAAGAAGAACTTTTCCAATTGTTGTTGTGTTTTAAGGTGATCCTAAGATAGGACTGGATGATGTTGCATCCTGGGAGTTGCCTCTTTTTCCATGATAAGGACGAACACATCGGCCTGGAATCCATACAGCTTTTTTTGTTTGCAGATTCTCAATTGCAGCATAACCACGACCCCAGGTTATAAGCTTTGTAGGTCCACGCCAGGCAGGATCAGGAAGCTGATGATAAAGTACCAAAGGTCGTGAAACAGGATCCTGAATATTAAAATGTAGATTGATTGGAATGTCTGGAAAAGAATCTAAAAATGTTAAGTAGTTCTGTGCATAAAGAGCAATAGATATCAAATTTTGAATCTTTCACAAATTGAATGGGCCAGATTCAGTTTTTATCAATTTAGTTAATGTGGTTTTGAATGTGCGATGAGCTCGCTCAATTATAACTTGCCCTTGAGAGTTGTAAGGAATTCCATGTAGCAACTGAATGTTCCATTGCTGACAGAAAGACCATTGTCTGTTTGTAATTGAACTGGTCATCCCATTAAAGAAAAAGAAGAAAGACAATGAGACTTTGTATCAAAAGTGCACTCATGTCTAGCAGCAGTGACCCATAAAAAATGAGAATGTGTATCAATGGCAGGGCTGTGGAGTCAGGAGAATTGGGACATTTAAACTTTCTTTTTTTTAAATTCCAATCTAAATTTAGTAGGAGTCGGAGTCGGTGCATTGTTTGCCAACTCCGACTCCGACTCCAGGTACTCAAAATTTCCTCCGACTCCGCCTCCTTAACTCCGACTCCGCCTCCGACTCCACAGCCCTGATCAATGGTTGCATGTAAGTAAGTGTATGGTTTGAAGGTAGCAAATTGTGTGACATCCATTTGCCAAATTTGATTGGCTTTTGTTCCTCAAGGATTTACTCCATAGGAAACGGAACAGCAAATTGTTTAGCCAAAGATTTAGCATTTTGATGAAAATATGAATGACTAGCAACAGGATCTGAAAAAAAGAGTTGTGACATCTTTTAGAGTTTCATCAGCCTGTCGATTTCCTTCTGTCAAAGAATTTTGAAAAAAAGTATGGCTTCTAATGTGCTCAACATATAAAAGTAAAATTACATTCTTCCAAAACTTGCTTTAAAGATAAAAATAAAGACAAAAGAGAAACATCAAGAGAAACAACACAAGGAAGAGATTGCATTGCAAGAAAGACATATTTTGTATCAACAATTAAGTTAATAGGCTGATCAGAAAACAATCTCAAAGCCAAGATAACAGCTGCCAACTCAGAACGTTGGGCAGATGTTTGAACAAAAGTGAATTTAGAAAACCATTGTTGACCATCCATCCAAACCACAACACCACAAGTAGGTTGATACATCTGTGAATACTGTTAAAGCTTCAGAAATAGGAGAACGAATAAAATTAGAAGAAAATGAAAGATTCAATGTATTTGTGATAACTATTCTAGGATCTTTAGATAAAGAATACTGAATCGCACCAAAATATTGAGAAAAAGCAATTTGATATGAATCAGAAACAGTCATTAAGTTTTCATGTTCAGGTTTAGTACGAATGAAAGCAATACCATCCAAATCATGACCTATTAATTGTAAAGATCTTCGTCATGCTTTCATAATCAACTCTTCCAAAGCTGACTGATAAAGGAAAATATCTCTAGAAGGAGAAGCAGACAAATTCAACTATTCATGAATATGAATCACTTTTTCATCTAAAGGAGAATAAAGACAACCACTAGGCAATGGAGAAGTAGGAAGAATTGCTAACCATAATTTCTTAGCTATAGAAACAATTCTATCAACATATCTCAGTTTAAGCTTATTTAGAATGTCCTGGAGACATTTCTGTTGCAAAGCAGTAAGAAACACCAAATCCCCAGGTTGCTTGTTGGAACCTTTTAGTAAAGAAAAGAGAGGTAACATTTCTCCTGTAGAAATTTGAAAATATGGACGAGATCAATTAATGGTACCTAAAAGTTTTTGCCATTGAACCAAAGTATATGAAGATTGCACTTTAAGTTCAGATAAGATAGGAATGGAAGAAGATTGTAAAACTTTAAACCCTAAATATGAATAAAGTTCAGTGCGTTATATTTTTTCAGGAGCTATGTAAAGCCCTCTGCTGGCTACAATAGTAGTCAATGTGTGTAGCACTTGTTCTTCATCAGGATCTTGACCTGCGATTAAAATATCATCCATATAATGATAAACTAAATAAGTAGGAAATTGATCACGAAAAGGTTGCAAAACTTGATCTACAAAATATTGATAAATAGTAGGAGAATTGAGCATACTTTGTGGTAAAACACACCATTGATATCATTTTGTGGGGTTGGCTATTGTTTAAAACAAGTAGAACAAAGCCATTTAAGAGGAAGTGCCATCATCTAGAATCAAATGAGCATTAAGAAAAAAAAGAAAATCTCTGCCCCAAATATTAATGTGAATATCTAAAATGTAAGGATGTAAAGATACAGATTTACCATCAGAAGTTATAATGGCAATGGAATGAGTGCTTTGCCAAGCAGTTGTAGAGCCACCAATGCCCCACAAGGAATAAACATCACATTTAAGCCATTGCACAGGCCACTGTAAAAGGGAGATGACAATAACATTGACACCTGTGTCTAACAAACCTTGAAAAGGTTGCTTATTAAGATATAAAGTAAGAAGTGGCCTATGAGAATTAATAGACTGAAGAAGTCCTAGAGAAGTAAGAATTGAACCAAATCCAAAATTACCACGTTGTCCAGTATCTGGGTTAGGTACCTTGTAGAGAAGAAAAAGAAGTTGTGCTATAGAAGATCCTTTAGGAAGAAATTGTGGAATATTAACCCAAATTTGTATAAGAATAACTCCAATGTAGTCAGAATCAATCAACACCAGTAGATGATGTTAAACAACAATCTTTCTGAAAATTACCTGATTTTCCACATTTGAAACAATTCCCCACAGGCTTAATTTCATGATCAGAAACAACCTTCTTTAACTCACTTAGCATTGAAATAGCAAACATTCCCATTCTGCTATTTGTTGTTCAGCTTGTGGAACTTTTAAAAAAACTCTAAAGGCACACTCAGAAACTACAGCTAACGTAGCAGGAGGAAGCACAACCTGTGTAGCTAACTCTTCCCCAGAAATATTAACATTCACCATCTTTTGAAAAGAAGATTTTGAAAAAATAGAAGGAAGTTTTTGTTCAATGTCAGAAGAAAGAGGAGGATCAGAAGAAAGTATTGTAGCCTTAGACAAAACTTCTTTCTCAGAGAATGGAGGACATATCACAGTAGAATGTTGAAAAGAGGGAGGTGTTAACAGAGAAAAAAGCTTCTCTTCACTCTGACTAAACATTTCTACATCATATCTAGATAAATGCCAAGCCTGCAAAACAACTATCTCAGCTCTCGGCTCAGAATGCAAAACCTTGCCAATTTTTTTCCCAATCTGACAGTTTTAAAGAACCCCTTTCAGGGTAGAAAGAACAAGTTAAGGCAATTTCTTGTACGAGCCGACAAAGAGCTTTGTGAAACAGAAAGTTCAGACTTCTTAAGAAGGTAAGCCAATTCCTCAACATGCTCTCTTCGACCTTGAGAGAGCGAAGATCCTATACTTACAGAAATCTTTTAAGAGAAAAGGTTGAGAAGCCTGAAGGCTGACGGTGCACTTGTCCTTGCCGGACAAAGTATGAGTCCCTGATCCGGGCGCCAAATGTTGCATTAATCCCCGGAGGCTGAAGATGAAAAATGGACGCATCCAAGTTTGGCAGAATCAACAGCACTTTATTAAGCATCAGACACGGTTTATATAGTTTCTTAGATTCTCAGTTCTCATCTACTATGCATGTTGATACATTATTAACAAATTTCCAAGGTACAGTAATTGGTCAGTAATTACATCATTGGTTTTCATGAGAATATGCATGTATTCACACACAATGAAAGAATCAAATATTATACAATAAAGCAGTGATTTGTTACAGGTTATATCTTGTATCTCATCCTGTGTCCTTGTACATGCTCTGGGAACACTGCTCTCTGATGAGAATTGCTTCTCTTATGAGAATTGCTGAAGTTTGCAATTACGTGTAGCTGCAGTTACAAAAACCATCCAGATGAGCAAAATATTAACCCTACAGCCGTGACTGAAAAGCTTCTGCAGAGCCAGTCTGCCTTATTATTATTAATAACTATAGAGTCTAGTGCAATGGCGGCCATGGCAGAAAAGCTCCTCTGAGCTAAGTCTGTTTTATTATGGTCAACAACAGCGCCAGCACAAGCCAAGCTTGTTATTATTGTCAGTGGCATCAGCACCAGAGCAGCTGCGGCAGGAAAGCTCCTTCCATGCCGGTCTGCCTATTCCCATGGCTTTACCGATGCAAGAACAGCCACAGCAGGTGAGCCATTAAAGCTGGCCTGCATTATTATACATTTCTGCCCCAGCGCAAAAACAGCTGCAGCAGGAGAGCTCCTTCCGAGCTAGTCTGCCTAGTTTCATCTCCTGCAGCACGAGCTTCATCATGGTGGCAAGTGAGCATTACATTGGGTCGGGGCTTGACAACCCCTATAGGATAGATTTCCCTCTGACAACGGTGGAATTTTGCCACCCATTTTAACCGTTATGTAGGCGGCGCCTCATCAGAGAGGGCGTCCTTTGACTGTTACATGGGCACTCCCAAGGCTCCGCCTCGCAACGAGGATCTTCGTGCTTCGTGGACAGCTGGTCGAGCGGCATTGTTTTAACATCTAACTGGAGGTTGGCCGCTGTGTGGACCCGCTGGTGGAATCACTTGTGGATCTTCACGCTCCTGTTGTGCCCGTCTGTGTGATTGAAAAGTATCTTGCAGACTTTGGCCTGTTTTTCAGATTGGCATCAGGGAAGGTGCCGTTCACTATTGTTTCAAACAGCCAATTTGATTCAGGAGCTTAGCACTCCACTATTAATGGCCAACAGATGATTTGACTCAGGAGCTTTGCGCTCCACTGTTAATGGCCAACAGACGATTTGACTCAGGAGCTTCGTGCTCCACTGTTAATATCTACAGACGGTTGACTCAGGAGCTTCGTACTCCATCATTAATGGCCATTTTAGGTCAGTAGTTTTGTGCTCCGTTGTCTGTGACCGCTGGTCAGCCTCCATCAGGGGCTTCATGCTCCGTTGACTATTGTGGTGAATTTTGGAGGCTCAGGAGCTTTACGCTCCATTAATTATTGTTGTCAGCTGCCTGTTCATAGAGGGAGCTTCACGCTCCGTGGCTGGATGCCATTTTGATAGTGACTGACTGTTTGATGCCATTTTATAATTTCATGAGCTTCGCGCTCTCAGACCAGTTACTGACCTGCATTGGAGTTTGGTGCCTTTTTGGCTAGTTCGTTGCAGCCACGCTCAGAGCGCGGCCAGGTAAGGGGCATAATTACCGACATCGTTCAGAGCCCTTGTCATTTCAAGGCACTCTTTGGCCATAATGCCAGGAAGGTATAAGCGAGACTGCCTTGTTCAATTCTGAGGGTTGCACTGTGGGTGTGCATATCACAATCGGGGGATCTAGCAATGGATGCCAGGGTTAGTTCTAAGGGTGCCTTTGTTTCCATGAGGCACTATGTAGCTCGCCCGTCAGGGTGTTTGACCTATGGCTGTCGGTCCTTTGTCACACCTGCCCTCTAAGGGGTGTCTGGCTACAGACTTTTCTCATAAGTTCAGGCGGAACTTCTTTCCCCTTTAAGCTACAATGGCATTACTCAAGTCTACCTCAAGAAGCCCTATTCCTGAAACAGCCTGGTCCTTATGGGAAACTGTCACCCAGAGTGGGGGTTCCTCCCAGGGGAAGGACTGCTCCTGGCCTATAGGTTTTGTGTATTGCTGCATCCTCAGGCTATTGCTTCAGTTTGGACACTTGGGTGCAAACCTTTCTTGGCATTCCTGTCAGGGATGCCTTATTCCAGGCAGAGTGAGGGCTCCTAGAAGGGTAACGTTCAGGTTCTCACGTTACCAGAAACACATTGGGCTCTATCCAGTGGTTCTCACATGCCGTCATTTCAGGTCCTGGCTAAGGACACTTCCCACAGGGCTTCAGCTACTGCCAGCCCAGAAATGGACCCAGCCTACCCAGCATAATTCCAGTCCTTAGCTCATCTCTGCAAGTTTGAAACCACGTGTGCTGCATAGCTGACCACACCTGGGTTGTACCCTGTCTCTCTGGCACTGCAGTGGAGGGCCATTTTCTGTGGACATAAGCCCCGTTGCAATTGCATTAGGACACCTCAGGATTGGACAGGTTTCTCTAGCCACCCTTGATAGTAGGCATGGGTGGTTATAGTAGAGTACTCCAGTTTAGTGTCGCTATTGCCACTCAGCAGAGCTCTATGTCTTCTGCCCACCCTCCCTCCCTTGGCTTGATTCCTCTGATGGGGGCTATGCATAGGTTGAGAGTTTTCCTGGACTAGCAGTCCTTCATCATGGTATGGTTGGTTGGCTGGTTGCATCCTGATGTATTTCAGAATTGCTTGCCTTCTGACCCTTTCGTCGAGTCTCTGGACAGTTTTGGGGATAACACTTGCACAATCCTGCTGTACAATAGGATCGGCACATTACTCATTTCTCCTCCCTTGGTGGAACGCTGAATTCCATCTCTCCCCTCAAGTTGCAGTTTTTCTGCAACTGGGTTTCCTTTAGCTAGCTTGAGACTCACACACCCCTTTGCCCATTGGTTGGTCTAGGAGTGGATGAACTGCAAAACATTATCTCGCAATGTTTTGCCGCAATTGGCCATCCTCTTTAGAATCCCACTATTTCAGTTTTACAATTTTAATAATTGGCCAAATTGTTCTAAATTATTTTAATGGTTTTTAATTTTTGTGTTGGTCATGTTTTAATATGGCTGTACACTGCCCTGAGTCCTACGGGGAAAGGGCGGTATAGAAATATAATAAAATCTAAATCTAAATCAGGTGATGACGTGGGCCTATGGTTCACTACAGTTCATTGGCGGCGTCCCGTCGACCTTTGATAAACTGGGCAGGTCTGATGACAACGGACTCTTCTGCTCCTTGTTAGCTCACCCTCCGCCCATATGGTTGTGAGCCAGGCCCGTCAGAACAATACAGGTGCTCTTTCTCCAGTGCTCCAATGGCCCTTTGTCAGACCATGTTTATGATTCCCGGGGCTTCCCCTTGGCATAGGTCTACCCCTCTATGCATCGAGTCTGATCAGGGTTCCCATTCAAATCCCCCTGGGAGTTTCTAGGTATCCATTTCTGGGGTAAGGTTTCTTTCGCAGTATGTGGCTTCAACCTATACATTTTACATTCTTCTGGCCTGCCCTACTGGGTAGGGTTTACTTCACTGTTACAACAGCGGCCCTACGGCCCTGCTTCTGCCATCTGATGGCTGTTGCTTACGCTTCATTTAACTGGACAGTCAACTGGCTGGTAGGTGGCCAAATCTCGAACCTTGGCTCAGCCTGGAGTTTTTATTACCTTCCTCCACTCCACAGAGGCCTGGATTTATATCTCTCTTAGGCTAGGGCCTTGGGGCTTCCACAGTACCTTGCCGGTCCACTATATTTCCTGGTTCCATTCTCAAGTAAAGAGCTAGGCTCCAGGAGCCCTGGGGATTCGTCTCTCTCGATCTATCAGATGCCCAAGTCAGTGGGCCTTCAAAACACGGATATCCCGGCTGCCATGCATGGGTAGCCAGTCATCAAGAGGTCTTCGTTGGGTCCTGCTCCTGCATCTGGCTATTAGTTCCACGGCCTATCACATAGGTTCTAAAGGTAGCCACCGTGGCATACCCTCTTAACCATCAGGTCCTGCTCCACTCGACACTGTGGGTTTGGCCGGCCATCAGGTACAGCACTGGACCCTGGGTGAAGCTGGCTCTTTTCAGGATGCCCCCGGACATCGCCACTGCGAGAGGATCATCAGGTCAACAGCATCAACCTACCGCAGGTACCTCTGGGGCGACAGAGGCATGTGGCCTCTGGGGTTTCTTGGCACGTCCACCGGGATCTATGGCTGGTCGGTTCTACTTCCTATGGGGACCTGCCTGGGAACCTCCCTGCTGGAATGGTTCCAATGGGCACTCTCCCTTACTCTGCGAACTGGTCCAGACTTCAGTTCAGTCTGGGCTGTTGCATTTACCTGCCAGCCACTTAGAGTGGGCTGTGGATGATTCCTCCCACTACGTGTCGTGGCCTGCCTCCCTTGGGGAGGGTATGGCTTCTTTCTTTCTTCTTCCAGGTAGTCCTTGTGAAGTGGCTGTAGGTCCATTGTCTGTGGACCATTGGAGTCGGTCGGACCAACTTTGTGCCCAACCTTCCTGTCCTTCCGCTGATTTGGGGTTTCACCAGCCACATGACCTTGCAGGTGCCACAGGAGGCACAGTACTTCTTCTGGGCGGTTTGTAGTCTGGTCCGCGTTACCTTTTGGCAGTGTCACCTATGGCCAGGTGAATCCTCACCCAACACCTCCTGGGCTGCATTGAGGAGGTTTTCAGACCCATTGGATCTTTCAATCCAGTTGGGTCAACCTTTGGCTGGTGGGTTCTCAAGTGGGCTCACACTGTGCAGGACTTGGAACCAGATTGCTGCCCTCCCGTATGTCTGACCAGATTTGGTATGTCCCATTCCTGGATGATCTTCCCTGACACAATGGAAAAGGGGGATTGGTCAGGACTTCCTGTGGCACCACAGGCATTGAAGACGCTCCCTGGGGAGCGCCAGCCCCGTAATCTCGTAAAAGCCACTAGAACAGCGAAAATCAGCTGTCAAGCAGCTTGAAAATTCTTTCCCTGGGTGAAGGGGGGAGAGGAGAGCAGACAGGTATAGGTAGAGCCCCCCAAGAGCCCAGGAATGATTCTGGGGCTCGAAGGGTGAGGGCTCCCTGGAAAGCCCGTCAGAGCTCCGGGTTCGGGATGACTCTGCTTTATGCAGAGCAGGATGCCACAACCACTCCTGCAAACAATGATTTGAATTAATATTGGAACTGAAGCAGGCAAAGACAGGAGAAACAGACTTGCAAGTATTTTAACTTTAACTCCAAATGTGTATTACTTCCTTCTAAAATACTAAGTGAAGAAAGTGCAAGATGGCGATTGAGTTTTAATGGGGCATGGAAAGTAAAAGTTAAAAAGTTACAAGGAAAGCCTCATAAAGGGCTGGCAGCTCCAGTTTAAATTTGGAGACTTTTGTATCGAAAGATAGAAGATATTAATTGGAAAAAGATTACAGTGGAAATTTTTGGGGGGGGAAAAGGACTGATATTATTTAAGGATTGGAAATTTTTGGAACTAGTGGACTTGGACATTTTGAAATTAAATTGAAACTCAAAGATGGCTTCACAATAAAGAAAGACTGCTGTTCCTAAAAGTCAAATGTATAAATTGGAACCTTTCTCTGCTCCAACGGGATTACAAACAGTAACATAAGAAATCTTGCTGGAAGTCCTTAATGCTACAGAGGAAAGAATTGCTGCTGTGATTAAAAGTAAAATGCAGATTGTTGCTGATGAGATGGCTGAAATTAAAGAGTTTATCCAAACCCCAAAGCGGCAAATGGAGAAGATATGGCTGTGGAAGTTCAAAATTGGGCAAGCCTAATTGAACCATTGGAGGAGAAAGTGGAGGAAATTGAGCAACTTGATGGAGATCTGGAGGATACATTGGGAAAATCTCAGAATAAGATGAGAGCAGAATCAGATGTAATAATGATACAATATAGAGATATGGAATTTGTTCTGAAAATGAGAGGTTTGAAGGAAAATAAGCAAGAGAATTTGAAAGAGATTTTTGCAGAGGCATTTGCTCAGATAATGGAAGATCAAGTAATAAATTTTGAATGGCAATCTGACAAAGCTTATTGTTTCAACTCTTGGGTTGCTAGACAGACATTTTTATTAAAAGAGCCGGTTACTACAAAAGTTTGCAGTTAGAAATGTGGGGATCACTTAAGGAACTATTTATTAATATATAACTTGCAGGAGATGTACCCCCATTCTGGAGCATAGCTTTTACCTCTGTTTTCTTTTGACTCCAAAGGATGACTTATATTATTTTTAAATACAGATTATAAGATTTTGATTAAAATAGTGGCAAAGAAGTTAATGACAGTTATGTAATAAATGATTTAAAATATATAAACTGGGTTTATCAATGATAGATAAATGAAGACTAATGTAAGGCAAGTTGTTAATGTACTAGAATATTTGGGGAAGAGTAACCAAGTCCCTGTGGTGCTAATAATTTTTGCGGTAAAGAAAATATCTGGTTGACTGAATTGATTTTTTTTTATTGAAAACAATAGAAGAAATGTACGATTTCGGAATTTTTGTTGAGTAAAATATGTGGGTTGGATAGAATAAAGGGAGCATTCGCAGACCATTTAGTTGTTACCTTAACTCGATTATGATAGTTGGTTGAAGGTTTAATGGATATAACTAATTAATATGGACAAGTATTAAGGTATTCTGGATAAAAATATGGTGGATTGCTTAAAATATTTTTATGTAGAAGATAAAATGTATCCTATAGTTTGATGGGTATATTCACAGATTGTATGGTTAAAGAGATTAGGCTGATTTTGAATTCAATAACACTAGCCAGACGCCGGGTGGGAGGGGGAGGAGGGGGGAAATGGTTGTAAAAACTTTTTAATAAAAAAAAGGGAAAGGGACATTGGTCCTACCTGATACTCTCCTTTTCAGGATGCAGGGAAGATCATCCAGCCCCACCCACGTGGCTATCTGGTCCATAGTCCAGGAGGGGGTCCTATTTTACAGGTTTCTGAGCCTCATCATTGCTGCACCATCCTTGAACTGGGGCAAGACCCGGACAGTGGAGGTGTGGCCAAGAAAGATTGACTCGGTCTCCAAGTAGTGAAGAAGAGCATTACCCATTCCTGGATGATCTTCCCACACCCTGAAAAGGAGTGTATCAGGTAGGACCAATGCCCCTTTGCTTGACTAGAGTCATTCCCTTCTCCAGTAAATGAAGATAAATAAATAAAAAATATCCCTTCCACAATGACTTTGTTATTCTAATGCAATTGAGGTATACAGCATGTTCTGTGGAATTTTAATTCCTATTTAGACATGTATGATATATTATTTTGGCTTACATAAAGGAACTCTAATGAAGGAACAGTCACTGGTACATATTCTACTTTTTCACAATCATATAATCACTGTAACCAATAAAGTTGCAAAATTTCAGCTTTTGCCAAAAGGGTAGACAGCAGATATTATTTAATAAAATAGTATTTCATTGATACCTTCAAAATATATCTTGTCTCCCTCCCTCTATTTTTTCTTTTTAACTAACAACTCTTTGGGAGTACTTTATATAAATATGAAAACTTGTACAAATGTTAGTCTAGGACAGGGTATCAAACTCAATTTCATTGAGTTGTGTTTGACCTGGGGGTGGCATGGCCAGGGGGCATGGCCAGCTCGATGTCAATTGTGTCGGGATTGCCTATGAGTGAAAACAGACTCTCAAGCTCTATTTTTGGCTGCGACTGCCTCCTGCAACCCTCTGCCAGCAAAAATGGAGCTCAGGAGGGCCCACATGGCAGAGGCACCATAGTCTGGTTCTTCTCTATTTCCAGCCAAATCTAAGCACCCCGTTGGCCACATCTGGCCCACGGGCCTTGAGTTTGACACACATAGTCTAGGACTATGAAACTGTTTCCCTATCTATTGACTGAGTTAATTTAAAAGAGAGTGTATTCTGCTCTTAATGACTTTGGGTGACAGATAGATATATAGATTTATAACTTTCCACAAAAATAACATTACAAGCGTAACAGATCAAACTCAAAACTGAAAAAATTAAAAGACCTGGAAACATCAAAAACCTTCTAACTGTCTTCCACACAACTGATAACTTACTTCAGTGGTGGGATTCAAATAATTTAACAACCAATTCTCTAATCAACCTAATGACCAGCTTGGTAGATGTGGCTGGATGGTCATGTGACTGGGTGAGCGTGGCCAGGGTGAGCAAGACATGGGACTCGTGTGGTGCCAAAGAAGGCTTTCTCTGAGACATTCCCTCACTCTCATTATACTGGTAATCCTCCAATTACAAATGTAATAGGGCCTGTGAATTACATTTGTAATCTGGGGATTTATTTGATTGAATCATATTAAATGAACGTGATCATTCCCTGCTTTTCCCAATGCTTAATCAAATGTGCAGGTCTTTAAATGCACATGAGGTATCTCTGGCTGGGGAACAGCATGTGGGACCTAGTGCTGGAGCAAACCATCCAAGGCCTCCCCCAATCCACTGAGATACCTCATGCTCCCCTAGGATCCCCACAATTGCTTCCCCCCATCCTGCCCTGCTGAGTTTCCACAGACTGGGCCTGCTTTGCTAGCATCCCAGATTTCACTTATTCCTCCCCACCCCATTTCCCATGGATTACTTACTTTTTGAAGATCACCAGAGGTTCAGAAAAGGCTGACCCACTGGCAGAGAAGCCAAAGTGTTTTATTCAGATGATGGCAAAGCTGTAAGAATGTGAAATCTAAGGAAAACATTTTCATCAGCTTCTGAGTAAAAGACTTTTGCTTGGGGCCAGCTTTAGGGATTGAGGTAGCAACAGCAGCCAATCAATGAGGAGCTTGTTTCCTTTGTCTCATTGGGCTGAACTGCAAGTCCCTTGTTGATTGGCTGCCATGCACCAATCCCTGAAGCTTCTCATTTAAACTAGCCAGTCAGCAGCAAGCAGACTGGGCCCAAACTAAGCCTGACCACACTGGGTCCAAACTAAGCTGGCAGGCCCTCATGGCAGAGAAGCGTCTTTTATTCATATGGGGAAAGCTGTTTTCCTACATCTCACGTTCTTACAGATTCACTGGCTTCTGAATAAAATACCTTGGCTTCTCTGCCATGCAGATCAGCCTGTTCTACAACTGTTTGAAAAGTAAGTACAGAAAAGCCATGGGAAATCAGCGTACTGATGGAACTCTACCCCAAAGCCACGGATGATCTCACCCAGCGGCTTTACATAAATGTTGAACAGAAGGGGTGAAAGGACCAACCCCTGCGGCACCCCACAAACAAGGTGCCTCGGAGTCCACCGCTGTCCCCCTGCCAACACAGATTGTGACTGGTCAGAGAGATAGAAGGAGAACCACCACAAAACGGTGCCTCTGACCCTCAACCCCTCCAACTGGCGCAACATGATACCATGGCGATGGTATCAAAAGCCACTGAGAGGTCTAACAGGACCAGGATAGAGGAGCAACCCCTATCCCGTGCCCTCCAGAGATCATCCACCAACACGACCAATGCCGTTTCTGTGCTGTGCCCAGGCCAGAAGCAGGACTGGAGCGGATCTAGATAGCTTCATCCAGGTACCAGGGAAGCTGCCGCGCCACCACACTCTCAACAACCTTCGCAAGGAAGCGAAGGTTGGAGACTGGATGGTAATTAGCCAAAACAGCCAGATCCAGAGAAGGCTTCTTGAGCTCACCACCGCCTCTTTCAAGGCAACTGGCAAGACACCCTCACTCAAAGAAGCGTTAATAATCTTCTGGAGCCAGCCTCGTGTAACCTCCCAGGAAGCCAGCACCAACCAGGAGAGACACGGGTCTAATAAACATGTGGTAGCATTCAGCCATCCCAGAATCCTGTCCACGTCCTCGGGAGCCACAGGATCAAACTCCTCCCAAACAACACTCTCAAGACCTGTCTCAATCATCCTGTCCGGACTCACCCAGTCAGAGGCCAGACCTTCCCGAATCTGAGCGATTTTGTCATACAGATATTGCACAAATTCCTCAGCTCGACCCTGCAAGGGGTCATCCCACGCTCCCAATTGAAGGAGGGAGCGGGTCACCCTAAACAGGGTGGCTGGGCGATTATCTGATGATGTGATAAGAGCAGAAAAATAGCTAGATTTCACGCTTTTATCACCACTAGGTAGGTCTTAATGTGAGACCTCACCAGTGTTCGGTCAGATTCAGAGCGGCTGGCCGTCCAAATACTCTCCAGGCGTCTTTTCCGGCGCTTCATCTCCCTCAGCTCCTCAGAAAACCAAGGAGCCAGGTGAGTTCGGTGCAGGGTCAGAGGCCGCAAAGGCACGACACGGTCCAAAGCCCCAGAGGCTGCACTATCCCAGGCGGCCACCAAGTCTTTAGCCGAGTCGTGAGCCAGAGTCTTGGAAAATGGCCCAAGGGCTGTCTGGAACCTATCAGGTTCCATCAGGTGCCTGGGGTGGAACCACCTAGTCAGTTTCACCTCCCTGCTGCGGTTAGAAAGTCCAGTCAGAGTGAGTGGTCAGACCATGACAAGGGTTCAATGACTATATCCCCTACATCAAGACCACTCAACCACTGACCAGAGACTAAAACTAAGTCCAGGGTGTGTCCCCCTGTGTGAGTGGGGCCGTGAATTAACTGAGTCAGGTCCATGGCCATCATGGAAGCCATGAACTCCCGAGCCACCTCAGACGTTTCACCGGCGGATGGCGGGTTGAAATCCCCCAAAACCAAAAGTCTGGGGGTATCAACCACCACCCTGGCTATGATGTTGAGCAGCTCAGGCAGGGCTGTTGACACATGGCAGGGAGCCAGGTATGTGATCAACAAACCCATCTGAACTCCACGACCCCACTTCACAAGGAGGGTCTCACACCCGGCTATTTGTGGTACAGTGGTCTCCCTCGGATCAAGACCTTCCTTTATAAGAACCGCCACCCCTGCCCTGGTGGGCACATATCCACGAGGGGAACTCCCCCCTCCTGGTCCAACCAGGTCTCCGTAATACCTGCCAGGTCCGCTCCCCTCTCCTGAACAAGATCACAAATGAGGGGGGCTTTGTTTACCATGGACCTGGCATTGCACAGCAACAGCCGGAGATTTGGGCCCTGAGAGTCTGTGCAACCTGGGGGGCGAGAAGGGCTATGGGGACCGGGGTATGCCACCGCTCGAAGATAGCGAGTGTGTGCCCCCATAACGTGATATGGTCCCCTGCACCCGCCATATCTGCCCCTCCCACTCAGCATGTTGATAGAAAAGCCATGGATTTTTGCATCCATGTATCAATAGACATTATCTTGAAATAAGTCTAGCCAGAATTAATGAAACGTAGTCAGGGCAATCCTTTATAGCTGCTCAACATTGGGCACTATGGAGATCTAAGAGAGTTTTTTAAATAAACCCACTACAATTCCTTACCCCTATTCAACATTGCACTTTCAGCAGCAGATGGTAAAAAAAAAAAGAAAAAAAATTACAGGCTTTTTCAAGAATGCATTAAAATAGCAAATTTCTGTCTTCTCAAGTCAGTTTGCTCTCTCCTCACACCAATTGCCTCCACTTTTCACTTCCAATTGCCTCCTCTCCTCCCTTCCAATAGCATTTTAAAGGCTAAAATTACTACTATTGTTTGGTACTTTCTGCAAAGCAAATAAATAACCATAAAATGATATTTATCATCATTATATATGAACACATTTCTAATGTTATTAGTCTTCATTTCATTTTCCCCACACTGACATTGTTTTGAAACAGGAGTTTTGTTTGACGTTTAGTCTTTTATCCACAAAGAAAAAGTACAGCCATGCAGCTGACTGTTTTTTTTTTTTTTTTTTTTGTTAGCATTTGCTGGTCTAAAGAGATGAATAAAGACAATACATTATATCCATATCAGTTTATGACCAGTGTATTTTACTTTATGTCTCTCCTGTGTCCTGTTAGTAAGGAAATGTATGTGGATAGTAAATACTTCAAATACGCTAAATATATCAGTGTTATTATATTACATGATTATTTTGTTCAGATCAGTATTACACAATCCATATATAGTTTTTTTAAAACTAGCATAACTCTAGAATTTCATCCTTGCCAGTCAGTGTTATAAATATGAATTGTAGTACTGATGTACTCCTGTCATTCAGTGGGAAAAGCATATCATTAACTGAATGTTTCTTGTGATTATTTAAATTGTTTACATTAACATAATTAAAGCCATAGTTCTCTTAATCCCATATTAAAATTACATAGAACTGAATTATCACCCTTTAAATAACACAAAATTAACTGGCCTTAATAAGAATTAAATTGCTGTTTCATATTAGGTAAAATTAGTTTGGTAATGATTTATAAATTATTATTTTAAAAACTACTCTAAAACTTCAAACAATGTCACTATGTGAGCATCATTTCTTTATCCATTATAATGAGGACAATCAAGAGTGATTATCACTGGTTATAAAACTTTGAATTCTTGGTCATGCCTACTATTTTAAAGCCAATGACTCTCACTGCTCAATGATGTCAACAACAACAACAACAATAATAATACAAAATACATGTGTATTTTTCAAGCTGACAACATCAAGCACACTAAAGTCAAGAAAAAGATTAGAGATGAATACATCAAGAAAGTGAAGAACATCTTAAAGTCCAAACTCAATGGAGGAAATACCATCAAAGTAATCAACACTTGGGCAATTGCAGTCATTAAATAGCTGGAATAGTGGACTGGACTCAAATAGAACTAAAAGTAATGGATGGGAAGACCACAAAAATAATGACAATGAATCATGCCCTTCATCCACGCAGTAACATTGACAGACTCTACCTATGAAAGCAAATACATGGGCATGGAATGCTGAAAGTACATCAGATGGTTGAAGAAGAAGAAGAAGAAATGGCTTTGGAAGAATATCTGAAGGACAATGATGAAGATGCACTGAAGTTAGTATATCAGGAAGGCTTATTGACTACTGGTCTACAAAAAAGACCAAACTGGCCTACAAGAAAGACCAAATGAAGAACAGAATGAAGACCAAATGAAGAACATCAGAAGACAAAGCACTACATGGTCAGTATATTTTAAAAAAATAGCAGGGAAAGCAGATAATAACAAGGCCTGGCAATGGCTAAGAGCTGTTGAAAATTTGAAGAAAGAGAACAAGGGACTAATTTACATAAAATAATCCAAACAAAAGACCTACAAAACGGATCACCTCGACTACTTGAAGTAGACCACCGCATAATTATACCAGCAGGACTTCAAACCCGTGTTGTAGTAACTGCAGAAGATGTCCTTCATTCATGAACAATGCCATCACTAGGAGTTAAAGTAGATGCAGTGCCGGGACGACTAAACCAACTCCCACTAGCCACATCCCGAGTTGGGGTTTTCTACAGCCAATGCTCAGAAATCTGTGGAGCAAATCACAGCTTTATACCTATTGCAGTAGAAGCAATCCCATTTCATAACTTCGAACAGTGATTAATCTCAGAACAATCACTGAAAAGCTTTTATACCGTTAGCCTTTTAAGTTGAAGAAGAAACACATTTTTCTCAGTGCAGATGCACTGAACTTCAGATGCACTGAAGTTAGTATATCAGGAAGGCTTATTGATTACTGGTCTACAAAAAAGACCAAGCTGGCCTACAAGAAAGACCAAATGAAGAACAGAATGGAGGCATCAGAAGACAAAGCACTGCATGGTCAGTATATTTAAAAAAAATAGCAGGGAAAGCAGATAATAACAAGGCCTGGCAATGGCTAAGAGCTGTTGAAAATTTGAAGAAAGAGAACAAGGGACTAATTTTGGCTGCACAAGACCAAGCTTTAAGGACAAATGCATACAAAGCCAGAATTGAAAAGACTGCAAAAGACAGTACCATCTATGCAAAGAAGCTAAAGAAACAGTGAACCACCTGGTAAGCTGCTGCAAGAAGATCACATAAACAGACAAGCAGCGGCAGGACAAAGTGGTAACAATGGTGCATTGGAAGATCTGCAAGAAATATCATTTGCTTGCAAGCAAGAACTGGTGGGACCATAAAATAAAGTAAGTCACAGAAAATGAAGGAGCTAAATTGATCTGGGACTTCAGAATTCAAACAGATAGGCACCTGCCACATAACACCCCAGATTTAACAACTGTCAATAAGAAAGACAAAAATTTTTTGATAAGAATATTTTCTTATCAAAATTTTCTAAAAAGATAGAAAAGGGAGATATCTCTATCTCCCTTTTCTATCTTTTTACTGGAAGAGATTTCGCAGAAGTCTCAAGAGATATTGACGATGTGTACCGAGTATATACCAGCTATGCTCGGCGCAACAAGCTTCCTAAAGAGATTCATGTTCGATTTACTAGAACAGCACTAAGAGATGAAGTGTTTCGGAAAACGAGGGACCAAGCTTTTACCTATAAAAATAACCGACTAACAGTACTGCCCCAGCTCCCGAGACGGGTACGAGACATTCGGAGGAAATATGACTTTTTGACAACATGGCTGAGGAAGCAAGGGATACGTTATCGTTGGCTTCTACCGGAAGGCTTGATGTTTACCTGGCAAGAACAGAGGCTACGATTGGAATCCGTACAGGAAGCGCAAGACTTCGCGGAAGCCTATATTAATTTAAGTGACCAAGAGAGTGAAGGTGGTAACCTAGGTAAGAATCAAGAAGAGATAACCCAAGAAACAACAACTACAGAGCATAATGGACATGACAAAGGCACAGCCCAATCTGGAGAAGAAGGAGGAACAATTGTCCAAATTGAGACTAGATCCCAGAAACTCAAGAACACAGGTAAGTAGAGGTATGGATGAGGTGCTTAACCTGTTTTCTGTTAACATCAATGGACTGAATGCTCCCACTAAGAGGAAAAAGGTCTGGGCTAAACTTCAAAAAGATAACTATGATATTATATGTTTACAGGAGGCCCACATAAGGAAAGACCACTCTAAGATTTTAACTTATCCTAAACTGGGGAAGTTGTATGTATCCTTGGCCAACCAGAAGAAGAGGGGAGTTGTTTATGATCGGAGAGGCCTGGTGAAACGTCAAATATATGCAGATATAGAGGGTAGGATACTCATGTTAGAGATTAGTATTGACCAAAAAAAAGTATTGTTAGTAAATATATATGCCCCTAATGTTAACCAAATGGGTTTCTTTAAAGATTTGTATAAGAAAATTAATGAATTAAATTACAAGCATGTATGTATAGTAGGTGACTTCAACACGATTACTGATACTTCAATTGATTATGATCCAGGAAAGGGTTCTCCTAAATATAAAAAAGGGCATAGGAAGGTACTCCCTAAAACTTGGGATAACCTAAGAACAGAAATAGGGTTAAGAGACGTATGGCGAGATTTCCATCCTATGCAAAAGCACTTCACATATTTCTCTCCCAGGCACGGATCGTGGTCTAGGATAGATATGGTTTGGTCAACCTCAGAACTGAAAGAAAGCATAAATTCGGTTGAAATAGGGACGAACATATGGGCAGACCACCACCCCCTGGTAATAAAATGGAAAGGATCCACTAGAAGAGCGAGATGGTCTATGGGGGCTGAGATCATGAAAGACGAGGGATTTATAAATATGATTAAAAAAGAATTAGATCACTTCTTTACTGAAAATAAGAGAGAAGATACTTCCCTTCAAAATACTGGGGATACTGTTAAAGCAGTAGTTAGAGGATTGGCAATAAAATATACAGCTACCAAATGGAGAAAGGAGAAGGCCAAACGGATTGAGTTAATGGCTGAACTGGAGAAAGCTGAGGGAGAGCTGCGTTTAAATCCAGATTATAATTTGATTAAAGAGAAAATTGACTTGATTAGGCATGAGTTATCTACCCTAGATCAAAATGATTTGGCGAATAAAATTCGGAAATGTCGACAAAATCAATTTGAGCATGCTAATAAGCCGGGCCGGTGGTTATCATATAGATTAAGAAAAGAGGCAGAATCTAGAAAGATTGAATTTTTACAGGATTCCATGGGAAATTTGGCAGGTACTACAGAGCAAAAAGCAAAGGTGGCCCAAGATTTTTATACCTCCCTATATAGCCAGGAAATTTATCAGGAAGATAAACTAAAGAGCTATCTCCAGAATCTACAATTGGAGATGATTCCGGATCACTGTAAAGAAATTTTAAATGCAGAAATCACAGTTGGGGAAATAGCAGTAGCTATAAAGAAACAAGCTAATGGCAAAACTCCGGGACCAGATGGGATTCCTAGTGAATTTTATAAAGGAGTCTTTGACTCACTTAGTTTGTATATTAAAGATTTATTTAATGAGGTTTTACTACACTCTAAAATACCCCGGTCCTGGACGGAAGCCTACATTTCCCTAATTCCAAAACCCGAAACAGACAAAACTCTGATCCAGAACTATAGACCAATCTCACTCCTGAATGTGGACTATAAGATTTTTGCGACAATACTAGCTGAGAGACTCCGGGTGTTTCTGTCCCAATTTATCCACCAAGATCAGAATGGTTTCTTACCTCATAGGCATCTAAGAGATAACGTAAGGGTGGTATTGAATGCCTTAGAATATTATGAGACATACTCTGATAAATCAATGGTAATGATCTTTTTGGATGCCCAAAAGGCTTTTGACAGAGTCAGCTGGAATTTTATAACACAACAATTGGAAGTGATGGGTTTTGGGCCTCAATTTACAAGGGCAATACAAGCCATTTATTCTAAACAGTCGGCAAGGCTACTGCTTAATGGATCAGTATCAGATGAGATACAGATTTATAAAGGTACCAGACAAGGATGCCCTCTTTCACCGCTGCTATTTATTTTAACACTTGAACCACTTCTTAAGACAATTAGACAGGATTCGGAAATTAAGGGCTTAAAAGTTAAAGGGGAAGAATATAAACTCCAAGCATTTGCCGACGATTTGGTTTTCATATTAGAAGATCCCCTTATTACGGGACCAAAATTACTTACTAAATTAGATGAATATGGGGAGGTAGCGGGGTTAAAAATTAATAAAGATAAAACCAAAATGTTAACTAAAAATTTGTCAGGTGCCCAAAAGGAACAGATCCAAAATATTATGGGGATTAACTGTGTCAAAAAACTTAAATATTTAGGTATTTGGCTTACAAACAGATGTTCTTCTATTAAAGAACTCAATTATTCTAAATTATTAACAGACACAGCAAATGATGTGGAGAGATGGCGGTGCCTTCAGATCTCATTTTTGGGTAGAATTGCCACGATAAAAGCCCATGTTTTACCGAAATGGATCTTTTTATTTCAAACAGCCCCTGCAAGATTGGAAAAAAATTTTTTTAGGAAATTAGACCAAATTCTAAGTAAATTTATTTGGCAGAGTAAAAAGCCCCGTATAAAGAGAAAAATGTTGCAAGAGCACAAAACAAGAGGTGGCTTGGGGCTCCCAATGTGGGAGCTTTATTACCTAGCCTCATCCCTGGTTTGGATAAAAGATTGGGTGATTCTCTCAAGAAAACGCATTCTAACAATTGAAGGATACGATTTGCAGCAGGGATGGCATTCTTTTTTGTGGTCTCAAAAAGACAAAAAATTCAAATACTTTACAAATCATTATATTAGAGGAATTTTAATAAGGGTCTGGGAAATGGTGAAGAAGCAAGTTTACACACAGATTCCTAAATGGGTGTCTCCGTTAGAGGCAGTGACCCTTCCGACTGCACAACACAAAGAGGAACTGGGTTTATGGTGACTTGTTGGATGAAATCGGGAGACTTAGACCTAGAGCCGATCTCCAAACTAGAGGATTAGACATAGACTGGTGGTCCTATGCGAAAATTCAAACTAGATTCGCTAGGGATAAACAGGAACCTGGTATTTCCCTTCATTTACAAACTTTTGACAAGCTTCTCCTAGGTGACCAAAAGAAATTTACCTCTAATGTTTACAACTTTCTCTTGTCCAATTTTATGGCGGAGGAGATTGTAAAGGACTCGATGATTGCCTGGGGGAGAAATATAGGAACAACAATTCAGCTTGATGCATGGCAAAATGTATGGAACAAAACTATGAAACTGACCCTTTCTTCCCCTTTCAAAGAAAACTTCTATAAAATGATCTACCGTTGGTATCTCCCCCCCACCAGAATTGCTAAGATGTCCCCAGGGTCCTCTGATAGATGTTGGAAATGTGGGTCGGCCAAGGGTACTTTCTTCCACCAGTGGTGGACCTGTCCGTCAACTAGACGCTATTGGAGGAAAATAAAACAGTGGCTGTTGGAAATAACAGGTGTGAGCTTTCCCCTTTATCCAGACCTCTACTTGCTTGGAATAAGACCAGACTATATTGATAACAAAGATTGGTATATATTTGTCCATGTCTCAACAGCGGCGAGAATGGCATTTGCCCAACTGTGGAAAGATGTAGATACGCCTCCCGATCATCTGATAATGAACAAGATTCTCCGATGTGCTGAGATGGATAGATTAACGTATATTTTAAAAGACAAGAAAGATTCAATATATAATAGAAATTGGGACAAATGCTTTGTCTGGCTCAAAAGAAGGTTAAACCTAGGAAAGGGGTGATAAGATCATCTATTTAGATTAATTAGATATTTATTAGGCTATATGATTTCTTAAAATTTCGACAAAAACAGGCTAACTCTTTCGTAGATAGTTAGTAGAAATTGACTCTATTGAAATGTTTGGTTTGGATGACACTAGTTATTATTAATTGGAGAGTGAGCTTAACTCTCGGTTAGTCATGTTTGTTGTTTCGTTTTAGTCTTGTGTTTATGTGTTTCTACATTTCACCATTTATATTGTTTTTCAATGTTTATTTTGTGTTAATCTTAATGTAAAGATTTAATAAAGATTTAATAAAAAAAAGAAAGAAAATTGTCGGTAAGAAAGACAAAAAAAAGGGAAAAGAATTGTTTTAATTTGGACTGGACTATAAAATTGATTTGGTATTTTCTAAGTTAAAAAAAAGCAAAAAAGAAGCTAGATTGTTAACAAAGATTGATACAAAATGGACACTCTATTAAGCAATTAAGAGAATTGTGGATTCTAGAGAGACATCTTCAGGAGAAAAAAGAGTACTGCAATTTGGAATTTTTGTTTTGGAAAACTTTGAATCATATCAGTGCTGGCCGTGAGAACTTTTGGGGAGGATTGCTTTGTTTGTAAGTGGCCTGACTTTGGGGAAAAAAAGGGAAAACAACAGAACTTTTAAATCTGGAACAATACTAATACAGAAAGAATAAAATGGCGCAGGAAATTAGAGAAATGATGGAAATGATGTATTCGTCATGGAAAGCGGAAATAAGAGGAATAATTAAGAATTGAAACTTGAGGATCCAAAAGTTGAGAGAGAGCATGTTCAAGCTGACAGGGAAACAAAGACGGAGAAGCAAGACACAGAAACTGAAAACAAAAAAGAAGATAAAGACAATGAGATTAATTTTGGAAAATTAATTGAATATGTGGATAGTAATAATAAAAAGGAGGTTTTTAGAGATTACATTGGGATTAACAATGGAAAAAACAGAAAAGACAGAAAGAGGCAAAGAAGGAGAGAAGGGAGGAATAGAAAGGACACAAAAAACTTAAATGATTACACAGGGATTATCAGTGAAAAGGAAAAAAAGAGAGGAAAAGGATGGAAAATGACAGGAAATGCAGGGCAAAATAGAAAAGTTCAGATTTGTGAATCACAGAATGATTACACTGGGATAAACAGTGGGATAAATACTGGAGAAATAGGAAAAGGAGAAAAGAGATGGGGAACAATGGGAAATTTAGGACAAAAGACTAGAGCTCAAGATTTCAAAATACAAAAGAAAAAAGGGGAAAGAAAAAGGTAAAAATAAAAATGGGAAGGGAGAAAAAGAAATGAAAGAGAAAATCATATGATTGCAAAAATGAAATGAATAATAAACTTTAACAATTGAAATAACTAGTATTACAATAAATTGTAATGTTGAAATATGAATTGTAGTATAAAAATGGGAAACTATGATTGCAAAATGAAATGAATAACAATTGGAATATTTGTATTGTGTTTTTCTTTCTTTTTTCTTTTTCTTTTTTCTTTTAAGAAATATGAATAAGTTTAAATTGTAACACTTGAAATGGATAACAGTTAGAATATTTCTAAGTTAATTATTATAATGTGAAAAAGTAGAAATGTTTAATTGTGATATACTAAAATGTTGGATTTGTATTTACATGATATAAAATAAGCAGATTTATTATTATAAGAATTAAACTACTGTAACATTACATAATGAATCAAGGTAAGGATAGATTTGTATAATAGATGACAATGGGTAGGGGCAAAATATAGAATAGAAGGGAAAAACTGAATTTGATTAAGATTAAGATTAGAGGTGAGAATGAAAGGTAATACTAGTTCTTAAAAAATAGATGAGAAATGAATATGGCAAAAAGGTAATATAGAAATTGTAAACCTAATTGAAATGGTCTTTTTTTAAAAAAGAGATGAAACTTAATTGAAAACATTGTTTAAATTTGTGAACCGGCCAAATACTCTGTTCAAAGAAAATACATTGTATGTTTGTATGTGTCTTTGTCTAAAAAAAAACAAAAAAAAACACCTTTTTATTAAAAAAAAAATCAGTTTATGTGATCAGTTTATGTGAACTGATTACAAAGCTAGATATGACCGAGTTGCTAAATTAATCCACTGGTCATTATGTAAAAAAATATGACTTATCTGTATCCGAAAAGTCATGGGAACATAAAGTGGAAAAAGTTGTTGAAAATAAGAAGGTGAAAATCTTGTGGGACTTTTGAATACAGGTGGATCCTATTTAAGATTCAGGAAACCTAAGGCTTCTAATGAAATGTAATGCAAATAAAATGCAATGATTGCTACTTAAAATCAAAGACATTTCTGGGAACCTTCTACAGGTTAGTTGGTGGCAATGGCCCTGTGGAAGGGAACAGTCCAGATGAACAGGCCTGTGTGATGTTGTTACCTGCCCTAGTCCCTCTTTCTTCAAGATCCTTATCACAGGTCAGTTGGTGCTAGTGATCTGGTGAGTGGGTGGGATAGCATTCTGCCACTCAGGCTTCTGTGGTAGTTATTATAGATTTCTTTCCCATTTAGAACTATGTCTGGTCACATAGCATAGCAATAACATTTATATAGTGCTTCACAGTGCTTTACAGTTCTCTCTGTAAAGCGATTTAGAGAGTCAGCATATTGCCCCCAACAATCTGGGTCCTCATTTTACTGATCTTGGATGGATAGAAGACTGAGTCAACCTTGAGCCAGCTGAGATTCAAATGGCCAAATTGCAGGTAGTCAGCAGAAGTAATCTGCAGTTCTGCATTCTAACTACTGCACTACCACAGCTCTTATCCCATCTAACATTTGGCAGAACATACCAAAATTTGAAGATAGAATTTGAATGACTATATATTTATCTTTTACCCAATTTTTTCAGCAATGTAGTATACTAATGGAATCTTTCATCTAATTAAGATGAAAGAGTTTAATTAGATGAAAGGTCAAGAGCAGAACATTTTGCTTTGTTAATACCTGGAAGATCTTTGCCAGTTGCTTTTCCAAAAGATAATAGAAAGGCAGAGGGTTTTTTTTATATTGTTATATCTTCCTTCTCTGGAACATTTGTAGTATATTTTAGGAAAGTAAAATCTATATTTTATTCTAAATCTATATTAAATCTATTTCAGATAAATTTAAAAAAAAGTTTTAAAATTTCCTTTCACCAGGATACTTTAACATCTTTTCCTTGTACACTCTGCTGAATTTATACTATATATTATACAATAAATGATAGATAGATAATAAGAGAGAGAGAGAGAGAGAGATTAATCTAACATTAAGAATATAATATACTTTATTTTTATGAAATGATTTCTAGGGAATGCCATGGGCGATTGTGCTGACTTTTCACTAGCTACTCTTCAGAACAGAACAGTAGTTGCCACAACTTTATATATATTATTTGTTCAGTGGAGCAGAATGCCCATAATGAATGTGAATCAGGGGATGGTTTTGTATGCACACACATGCCTCTTTCACAACCAACACTTGTGCAGCCCAGTTCTGAATGGAAGGCAGCCCAACACTGCGCCGTGGCCCTGGGGTTGGGGACCCCTGATCTAATACCTTTGCAAAGCATCCTCCTAATATGAACTACAAGTACTTAGACAAAATGAAAAGCATTATAATGAGTCAAGTCTTTATTGAGAGCATAGCAATAAATGATACATGTGGACTTCTGGTTTGGTGTTGTGGCAAGACAGTTGGGGAATTAGTGGGCTCTGAGGAGCTCCACGAAAACCCCGGCTGACAGAGACTTCCGGTTGGCACCACAGGGATCCAGACAGGGAAATAGCAGGATCCTCGTAGCCCTGTGAAAACCTCGTCTGCCAAGCCCCCGCCAGCAGATCTTTGGACCTCCCCTGTCCTGGAGGGACAGGGGGCATGGAGAGGGACCCCTCGGTCGGCCAAGAGGAACAGGCAGGTTCCTCGGGGCCTAAGGCTTGCCCTCTGTGCTGGCGGCAGCAAAGCGGCAGCCATGGCAGCTGCCCTGAAACCGTGGCAACCGGGCTACAAGTATGAGCAGGAGGAGAGGAGGAGAAGCGGAGTTTGCCAGGTGAATGACCATCAGCCCAGGCAGGAACTGGCCATGGACTCTGGATTAAGATGAGTCTTTGCCCCAGCCTTAACAGTGGCTGTGAACTATTGGGGCATAAAGGCAAAAGATCTATTGGAGGACAACGTGAAATAATGATTTTTTGGAAATGGCTGCATTACAGTGTTGGATATGTTTTTCTTCATATGGAAAAATGAGATTGGACTACATTAGAGAGAGAGGAAGGAGAAGAGGAAATAACCATGCTTTTAAAAGTAAAGAAAAAAAAACAGAGGCAGAGAAAATGGCTGCTAATTGGCAAGGGAAAGTGTGAATTTCAGACTGACTGCTTGTTACTGATTTACAGACTTGTTACTTGTTACATAAAGGGAGAAACTTTGTTACTTGTTTCTTTAAACTTGACCAATTGGGGGGGGGGAGAGAAAGACTCAGATTAAGAAAGCCTGATTCTGGGTAGACAAATTTGTTCATTGGAGGATTTATTGAACATCAGAAGGAAGAAATTAAATGGAATAATGGAACCTGAACTAACAGACGTGGCAATAAGAGAAGGGTGTGGCAGCACAAGAAGGACATGATGATACCATATATTGTATAGCCCACAATTATTTTTTTTCTTTTTTCTTTTAAAAAAGTTGGAACTTTGATGGTATTAAAATGGAGAAGAAATATATTTGGACAGATTGGAGAAAGGAATATTGGAACATAATATGTAACAAGACAACAAATTATTGTATTTTGATTTAAATAGATGTAATAGTTTTTGGGTGAATGAACAGAGTTAGGAGATATTTCTTTTCTTTTCTTTTTCTTATTATACCATCTCTCTCTATCTCCCTTTTCTATCTTTTTATTTGCTTTTGTTTTTCCTCTGTTAATTTTTTTCTTTAATCTACTTGATTTTTTTCTTTTTTTCTTCCTTTATTCTGATATATTTCTATCCTCTTCCCTTTTCTTATTTTTTTTACTATTATTATTGCTGCATTTTTTTTACTATTATTATTGCTGCATTATGATTATTGTCACTATATTAATTACATTAATACTGTCACTATTTCCCATTTTTTATAATTATTATTACTTTTATATAAACATATAAATAACTTGATTAAGAAATGTTTGAAGGAAGAAGCATGAGTTTTGGATGTTCTAATGCCTTTTTGAATTTTAAATTTTTAACAAGTAATATTTATAGATTTAATAATCTGGAAGAAAATGTTTTTTTTTTTCCTTTACGGTGTAGAATGTTAAAAGAATTATTCATAGATTTAATAAGCATAGATAAATGAATCTAAAATGGTCTAAAATGATGTTTGTATTGAAATATGAAATAAGCAAGTAACAGGAAAAAAATTAAGAGAAAATAAGAGATAAGATACGTGTTGAAATGTATTTTTTTTCTTTAAAAAAATTAGCAAAAGATATGGAGGAGAATAGATTGAAAATACCATTGGTGATACACTTTGAAGTAATTTGAAGTTAAATAATTGAATAAGAGATCTTGGAGTGGAGGAAAATATAAAGCAAGATTCTGGTGATCAGTGAAAGAAAAGCTGAGACCCAGTCTTACAAATAGGGTAGGAGTGGAGGAAAGCATCATACTGGAGAACAGTTAATCCAAACTGGGAACCAGTTAAAAATAAAAATAGGAGTTAGGAGTGGAGGAAATATGCGCTGGAAAGCAGTTAAAGCAAAGCTGTGAACCGGCCAAAATACAGTTAGGAGTGGAGGAAAGCATTTACAGTTAAAGCAAAACTGCAAACTAACAAAAAATAAGAAAGGTAGGCGTAGAGGAGACTATACCTGGGGATCAATTGAAATAAAGTTATGAACCAGTTAAAAATAGGGGTAGAAGTGGAGGAAAGCATTGCTGGAAGGCAACCATTTGAGTTGTGAACTAGTTTTACATTAGATTTAGGAGGAGTAAAGGAGAAGGTTGGTATGCAATTAAATTATACTGTGAACCAGCCAAAATAATTAAGGTAAGGAGTGAAGCATTGCTGGAAAGCAGCTGATTAAGATGCGAACCAGCTCAAAAATAAACCTAGGAGAAAGTGGAAGAGACATTATTGGAGAATAGCAATTGAACTGTGAACCAGTTAAATAAATGGAGAAAGGAATATCAAAAATTATAACTGGGAAATAGATATTTAAACTACGAATCAGTTAAATAGCTGATCTTATAGAATTTGGGAATAAATTTGAAGTATTAAGGAGTATTTTGGAAGTAATAAAATATAGAAAGAAATGTTGATTTATTTTAAAGAGGAGGAAAATATTTTTTGTCAAGAATTGGATATCTGTTGTCATTTAAGAGACATAAAATATAGTTTTGAGGCAATGGGTTTTAGGATTGAGGAATATATATGAAATATTAATTGTTAAAATGATAAAGATTTAAAATGGTGTTTATTGTTTAGAATTTTGGGTGTTATAGTAGAATGATAAATGTTTAGAATAAGAATTTTGTCTTTTTTTCTTTTTCTTCTTAAAGGTTTTAAAATTTGGAACAAAATTGATTGAGGGAATGTGAATAATTGTACTTATTTTAAGCCGGACCAAACCCCTGCTCTAAAAAGATGTATTTTATGTTTTATGTTAAAAAATAAAAAAAACAATTGGAAAAAAAAACCCGGCTGACGAATCGCTGCCAAGGGTCTGCGGACCAGAACCGTCTTACAGGGACGGGGAAGACAGAGAGGCACCTTGGATGACCAAGAGGAACAGGCAAGTTCCTTGAAGGTCAGAGGGAACTCTCTGTGACTCGGCAGCAGGGGATGGCAGCCACAGCGGCTTTTACGAAGCTGGGACAACTGGACTAAGTATAGAGCTGGAGAGAGAAGAGGAACAGAATGGAGTTTTTTGAAGCCAGGTGAGTGACAGCTAACACTGGCGTGAAATAACAAGGGAAACATCTTTAAATTATAAGACCCCTAATGATAAATAGCGGCTAAGGAGCGTGGGGGCAAAGAAGATTTTGAAAAGTAACTTTAAAGAGACGAATACCCAACAGAAAATTTATTTTTAAACAAACTATTTGGAAACCTTACACAATTTGAGAACGGTCAAAGGATTGGGAAGAAATAAAGAGATCCTCTCTCTCTCTCTCTCTCTCTCTCTCTCTCTCTCTCTCTCTCTCTCTCTCTCTCTCTCTCTTTGAAAAAAAAGAGAATGGATAATAAGCTTTAAAAAAGAAGTGATGTACAAATAAAAGGGAAAAAAGGGGGAAAGAAGTGAGAAGAGTTATTTAAATTTGGACTGGATGTTAAATATGATTTGGTACTTTTAAACCTGAAAGAAAAAGAGAAACTAAATAAGATTGTTATGTAATTGAAACAAAATGGATACTTTTTAAACAACCAGAAATTGTGGATTGCAGAGAGAGACTATCTGGAATATTGCAACTTGGTTTTTGTTTTGGAAAATTGTGGACTTTGCAGATAACATCTGTGAGAACTTGAGGGGGAAGATTTTCTTGTCTACAAGCGGTTTGACTTTTGGAGAAAAAAATAAAAAATAAAAAGGGAACACAACGGAACTCTTATAACTGGAATGATATTAATTTAAAAAGAACAATGGCACAGGAATTAGAAAAGGAACAAATTGGTCTATTTGACTTGGACAATGGAAATAAAAGAAATAATTTTAATGTTGCACAGAGGACAAAATTTGAGGATATAAAAGCTGAAATGGAACATACACAAGTGGACAAGAAAATGAAGATGGAGGAATAAGACATAGAGGTGGAGAATAAAGAAGATAAAGACAATGTGATTACATATGAATAAGTAACTGAACATGTGAATAGTAATAATAAAAAGGAGGTCTCTAGAGATTATACTGAGATTAACAATAATATAACAATGATTATACTGGGATTAACAGTGAATGATAAAAGAATAAAAGATTGGAAAATATTAAGAAAAATAAAAAAGTCCAGGACTTGGATTTATAAAACTATATTGAGATTAATAAAAGTGAGAAGAAATATGTTACAGATATTTAGAAATGAAATATGGATTGAAGTTAAAACATATGAGAAATAGAATATGTTAAAAGAAAATATATTAATGGATATGATGAAGTAATTTTTATTAAGATGTTGGATGACATTATTTGAGGAAATTGATAGCTATAATAATTGGGATACTGTTTAAATATTTACAGAGATTACACTGGGATTAACAGTGAAAAAATAAAGATGATTACGATGATTACACTGGGATTAACAGTGGAATGATAAAAGAAAGGGTTAAATTAGATTAAATTTTATTAAGATGTTGGATGGTATCAATTGAGAAAATTGATAGCTACAATAATTGGGATATTGTTTAAATACAGACAACAATGGTAATAATATGGATATTTTTTACTTAAGCAAAAAATAAAAGAAAAGGAAGAATTTCATCATTTCTAATGATTCCTTGTGCTACCCCACATGCCCCACTGAACTGTCCCACAAACACACATGTAACTGTGTCTTAGTGGGTTTATTCCCCTGCAATTCCCTTCACCAAAAAACCAGAACTGTCCTAATTAAATCTAACTACAAACAGACCAATGCTAATCCATAGAGCAATTGCCAATGAGTCCACAAGGCACTTGAAAGTTTCCCAATCAAAATAAACCCATCAGGCAAAATTAAATCCACAATACAAGAGGGTTCATGAGGCAAGAAAAGTCCAAAGTTCACAAGGCATGATCCAAGTCAAGGCACAGTGTCAATACAATACAAAGTGAGGCAAGAATCACAATGCCCAGAAACCACACAGCTAGGAAATGAACACATTGTTCCCAGCATCATTTCTCTCACTCCGCTGTGCTACCCAACTTCTGGTGCATTCCATCAAGAAGGGTGAGGCTTTCTCCTTGTGAGTAATCTGGCTAACCTTCTCTGTTCCTGCATTTTCTCTGCCCTACATGCTCTTGGATCAGGTGCAGCAGGCAGTTCCTCTTCCTCATTATTGACTGGATCCAGCTGGATGCTTTCTCCCCCAGAAGCCTCTGGGCTGTCCTGCTGCAGCTGAGTTTGAGCCAAATTCCTCTCAGGCAGCTGCTTGGAGCCATTGACAAACTCCCCTCCAGACCTGCTTGGAACTGGTTTATCTTCCTTCAAGCTGACATCTGGAGGGATAACTGAAAAAGTGTCCAGGAAATTATCACACCCCATCATTTGTGTGTGTGTGTGTGTGTGCACGCACACATATTATAGGTCATGCAGTTTTGATAGATTAGAACTGTGTTTCCGATAAGCTTAAAAAAATCATGTCTATTGCAAATGACAATGAGTTTATGTTATGAATGTTCTATGCATGAGAACTAGGTTAGATGCAACAATTAAACATCAATAGATTGACCCAATCCTTATATGACTATATTTTCAGCAAAACTATTTAAAATCAGAACTATACAAATTAACTATTGTACAACAACTCATTAATTATCCTCTCAATCAACGTAGTTCATGAAAATTTGGGAAATCGTAAAACAAAGAACAAAGATGACAACACCCTCAATAACAATAACCAGAACAGGGAAAAAGTTAGCACCAAATCAGACATCTACATTATCCTCTCCAGCACAACAAAAAAACATAGATACGATGCTAACCTCAGATAAGGAAAAAGCCTCCACTGCACTTAAGATACAAAATATACAATCAGTATTAGCCATGATCCAAGAGGGGATGAATAAGATGCAGGAAACGATAGCGAATAATCATGAAGAAACGAGAAAGAACCACGAAGAATTGAAACTAGACATAGGACAAATAAATGATAATATTTAAAAAATGGATAATAAGACCGAGAGAATCCAACAAAATATTGCAAAAAATGAAGAGCAGATTAAGAATATAGAAACAAAAATGGAACTAGCAGAGAAAAATATCGATAATATGGAACAAAATCAAATGGAATTAAATAGAGAACTGGAAGATTCGATTACTTATTTAGAATTAGAAAAGGCATTGTTCTTCTTACGATTCCAAAATATTGCAGAAACTAAAGGTGAAGACCTAAGAGACCTGATGATGAGCAAATTAGTGGAGGCCACCCAAAAGGAGAAAAATGAGATTAGTAGAGAAATTGATGAAATTTTTAGGGTCCACATGAATTATGCTCACAAGAATAAATTACCCAAAGAGATCCATATCAGATTTGCACGCAAAATAGTAAAGGAAGAGATTTATACTTTAATGAGAGTGGAGAAAATCTGTTATAAAGGAAAGGAGATAATAACCCTAAAACAAATTCTGAGATAAATTAAAGAACGTAGGAGAAATTACAACTTTTTAACAGGTCTATTGAATCAACATAAAATAATGTTTCATTGGCTAGTGCCAGAAGGAATCCTAGTATCCTGGGAAGACAAGAAATACAAAATAGACACGATAGAGAAGGCACAAGAATTTTTTGACACCTACTTCATACTAGAAGAAGAACAGGAAACTCGACATGATTCGGAAAATACAGCCAAGAACATTCTACAGAGGAAATGAAAAAAGAACAGGAAGAGAAGAAACAAATGGAAAGGGAGAAAATGGAGAGAGAAGGGGCTAGAGGGAAAACACAAATGATAACAAGGAACAAAGCCAAACTTAGATTAACATACAGATAAGTAAGGAAAAGGGAGAAGAAATGAAGTTGATTTCAATCAACATAAATGAACTCAATATACCAACTAAAAGAACGCACACATTCAAAAAATTACAAAAGTTAGACACAGACATCATTAATTTACAAGATGTGCACATCAAAAAACAACACAGTTATTAGAAAATAAAAGATTAGGAACATTATTCACCTCATTATCGGATCAAAAAAAAAGAGGTATAGCAGTATATATTAAGAATCATATTCAAGCAAAGCAAATCTATACAGATGAAGAAAGCAGGATACTAATGATAGACATTAAAATGGAAGCCCAAAATATATTATTAATATCAATCTATGCACCGAATGGGAATAAAAAAGAATACTTTAAAAAAATACACAATATAATTAAAGAATTAGATTACGAACATATATGTATGGTGGGGGATTACAATGTGATTGTAGATGCGGATTATGACTATCAAAGTAAAAAAAAATAAATGTAGGAAAAAGACACTCCCCAATACTTTTTATGATATGACCCAAGAATTACAATTGAAGGTTGCCTGGAGAGAATTGAACATAACCAAAAAACAATATACTTATTACTCGAATCCACATCAATCCTGGTCCAGGTTAGACATGGCCTGGATGACTACAGAGTTAAGAAAAAATATAAAAGAAATTGAAATCACACCGAATGCATGGCTAGATCATAGCCCTATATGAGTAGTCTGGAAAAGCCAACAAAAAAGAGGAAGATGGATGATGGACAGAGAGATTATTAATGACAAGGAATATATAGAACTGGTAAAGAAAGAGATGGATATATTTTTCCAAATAAATAAGAAGGAATAAACATAATTGCAAATTCTTTGGGACACCACCAAAGCATACATAAGAGGATTAACAATTTCTTACTAAATGAAGAAAAATAGAGAGAAACAGCAAAGAAGAAAAAATGTATTGATAGATCTTAGAAAACATGAAGCAGAATTACAGAAAGAACCACACAGGAAAGAGC
Source organism: Masticophis lateralis (assembly GCA_030761175.1). Classification (NCBI taxonomy): domain Eukaryota; kingdom Metazoa; phylum Chordata; class Lepidosauria; order Squamata; family Colubridae; genus Masticophis; species Masticophis lateralis. The sequence continues at coordinate 70,710,173 of JAUDYJ010000004.1, read as the reverse complement.
TTAAGGAAAAAATAAACCTTATTAAACATGAAATAAACGTAATAACAACAACAGAAATTATGAGGAAAATCCAAATGGCAAAACAAAACCAATTCGAATACGCAAATAAAACGGGATGTTGATTGGAGAAAGAAAAGGAAAAAAGAGTAATTTACCAACTACAAGATGAAACAGGGCAAATGCAACATATGAATGAGGAAAAGAAATGAATCACAAAGAACTTCTACCAGGAATTATATGCACAGGAAGGAATTCAAATAGATAAAGTCAGAGATTATATAAATAAAACCAATATTCAAGAAATAAAGGAAACTCAAAGAGAACTTCTGAACAAACCAATTTCGATGTTAGAGTTAATTGAAGCAAAGAAGAAACAGAGCAACAATAAAACACCAGGTCCAGATGCCATTCTGGCAGTATTCTACAAAATAGAACATCAGTCAATAGACAACATCTTACTACAGGTCCTGAAGGAAGCAATCTCAGAAACCAAGATCCTTAAATCATGGACAGAGACAATCATTACATTGATACATAAAGAAGACTCAGACTCAACTCAAATTAAAAATTACAGACCGATATCGCTTTTGAATGTGGATTATAAATTACTTACATCAATTATGTCGCAAAGAATGAAGAATTTCATTGTGGACTATATTCACCCAGATCAAAATGGATTCATCCCAAACAGACAGATCAAAAACAATACAAGGACAATAATTAATATTTTGGAATACTACGAACAGAAATCGAACGAACAAATGGCCTTGCTCTTCCTTGATGCACAAAAGGCATTTGATAACCTTAATTGGACATTTTTAATATTACAATTAGAAAAAATGAGAATTGGTGACAAATTTTTAAATATGATCAAGACAATATACTCCAATCAAACGGCGGAAGTATGGATAAATGGTGAGACAACGAACCATTTTGAAATATCGAAGAGGGTGAGACAAGGATGTCCTTTATCTCCTATATTATTTATATTAGCACTAGAAACTTTGTTGAATGAAATTAGGAGTGACAATGATATAAAAGGGTTGAAAACAAAAAACCAGGAGTATAAATTACAAGCATTCACCAATGACATAGTATTTATTTTAGAACGACCAAAACAATCAGGAATGGAATTATTGAGGAAGATAGAACAATATGGTGAAGTGGCAGGATTGAAAATTAACAAACAAAAAACAAAACTATTAACCAAAAATTTGACGAAAACATAGGAGAAAGAATTGGAAGATACGTTAGAAATACAAACAACAACTAAAATAAAATATTTGTGAATATGGCTCACCAACAAGGTATCAACCCTTAAAGAAGATAATTATAATAAACTGGCTAAACAAATTCAAAAGGACTTAGATGTATGGAGTAAATTGAGATTATCTCTTTTAGGCAAAATTGCCTTGATTAAAATGACTGTTCTACCAAAATTATTATATTTATTTAGAGTAATACCGATAAATCCAGGAAAATCATATTTTAAAGATCTGGATAAAGTGATACTAAAATACATCTGGCAAGGAAAAAGAGCAAGGATAAAATTGAAGCATTTGCAAGATACCAGAGAGAGGGGTGGTCTAGGATTACCAGACTGGCAAACATACTACACCGCAGCAGCATTAACTTGGATAAAAGACTGGATTACACTTAAAAATAAACACGTTAGCATTAGAAGGATTTGACCTGTGGAAAGGCTGACATGCATTCTTATGGGAGGAAGAACCCAGGCAACACAAACATTTTAGGAAACATTATATTAGAGACTCATTAGCAAAATTTGGGCGGAAATAAGGCGAAAACACTATGACAAAATTCCAAAATGGATATCAACTATGGAAGCTCAAATTTATCTGAATACAATGGATATTGATAAAATGAAAACCTATGATGAATTGTTGAATACAGAAGGAGAAATGAAAACAAGAGAGGAACTGAGACAGCAGGGTACAGACATTGACTGGTGGCCATATTTACAGGTAAAATCAAGACACAAAATGAATATGAAAAAAATTGGAATTCAAAAGGAATGGAATGAATTAGATAAAATCATACTGCAATCTGATAATAAAATAATAACTAAAATATATAATTATTTATTAAAATACAAATTGAGGAAGAAGTAGTGAAGGAAAATATGATCACGTGGGCCAAAAATTTCGGATACAATATCGAATTAGAAAATTGGGAGAAAATGTGGAAAGTAAATATTAAATTGACAATGTCTGTACTTTACAAAGAAAATACATACAAGATGTTCTATAGGTGGCATCTTCCCCCCCCCCGCACGTCTGGCAAAGATGTTCCCAAATACCACTCAGAACTGCTGGAAATGTAAAACACACAAGGGGACCTATCACCACATGTGGTGGTCATGCCCAAAGGTGAAAAGATTTTGGAAAACAATCCAAAAACAACTGGAAGAAATTACCTCTCAGAAAGTGCCACTTTGACCGGAAACATATTTACTAGGAATACTGACAAAGGACTAGAAATAGGAGCCTTGGATAGCTCAACAGGCTAATAAGCAGACTAAAGCCTGTTATTAACATCCAGCTGTCTGCAATTGCATCAGTTCGGGTCTCAAGGTTGACTCAGCCTTCCATCCTTTCTAAGGTAGGTAAATTGAGGACCCAGTTGTGGGGTCAATAAGCTGACTTTGTATAAAATATACAAAAGTATGAAGGCTATTGCTTAATGCATTGTAAGCCACCCTGAGTCTCCGGAGAAGGGCGGCATATAAATCTATTTTTTTAAAAAAAACAACCTGATAATATACATTTTGACAGCAGTTAGAATCACTTTCGTACAAACATGGAAACTGGAGGACACACCATCAGAGGAGAGGATAATACAAAAAACAATGGAATGTGTGGAGATGGACAGACTTACAAAAAAAATACAGGAAAAAGAAGATACAGATTATTTAGTTTGGCACAAATGGTATGATTGGCTAGAAAAAAAGAAGATAAAATAAGGGAATACCACCCAAGGATACAAAAATGAGGAAACGGAATAGTATATCGTCAAATAAATATCATTATATAATGAAAGATATACATACTTAGATATATAAATATATAATTACTGAGGTAACTCCTATTTTCAAAGTTCAAGTCCTATGACTTGATTTTAATGTTTAGTTTGTTTATGCAGAGTATGTTTGTTTGTATGTATGTATATTTATGTTTTGTGTTATGTCAATTAAAAAAAGAACAAAGAAAACTTACATTTAGCAGAAATTTTCTCAAATTTCAGTCTTCATTTGCTATTTTCATGTATAAAAATAAGCACACTTCACATAAGATCAAAAATTAAATAGATGCATTGAACATATTTAATTGTTTTAAAATGGCCTTGATTACATGGACATCTTAGCACTTTATGTATGTTTACAAATGAACATTTGAACCCAAGTATGTTATTGACAGTGATATATAATCATAATCATAATCATAAGTTTATTTGTCAAGCATATATAAAATAACAGGTAAAAGTATAAACATAATTTGAATACATGAAAAGAGTAAGTAAAAAGGAATATCTGGGATTTAATTGACAAGGAGGATGCGGACCTGGCTTGCATCACTGAAACCTGGCTTGGGACGGAGGGAGGTGTCCCCCTCTCCAACTTATGTCCCCCCAGGTTTTCAGGTACTCCATCAGCCACAACTCCAGGGGAGGGGCGGGGGAGGGGCGGTAGTGATTAAGGAAAGTCTCAGTCCTAGGGAGATCACTATCCCTCAGATAGGCAGGTGTGAATCACTCCTTTTGAAGTGGGATCCTGGAGTTCAGTCGGGTCCGTTGGTTACATACCTATCACCCAGCTGCATAGCCTCAGCCCTGCCCGCACTACTAGATGTCTTGGACAAGCTGACAGTGGAACTCCCCAACCTTTTGGTTGTTGGAGATTTCAATCTACCCTCGGCTGGGGAGACATCTGAGTTGGTGCAGGAGTTCATGGTGGCCATGGACCTAACTCAGATTGTGCAGGCCCCAACTCATAAAGGAGGACACACACTCAACCTTTTTAAGATCTGTATTAGAGGGTTGGGTATTTTAATTATTCAATGGTTTTAATTTTAGCCATAGTTATATGTTTTTAAGAAATTTTAACTTTTGTATACTGTTTTTATTTGGCTGTCCACCGCCCTGAGTCCGCAAGGAGAAGGGCGGTATACAAATCTAATAAATAAATAAATAAATAAATAAACCTGATTTTCCTCTCTGGGCAGTGGATAAATGATTGGGGGGAGGGGTCTTTATCCATTAACCCCCTGTCGTGGACCGATCATTCCCTCCTTAGGCTAGACTTTCCTACCGCCTTACCCCATTGCTGGGTTGCAGAACCGGTGAGTTGGTTCCGCCCCAGGAGCCAGGTGGAACCTGAAAGGTTCTTGATGGAGCTTGGATCATTTCCAGCCTCCTTAACCCACGATTCCTCCAAGGCCCTAGTGACGGCCTGGGAGCAGGCTGAGATAGGGGCCCTGGATCGAATCGTGCCTATGCGGCCTCTGATCCGGCGCAGATCCCAGGTGGCTCCATGGTTCACCATGGAGCTCAGGGAAATGAAGTGTCAGAAAAGACGCCTGGAGGGTGGTTGGAGGTCCTCCTGATCTGAATCCGACCAAACACAGTTAAGAACCTACATTAGGTCTTAGCTTGTGGCAATGGAAGCATGAAACGTCAATATTTCGTCAATATGAGAGCAGCATTGCATCTGCAGAAAACCGCCCAGCCGCCTGTTTAGGGTAACCCACTCCCTCCTGAACCCGGGAGCAAGGGATGACCCCTTGCAGGGTCTAGCTGAGGATTTTGCACAGTTTCTGCAAGATAAAATCGCTTGAATTCGGACTGAGTTGGACTCTGACTGGGCAGAATCTACTGAGGAGACCGGGGCTAGTCTTGGTGAAGTTTTCTGGGCTGAGTTTGAGCCTTTTTCGTTGGATGAAGTGGACAGGATTATGGGTTGGCTGGGGGCCTCCACGTGTGTTTTGGACCCGTGTCCCTCCTGGCTCATCTCTGCAGCCAGAGAGATAACTGGAGACTGGATCCAGGCAGTTGTTAATGCCTCGCTGAGGGAGGGCTTTGTCCCCGCCTTACTAAAAGAGGCGGTGGTACGACCTCTCCTTAAGAAGCCCAACCTGGATCCGGACTCACTTAACAACTACCGTCCTGTCTCCAACCTTTGTTTCTTAGCGAAGGTTGTTGAGACCGCGGTGGCACAGCAATTCCCTCATTTCCTGGAGGAAACGGACTACCTGGATCCTTACCAATCTGGCTTCAGGTGCAGTCACAGCACGGAAACGGCATTGGTCACCCTAGTGAATGATCTCTGGCAGGCCTGTGATAGGGGTTGTTCCTCCATCCTAGTCCTTCTTGACCTCTCAGTGGCTTTCAATACCATCGACCATGGTATCTTACTGCAGCGACTCAGGGGGTTGGGGATAGGAGGCACTGTGTTGCAGTGGTTCTCCTCCTACCTCTCGGGCCACTCGCAGTTTGTATCGGGGGGGGGGGTCAGAGATCCTCCCAGAGGCCTCTCACCTGTGGGGTGCCTCAGGGATCGGTTCTCTCCCTCCTGCTCTTTAACATGTACATGAAACCGCTGGGTGAGATCATTTGTGGCTTTGGGGTGAGGTATCATGTGGATGATATCCAGCTTTACATCTCCACCCCGGGCCACCCTGGGGATGCTCTTTCTGTGATGTCCCGCTGCCTGGAGGCAGTGCGGATTTGGATGGGTAAGGACAGGCTCAAACTGAACCCTTCCAAGACTGAGTGGCTGTTGGTCCCGGCATCTCGGGATCTAGAGGTACCATCGCTAGTGATCGGTGGGGAGACTCTTACCCCATCCGATAGGATTTGCAATCTGAGTGTCCTCCTGGATTCTCGGCTATCTTTGAATGACCACCTGATGGCCGTAACCAAGGGGGCCTTCGCACAAGTGGTATGGATGGTATCGGAAGCCATCTTGTGCGCCAGTTGTGCCCTTTCCTAGACCGAGATGCCCTCACCATGGTCACTCATGCCCTTGTTACTTCTCAGTTGGATTACTGTAACACCCTCTACATGGGGCTGCCCTTGGGATGCATCCGGAGACTCCAATTAGTTCAGAACGCAACCGTGCGGGTAGTTACGGGGGCTGCTTGTTACTCCTGTGTTACACCTCTCCTGCGCAGGCTGCACTGGCTACCAGTTGCTCTCCAGGTCTGTTTCAAGGTGCTGGTGCTGACCTATAAAGCCCTACATGGCTTAGGCCCGGGGTACTTACAGGACCATCTCTTGCCTTCCTCCCATCGTCCGGTGCACTCCCACAGAGCAGGCCTCCTCCGGGTGCCGTCAGCCAAACAATGTCAGCTGGCGGCCCCCAGGGGGAGGGCTTTCTCTGTCGGAGGCCCTGACCCTCTGGAATAGTTTGCCCACCAACCTCAGGATGGCCCCTGACCTCCTCTCCTTTCGCTGCGGACTAAAGACGTGGCTGTTCCAACGATAATCTGATTGAGGGGTTGTATAGTTTTACAATTTTAGAATGGTTTTAATGGGGATCTTAGTTTATTTTAATTTGTTTTACTGTGATTTGTATTGATGATTGTTGTATGTAAGCCACCCTGAGTCCGCAGGAAAAATGGCAGCGTATAAATCACAATAATAGATAGATAGATAGATAGATAGATAGATAGATAGATAGATAGATAGATAGATAGATAGATATTAGGACAGGGACAGTAGGCATGCTGGTACACTTATGCATGTCCCTTACAGACCTCTTAGGAATGGAGTGAGGTCAACAGTAGACAGTTTAAGGTTAAAGTTTGGGGAGTTTGGGTAACATCCTGCAGTAAATTTGGGGCTCAATTGTAGTCGTAAGTTGAGAACTACCCACAGTTATTGGGGGGGCTGAGAGGGCTAGTTCCTACACTGTGGAGGGCACTTCCATCAGCATTGTGGATGGGAGGGGCAGATATTGCGGTGGCAGGGGGCTGTATTGTGTTAAGGGAGGACGTGCTCGCTATTTGCGAGCGATCGTGTGCTCCGGCCCCCAATGCCTTTCTCAGGCCCCGGGCCTTCGGCTGATGTTGTGCAATGCCAGGTCCATGGTAAATAAAGCCCCCCTCATTTGTGATCTTGCCCAGGAGGGGGGTGCGGACCTGGTAGGTATTACGGAAACCTGGTTGGGCCCAGAGGGGAGGGGTCCCCCTCATAGAGATGTGCCCACCAGGTTTCTTTGCATTCCATCGGCCAAGGTCCCAGGGGAGGGGCAGGGGGGTGGCGGTTCTTGTAAAGGAAAGTCTTGTCCCTAGGGAGGCCACTGTATCTCAGATAGCTGGATGTGAATCTCTCCTCGTGAAGTGGGGACATGGGAGGCAGATGGGTTTGCTGATTGCGTACCTGGCTCCCTGCCACGTGTCGGCTGCCCTGCCCGAGCTGGTAAGCGTGATTGCCGAGGTGGCGGTGGAAACCCCCAGGCTTATGGTCGTGGGGGATTTCAACCTGCCATTCGTCGGCGAGGCATCTGAGTTGGCTCGGGAGTTCATGGCTTCCATGACGGCCATGGACCTGATCCAATTAATTCATGAACCCACTCACATGGGAGGACACACTCTGGACTTGATTTTTGTCTCTGGTCAGTGGATTAATGATCTTGAATTAGGGGAGATAGTGATTGAGCCCTTGTCATAGTCAGATCATTCCCTCCTTAGGCTCGACTTTCTAACCACCACACCGCGCTGCAGGGAGGTGGAACAGATTAGATGGTTCCGCCCCAGGCACCTGATGGACCCGGAGAGGTTCCAGACGGAGCTTGGGCCATTTCCTGAGGATCTGACACATGGCTCGGCTGAAGGGTTGGTGGCTGCCTGGGATAGGGCGGCCGCTGATGCTTTAGACCGAGTCGTGCCTTTGCGGCCTCTGACCCGTTGCCGAGCTTGCCTGGCTCCTTGGTTCTCCGAGGAGCTAAGGGAGATGAAGCACCAGAAAAGACACCTAGAGAACAGTTGGAGGTCCAGCCGTTCCGAGTCCGACCGAACACTGGTAAGAGCTCATATTAAGACTTACCTAATGGCGATAAAAGCGGCAAAACGTAACCATTTTTCCGCTCTTTTTGCATCGGCAGATAACCACCCAGCTGCCCTGATCAGGGTGACCCGCTCCCTCCTTCATCCGGGAGCGCGGGAGGACCCCTTGCAGGGTCGTGCTGAGGATTTTGTTCAGTTTCTGCACGATAAAATCACTCAGATTCGGGATGGTCTGGTCTCCAACTGGGTAGATACGGGTGGGATGACGGAGGCCGGTCTTGAGGATGTCATCTGGGAGGAGTTCGATCCTGTTGCTCCCGAGGACGTGGACAGAATACTGAGGCGGCTGAATGCGACCACATGTTTATTGGACCCGTGTCCCTCCTAGTTGGTGCTGGCCTCCCATGAGGTTACACGAGGCTGGCTCCAGAGGATTATTAACGCTTCTTTGAGTGAGGGTGTCTTGCCAGTTGCCTTGAAAGAGGCGGTGGTGAGCTCAAGAAGCCTTCTCTGGACCCAGCTATTTTGGCTAATTACCGTCCAGTCTCCAACCTTCCCTTCTTGGTGAAGGTTGTTGAGAGTGTGGTGGCGCATCAACTTGGATATCTGGATGAAGCTGTCTATCTGTCCGGCTTCAGGCCCGGGTACAGCACGGAAACAGCATTGGTCGCATTGGTGGATGATCTCTGGAGGGCTCGGGATAGGGGTTGCTCCTCTATCCTGGTCCTGTTAGATCTCTCAGCGGCTTTTGATACCATCGACCATGGTATCATGCTGCGCCGGCTGGAGGGGTTGGGAGTGGGGGGCACCGTTTTGCGGTGGTTCTCCTCCTATCTCTCCGACTGGTCGCAGACGGTGTTGGCAGGGGGGCAGAGGTCGACCCTGAGGCGCCTCACTTGTGGGGTGCCGCAAGGGTCGGTCCTTTCGCCCCCTCTGTTCAACATCTATGTGAAGCCGCTGGGCGAGATCATCCGTGGCTTTGGGGTGAGGTTCCATCAGTATGCTGATGATACTCAGCTGTACTTCTCCACCCCAGGCCACCCCAACGATGCCGTGGAAGTGATGTCCTGGTGCCTGGAGGCCGTGCGGATCTGGATGGGGGGCAACAGGCTCCAACTCAACCCCTCCAAGACCGAGTGGCTGTGGCTTCCGGTGTCCCGATATGGCCAGTTGACTCCATCACTGACCATTGGGGGCGAGTCATTGGCTCCCACGGATAGGGCCCGCAACTTGGGCGTCCTCCTGGATGCACGGCTGTCTTTAGAGGAGCATGTGACAGCCGTGGCCAGCCCCGTGGGGGGCTTTTTATCAGGTTCACCTGATACGCCAGTTGCGTCCCTATCTAGATCGGGACTCCTTACGCACAGTCACTCAGGCACTCGTCATTTCCCGCCTGGACTACTGCAATGCTCTCTACATGGGGCTCCCCTTGAGGTGTGCCCGGAGGCTCCAACTGGTGCAGAATGCGGCCCCGCGTGGGATTATGGGAGCAAGGGGGCGCTCCCATGTGACACCTCTCCTGCGTGAGCTGCATTGGCTTCCGGTGGTCTTCCGGGTGCGCTTCAAGGTGTTGGTGATCACCTTTAAAGCGCTCCATGGCATAGGGCCTGGGTATTTGCGGGACCGCCTTCTGCCACCGATAGCCTCCCACCGGCCAGTACGCTCCCACAGAGAGGGACTCCTCAGGGTGCTGTCAGCCAGACAATGTCGGCTGGCGACACCCAGGGGGAGAGCTTTCTCTGTGGCAGCACCAGCCCTCTGGAACGATTTGCCCCCAGAGATCCGTACAATACCTGATCTCCAGGCTTTTCGCTGTGCCCTAAAAACTTTTTTATTTTGTCAAGCTGGGCTGGCATAACCCCCCCTCAGTTATTTAATTAAAAAGATATGATCCCAGGATAGATTATATGGCATGAATATAGGAAAAGGAGGGAACTGAGGAGAGTGGTTATAAAGCATATGATTTGTGGATGTCCTCTCCCAGGCATAGAAAAATAAATTAAATATTAAAAAATAAATACTTTTAAGAAATTAATGCCATGCTAGGGATTACACCTTACATTTTTGGTACTAAAAAATTATTTATATATATTTTTTTGAATATATGTTTTATTGATAAATTTTTTCTTTAAAAACATAAAAAATTCCATGTCTATCTGAACAGCGTGTTGTCTGGACATAATTAATTTTGAGTAAAGGTATAACAATAACCATAATCATACTAGTAATCTTAATAAACATATCAATATTAATCATAAAATAATAAAACAATTAATTTGTCCATCTTACAATATTTTCAATACAATTTTTTGTTATCTCTTTGAATTCTTTTCAAATTCTAACCTCGGTTTTTGTTAGTTAACCATTGATAAAATATATCCCATGTTAAAAAGTATTCTGTTTCTTCCTTTTCTTTTATCTTAAGTGTCAATCTATTCATCTGAACACATTCTAATCATTTTTAAATTACACTTTCATCTGTTAGGACCTCTTCATTTTTCCATTGTTGTGCAAATACTGTTCTTGCTGCTGTTACTACATGCAAAATTAAATAGGTATTCCCTTTATTATACTGTTTTGGTAATATACCCAGCAGAAATATTTCTGGTTTCCAATCTATCATTTTTTCAAACCAAGTATGTATTTCAGTCCAACATTATTTTACCTTTGGGCATATCCACCACATAGGATAATATGAACCTGGTATCTGATCACATGTCGAATATTTAGCTGACAAGTTTTCAAACATCTTTGCTAGCCTCGCTGGTGATAAATGCCATCTATAAAACATTTTTTTAAAAAGGATTTTATTTTTATAGTCAAACATATATTTAATACATAATCAATCCATCAGTTCATCATCTGAGTGCATCTTTTCTGTCATCTCCCTCCTCTTCAATTATTTCTCATATCTTAATACTTATCATTTCATTTGTTATAACATTTCTCCCCTCTTTCTTTACACAATTATTCCACTACCAATTCTCCAGAACTGGTCCGAATCTGCTGAAACCTACCTCTGCTATGGACATAGTTTTTTTATAATTCTTTTCCCATAGCTGCTGCCATTGATCTAACTCAATTGAATAACCAAAATTTTTTGCCCATGCTATCATTGTTTCTTTTACCTGTTCTGCTAATTCCATATTAAGTAAATGTATATATATATTTTTAATTATGTGTTCATCTGTTCCTGTATCTTATCCAGTTCTGTCATTTCCAAATAAAAGCCATATAATCTAGCATCTTTTTCATATCTTGTTCAAATTTGCATATGAGTATACCAATCTAACTCAATCCCTTGTTCTTCTGTTTCATGTTTACCATTCAATTCCCCCTTATCTGTTAACATATCCTTATATCTAAGAACATTACTAATATTAATAATATTTGGATGTATTAATACTTCCATTGTTGATAATCATGCTGGTATCTTCAAATAGTATTTATCTCTAACCTTCTCCCACACTAATAATAACACATTTCTTACGTAATGTCTTTGAATGTAAGTATCTTGCTTCTACCATACCATAAAAAGGCATGCCATCCCACTTGTAAATCATGTCCTAAAGTTAATAGTCTTGTATTTCTTAGTTCAATCCATTCTTTCATCCATGTTCAATGACATGATTTCTGACAGGTCTTCGCACTTTTGACCGGTCCTCGCACTTATGACTGGTCATCATTTATGCCCATTGTAGCATTCTTAACAACCGTGTCACTCATTTCACAACTGCTTCTCTTCACCATGGTGACAAGATAGGGCAAAAAATGTAAAATGTGAGGATAGTCGTAAGTTCCAGGACTGGTCAAAAGTGCGAGGACCAGTCAAAAATAACTTTTTCACCCCTCTGAGTAATCCATATGCACAAAAGGATACAGCAATAGAGAGGGATGAAGGAAGGAGAAGAGAGCGGGAAGAAGGAAGGAGAGAGAGGGAAGAAAGAGAAGGGAGGAAGGAAGGGAAGGGAAATTAGAGTAGGAGTGAGGGTAAGAGAGGGATGAAGAGAGGATGAGGAGAAAGGAAGAGGAAGTAGGGAGGAGAAGAAGAGGGGGGAAAGAAAGTAAGAAGGAAGGAAAAGAGAGAGGTGGTAGGTTTGATGAGAAAGATTGCCATACAATAAAAAAGATGAAAGGGAAGAAAGGCAACCCCAAACATATATAAAGATATTAAGATAAAAAATGAATTGTTAAACTTTAAAGAACAAAAGAGAACAAATATGAACAAATAGCAATAATTAGAAACACATACAAACATACAATGTATTTTCTTTGAACAGAGTATTTGGCCAGTTCTCAAATTTAAACAGTGTTTAGCCATTTCAATTGAATTTACAATTTCTATATTTCCTTTTTGCCATATTTATTCCTCATCTATTTTTTTAAAAAACCAATATTACCCTACATCCTCATCTCTAATCTTAATCAAATTCAATTTTCCCTCCTATTCTATATTATACCCCTTCCCATTGTCATCTATTTTTATATCCATCCTCACATTGGTTAATTATGTAATATTACAGTTGTTTAATACAAATTCAACATTTTAATATAAATCAATTAGTTATATAACTATCTTTTTTGTATATTAATCAATATGAACATGAATATTCCAATTATTTCCATGCAATCCAATTTCTTACAAATCAATTAATTATATTTACCAATAATAACAAACCAAATAATTTCCCCCATATATTCCTCCAAACCACAATTTAATCATTTCTGCTTTCAACACAATATACAATTAATAGTATCTCAATTATTACAATTCCCTAGTTAAATAGAGCTTTTTTTCTTTTGTGTTTTAAAATCTTGAACATTCCTCTTTTGCCCTAAATTTCCCATTGTTTGCACCTACCTTTTTTGGTGAGGAAAAAGAAAAGAAATCTGCCTCTGCCTAATTTTCCAACATAACAGCCAACAGCCTGCTTTACTTTCAATTTCGTTTTCAGCTTGATTTGCATAAGGAGAAAAAAAATCTGCTCCAGCCATTTAGCTCTTTGCAGCAAGCACTTGAGCCCTACACAAAATAGCTGAAAGCAAATCACCTGAGAGTCGGGAGACAGATCTAATCAACTGGCAAATTAGCCTATGCTGAAGCTGAAAGGAATTGTTTTTTTCTTGCTGTTTGCTTGCAAGGAGGTAACTGCTGTGAGGCACAGGCCAAAGGGTGGGGGCCACCCTCCTTGCCACTTAGCGCCACCCTGTTATTTATTTATTTATTTATTTATTAGATTTCTATACCGCCCTTCTCCTACCGGACTCAGGCCCCCTTTTACCTCTAGTGCCTCCCTGCAACCCCCCTTGCCTCTTACCACCCCCCTAAGGCCTGGTACGGCCCACTTTGGGAACCACTGGCTTAACTACTTAACTACTTAACAACTGGTTCTACCGAAGTAGAATCCCACCACTGGGTCTACCCATTTATTTTTGCAGATACCGGTTTACTCATTTGTTTTCTTTTAACACTGATCAGCTGTAGGGTGGCCCTTTGAAGCCCTGAGGCAAGAGTTTAAACAGTTTTTTCCCTCTAGCCATTAGCTGGGACTCAGGAGGCAGCAATAGATTGGAGTGGGGCCAAATAAAAGGTAAGAATAACACGGGGGGCGGGCAGGCTGGTGGGGAGAACCGGTTCAGTGACGTCATATCGTCACTGTTACCAGCTCTTGGGAACCGGGCCGAACCAGGAGGAACCCACCACTGATCTTGTATACTTAATTCCTCTATCATTGTGAAGAAAGTCTTCAGAAATGTCTTTCTCGGTTTCTTATTTGTTTTTGTCATTTTATAATCCAAATTGGCATCAATTACTGCATTAAATTCACCCATTATGCATATATTTTCATATTCCAATTCTGATATTTTTCTGTGTAGTTCCCATAAAATTCCTCCTGTTTATCATTTAGTGCATATAAAGCTATCAAAAGTAATTGTTTAAAGTTCATTTTTACTTCCATCATCAAGATCATCCCTTCGTCATCTACAAATATTGACTTAGGCTCTAATTTTTCTTTTATATATAATTCTAAGTCTTTTGTACTTCGTTGTAACTATGAAGTAAATAAAACTCCTAATTTTGGTTATTCTAGTAATTTGGCATGTTATTTTCTAATATGTACTTCTTGAAGACATATAATGCCCATCTTTAATTTATTCAGTTTGTTTATGGTTCTGTTCCTTTTTGTCACTGAATTTAACCCATTAACATTTATTGATAATGCTTTTATTTCTTCTTCCATATTTTACTTATTACTAACTTTCGATCTTGTCACTCTTGTCTCTCTTTGTTCTTTTGCCTCTTTTGCTCTTGTTCCTTCTCTTATTGCTCTTTCTTCCTGTTCTTTGGTTCTTTCTTCTTTCTCTTTTACATTTCCCTTTTGATATCCGGTCTCTCTTGCTTCTCCCATTTTCCCATCTTCTAATGTTCCCCAAAATTGTTCATAAAATGCTTTTGCTTTTTCAATGGAATCTAGTCTGTGTCTTTGCTCTTGCCATTCCTTCTGATATTAACCCACCTGAAACTCACCTCCTTTTGTAATCAAAATTTTTGTTAAGAAATGATATTCTTTTCTCAAATCTCTAACTCTTCTAGGTATTTGTCTCAGCACCAGAATATCTTTGTCTTTATATTTCAGTGCAGTATTTCTAGTTATTTCTAGTATCTCTGTTTTTATTGCTTTCTTTGTAAATGTTACATGGACTTCTCTCGGTAGCTTATTTCTCATTACATATCTTATGTGCACTCTAAAAACCTTATCTATCTCATTTAAAATCTTCTCGTTGGGTTGTTCCATCACTTCTGCCAACATCTCTGCCATCACCTCTGGCAAGTTTTCCCCCTTCTCTCCCTCTATATTTTGGAATCTTAAATAATAATCAGATCTATCCAGATTCGACCGGAAATGTTGCAGCGAGACAGTTGGTGAACTAGCGGGCTCCAATGAGCTCTGTGAAAACCCAGACTGACAAGCCGCTGCCGAGGGGTCTTTGGACTGGAACTGTCTCGTAGGGACAGGGAAGAAGGAGAGGCACCTTGGAAGACCAAGAGGAACAGGCAAGTTCCTCAAAGGTCAGAGGAAACTCTCTTCAACTTGGCAGTGGAGGCGGTGGCCATTGTGGCTGCCAAGAAGCTGAGGCAACCAGGCTGAGCATTGAGCAGGAGTGGTGACCTGAACAGAGCTTTGAGCCAGGTGTGTGACAGCCAACTCATAGACAAAAAAAAAAAAAAAAAAAAAAAAAAAAAGAGAAAAAAGAAAAAAGAAAAAAAAAGACTTTTAAATTTTAAAGAGCCCTAGGAATAACAGTGGCTAATGGGCATGGGGGAAAGGAAGGAAGAAGATTAAAACAGAAACTTAAATTGATAAACACCCCCCCCCCCAAAATTGACTTTTGGATAAAAATATTTGGAAAATATTCTAAAAATTAGAAAAAATAAAACTCCATAATAGTGTAAAGGTTTGGAAAGAAAGTAAGCAGATCCTTTTCTGAATGTTGGAGAAAAACTAAAGAGAAATTGGAAATTAAGCCCTGTAATATAAGTTTTGTAGGAAAAAAAGAGAGGGGGGAAAACGGACTGTGTAATTTGGATTGGACTTTAAAACTGATTTGGCATATATAAAGGTAAAAAGAAGAAAAGAAAAAAAAATTAGCAAAGACTATTAATATGGATTGCAAACAAAATGGATACTTTTGCAGGCTGCTGATTGGAACTGTGGATTGTAGAGACATCTACAGGAGAAATAAGGTCATTACAACACTGAAATTTTATTTTGGAAAAAATCTTGAACTTTGATGGTGATAACAGCGATAAGAACTTCTAAGGAGGATTTGTTTGTCTGAAAGTGGCTTGCCTTTGATTATTTAAAAAAGAGGAATACAACAAATTTTTTAATTGGAACAATATTAATCCAGAAATAATAAAATGGCACAGGAAATTAGAGAAATGATGAAAATGATGTATTTGTCACTGAAAACGGAAGTATAAGGGAAATAATTACAATGTTGCATGGAGAACCAAAACCTGATGATCCAAAAATTGTGTTAGAGTATACTCAAGCTGACAAGGAAATAACAGATGAGAAGCAAGACACAGAGGTTGAAAATAAAGAAGAAGACAAAGACAACAAGATTGATTATGGAAAACTAAATGATTATGTGAGTAGTAACAAAAAAAAGGAGAATTTTAAAGATTACATTGGGATTAACAATGGAAAAAATAGAAAGGTGGAGAGAGACAAAGAGGGAAGAAAGGGTGGAATAGAAAGAATATTAAAAAATTAAATGATTACACTGGGATTAACAGTGGAAAGACAAAAAGAGGGAGAAGGGATAGAAAACAACAGGAAATACAGGCAAAATAGAAGAGTCTATGACTTTGAAACACAAAATGATTGCACTAGGATTAACATTGGAAAAAAGAAAAAGGGAAAAGAGATGGAAAATAATGGGAAATATAGGGCAAAATAGGAGAGTTCGAGATTTTAAAACGAAAGGGGAAAAAAGTAAAAGAATAGAAATAGAAAGGGAGAAAGAAATGAAAGAGGAATATGTTACATATAATTGGAATTGAAATATGAACAGATGAATTGAAATAATTTTTAGAAATATGTAATAGTTTGAATATTTTTAACTAAAATTATGGAAATTGTAACAATTGGAATATTCTTAATTGCATTGTTGGAATTTATATAATGATAAGTTTTAGAAATATGAATATTTTAATAAATTAGAGAATAACAGATAGAATATCTTCAAACTTAATTAGGGAAATTGTAACAACTGGAATATTTTTAATTGCATATTTGGAATCTAATAAAAAAAATTGAAATGATATTGTATTATGAACTAATTAGATTGTGGTGAAAGCAGAAATGATTAAAATGATTAAAACTACATGATTAAAACTGTATAATAAGATATTACATGGAGATGATATTTGCATGTCCTGGAATAGAACAATTATATCCTTAATCCCGAAACCAGGTAAAGATTTAGAAAAGATTGAATCCTATCGGCCCATTTCCTTGATTAACTAAGATGCTAAGATATTTACTGCAATTGTAGCAAATAGATTGAATAATTTTGTAGATAAATATATAAACCATAAGCAAGTAGGTTTTGTTAAACGGCGTTATATGTGTGATTTAGTTAGAAGAGTATTAAATGTTACTGATATTGCTGAGAATAATGGTGATAAGATAGGTATTCTTGCCTTGGATATTTTTAAAGCCTTTGATTCTTTACATTTGGATACTATAAAATAAATGATTTCTGCATTAGGATTTGGTAATAAATTTATTCATATCATTTCTAAATTGTACCAGCGGGGTACGGCAAGAGTGAAGGTAAATGGTATATTTACATAAGATATAAATTTGGAAGCAGGGATGAGACAGGGTTGTCCCCTGTCTCCGACCCTATTCTTTTTTTTTTATTAAAAATTTTATAAAAATACAAACATATAACCCCCCCTCCCCCCTTCAACCCCCCCATCCCTCCCCCGCTTCAACCCCCCGACTTCCCAGAGTGAATACAGGGTTTTTCTTCTTTGACAAAAAAGATAAACCAATCATTAACCTATCCAATTTCTAGTTTACAAACACCATCAAAATCTTAACTTCAATCTAATAAGAAAATTACAACTCTATAGTTCTTCTTCATTCATACGCAATTTGATGTCTTCTTATATGATATTTATTCCGAATATAGTCAATCCATTTCCTCCACTCCAAAATGAACTTTTCTTGCGTATGATCCTTCAAATATGCTGAGATTTTAGCCATCTCAGCTAAGTTCATTACTTTTACAATCCATTCTTCTACTGTGGGCAAAGAGTCTTTTTTCCAGTGTTGTGTAACCAACAATCTGGCTGCTGTTATTAAATTTAAAATCAGCTTAGTCTCCAATAATGTACATTCATTTATAATACCCAATAAAAACAATTGCGGTGTAAATTCCAACCTTTTTTTCAAAATATTTTGCATTACCCACCAAATCTTTATCCAAAATGCTTTAACCTTCTTACAAGTCCACCAAATATGAAAATAAGTTGCATCTTCACAGTCACACTGCCAACATTTAGCTTGTATATTAGAATACATACATGACAACTTTTTTGGGTCTAAATGCCATCTATAAAACATCTTATAAAAGTTTTCTCTAAGATTTTGTGCTTGAGTAAATTTAACATTTCTGACCCAGATCTTTTCCCATGTCTCCATCATTATTGGTTCTTGAAAATTTCTAGCCCATTTAATCATACAGTCTTTAACCAACTCTGTTTCAGAATCTATCTCTAATAATACATTATATAATCTTTTAATATGCATAATACCCTGGTCCCTAATTTGCTTTACCAAGTTTTCTTCATTTTCCATAAGACCTGTTTTTTGATCCTCCCTCCACCTTGCTTGAAGCTGACCATATTGAAACCAGGTATAAATTATCCCTTCCTTCTTCAAAACCTCTAAGGGTTTAAGTTGTAGTTTGCCCCTTTCTCTAAATAAAAGTTCTTTATATGTGATCACCTCCATCTTTTGTTCTATACTTATATTTTCTATTGCATGTCTGGGATTTGCCCAAATAGGTATTTTATAATCCAATTTATATTGATATTTCTTCCAGACTCTCAACAAGGCATTTCTAAGCATACGACTTTTAAAAATTCTATCCACTTTCTTTTCATACAGTAAGCATGCCATCCATAGAGTAAGTCATATCCTTCTAAATTCAAAATTCTATCCTCTGTTAAATTAAACCAATCACTAATCTGAACTAATACCGAAGCCTCATAATATAATCTTAAATTTGGCATTTTCAAACCAGCTCTCTCCATAGCATCTTGTATAATTTTTAATTTAACTCTAGGTTTTTTACCTGACCATATAAAAGTATTGAGACCTTTTTGCCATTCCCTCAGTTGTTCATCCTTCTTCAACACCGGTATCATTTGGAACAAAAATAAAAACTTAGGTAATACATTCATTTTAATTGTACCAGAGGGGTACGGCAAGAGTGAAGGTAAATGGTATATTTACATAAGATATAAATTTGGAAGCAGGGATGAGACAGGGTTGTCCCCTGTCTCCGACCCTATTCTTATTAGCAATGGAAATTTTAACAATTTTGATTGAAGAGGGTTCAGAATGAATAGGTTATAAAGGTATCAAAGTTAATTTATATGCAGATGACACCCTTATCATTTTAAATAATATTACAAATGATATAAAAAGAGTTCAAATACATTTGGAAAAATTTGAAGCTATGACTGGTTTGAAAGTAAATTGGGCAAAATCAGAATTATTAATGGAAATTGATAGGGAAAACAAATTAGAAAAATTACAAAATCAATTTGGAATTAGGATAAAGGATAATTTAAGATATTTAGGTATTATACTTTCACTTAGAATTAAAAATTTAAAGAAACTAAATTATGACATAGTAATAAAAGAAATTGAAGAGAAAATTGGGAAATATAAAAAATTAAAAATTAAATATCTATGTTTATGGGCTTTTTTTTATTTTATTTTTTTAATTCTTTTCTTTCTTTCTTTTCTCTTCCTCTCAATTTAGAATTGAATATATAATAGTATTTGCTTTTCATTACAAATTCTTGCTGTTTTTTTTTTAAGAAATGTGTAGCGGAAGTCAGGGGTGGGATGGGGAGGGAGGGGGTGGGATTGGGGGGAGGTTGGGGGGGATGGGAGGGTGGGGGTGGGGGAGGGGTGAAAAAGGGGGAAAAATTTTTGTATTGTAAAACTTTTTCAATAAAAAAAAATTAAAGTTATCTTGGTTTGGTAGAGTAGCTATATGTAAAATGATGTTACTTCCTAAATTTAACTTTTTCTTGGAGATGCTTCTAATTTTTTTAATTGAGAAGGATATTGAAGTATATCAAAACAAATTAGATACATTTTGTAATGGGGATAAAAAATCAAGATTGATTAAGAAAATGTGGTATCAGAACCAAAAACAAGGTGGTTTAGGAATTCCAAAATTATTAAACTATTATAGAGCATTTAATATAAGAACAGTAGTAAAAATTTTAAAAGGAGATGTTGAACTTTGGGGTGGTTTGGAAATGAAGGAAATAAAGAAGTTTGGTTACCAATGGTTTTTGGAAAATTTTAAAGGTAAGGTTAAAATTTGTAATTATTGGTTAAATAGTTTGACTAAAAATTGGGACAGAGTAGCAAAAAAATTAATACCAGATGTATTGTATTTAGGTAAACTGAAAGAGAATTGCTCAATGAAATTAAATAGTACCAGAGAGAGGATTATAATAGAAGAGAAAGTGGAAACAATTAGTGAATGGCTGAAATTTACAGAAAATGAAATGAGGAAAGAGGAAATTTATGGAAAATTAAACATTAATTGGTTCGAAAGAATTCAAATGAATAAATGGAACAGGAAATGTAAAGAAAGGAAGGATGAGAGTAGAAAGGAAACGGAATTTGAAAACTTGACATCTCGAATTATAAAAGATGAAATTGGGCCAAAGGGATTAGTTAGCAAAATTTATAAAATTATTAACTTTGATAATAATTCACAAATGGTAATGAAAGAGAATTGGGTAAAAGAACTGGGTATTGAAATTTCCAATCAAAATTGGAATATGAACTGGGTTAGCAGAATAATGAGGACATTATCAATAAGGATTAAAGAACATAATTATAAAGTTGTCTGTAAGACTTTTTCAAATGGATAATAAAGTGGATAAAATGTGTTGGAGATGTAAAGTGGAACTTGAGACATATGCTCATATGTGGTATAAATGTAATGGGGTTGAACTTTTTTGGTCTAGGATAGAAAATGAAATATTTGAAATGATTAAGAAGAGGGTCAAATTGAAATTGGAAACCATATTATTATTAATATAGAGTGAAACATTAACAACTGGAGAAAGAGAATTGGTGAGGATTTTGGTTATAATGGGGAGAATTATAATTGCTAGATATTGGAAATTAAATGTTGACTTAAAACTAGAAGAATGGTATAATGAAACATGGAAATTTGCATTAAGTGATAAATTGACTTGTGATATTAAAATTAGAAGTGGTATATATAAAGAGAATGTTTTTTGGAACACTTGGCAACCATTTGTGGACTTTGCATTTGGGAGATTGGATGAATCGGCACCAGTACCTTATCAAAGAGATTTCTCTCTTTGGAATTGAAGACTTTAATTTCCTAAAACTTCCTTTCCATTTGTATAGCACGTTGGGGGGAAATTTTTTTTTCTTTCTTTACTATTGATTTTTGTACTGTTTTTTTCTGTTATTCTTTAACAATAAAAATACAATAAAAATTTATAAACAAAAAAAATGTTTGAAGAGGTATAAATACATATGTTTGATAAAATAATTAAAAATCAGAGATAAGATTCAAGGAATTATATGGTAGAAAGTTATTTGGTTTGTTATTATTATATAAAGAGAAAAGATGGCTATATAATTAACTGATTTTTAGTAAAATGTTGGATTGTATTATTTGGAATAAGATTTAAGGAAACGTATGGTATAAAACAATTGTATTTTTGTAAGAAATGAATGATTGTAACACCACATAATTAATTGATTTTTATTAAGATGTTGGATATTGAAACAGCTGACAATGGAAAACATTAGTGATTATATTAAAGGAATATAAGGAAATACTAGGAATTATATTTGTGAGGTTTTAAATTTAAGGGGTTTGATATAGAGATGAAGGGAAAAATTGAATTTGGTTAAGATTAGAGGTTAGGATGAAGGATAATATTGGTTTAAAAAAATAGAGAGAATAAATATTGTGGCAAAAAGGGAATATACAAATATATATGTTCAGAAAAAATACATTGTATGTTTGTTTTGTTTTTTAAAATAATAATAATAATAATAATCAGATCTATCCATCTCCAGAGAGATAATTGTTTGCTCTTGATTTTTATCCACTGATGACAATTTTCCTCTAATTATTTTTTCTGTCAAATCTGTTTTTTCCTCTACTTTTTGAATTCTTTCTTCATTTTTCCCAGTCATCTCCTTTACTTCCTTTAGATCCTCTTTCAAATTATCATGAAGTGAAGATTTTTTAAATCCGTCCTCTTTCAAATTATCATGAAGTGAAGATTTTTTAAATCCATTGTTTCTGATGTTTTTGCTGATTCTGTCGCAGAGGGACTTGCTGCTGAATGCAGATGTGCTGTAAATTTCTTCATCTTTTAACATTTTCAATCCCAGATTTATAATCAATTTATGATTTCTGTTTATAATCCAAGTATCTATTTCACCCAGATGAGTGAATTAGACAAATAAAAAAGAGAAAAGAAAAAATAGAAAATGTACAAAGCCAAAATACAAAAAGGAAAAACAAATTCAATCGACCCCTCCCCCAAAAAATGACATCCAGAAATACTCTCCAGTCTAAAAAAAGACAAAATAAAAAGCCAAAAACTAAAAATATGCTTCTTCAGGCTCTTCTTGCCTTAATCCAAATTTTAAAAACACCATACATTTCCTTTTTCACTCATTCAAGTAAATATATAAAAAAGACCAAAAATCCAAAGTTTTCACACCCTCTGTAGCAAGCAGAGACACTAAAAATCAAAATAAGGTAGAATGAAAAATATCCAAAACACCATCTCTAAAGCAAATTACTTCAAAAGGCTAAAAAACAAACAAACATAAAGATAAAAAAATAGAAGATCTAAAGAAACAGAAACAAATTTAGCACTCCAATTTCTTCAGTCTTTTCTAACTCAGCTTTCTCACTTTGACAGCTGTTCTTTTATCAGCAACCAGCATTGTCAAGGTCAAAATAAACTTGTGACTAATTCATTTTTTTTAAAAAAACCTTTTCTTTCTTGCCACTAGATGGCACTGCTGTATAACAAAACTATACAGTTTTATGCTTCAATTCTTCCAATCCATTCTGTTTAAATTATATTCATTTGTAATCATTTCATCCTTCTCAAAATAATCAGTCAATTTTCTAACTCTTCTCAATTTCAAAATCACTCTTTCAATTCAATTCTCAATCCAAGTTTCAATGCATTTACTTCATTCAAAAGAAAAAAAAATGTCCCCCCATTTCGCTTTCTTCGCCGCTTCAGTACCAGAAATGGAGAGGAGATACACACCTGCTCTCCCTCCTCACTTTGGCCGCTTCCATGCTATAGTGTATTATTTTCAAGTGGATATGAAAGGGAAACTTTCAATTATAAAGACAAGTTCTCACCCAGATGATGCACTTTCTCTTTATTCCATTGCTCCGTTGAGACCGCCCCAGCTTCTTAGCAGCTCTTTTGGCCACTTTTTCAGTCATCCGGTTTGAGAAGCTACCCTTGATCAACCCAGGAACCTGTGATTCCCTAAATTGATCAATCAGTGCTTCTCTTGTTTGCCATCCCTACGAGACCCCTGATCAGCTGAGATATCAGCATTTTTCTGGAGCTCCGAAAAAACACACTGTCCTGCAGTGACACTGGCCACATCTCTCCATCTATAAAACATTTTGTATAGATTTTCCTTATAAGCCATTGACATTGCTAATTTACAGTTTCTATCCCACAATTTCTGCCATTTGTCTAGTTCTATTTTATTTTTTATTTATTTTTTTATATTCAAATTTATATATCGCTCTACTCCCAAAAGGGACTCAGGGTGGTGAACAGCCAAGATAAAATACAATAACATATAAAAGTTAAAAGTTATTTAAAATAGATTAAATAATTTGGGCTTAGAAAAGAAATTTAAAACATCCAATTTTATAAAACATTTTAAAACCCAATTTAAAAGGGGAGAGTTAGGCCAGACCAGCCTGTTGGAATAAAAACATTTTTAGGGCGCGGCGGAAAGTGCGTAAGTCCTGAAGCCTCCTTATCTCTGGGGGGAGCTCGTTCCAGATGGCGGGTGCCCCCACAGAGAAGGCTGTCCCCCTGGGGGCCACCAGCTGCCAGTTGTTTGACCAATGGCACCCTGAGGAGCCCCTCTCTATGGGAGCAAACTGGTTGGTGAGAGGCTATTGGTGGCAGAAGGCAGTCCCATAAGTACCCTGGTCCTAAGTCATAGAGCGCTCTAAAGGTGGTAACCAAAACCTTGAAGCACACCCGGAAGACCACCGGGAGTCAGTGCAGCTCGCACAGGAGGAGAGTTACATGGGAGCGCCACGTCACTCCCATCACCACCCGCACGGCCGCATTCTGGACCAGTTGGACCCTCCTGGTGCTCCTCAAGGGGAGCCCCGTGTAGAGAGCATTATAGTAGTCCAGGTGTGAGGTGACAAGGGTGTGAGTGACCGTGCATAATGAGTCCCGATCCAGAAAGGGACGCAACTGACGAATCAGGTGGACCTGATAAAAAGTCCTCCTGGCCACGGCCGTCATATGCTCTTCTAAAGACAGCCATGAATCCAGGAGGATATCCAAGTTGCAAGGCCTATCCGTGGGGGCCAATGACTCACCCCCAATAGTCAGTGATGGTGCCAGCTGACTATATTGAGTAACCAAAGCTTTTACCTCATCTTATCATTGTTTCTTTCACTTGCTCTTCTTCCATTTTAGTACTCAATATGTAGCTATAAATTTTTTAAATTAGTTTTTCATCTGTCCCTAGTAGTAGCTGGTCTAGTTCTGTTCGTTCTTTATAGAAACAGTATATTCTTGCATCTTTCTCATATCTTGATTGTATTTGCTCATAAAAATACAAAGTTATTTATATTTATGCAGGCTTATATGATTATAGATTATAATATCTGAGCTCATATATTATTTGCACTTTAACACAATTAAATGTCAAATTTAGACATTTTCATTATCATGTTTATTTAAAGAACTGAAACATATACTGCAGATTATCATAAATACATCTTTCAGGATTATATATTCATTTATTAAATTTATATGGCTGTTCATTTCAAGGAAAATGACTGGATATAACCTGGATCTGTACCATGTAGCAGTTTAAAAGTCAATACAATGTTCTTGAATTGAATCCTAAAACTGACTGGGCTTGCAAAGAGGTATATAACATGCACTCTACCAGAAATACATAATTCTTTTTAAAGTTTTCTTCTAATCTTTTTCATTTCTAATACTAATGAAGGGACATAGTAATATGAATTACTTTAATCTTTGTGCAATCTTACTAAGTATTGCTTCTTTGCTATTTTATTTCCAAGAATTTCTAACTCCTGCTATCTCACTTCTGTATTCTTGCTTCTGACACCAGGAACTCATGCCCCATAGATAAGGGGGGGCAGGAACAAAGAGCTCTCAGGGTTGTATCAAAACAGATAAGGGAGACACAAGCACACAAGGCTACCAGGAAGGCTCAATAAGATAAGGAAGGGCAGGAAGAAGACATTGCCCACAAAGCTACAAGGAATGCTCTGTAAGATAACAAAAGCATGAATAGCAGTGGTGGAATTCCATTTTTTTACTACCGGTTCTGTAGGTGTGGCTTGGTGGGTATGGTGTGGCTTAGTGGGTGTGCAGGGGAAGGATACTGCAAATCTCCACTCTCACCCCACTCCAGGGGAAGGAAACTGCAAAATCCCTATTCCCCCCACCACTGGGGCCAGCCAGAGGTGGTATTTGCCAGTTCTCCAAACTACTCAAAATTTCCGCTACTGGTTCTCCAGAACCTGCTGAATTTCACCCCTGATGGATAGGGCATGGACAAAGAATGCTCCATGGATAAGGGGGGCATGGGCAAGACATTGCCCACATTGGGTAAAAAACTTTTGTCTCTGATTGGCAATGTGTGGGTATATGATGTTGGTGTCACACTCTTCTTGGGTGTGGATTTTTCCTTGCATGCTTTCTGCTTGTATGCTGTGAAATTGTCCACTCAGTGATTTTGTTTTGCAAAGTAAAAGCTGTTACTTTTTTCCAAGTCTCTTCTTGAGTCTTTGGCCCCTTTTTGGTGACTTGAGTACATTTTGGACCTTACACTATCTACTGATGCCCAAGGTAGAATTACAGAATTGAGACATGTTGTTCCCAGCTATTGATTATGCTCTGAAAATGTGCTAAAAGATGGTTACTGTCAGGTCCCAGATATTTCTACAGGGACACTGGCATTTTTGTGGGAGGAAACGGAGAGGAATGGAGTGACCTGTATATGAAGTTTCTGTTTCCTGCATTACTGTGCTAATCTCTATATGAAGTTTCTGTTCAGCAATTATGTAGTATGGGAGGGGTTTGGTTAGCATTGCTTTAAATAGCTGGTTTTAAATTAGAAGCTTCAGTTCTTGCCTATATCTCTTGTTATCACAAACCTTTCAATAAAAGCTCCTTTTGGAACAACTGCAGTTTCAAGAGTCCTGCTTAGGCAAGAACTGTAAATTGGTCAACCCAGAGAGGTAACAGCCCTACTATGGGGACCGTGCACACCATGTCTGCCCAGGGCAGTGACCATGAAGAGGCTGAAGACTGGGGGAGAACCCCATCCCCCAAAATCTCAATTGAGGCCCTCAATGCCTGGGTTGAGGAGAACATTGCCTCATGCACTGCTGCCAAACCAAGGTGGTCCATTGGTGTTGGGAAGATAGAAGGCTGGGATTGCAGACCCAAAGATGTCACCCTCACCCGTGGGAGCCAACAACCTAGTTGGAAGCAGGAGATGGGAGACCTTTATGACAATGATGAATGGGAAGGAGGCCCAGACTGGCCCAACAAACTCTTGAGGGAAACCATGAACCTCATGAGAGAGGCCATCCAAGGCATGTGAATCCAGGATGCTCAGGTTTGTGCTGCAGGCCAGTTGGAAGTACAAAAGGGGTGAAATGTAAAATTTGTTACTACCGGTTTGGTGGGCGTGGCGTGGCGGTGGGGGTAATGTGACTAGGTGGGCATGGCCAACTTTTTTTTTAAACTTCTCAAAGCATTTTTTTAATGCTTTGAAAAGCCTCTGCTGATCAGGCAACTCAGCTGGGATCGTCAGAGAAGCTTTTTAAAAAATACTTCTCTGCCGATCAGGCAACTCAGCTGGGATCATCAGAGACTTTTCAAAGCATTTTTTTTAACCACCTCTTTGGCCAAGAGGTTGCAGAAAAAAATGTTTTGAAAAGCCTCTTGTCAGATCCCTAAAAGTGATACTGCCATTCATTTGGAGGATGGGGGAGACTTGGATTCGATTTATTAGCATTGCCTGTGTCATCAGATATTTTACAACCTATATCCTGGTGCCAAAGACCCCTGAGATCTTTACCTGGAGGAATTTTTATGATAGCCATGTGGGTCATTTTCCTTTAAAGGATAACAGTGGGAATACATGTTTGTTTGTTCACACTTGTGTATTGGCTAAAATCTGCATTCTGATTTAAAGGGAGGGGTCTCTACTGCTTTAATCCTACTTGTCTTGCCTAAGGGTATTCAGATCGTGCTTTAACTGGATTGCTTTCACTTCTGCTTAATAAAAGAATCGTTTTGAACAACCACGTTTCAATAGTTCTTACTTTCTTAAATTGGAAGGAGAGGCTCTCAGCTGAGCCGCGCGATCATCAGAGGTTTTTTTTTAACTTTTAAAAGCATTTTTTCATTGGAAGAGGTTATAGAAAAAAATGCATTTAAAAGTTTTTTTAAAAAGCCTCTGATGATTGTGCAGCTCAACTGGCTATGGGGGGATGGCAGGGATTTTTGCTATCGGTTCTCCAAACCACCCGCTGCCATCACTATCGGATCGGGCAATCCAGTCCAAACCAGGAGCATTTCACCCCTGCCCCAACCCAGGGGCATTGGCTGAAACTGCAGGGGCTATAGATGAACCCATTTCCACCATGGAAGATCTGGCCAGGAGACATCTCAACATAAAACAAGGCTTGCAACTCAACAAGAGGAGGCTTCCACCGTTAGAAGGGAAGGCACCCCCCTCTTGGTATCAAATTTGACAGGAATGCCCAGCAACTGGGATTTTTCCTTGCACACATACTGACCTACATGCAGGAGTATGGGAGAAATCTCCCTGCAGAAGGCACCAAAGTTAGGGTTGTCACTCTGTCTCTAGGAGAATCAGCTGCACATTTAATGGTAAACCTCAGATAGGGATACTGTCCAGTCTCTGAGTACATTGATCTGACTTGCCACATAGAATGGCCAGAGGAAATACTCATGAGTTGGTTCTAAAATGGCTTAAACAATGACCTGTACAATGCCTGCATTGCCCATGGAGCCCCAGTCCACCTGTACAGCTGGTGTGTCTTGGCTGAGGAAGCAGAAATCGACAAAGCTCAAAACCAGTACTGCACAAACCACTCTTGGAAGAGATCCCCTCAGGAAGGGAGAAGGGAGGAAACCAAACTACACTCTGCCCCGCTGCTCTCAGCTCTCTGCTCCCCGCTGCTTCCATTGTGGGAAGGAAGGTCACCATGCAAACTAGTGCCATGTGAGAATGTCCATCTGAAAGGGAGAGAAGCAGGTCAGAGGGAAACCCTCAAAGCCACCACCGAGTTCCAAAGATACTGCTCTGAAGATCCATGTGGTCGTGAAGTCCCCACCAGAATCAATTATGGTCTGAAGAAGTCTGACCCTTCCGATGGAGGAACCAGGTCAGTCAGAGAGTGACTATGAAGACCCTTTGGTGAGTGGGGTTGTCGAACCCTTTACAACCCCTATAGAACTGTTAATTCTGGTAACAGATAGAAAAGTGAAACTTAAGGCATTGCTAGATTCGGGGTCTAATAACCCTGACTCTGGTCAGGGAACTGGGCATTCAACTAAGGCCACTAAAAACCCCAGTCTCATTCTGCCAACTTGATGGGACCATTGCAGGGAGTGCCCCGACCACTTTTGCCACTGAACCACTCAAACTAATGATGGCAAATCACTGCAAAACTATTGTTTTCATTGTGACACCGGGGATGGACTGGACCATTGTTCTGGGGCTAACCTGGTTAAAGAAATGGAACCCAATGGTGGACTGGGCAGCGGAGACCCTCCAATTCCCTAATGATGAATTAATTCAGAATCAGGGACCCCATGAGACTGAAATACCGCAGGGTGAGAAAATTAGGTGCAGCTGCAGCAAATGGACCCCTACTGGACATCCCAGGGAATATCAGGATTTGATGGACGTTTTCAACAAAGTGGCCTCAGGTGAACTTCCCCCCACATAGGTCTATGGATTGTGCCATTGAGATGTTAACGTGGGCCAAACTACTTAAGCCAAAACTTTATGCTATAACTCCCTGGGAACTGGATGAATTGCGGCAATTCATAGACAAAAACCTTGAGCATGGGTTCTTTGCAGGGGTGAAATGTAAAATGTTACTACCGGTTCTGTGGGCGTAGCTGGGTGGTGGTGGGGTAATGTGACTGGGTGGGCATGGCCAACTTTTTCTGTTTTTTAAACTTTTCAAAGCATTTTTTCTAATGCTTTGAAAAGCCTCTGGCGATCAGGCAACTCAGCTGGGATCGTCAGAGAGGCATTTTTAAAAATGCTTTGAAAAGCCTCTGAGGATCCCAGCTGAGCTGCGTGATCATCAGAGGCTTTTTTTTTCACTTTTAAAAGCATTTTTTCATTGGAAGAGGTTGTAGAAAAAATGCTTTTAAAAGTTAAAAAAAAAGCCTCTGACGATCGTGCGACTCAGCTGAGCATGGGGAGGGGGGCGCAGGGATTTTTTCTATCGGTTCTTTGAACTACCTGCCTCCATTGCTACCAGATCAGGCAATCCAGTCTGAGCCAGGAGCATTTCATCCCTGGTTCTTTGAACTGGCCAGATCCAAAGTGGCCATCCCCATCCTGTTCCGGGAGAAGGAGAGCTCATTATGTTTATGTATGGATTATAGGAATTTAAATGCTATTTGCAAGGAAAATCGTTATCTCCTACCATTAATGAAGGAAATGCTGACCCGTCTGGCGAAGGGGAGATTTTTTTCCTAAACTAGACCTGTGGGAGGCTTACTACCAGATCAGAATCTGAGAAGGGCATGAATGGAGAACAGCATTTAATTGTCCACTAGGACGTTTTCAGTTCAAGGTTTTGCCATTTGGAGTCCATTTTCATGCAGCTAATTAATGAGATGTTGCATTAGCACTTGTATAAGGGAGTTTTGGTTTATCTTGATGATATATTGATATATACTGAAACTAAGACTCAACATGTTAAATTGATGTGGGAGGTTTTGAAGAAATTAAGGACAGCTAAGTTGTTTGCCAAACTTTCCAAATGTGATTTTCACCAAGATAAAATAGATTACCTAGGGTACAGAATCTCTCACCAGAGCATGGAAATGGACCCTGCAAAAGTCATAGCAGTCCTCAAGTGGAAAACCCCCCATACTCACAAACAATTGCAGAGCTTCCTTGGACTTGCTAACTTTTATAGGCAGTTTATCCCCTCTTTAGCCCAAATAGTGTTGCCGATTCTGTTAAAAACCAAAGCGGTAGATAAACCAAAATCTAGCCAACCACTGAATTGGACTACGGACTGCCAAGCGGCATTTGAAAAACTGAAAAAACTCTTTTTGGCTGTACCTGTATTAAAACATCCAGACCCAGAGAAACCATTTGTAATCCAGGCCAATGTCAGTGATGTGGTAGTTGATGCTGTTTTACTTCAAGAAAATGAAGAAGGCAAATTACAACCATGTGAATACACCTCTAGGAAATTAACTGAAACTGAACAGAGATGGGCAATATGAGAAAAGGAGGCTTTTGCAGTTAGATGGGCACTCCTAAATTGGATACATTTCTTGGAATGAAGTAAAATACCTTTCCAAGTATGGACTGACCATAAGAATTTGGAAGCCCCATTTGCGCTGCTGCTAAACTCAGGCAGGGGAAAAACCCTGGTCTATGGCAGCCAGTGACTGACCCTTCAGCACCATAGAGGGAGATCTCCATGGATTTCATTGTTGAATTGCCCGAGTCCTGGAAACACAGTGATCTGGGTTGTCACAGATCTTTTCTTAAAATAGGTTCATTTCACCCCAAGCCAAAAGTCTAAAAAGTTGGGTCCTAAATATATTGGGCCTTTCCCCATAGTTTGTATTATTAACCCTGTCACGGTGGAATTACAACTCCCTGAGTCATTACCACAAGTCCACCCCGTTTTCCATTGTAGCTTATTGAAGCCTGAAGTCACCTCTGATCTTTATCTAGCTACTAACCCTGTTCCACCCCCTATTATAATAGAGGGTGACCAATATTTTGAGGTCCAGGAAATTCTTGACTCTAGGAAATTCCATGGGACCACTCAGTACCTGGTGGCTTGGAAACATCTCCCCTTCTCACAAAATGAATGGGTTCACCAAAAACATGTGCATGCCCCTAAATTAGCACATATATTTCATCAATTATACCCTGACAAACCTCATTGATTTTATATTTCCTTTGTCTCCCCTTCCCTCTTTTGTTTTCTTTCAGGTGGACGTCCCATTTTTTTGGGGGGGGCATGTCAGGTCCCAGATATTTCTACAGGGACGCTGGCATTTTGATGGGAGGAAGGGGAGGAGGAATGGAGTGATCTGTATATGAAGTTTCTTTTTTTGTTTCATGCATTACTGTGCTAATCTCTATATGAAGTTTCTGTTTCTGTTTCCTTGCAATGTGTATTGTGGGAGTGATTTGGTTATCATTGCTTTAAATAGCTAGTTTTAAGTGAGAAGCTTCAGTTCTTGCCTACATCTCTTGTTATCACAAACCGTTCAATAAAAGCTCCTTTTGGAACAACTGCAGTTTCAAGAGTCCTGCTTTCTTGAAAAGATTGGAGAGGCAAGACCTTGCAGTTACCTTAAACTATCTAGGTTTTGCAGTTTATAACTGCAGCAAAAACTGCTGGAGTTTTATATATAAACTATTGTATTGTACCAGGCTATTTTAATATTAATTGTACAACTCACTCATTATACTGCTTTGAACACAAAAAAATATAGACCAAAAAGAACCAGCTATATTATTTAATATTAACATTAATTCTTATTGAATTTACTTCTTTTTTTCAGGTCATGACAGTAAATTGGCTTAAATTACTTTTGCTGAATCTGTAGTTAAATGATGGAGAAAATTAGGCCATATGTGTGAGTGTGTAGGTTTTATGTATGTGGTTTAAATGCAAATTTGGGCCTATGGTAAAACTTTTGCAAACATCTGTACTCTCTCTAGATAAAATTAGATACATAAAAATATTCATTTCAGAAAGTGGGTTACCTTACATTCAGTGTTATTTTTTTTCCAAAAATCTGTAAGTTTGATTACTTTCTGTCATATTTTGGAATATTCAATGATCAAACTTATGGAAGATCTTGTTTATTAAACAACTTACTATATGTGGGCTGGTGGTTATGTCCATTTCTTCAAAATTGGCAGTGGCACAGTTAGGATGCAGTACTGCAGGCTAACTCACTGCTCACTCCAGGAGTTCAATCCTGATCAAAGTTAACTCAGGTTGACTCAAGGTTGACTCAGTCTTCCATCCTTCTGAGGTCAGTAAAATGAGGACCCAGATAGTTGAGAACAATATGTCGATTCTGTAAACTGCTTTACAGCTCTCTCTGTAAAGCACTGTGAAGCAGTATATAAGTGTTATTGTTATTGCTGTTACTGCATTGCCTATCTTTTGCCTTTCTAAATAGTGATTAAAATTATAATTGGAAAAACTTCAAAATTAAATTGTACTTCATTACAATTGCATTACAGAAGATTGAACCTATTTCAGTCTGGACCTACAAAATAGCAAATGGAATTGTTAGGGCTTAAATCATACTTTTCATCTCATTACTCTGGGACTGGATCTTGCATATCCTAATCAAGGTCTTTACTCACTACATGCAGTAAAAGAAATCATATTACAAATGGCAAAAAATGTGGCTGCAAAATTATAAAATGGCAATTTCTACAGCATATAAGGAGAATTTGTATAAGATGTTTTACAGGTGGCACCTACCCCCGACGAGAATAGCCAGAATGTTCAAGAATAAATCGGAGAAATGTCATCAGTCTCCAGGATCATATTACTACATGTGGTGGACATGCATAGAAGCTAAAAGATACTGGACTAAAATCCACACATGGTTGGAAAAAATGACAAAGTAGCACAGTGACTTTAAACCAGAGATATTTTTATTAGGGATTTTACCAGAAATATATAACAAAGAACTGAGATATTTAATTGGGAATGTATTAACAGTGGCTAGAATTGTATTTGCTAAAAATTGGAAAAGTGAGAAGATACCTACTGAGGAGGAAGTTATTAAAAAAATTATGGAGTGTGCTGAAATGAGTAAATTAACATTTGAAATTGGAGAACAGGAAGATAAACAATATTATTTGATTTGGGATTTGTTTTATCAATGGCTAGATAATAAAGTATGGAGATGAAAGATGAAATATGAAACATAATAGTAAAATATATGAATTTTTTTTTTTTTGGTAAGCCAATGGCTAAATGAGTATAACATATAAAACTGTTAAGTAAGAGAAATTAAATAATTGGTATTTTGGGATAAGGGATTGAGCACAAAAGAATGGTAACCGATCAACACACTGTTTGCAATTGTATTTGAATGATGGTGATTTTATGTTTGTTTTTTGTTTTAAATTTTTAAAAAATCTCAAAAAAAAAAGAGAGAAAAGAAATCATATTACAATTCAAAGTTCTGCTTGCTAACTAATCCGGTGAACATTGCTTATTTCATCATGATATAGTCCCGTTGAATTCATTGTAAGCTCTCCTAATAGGCATGTTGTTATTTTAGTTCAAATAATGACATTCTATTTCTAAGTATTCCTTCTAGCTTTATTTATTAATATGTCTGCAATGGACAATTTCTTATTTATTTAATTTTAACAGCATTAGAGCATTTTTTTCTTGGAAAGTAGTACTTATTTGTATGTGTTTCTGTATATATTTATTATACATTTATAAATATATATAGGTGGTAGGTGTTTTACGACAAATACACACACAAATTGCTGTCATGCATAGAAAGAAAAAAGAAAAGAAGGTTAATAAACTCTAGGAATTAAGGGACAGACTATAATGAGATTTTTTAAAAAAGCTTTCCAATTGATTTATGGAAATAATCCAGGATCTTAAAAGATTCCAAAACATTTTTTGAGTTAATCAAGGGAAAAAGAGCTGACCCATCCCTATTTATTTTCTTTACTTTTTGGTCTATTTGCATATTTTTCATAGAATTCTATTCACATAATAATCTACTAACGAACAGTTTTGTTTGAATATAAGTAGCAGAACCATGCCATGAACAAAGCATGAAACATTGGTTGATGTATGAGTTATTATTGGGCTTCTATATCCAGATTGATTTGGACTTATTTACAATAGCCCAGTCATCATATGAATAATTTACTCTGAGGTTTATTTATTTATTTAGCATATGGCTGGTCACACACAGTATTAAAACACTTCATTTTTATAGATTAAAAAGAATTAAAACAATAAAAAAGCAGTAAGAAAACTCTGAGGTAACTGGCTCCTAAGGAGTCTCAGTGTAGTTCTGGTAGGTGTTCAGTCTCTTTTTAAAAAGCTATTAAAAAGGAATTCGCATGAGCCTTTAAAAGGAATGTAATACGAGTGATATATATTAAATTATGCAAGCTGTCTCAAAGCAATTGTTCTGTGCTTATTGCTTAGCCTAAAAAATTCATATTTAGTGCTTTTACTCTGCAAAAAAATCATTAAATGATCTTGCATCTATAGTTTTATGTGTGAAACAGAGGGGAGTGACAGGATATAATCTGTTTTTCGGGGGTGGGGGGTTAGACTAGAGTTAGACTAAACCTACCATGTCTACTGTAGGCTGCAAAGGTCTAGATGATCATCAAATGACAGTAAAGAGATGGAGGAAATCCTAAATATGGATTGTCACTTAGTGATCATACAGAATTTTGCAGCTTTGATATATGGTACCTTTTAAATAAGAGTGAAGTTGATGAATATATTTTCCAGAATAGATCATTTTTTTAAAAAATCAACCTTAGTATTTTGCTGAATGGTTTAAGCTTGACTAAAATCCATCATTATATATTTGTGAAAGCTGCAATAACTAGAACTTTACTGAAATAAAATTCAGTCCAGACGTATGATTAACATCTGCTAGAGCATGTAGAGATAAAGCATAAGGAAGCCTGAGGCTTAAGCTTAAACTGTACACTATTTGTTCCTAACATTTCCTTAATTTACATGCACATTCAATTCGGTCTAGGAATCAAAAATATTATGCTTACTTATCAATGTGCTTTTGATGCTGAGAGTTCTGTTTCTGGTATTACTTTCCATACATGCTTCACATGAATTGAGAAAGTCAAAATAATAAGGTCATTATACCTTTTCAGGTGAGTGAAAAAAAGGTTATTATTAGAAGTTTCAGTTTTAGACTATGGCTCACTAGGCAGCTCCTGAGGAGGCATATGCTTGGACAATGTGGTAGAGAACACACCAGGGTATGTTTGATATATACTCATCCAGGAGTAAAATGCTCCCGGTTTGGACCAGATCGCTCGATCCGGTAGCGATGGAGGCGGGTGGTTCGGAGAACTGGTAACAAAAATCCTCCCCCCCCCCCCATGCTCAGCTGAGCTGCACAATCATCAGAGGCTTTTTTTACTTTTAAAAGCATTTTTTTCTAAAACTATGGCTGAAAAAATGCTTTTAAAAGTAAAATAAAAAAGCCTCTGATGATCGTGGGGCTCTTCAAAAGCATTAAAAAAAAACCCTTTTTTTTCTTTTAAATGTTATGATGATCCAACCTGAGTTCCCTGAACGGCAGCCCATTATTATTATTATTACTATTATTATTATTATTGGTTAATCTGTAGTGAGATTCACAGTCTTTGAGGCTGGTTAATAGCTCAGCAGCTCGAGTCCTAACCAAGGACCTAGGAACTGTTAAGGTATCGTCGGAGGATGTAAGCTGTTCTGAGTAAGGTGGTATTTTGTAGAGTCAAAATGTTCAAGTCCGGTAAATTTAGAATTTCTAAATAGCGGGGTAGCTCTTTGGGTATTGCTCCAAGGGCTCCAATTACAATCGGAACAACACATGATTTCTTTTTCCATAGTCGCTCAACTTCGATTTGCAAGTCCCGGTACTTTGTGATTTTTTCTTGCTGCTTATCTTCAATTCATGCATCACCAGGTATTGCAATGTCAATGAACCATACATTATTATTATTATTATTATTATTATTATTATTATTATTATATTAAATTTTTATACCGCCCTTCTCCCGAAGGACTCAAGGCGGTGTACAGCCACACTAAAACAATATGAGATACAAAATTTAAAAACAAATATGGGGGGGGATCACCTTTTGTCTGCCTGCTGTTTCTGCATCTCGGTGGCTTTGGCAAGAGCATGTTTCATATTCCCCCAAACCTCCTGTAGAGAGTCTACCCATTCAGTCAGGCTTACTGAGTAAGGGGTACCCTGAGGGAACTCAAGGCATTGGGACAAACTTCACCCTTCTGGCCACCTTGAAAGACATGAAGCCCATGCTGCTATATACAGCATTGTTGTATGCCAGCTCAGTGAAAGGTAGCAGATCAGCCCAATTGGTTTGTTGGTAGTTTACATAGCATCTCAAGTACTGCTCTGTAATTGTGTTAGTCCGTTCCACCACCCCATTAGTACTCAAATGAAAAGCTGAACTAAACCCCTGGGAAGACCCAATTGACTTTATGAACTTCCTCCAAAATTTAACTGGGAATTGATCCCCTGATCTTTGGGACTCCATGCAGTTGGTAGATGTGTTTCAGGAACAGCTTAGCCAGTTTATGGGCTGAAGGAAGGCCAGAGCAGGTGGTGAAATGATCCTGTTTGGAAAAAAAGATCAATCACTGTCCAAATTACAGTGTTTCCTCCACTTTCTGGGAGCTCCACAATAAAGCCAATTGCTATTTCCTCCCAGGGTCGTGACAGTTCGGCCATTCATAACAATCCTGGGGGTTTCCCAGGGATTTTTTCATTGTTGCGCATATTGTGCAGCTTTTTACATAGCTCTCAATGTCTTTTTTCATTGCTGGCCAGCAAAATTGTCTTTGCACCAGATGCCATGTCTTTAGGAATCCAAAGTGACTGGCTTGCTTGGAGTCATGGCTTCTTTGCAGGACCTGGATCTGGAAGGTGCTGGGGATGTACAATTTTGGACCTTTCCATACCAATCTGTCTCGGGAAGTCAGGAGTTGTTGGTTGTCCCTGAACCAGGGGTCTTTTTTTTTTAATTTGATTTATATGCCGCCCTTCTCCGAAGACTTAGAGTGGCTTACAATGCATTAAGCAATAGCCTTCATACTTTTGTATATTTATACAAAGTCAGCTTATTGCCCCCACAAACTGGCTCCACATTTTACCTACCTTAGAAAGGATGGAAGGCTGAATCAACCTTGAGCCTGGTGAGATTCAAACTTACAGTAATTGCAGACAGCTGGTGTTAATCACAATGCTTTAGTCTGCTGAGTCACCAGGTGGCAGCTTGGTTCTGAGCTTCTGAATTAGCTCTTCACCCAGTTCATTCAATCACCTCTGAGTCTGTTGCCTCATAGTGACTTCTGCTGTTTTCTGGGGGATGGGAATGATAGCATTGACCACCTCTTCATGCTTACTTTTGTACTGGGATGTTTGGGACAAGGCATCCACTAGGACGTTTTTCCCTCCTGGGATGTGTTTCAGTGTGAAGTCGAATTGAAGTTGAAATACTGCACCCATTGAACTTGCCTGGGAGAGAAATTCCGATGGGTCTTAAGGGCCTCCAGATATTTATGATCAGTCCAGACTTCAAACGGCATTAGGAAGTGCTGCCGGGTTAATAGTGCCCAATGAACCACGAAAGCTTCTTTCTCCCACACTGCCCATCTTTGTTCAGTGTCGAGTTTTCTGGAGGTGTAGGCACATGGTTGGAAGTTCCTCTCCTTGTTCTTCTGGATGACTACATCACTGGTGTGACTACCAGTGACTACCCCGATGACTACATCACTGGTGTCTGCCTGAATGCCAAATGGCTCCTCAGGGTTTGGGTGATTTAGGACCAGTTCCTCTATGAATAGCCATGTGAATTTCTCAAATGCTCCCTGACACTCCACAGTCCACTCTAGAGGCTGGCTGGGTTACGGTTTGGGCCTCCCCCCCCTTTCCCTGTTTTTAGCAGTTTGGTGAAGGGCAGGGCTGTTTTGATGAAAGGGGATGAACTGCTGGTAGAAGTTTGCAAACCCCAAGTTGTTTGCGGGTTCAAGGGGGTTGTCATTCCAGGATGGCTTTGACTTTTCCTGGATCCATTTCTACCCCCTCACTCAATACTTGATAGCCTAGGTAACCAAGGCAAGTCTTATGGAACTCACATATGGATAACTTACATATAGGTTTGCAGTCAGGAATTTCTTCAGTACAGGGGTGTCAAACTAAATTGTGTCACAGGCTGTATCGTGATGTGTCATGACTTTTTTGCCTTTGCAGAGCTGGGGTGGGCATGGCCACCAGTTTGACAGGCCTGCTTTAGTACCTGGCAGACCAATTTGATGTGCTCCTCCATCGTTTTGGTGAAGATGAGAATGTCAACTAAGTATACTAGGACCCTCTTGTACAGATGCTCAAGCAGCACTTTGTTTATGAGTTGCATGAAGACCTCGGGGGCCCCTTGGAACCCAAATGGCATTACTTTGAATTGGAAGCTGCCCAGTAGGCAGTTAAAAACAGTCTTCCACTCATCCCCCTCTTTGATCCTCACCTGTAGTATGCCTCCCTCACATCTAGCTTGGTGAAGAACTTTCCTATTGTTAGATGGGTCAACATGTTCTTATTAGGGGGAGAGGATACATGTTTTCCACACACATGCCATTTATTCCCGTATGAAGCCTCTGGCTAGGTTTTTATCAATGTTCTCCCTTTTAGGTCCTTTATTTCCTTTGGGGTCATGGAGTACATTTTGGGTTTAGGGAGCTTTATGCTTGGTAGGATCTCAATGGTACAGTTGGTGAGGCAATGGGGGGAGTAGCACATCACATTCTTTCTCACTGAACACACCTGCTAGGTCTCAGTATTCTTTGGGGATTAGCTGGGTCCCTGGTGGTTACTCTGAAGCTTTAAGGAGCTCGTTTCTTTCAGTTTCTGCATGGTACTGGACAGTTTCTCCCTTCTGGCTAGGGAGCAAGCTACTGGTCCCTCTGGTCCAGAGTTTCCTCTCCCTCACTTGAAGTGAGGGGAGACCTCGACAGCCTGACATGCCAATCTTGACTTCTCCATCTCCAATCTTCCCTGAGTCTTTTCCAACCCTCTGTTACTGTTGGAAAGGTGGCCGGGGCTCAGGACCCTGGGGTAGATTTATGAGATTTAGCTTAATGTCAAGGCTCCAACTAATGAACTCAAGCAAATCAGAACCCTGAGACTTGGTTCCTTCTCAAAGGTCTTCTTTAATGAGTACATCATTTATTTATTGATTGATTGATTGATTGATTGATTGATTCGATTTATATGCCGCCCTTCTCCGGAGACTCAGGGTGGCTTACAATGCATTAAGCAATAGCCTTCATACTTTTGTATATACCTGCTTAGTAGGGCTTTCAGCCCCCCACAAGCAGTGTTCTTTTTTATACAAAGTAAGCTTATTGCCCCCACAATCCGGGTCCTCATTTTACCTACCTCGAAAGGATGGAAGGCTGAGTCAACATCATATCAGCACATCTTCAATGGAAAGCCAAATCTAAAACTTTCCCTCAGTTTCAGTATAATTAAACTAGGAAATAACCCCCATCTTCAAATGTCAAAGGTCACATTAGCCATTTAAGTTAATTGGCAGGCTCTTCAGGCACTCCTTTCCCAAACTTATCTGTTGCCAGTGGAGATGAACTTGGTTCTCATGAGAAAGCTCTTTGTTGAGTCTAGTAATGCATTCCACCCTCCTTCCCCCCTGTGTAGCAACTGAGGAACAGAGAGATGACTGCGGCCAGGTTCAGTTTGAAGTTGACAACCTTATGATGAGATCCAAACATGGCTTCAGTATTTTGTTTGCTTTCTTAAGAAAATTTCTGAGAAACCAACAATCAATCTACCTTAAATATCTTCCTTGAAAATGGAAGCAGCTGGATGACTCATGGCTTTCTTTGTTTTAGAATAATTGGACATTCACAGCATTTTGAGAACACAGATTTGAGCAAACACATTTTTTACAGAAGATAAAGACAAATGAAGCCCCCAAATGAAGGAAAACAAAACTGTTTGCCACTTATGATCAATAATGTTGATAATATTTTTCTAACATATGTTATAGCACCGTGATGGCGAACCTATGGCACATGTGCCACAGGTAGCACACAGAGCCTTCTCTATGGGCATGTGCACCATTGCCAGCTGCTCCTTTGGTTTCCGGCATGCACATGTGCACTGGCCACTTG
This sequence comes from Masticophis lateralis, assembly GCA_030761175.1. NCBI lineage: Eukaryota > Metazoa > Chordata > Lepidosauria > Squamata > Colubridae > Masticophis > Masticophis lateralis. The sequence goes on along the minus strand of JAUDYJ010000004.1, from coordinate 70,669,824 downwards.
TTTTCAATCATGCTGGAGTGCCGGAAACCCAAAGACCAGCTGGTCAGTGAGCATGCGCACGCCAGCTACCTGTCTTTGGGTTTCCAGCACCCTAGCGTGCATGAAAACCAGACTTGCATTTGATTTACTAGCATTGCCTGTGTCAACAGATATTTTACAACCTATATCCTGGTGCCAAGAAGCCCTGGTGCCGAGATCCCCTTAACGTTGAGGAATATTTATGACAGCTATGTGGGCTGTTTCACTTTAAAGGATAAAGGAGAAACAATGTGAATACATACTTATCTGGTTCTCAGGGCAGCTGGTAAAGAAAACATCTTCACACTTGTGTATTGGCTAAAATCTGCATTCTGGCTTAAGGGAGGGGTCTCTACTGCTTTAATCCTACTTGGGTTGCCTAAGGGTATTCAGACTTTGCTTTGAATCCATTGCTGTCACTTCTCCTGAATAAAAGGTTCCTTTTGAGATACTATGTTTCAAGAGCTTTTACTTTCTTAAGTTGGAAGGAGAGGCAATCCTTACACTTACTATGAATAAGCCACAAGCACTACCTGAATAGATTTGTCATTTGACATTCCATATCTTTGTACTGCTCCTTTCCCCTGCTCAGGAATAACAAGAAGAGAATGTTACATTTCTTCTTCATCTAAAAGCTTTTAGAGTTGCCTATAAGTGCCTGGAGCCATTGCCACATACCTATGCTGTTAAGGGATTGATGGGTAAGTGTAGGTTGCAGATGGATGAAGATGGACCAATGCACACATCTCCCAAAGCCCAACTATATGCTGTGCAGAAATGCACATCAAACCTAATTGGTTGATCTGTCTTCCTGTTCTCTGCTTTGCTGTTTGAGCGTCCCCTAGCCAGAACATTAAAATTTGCAGACATATGAATGCAACAGCTGTGGCACCATCTATGAAAGACATTCTTACTGTCCTTGACGTGCAGTGCTAGAGAAGTCTGGTTGACCCTTAAGTCAGACAGACTTTTCTGTAGAATTTATGCACTGTTCTTCCTAATCGCAGTTTGCAGGAAGGAGCCAGGAATGTCCACATGTTCAAAACCATAAGCAGTTCTTCCTTGTACAGAACTTGTTCTCTACCATTTCCAAACTTCAAAATGTTAGATAATACTCTATCCAGAATATTGGTCAATCAGAAGGTTTGGATTTATGAGATTATTACAAGAGAGTTATTGGAAAGGGGAGGCATGGACATCATTTATTACTTTCCATTTTGTCTCCTTATCTAGATTGTCCTTCTAATTAATGACATATTCAAGTGTTGCCCAATACAGGTAATCCCCGGGTTATAAGTATTCCCTTAGTGAATGTTCGAAGTTAAGCAGTCAGTGCCCTCTAGTGTTTCCAAACAAGGACAAAAACTTTGAAACTTGTAGTACCATGGCAGTTTTTCGCCCTTATGAACAACTGCAGAGGCTCTGCAACTTTCATCCTGCACATTGCCAGCCAAAATGGAGCATCTGAGGGGCAGTTCTGCCCCTCAGAAACCCTGTTTGGGCATCCAAACAGTGTTTCTGTTTGGAACTTCCCCAGCCAGTTGCAGGCTGAAATGGAGCCTCCAAGGACCGAATCTAACCCTCTGAGGCTCCATTTGGCTGTCTGCGGACCTCTCATGGCCCACTACAGGCTGAAATGGAGCTTCTGCAGGCTGGATTCAGCCCCCAGAGGCTCCATTTTGGCCTGCAATGGGCTGGATGAGGGCCATAGAGGGCCAAATGGAACATTGGAAGGCCAGATTTGCCCCTCAGAAGCTCCATTTTGGCCAGAAACCTACAAGGAGTCTACTTGCTAGATCTTCACAAGGTACATGACTTGGCACAGAGGTTGTGGGGGGAAGCAATTGTGGGGAGCAAGAGGTATTTCAGTGGATCAGGGAGGCCCTGGGTGGCCTTAGGCAGGTGACCTGTTCCATCAGTGCCCCCCCCCCCCGGCCTTCCCAACCCTGAAATACCTCATGTGCACTTAACAAATGCAAATGAATTGATTAGCAAATGAAAGGGCAAAAGGAGGGAGTGATCCTGTTTAAGGTACAAGATTCATTCACATGAAGAAATAATGGATGGAAACTGAACAAGGAGAGATTCAACCTAGAAATAAGGAGAAATTTTCTGACAGTGAGAACAATCAACCAATGAAACAGCTTTCCTTCAGAAGTTGTAGGAGCTTCATCACTGGAAGTTTTCAAGAAGAGACTGGACTGCCATCTGTCAAAAATGATGTAGGGTCAACTTGGGCAGGGGGTTAGACTAGGTGACCTAGAAGGTCCCTTCCAAGTCTGTTAATCTGTTTGAGAGAATCCTTGGGTTATGAATGGAATGGGCAGGCTCCATTACTCGAGGTAACTCGAGGACTACCTGTAGATGGTCATGCAGACAGATAATTCTGGTAAAAGCCAAATAGGTCAAACATGGCAACATATTGCAACTTTCTGGCAATGATAGTGAGCAAAGAATTTGTAAAAGGACTTACCAGAATGCATTTGTTTCTTAAGGACTCTCTGCTGAAAGACATAAGCTATGGTGTTTCTCCAAAAAGATGACTCACCTTGAAGAGATGGTTTCAAGAAGTATTTGGCAGCATATACAGACAATAGCTGCAATTAGCTAGAAATTGAAACATTTGAATGGAAATATGAAAAGATTTAGTAAAATTAACCAGAGGTAAAAATTGTCTTGCTAATCATTTACATAGAAACAATGATATTGTTCCAAGGAAGCATATTTACACTTCTGATATAAGCAACTATTTAGTCTTAAGATGCCATTGTGTTCATTCTGCAATTTTGGTAAACAGCAGGTTAGTTTTTGAGGAAAATGAAATCAGCTATAACTTAAGATAGAAGAGCAGCAACTGAGGATATAATGGAGTGCAAAGATCACAAAAGAAAACTATTTCTATAATCAAAAGGCTTAGAAAATATTTTTACCAGTTATTCTTCAAAATGCTATTTTTGGCTGAAAGAAAAATGCTTGTGTATTTTACAAATCTATTTGGACAGACTACAAGGATTGGTTGGTATATGGCAGGTTTTTTGCACTAATCCCCCCCCCCCCAATACTGTACGTCTGCTATGAAAGTTAAAGTGTCTTTTTGTAATACCAAGAATATGAAAAAAGCAGAAACACAGTACTGCTTGTGAACTTAATATGGATTACAAAGAACAGAACAATTAGTAACCTATTACTTCCAACTCTTCATTTATAGGTAACTCTAGTATTATGTTCTCAAGAGTTCACATTCTAATAAATAAGGCTCCTTTAGTAGATGTCTTTTCAAAAACCTAACATTTTTAGCTTCAGCTTTAGAAAATCAAAGCAACTGGAAATACTGCCAATACAGTATTTCTTTTTATAATAGCGACAGATTTGTGTATCTTTTGCCTAGAGTTAACTTGAATGAGAAATCAAAATAAAGGACTTTGTTATTACCTCACAGAAACAGAGTCTTTTATAGTCCTTAATTTGTTTTCTCGGAGGTTTTCCCATTGATTTTAATTAAGCCATCCCTTAGCTTGTGAAACTACAAAATTTAAAAACGAGGAGAAAAACAACAGGGGTTATTTTTTTTTCTAAGAATTCAGCAGATGTATATTTAAATATTTTTATGGTTGATATGTACTCATTTTGAAAAGCTAGCAATATAATAAATATGGTAATGCAATAGAACATTAGCTGACATTAGTCTAAAATTAAACTTTTCACTATTCCAAAGTCATCAACATGATACCCAATTATTATACTGTTGTCTCCAATTCAGGTCTGAGCCTGATGCCGAGGCTGATGAAAGATGCTAGACAAGAGCTGCAGGTTTTGATTTCCTTTTTATGGGAGTACTCCAAGAAAAGGGGCCCTGGCCAAAATGCCAAGGACCAAGAACAAAGGATTAAGAAAGCTTTATACATTTTCATTAAAACAGAAGGCAGAACAAGATGGGATAATAAGAAATATCATCTAATAAACATTTTAGTAATGATCTAACTGTCAGCATTCCAACAAACTCCTCACTGCAGAACTCCGAGACAAAGTCCATTAAAGTAAGATTTTATTAGAGAAGTCATATTGACACATCTGGGGAAAACCTGAATCTAAAATCTCATGTTTTCCCCCATCCACACCAGAACTCACACCCTGCCCTGTCCAGTGACATTCACATCACATGGCCCAATCAATCCCCTGTCTCAGCTGCCACCAAACTTCATTCACCCCCCTCCAGGTGCCAGCAGCCCAACCTTGATCTCATGTGAAAGAATGTTATTATGATTTACTCCCTTCACTACTCTCCAGTTCCCACTGTGGCAGTCTTGTAAAGTCTGACCAAAGATGGATCCAGGACCCTTCAGATAAAGTGGATGTAATATAGGTGGGTGGAAGAAGCACAGCTATATAGCAAGTCATATGGTCTTATCCTGACAGTTGGGAGGTGGTATTTCTTCTTCCATGCAACTATGGTTCCAGAGGCTTTTGTTTCCGGAACAATAATTTTAGTCCCAGTTCTTCTTCTGATGAAGTCACAAGCTGCATAGTCCAAGGATCAGGAATGGCAGGTCATGAGTATTTCTTCACTCTGGAGTAATGTATCCAAGATCCAGGCCTTCCACTTTTAGTGCTGCATGGTAGTCAAGCACTTGAAACAGTCCCTTCCACTTCTCACCCAAAGTGGTTGTTGGTTCCCACATCTTTACAAGCACCGAGTCTCCTGGCTGAAATGGATGCACTGGATGATCTAATCCAGAGTACTAGTTTTCTTGCAGATAAAAGGAAAGAAAATTCAACCCCAGTGGCTTGTCCTACATATTGGTGCTAGGTCAGTTCACCCACATGTAGGATGGACCTCTCCTAGAAAGGGATGGTCACCCAAAAAGGGTCTCAAAAAGGCTTAAGCCTGTTCACTTTCAAGGTGCAATGTGAAGCCTTAATAACATGAGTGACAACAGGTGAGCTTCCTGACACAGCTTAGACAGTTGTTGTTTTAGTAAGTCATTACATTTTTCTGTCACAGGACTACTTGCCAGGTAGTAGACTGAGTAAAGCTTCCAAGTGATGTTTAACTGTTCACACAAACCTTAGCTATGAAATGTGGGTCACAATCAAACTATATACTATTTGTACTATTTACTTTTGGCAGCCCAAAAGTAGGAATAATATCTTCCAGTAGGACTTTTACCACCTCATGCTCTTTATTAGTCCTGCAAGCAAAAACCTCAGGCCATTCTGTAAAGGTACACAGTAGTATGGAAACATACCTAAAACCTTGCTTTCTAGGTAATTCAGTGAAGTCTATTTCCTAAATGGCCCCTGGGTAATTGCCTTTAAGTTGGACTCCTAGCTGTGGATGCCTGGCCACTTTTGCATTATTTCTGATACAGATCAGGCAAGCTGCTACAGCTCGGGAGACAGAGAAACAGAGATCCTTGCCTTATTACGTAGCATATCACAAAGTCTACCAGGGCTTTTGCCCACCCAATGTGTGCTAGCATGTATTTCTGATAAAAGAATCCTTTGGGCTGTATTTGGTAGAATAGGTCTGCCCTCTACCAATCCACTACCAATCATTCCCCTCCATGCCTCCAACTGACATGGCCCATTTCCTGACCTTGGGTGTTTAAGAGGGTGGAGAAGTGGGTATGGAGAAATTGGAATTAGGAAGGTTGTTAATTCTGAGTGTTGTAGAGCAGCTCCCTTAGCAGCTCTGTCTTCAACCCAATTTCCTTTTGTGTAAAGCGGTATCTTAGAATGCCCCTTGACATATATGATTGCTATTTGTTTGGTTACCAAACTGCTTCCAATAATTTTAAAATTTGATCCTTTTTTATTTAATAATGCTCTCTCCTTCCATAAGGCTTCATGGGCATGTAAGGCTCCAAAGGCTCTGGTTAAAATGACCAATTCAGAAACATTTACTGGTAATGGGTTGGCTTCTACAACTTCCCATGGTGTGACCACTCCATATCCTGTCTTTCTCTGGCCTTCTACCATAAAGCTACTACCATTCATAGTCAGCATTTGCGATAGACTGATCACTAAGATCAGGTCTACTAGTGTAAACTCAATCCACCACCTGTACACAATCATGATGCAATTCAGTAGCCACCCAGGGCAAGAGTGTAGCTGGATTGAGTGTATTGCATTTCTCCAATTGTATGGCTGGGGAGTCAAGCAAGCGGGTCTGATATTTTGCTTGGCAGCCCGCAGTCATCTAAAATGCTTTTTTAATTTCCATGATCTCTTGAACCCTGTCTGGGACTTTTATTATGAAATAAAGTGTTAGTGTTAACTATTGAGCTTCTCAACTAGCAGGGTTTATTTATTTATTTATTTATTTGTTTGTTTATTTATTTATTTATTTGTATTTTTATACCGCCCTTCTCCTGAAGGACTCAGGGCGGTGTACAGCCATGTTAAAAGCAATAGCAATGACAACCCAAAAATTTAAGAAGATCAATTAAAATAATTAAATTGATGGCCATAATTTAAAACCCCAACTAAGAACCATAGTTAAAACTCTTTAAAAACCCATTTAAAATCCCTATTCCGTCAGACCGGCTTGCTGAAATAGTAAGGTCTTCAGAGCATGACAGAAGGCACAGAAGTCGGGGATCCTTCATATGTCCGGGGGCAATTCATTCCATAGGGCCAGAGCCCCCACAGAAGGCTCTCCTCCTGGGGGTCGCCAGTCAACATTGTTTGGCCGACGGCACCCTGAGGAGCCCTCTCTGTGAGAGCGTACCAGTCAGAGGGAGGCAATCGACGGCAGAAGGCGGTCCTGCAGGTATCCAGGTCCTAAGCTATGGAGCGCTTTAAAGGTGGTAACCAGCACCTTGAAGTGCACCTGGAAGACCACCAGGAGCCAGAGCAGCTCACACAAGAGAGGTATTACATGGGAGCAACATGTCGCCCCCATTATCACTCACGCAGCCACATTCTGGTCCAGCTGGAGCCTCCGGATGCTCCTCAAGGGGAGCCCCATGTAGAGAGCATTACAGTAGTCCAGGCAGGAAGTGACGAGGGTTGTTGCTGTCACTGCTTCAAGCCATGCCAATGCCATCCAATCTATCTGTTTACTGGAATATGCCACAAGTCTTTGCCATGAGCCTAATTTCTGGGTGAGAATTCCCATTGCAAATGCCTTTCCATTTATGTACAAAGAGAGCAAAAGGTCTAGTGGGGTCTGGAAGCCCTAGTGCCAGTCATCCCATAAGCTCACTCTTTATTTGTATGAATGTTTGTTGGCATTATTTAGTCCATTCAAATATTTCCCCATCCCCCCCTTTAACAGCTTCATAACAATGATTAATTTTTGATTAATTTTTGACAATTAATCAAAAATTAACAAACAACCCAAATCCTACAAAAACCAGCCATCCCAAAGAATCCCCTTAGTTGTTTTCTATTAACAGGGGGCATTAATAGACAGATTGCTTCCCTCCTTAGGCTAACATACTCCGCTGTCCTGCAGAGATGCCATATCCTATGATTTTAACCTCTGGCTGTGCAGTTTGGGCTTTTGTTGTTTCAGACACATTATAGCCATTCCTGAAGCGCCAACAATAGGTATCTCATCAGTTGTCTGAGGAACAATAGGTCTGTTAAGGACAGATCTGCTTGCTTCTGTATCTATTAATATATTGTGTTTAGACACTCTGATTTGGACTTCCACCAGGGGTTCGGGGGTTGGGGGAGTAATAGCTCCTTGTCCCTGGCCTCTACTCGCATTGTGATAGCTACCAGGCACCCACTCTTTCAATATCCTTCCTTTCTTCATATAGCACACTGGTTGGGTCCTAAGGGTACCTTTCCTCTCCCATGCCGCTACTACTTCCATGAACCTCCCTTCCTTGCCGTCCTTGGTCCTTGTCTAGATTGTAATCCCCTTCCTCCCCCCTTTTCCTACCTAAGGGCATCTGCTACGAAGATAGAGTTTTGGTGAGCCTTCTGGGTTTCTTTCTTATTTTCTTCTTGCTCAACTAAGATTTTTTTTTGTCTATTAATACAAATATCTCTACTGCCTCCTTGCCCGCTCTTCCAAGTTGAAATACTTGCCTGCATCTTTCAACTTCCTTATTGCAAACTTTTTGTAAATAGATTGCACTCACTGGGAGATAGACATCCTAACCAATTTTCTAACTTGCAGTGACCAGAGCAGACATATGCAGACAAATAAATAGTGCAAGCCTAAACCGCAAAAGCAGATGTCAGATGACATATTTACCCTGCCTTTCTCAGATAAGAGCTCAATGTTTTAACTAAGGGGGGAGGGGGGAATGGTTAAAAGAAACAGAAAAACCGCACCCCACCCCCACTTTTCTGCTTCTCTCACTTTCAAGGCAGAAAGTCCTTGAGTAAAAGAAAGAAAGTAACAACCAGTGTAAGAGAAGACAGGAAAAAATGTTTAAAAGATTACACTGAAATCTCACCCCTCCCTTTTTCTACTCAGCATTCTTTTAACAAAATAGCTGTCTCTCTTTCTTCCCTTCAGTATATCACATTCATTTTTCCATGAATTTCTCTCCCACATCTTCCATGGGACCTTTCTCATTTCTTTTTCCCATTCATTCATTCATTCATTCAAGCACATATTAGATAATATATATAAGTATAACATGATTTGAATACATGAAATGAATATAAATAAAAGGAACATTAGGACAGGGACGGTAGGCATGCTGGTTGAGCTTATGCACGCCCCTTACAGACCTCTTAGGAATGGGGTGAGGTCAACAGTAGACAGTCTAAGGTTAAAATTTTGGGGGGTTGGGGATGAAACCACAGAGTCAGGTAGTACATTCCAGGCATTGACCACTCTGTTGCTGAAGTCATGTTTTCTTCAATGGAGTTTGGAGTGGTTCACTTTAAGTTTGTATCTATTATATGCTCGTGTATTATTGTGGTTGAAGATGAAGTAGTCATTGACAGATAGGACATTGTAGCAGATAATTTTATGAGCTATGCTTAGATCATACCGAAGGCAGTGTACTTCTAAGTTTCTTAAGCCCAGAATCTAAAGTCTGGTGGCATAAGGTATTCTGTTACAAGCAGAGGAGTGGAGGACTCTTCTTGTGAAATATCTCTGGAGACGCTCAATTGTATTAATGTCCAATATGCAGTGCAGGTTCCAGACAGGTGAGCTGAATTCAAGAACTGGTCTAGCAAATGTTTTGTATGCTCTGGTTAGTAGTGTAATATTACTGGAGAAGAAGCTACACAAGATTAGGTTTACAACTCTTAATTACGAGGTTCCTGAGGTGGCCAAAAGTCACCTGGATTGCCCAAGGAAATTTGTGGCCAGACAAATATACAATAATGAGAAAAGGCTGCCTTTGATTCCTATATCTAATCCCTCTAATATCTCAAGATTAGCCAAAATATAACCCACCATAAAATAAGGTGTGCTTTCAGGCAGCTTCCCTTTTGGCAACTCTGTCACTTCTTGACTGGATGCCTTTTTGCTACCAGTTTCCCATTTCAAAGCTGGATCTCAGGCAGATTCTTCTTATCCCCCGGGAAATCTCCTGTCCAGTCTTTGCCTTTTGCTTAGGGCTGAATCTCAGGTGGATACCCCTCACCCCCTGGGACAATTTCCTGTCTAGTCCTTACCTGTCTTCCTAAGTCCTGTCCTATTCTTTTCTTCTGCTGGTGGTTGTTCCTACTCCTTGGTTCCTTCAGGGCTTCAGCCTTTGAGTTCAATTAAGAAGTCATCAAGAGTTTTACCAGAGCTAGATGTTCATTTAGACAATGGCTCATTGCATTCAATCAATCCACTCTATGCATCAGTGAGACACACAGATCTCTGCACCATCCCTTGATTTTCAGACTACTTACTCATTGTCAAAAGACTCGTGAGCCCTGAGAGTGGCTGACAATACAAAAACACACAGTCTTGGTCACTGACAGAGAGTTTTATTTCAGAGCAATCACGTACCTTTTAGCCTTACCTATCCAGGGGCCCTCCTCTGGTGGTCATTGATGTCTTCCAATTGAATCCAGACATGAAATTCCAGAATGAGCCCCCAGACTGTTGTCCCCAATTTAGGGACAACAATCCCTGCTGCCTGCTGCCAAGGCAATGAAGGATGCCAGATACGAGGTGCAGGTTTTTATTTCCTTTTTATTGGAGTACTCCAAGAAAAGGGGTCCTGGCCAAGATGCCAAAGATCAAGGATTAAGAAAGCTTTATACATTTTCACTAAAGCAGAAGGTGAGACAAGGAGGGATAATAAGAAATACCATTTAATAAACATTTTGTATGCCATAACCAGTGGTGGGATTCAGCTGGTTTGCACCGGTTCTCTCGAATCATTTGTTAATTTTCTGAGCAGTTCAAAGAACTGGTTGTTGGAAGAAATCTTTTCCCACTTCCCCAGGAAGGCAGGAAGGAAACATTCTGGTGTGTTATTTCTAGCCTAATCCTTATTTTAATTGCCCTGCTTTAAGTGTTTTCGGAAACTGCCTCTGGGTTAAGCCTCTGGGTTATATTGTAACAGCCTTAATTGTTCTTGGTTGTACACCCAGACTATCTGTCTGTAGCCTGAGCTTCTCCAGAGGTTCCCCCCCCCCCCTTTTGTGGTACTTTTGTTTTAAAAAAAATAATTTTTATTACAATTTTCCTTTACACAACTCTAGTACATAATCAACAGACTGTGTCATTTTTATATACTTTGGATCAACATTCCATACAATATATACACTCAATATCTAAACCTCAATAGCCTTATGTATATCTCCAATTTTTATTTCTATTGTCTATCCAGAATACCACTTTTCCAGACCATGTAAAATTCCGAATCATCTTTTTCTTTTAGTTCTAAGGTAAATTTATTCATTTCGACACATTCATATATTCTCTGAATGATCAATCCCTCTGGTGGTGTATGCATTCCTTCCAGTATTGTGCGAACACAATTCTTGCTGCTGTTAATATGTGTAGAATCAAATATCTTATCTTTCTATCAAATTTTGTTTTAAGTATTCTCAGGAGAAATGTTTCTGACTTTAGTTCTATTTGACAATTTATTAGTTTTTGTAGCCACCCTTGTGTCCTAGTCCAGTACTTTTTCACTTCAGGACATAGCCACCAAGCATGAAAGAAGGTACCTTGATGTTGGTTACATTTCCAACATTGTGGGCTTTGATTCGAATACATTTTAGCCAGGCTTGCTGGGACTAGGTGCCAACAGTATAGCATTTTGTACTGATTTTCCTTATAAGCAGCAGATTTTGTTATAGTGTAATTTTTGTTCCAAATTCTTTCTCAATCTTCTAAATCTATATTATGCCCTATGTTTTTAGCCCATGCAATCATCGGTTCTTTCATCATCTCCTCTATTCTATCAAATTCTAATAGATAATTGTATATTTTGGATATTGATTTTCTTTCAGGGCCTATCAACAATTTGTCTAGTTGTTTCGGTTCTGTGTCAATTCTGCATCTTCCATGTCTTTCATGTATCTAGATTGCAGTTGTAAATATGGCCACCAGTCAATAGATACTCCCTGTTCCTTTAGTGTCTGATTGTTTTTAAGCTTTTCTTGTTTATCTAAAATTTCTGAATATCTGGGCATTTTACGTATATCTAATGTGATCATTGCCTCCATGGTGGATAACCAACCAGGAATTTTCATGTAATGTTTTTTCCTTATATCTTCCCAAATTCGTAACAATGCATCTCTTTTCTTATATATATAATTTTTTATTTTATTTTATACATCAAACAAATATTAAATCTATAGTGGTCTACATCACAATGCAAGAAAGAAATAAACTTGTCCCATTATATACATAGGATAATCTGCAAAAGTCTATTACATATACCAATTAACACGTTTATCTGATACCTCTATTTATAGCTCTATTTGAAATCCAATTATACCATTGACTCCAGGATATATAATAGTCTGTGTCTCCTCGTCCTTTCAGTATCATAATAAGCCGATCTGATTCTTCACAGTACATTATTTTCTGGATAACTACTTGTTCAGGTGGGCTAACATCCATCTTATTGGGCCCATGCCAGTCTTGCAGCTATTGTTATATGTAGCAATAGGTACCATGCTGCTCTATTGATGTTTATGGGTGTTATCCCTAATAAAAATACCTCAGGACCCAGTTGTATATGCTGCCCCAACATCTCATTAAGCCACTTCTGAATATTCTTCCAAAATTTAATTGCGTCTTGACAGGTCCACCATTGGTGAAAAGATGTGCCTTCTTTAATGCCACATTTCCAACAGACTGAGGATGTTCCAGGGAACATTTTGGCAAGTCTGGCCGGCGGCAAATGCCATCAATATACCATTTTATATATATTTTCTTTATATCCTATTGACTGGGTTAATTTCAGGTTCTTTGTCCGGATTTCATTCCACCTCTCAGGCTCTATTGAATATCCTAGATTCTTCTCCCAGGCATGAATCAAGGTTTTTGCACCTTCCTCTCCTACCTCCATAGCCATAAAGAATTTATACCATCTAGATAGCACCTTTTCATCCACCCCCATTAATATCCTATCTAGAGTCTGCACCTCCCAGCTAATCCCCATTTTCTGTTTGTCTGTCATGTATTTACTAATTTGCATGTATGTCCGCCACTCTAGGTCCACTCCTTGTTCCTGAAGTAACAGTTTTGTTTTTAGCTTCCCAGTCATATCTAATATTTCTTTGTAGGTCAATTTTTTCTCTGGGTTACACAGAGTCGGATAAGTCACAGCTTCCATAGGTGAAATCCAGAGTGGTATCTTAGTATAATATGTTTTCCTAATTTCCATCCAGCTCTCAATCAGGACTCCTCACACATGGTGTTTCATAAAGTATGCTGGGGGTTTGCCTCCCTCACATCAAAGGTGGGCATTCCACCCCTGTTGGAGATCGTGACCTTCGATTGCTAGCAGATGTCTTCTATGTAGTGTAATCCATTCACAAATCCAAACCAAAACCGCCAAATTATAATAATACTTCCAATTTGGGACCCCTAACCCACCTTGTTCTTTCAGTTTCTGCATCATTTCCAACCTAATTTGAGGCTTCTTGCTCTGCCAAATAAATCTATTTATGGTCCTGTCCAAATTCCTAAAGAAGGTTTTATTCAACCTAACTGGGGCCATTTGAAAAAGAAATACCATTCTGGTCACTGCGTAGGTCTTAATTAAGGCTATCCGTCCCATTAGTTACAATTGTATCTTCCCCCATTTCTCCAAATCTTTGTCTAGTTGTTCAATTAATTTTAAATGGTTATCCGCCTTTATTTATTTTTTTATATTAACAAATTTTATTTCATAATCAACATGCAAACATATAGGCATATAAACAAAACATAGTCAGTCATCAAAATATAGCATCTAATATATCAAAGCTTGAAAAAGTTTTTAAAATTTTTTCCCCTGCCTCCCCCTCCTATCCCAACCCCCCCCCCCACAGACTTCCCAGAGCAAATACAGGGTAAAACATTTGATAAACACCCAAAAAAAACCCACCACACACTATCTATAGATTTATCTCCCTCTTGCACTTTAACTCGCCTTGTTCATATCTAAATATAACTGTTCTTACTTGAAGGTAGTTAGTCCCACTTCATTCTTGTCCATCTTCTTTATTCCAGTCAAAACCTAGTAACAATTAGCCATCGCATCTCCAACCCTTACATATATTACCACAATGAGAAAATACTTCAACTAGTCTCCAGTAAAATATATTGTAAAAAACCTTATACTTTCCATCCTATAAACTTATATTAAACATAAACTTATTCAACTTATTCTCTACAAATCCACTAGATAACATTAATGTAACTTAAAACAAAATAAATTTTTTTTAATGATATCCTTCTTGGAACCCTTGAATTTGTATTGAGAGATCTATACTGACCTTAATTTTAACATCCACAATATTTTCCTTTTAGTCCATCAACTTTTATAGTTTCTTTAAAAAAAAAAAAACACTATTCAAAATGTACTTCCAAACACAAGTAAAAATTTAGCCAGTAACCTATAACAATTCAAACATAACATTACTTAAAATAACTTTCCAAAGTAAATCATGTCCCTAAATATAAGTACATCATTCATTTTCACTCTAATATAATTTTTCAAAACAAAACATATCATATCCCTTAATACAAGTATAGTAATTCTTTTTCACCATTATTATCCTCCCCAACAATGAGGAGTATAATTCTTCCATCTCCATTTTTTCCTGGCTTTTTTACGAGCCTTCTTCTTTAGTCTTATTCCTCCATCTTTTTTTATTTTTACAAACTCTTGAATTTTCAGCTGTAATTTTTGAGTCTTGCAATCTTGTACACTTCACAAAATAATTCCTTTTAGTAAGCACATATCTTTAACTAGAATTGAAAGTCCATTTTTGTAAAGAAATTGTAATGTTCCATTTCGAATCCTTCTTCTTATATTAAAAATCCCAACGCCTCCTGTCACTTTTCCATTTGACTGTGTCAAAACCTCTGGAAAGATCTCTCTCCATATCTCCTGATTAATCTCCTTCAAGCCTGTCAGCTTTCCATTCTTAATTTGTAGAACATCCACTCCATTTTCCTCAGGCGCTTTGAACTGGGTTACTTCTTCCTCCTCTTCGTTCAGCATTTCAGTATTATTTGGCATCTGGGATACCAATACAGTGTTTCCCCTTATATCTTTGTTACAAATTTGAGTAAAAATCTTCTCTAAATGCCCTTCCAATTTTTCCATTAACAAGGAGGTAAATGATTCTAGCCTTTCTTCAAAAAGATCCACTGTCAGTATTTATACATTTGCTGATGTGTGTGATAATAAATCTTCATCCCTTTCAGAAATCTTGATCATTGCTGTTTTTACTTGTTTAACTGCCATTTCCAAAAAAACACTTTCCAGCAGCCTCACAACAAAGTCAGTAAAATTCTTATTCTCAGTCTCCAATAGGTATTACCATTTAATAGTCAATAAATCCTATTTTCTTGAACTGCAGACCTTAGGTTCAACTTCATTTAGCAAAACCTTAAAATACTGACAGCTTTAACAACTTTATTGATGAGCATCTATCAGACAGCCAAATCCCTAAACATTTGGCTTTACAAACTACCTGTAGGCCCAAAGTATTTTGTAGTTCTAATTTTTGTCTTTCTGTCATGTTTTTTGCTATAATATTTGTTTTTGTCCTATTTATTTGTAATCCAACTACTTCACCAAATTTCTGTATTATACCAATAAGTTGCTCTCTGGAGGTTAATGGCTCTTCCAGAACAAAGACCAGGTCATCTGCATATGCCTGGACCTTGTATTCTTGTTCTCAAATCTTTAGTCCTCTTATGCTCACCTCTTGTCTTATTGTCCTAAGCAGAGGTTCTAGCGTGAATATAAGCAGTAGTGGGGAGAGTAGGCAGCCTTGTCTCATTCCCTTAGCTCTCGTCATCTCCTCCAACTCTTCTCCATTGACCAAAATCTTGGCCTTCTGTTGATTATAAATTGCTGAATTGCATTAATAAAATAATTGTCAGCCTCTATCTGTTTCAGTTGTAATATTAGATAATTCCAATTGACCCTATCGAAGGCTTTCTGGGCATCCAAAAAGAGGAACGCCACCTGCTTCTCAGGATGGGCCTCATAATATTCCAGGGCATCCATTATAAACTGTACATTATCTTTCAACTGTCAGGCCAGTAGGAAACCATTTTGATCTATGTGGATAAATTCACTAAGGTATTTCTTAAATCTAGTTGCTATTACAGCTGCAAAAATTTTATAGTTAGCATTTAAAAGTGAGATAGGTCTATAGTTATGTATAAGTGTTTGGTCCTCTCCTTCCTTAGGTATTAGAGAAATATAGGCCTCTAGCCATGAATTGGGAACCTTAGACTCCATCAATACCATATTAAAAATTTCCTTCATATATTTTATATACAATTTTTTAAAAATTTGATTTATATGCCACCCTTCTCCAGAGACTCAGGGCAGCTTACAGTGCGTTAAGCAATAGCCTTCATACTTTTGTATATTTATACAAAGTCAGCTTATTGCCCCCACAACTGGGTCCTCAATTTACCCACCTTAGAAAGGATGAAAGGCTGAGTCGACCTTGAGCCTGACTAGGATTGAACTCGCAGTAATTGCAGGCAGCTGGATGTTAAATGCTGCCTTAGTAGGAGGCATTAGCCTCCTACGCCACTCAGGCTCCTCTGGAAAAGTTTTATAAATCTCTGCAGGCAAGCCATCAGTACCAGGAGTTTTACCAGCCTTCTGTCTCTTGATCGCGATCTCTATCTCTCCTTCCGTAATCTCCTTATTCAACTACTCCTTGACTGATTCTGGAAATTTGGGAAGATCCAACTGTTCCAAATATATCTTAATTTTCTTATCCAACACTTGCTCACTAGCATAAAGTTGTGAAAAGAATTCCTGTGCAATCCCTTTTTTCCATTCATTATCTACCCATACGACTCCCGTCTTGTCCTGTAATTGATCTATCCACCTACATTCCTTTTCCTTCTTTAGTTTATAAGTAAGCCACTTATAAGGCTGGCCCTATTGGCATGTTCAAAGTGATGTTGTCTGGCCATTCTAATATTATGTGCTATTTCCTCCTGATCTAGTAGTGTGAGTTGATGTTTACTTGTGTCTACTGCTTCCTTAGCTTTAGCATCTAGTGGGTTACTCTGTAAATTCCTCTCTGCATTCTGCAGCTTTGCTGCCCATATTTCCCTCTCCTTAAATTTCTGCCTTTTCTTCCCTGCAGTGTATTTAATTGCTAACCCTCTCATATAGGCTTTTGCCGTATCCCACAGAATCTGTATCGAGGTTTCCTTATTGTAATTGACCCTAAAGAAGGCTTCCATTTCTCTCTTCACCATTTGTTGAAATTCCATCTCTGTTAGAATGCTTGCTCTCAACATCCACTTTTTATTTCTTTTAGTTATATCCCTTTTCCACCTAACCAATAATGGACTATGGTCTCCCCAGGTATTAGGTTCTATCTCTATTGCTACTGTTCTGGTCTTTAACTCTGTAGTTGCCCACATCATATCCAGCCTCAACCAAGATTTATGCCTGGGAGAGAAGAAGATATATTGATTTGTCTGAGGGTGGAATGTTTGCCATAGATCGTTAAGACCTAACTCATCCTTCATATCTGCAAGTATTTTTGGAAGTATTCTCCTATTTTCTCTCTTTTGAGTATTTCCCG
This sequence comes from Masticophis lateralis, assembly GCA_030761175.1. Classification (NCBI taxonomy): domain Eukaryota; kingdom Metazoa; phylum Chordata; class Lepidosauria; order Squamata; family Colubridae; genus Masticophis; species Masticophis lateralis. The sequence continues at coordinate 70,652,643 of JAUDYJ010000004.1, read as the reverse complement.
GTAAATAGTCCAAATCCCTGTCAATTACTGCATTAAAATCGCCCAGTATGGCTATATGATCATATTGCAACTCAATAAGTTTTTGATATACCTTTTGATAGAAATCAGACTGTCCATTATTTGGGGCATATATTCCCACCAAAAGAACCTATAGCCAGCCTATATATATCTCCAGCATTAAAATTCTGCCCTCGTCATCCATATAGATTAATTTAGATTCCAGATAGTTCCTAACATAGAAGGCCACAGCTCTTTGCTTCTCATCAGCTAACGTAGCATACAGTTTACCAAGTTCAGGTCATTGCAAAACGCATTCACATTGTTTTTTAATATGCACTTCCTGGAGGCATATAACATCCATTTTTAGTTTTATTAAATTCTAAAAACCCGCTTTCTCTTCACCTGTGCATTCAAACCATTTATATTTAGTGAAAACAAGCATATTTCCCCCCCCTATCTTTACTTGTCTGCATTCTTTGCTCTAGTTGTCTGTCTAGTTATCCATTGGCTAATCTCCTCTTCTTCTCTTACTCCTGCTGCTCCTTTCTCCTCCTGCCCTCCTTCCTGACCCTTACTATCTGCCATATATTCACTTTCCCTTCCTCCTTCCCTTTCCCAAGTTGCAAATTCACTTTCAAGAAATTCATCAGCTTCTTGCAGGGTTTCAAGATGTACTCTCTTCCCCTGCCATATCACCATCAGCCCATCTGGAAGTAGCCATTTATATCTCACATCGTATTTCCTTAGTTGTGTTGTCAACGTTTGGTAGTTTAGTCTTCGGTCTCGCACCTTCTTCAGCACCTGTCTCAAAACAGTGACCTGTTTGCCAGCATATTTTATCATCTGGTCTTTTGGTCTCTGATATACTTCCTCTCGTAACGATCTCTTACTAAATTTTACATGAACTTCCCTTGGGAGATTCTGTCTCCTAGTAAATGATGTAAAAATCCGGAAACATTCATCAATACCATTGTGTACCATTTGCATGTCTTTCTGCAACATCCCTGCAACCATCTCAACCATCTTATCTTTCAAGTTTTCTTCTGGCTCCTCCCTAATATTTTGAAATCTCAGGATGTGGGCAGACTTTTCCATCTCAAGCAAAACTATATCATCTTCGAGCTGCTTATTGACCAGTAGCCATCGCAACTCATGCCTCTCTATCACCGCCTCCACCTTTTCCACCTTTGTAGCTGCCTCCTGGATCTGGCCCTCATGCTTTTCCATTGTCACGCACACTTCATTTAATCTCTCAGAAATTAGTTTCACTTCCCCTTTCATACCTCCCATCTCCTGTTTCAATTCAGCCAAATCCTTCGCTGTGGCCTCCTAGTTTTTTGTCATAGTTTCCTGTATGAGGTATATTAAATTCTGAATTCCTTGGAGTGTAGAAGTCCTCTCAGCTGCAGCTACTGCCTCCATAGATTTATGCGGAGTAGGAGGAGTCGTGATTGGGGCCATAGCTGCTGTTGATATTGTGTGTTTCTTTCCGGTCTTAATTGAGGAGCTAGACATTTCTGTTAAGCAAAGGAACCTCCTCCAAAGTAGCATATAACTAGAGTGAACCCAAGGATATTAGTTATTACTCTACCCTGTCTCAATAGATAATAGATATAATCTATTAATTTAGTCACTTATCTACATTGCTCCATATCCCCCCTTCAGTATTCTTAAACAGTTAATAGTAATTAATCAGTTCAATTTAGGCTGCTTAGTATTTGATATTAGATCAGTTAAATATCTAATTAGTACTTTAGAATTAATTAGTACTCTAAACAAATCAGGTCCACTTAATCTTAAATCACACTAATAAATTTAACAATTTTCCAAAGCCACAAGTTACTTATACTTTGAATCAGTCCATTAGGAGAAATGATCTAAGAGTCAGTAGATAGATCACAATTATCTTGAGAATAGAGTTCAAAAGAGGGAGCTCTGATGACGCTGAAATATCTCAGTTACCACTGAATCCACCTCCATGTCAGAAGAGAGATCAACAGGAGAAGCTCTTTCAGCACTTACCAATTAATTGTCAAATCACTTTTAAGAAGTACAACAATTCTGATAGTATATAGAGTAAAGTCTAAAGATATTCCAGCCAATTAGACCCAAGATTCAGAGGAAACAGCGCCCATCTGACTCAGCAAGCCACTCGGCACCCAATCTTGCCAGTCTTCCAATCTCGCCTTCAAGTTATTCACACCACCACTCTGCCGCTTCCAGCCAAAAAAATAAGCTTTGCACCACCCGAATCTTCAGCGTTGATCCTGAGGGGACAATCCGTTCCCCACTTGCAAACCAGTTTGTTTACTTCACCGCCAGTGCCACTTCTGCTTCCTTCCCCCAAAAGTGCTTTGTCATTGTAATGAGGCCTCTGCCCTCACTGTAGGGCCCTTTTCTCTCGCCGGAGATCAGGATCTTCCTTCACTTCGTCGGGAGTTTGCACTACTCCCGACAAGCCCGGACCTTCTTCCTTCTTTGCCGATCACTTCACGATCAACAACAGCTCCTTTATTTATTTTATTTTTTTATTTATTATTAAATTTCTATACCGCCCTTCTCCTTCCGGACTCAGGGCGGTGAACAGCCAATTTAAAACCAATGCAATACAATAAGTTAAAACGTACTAAAATCAATATAAATTTAGGCTGAAAATACAAACCGAATAAAAACTCTAAAACTCTAAAAATTTAAAAATAATTTAAAATATTTAAAAATAGGAGGGATCAGGCGAGTCCGGCAAGTTGGAAGAGATGAGTCTTCAAAGCCCGACGAAAGGTCCGGAGGTCAGCGATAGTTCTCAGATCTGGAGGGAGATCGTTCCAGAGGGTGGGGGCTACCACAGAGAATGCTCTCCCCCTGGGGGTCGCCAGCCGGCACTGTCTGGCTGACGGCACCCTGAGGAGGCCCTCTCTGTGGGAGCGAACCGGCCGGTGGGAGGCAATAGGTGGCAGAAGGCGGTCCCGTAAGTACCCTGGTCCTAAGCCATGGAGCGCTTTAAAGGTGATTACCAACACCTTGAAACGCACCCGGAAATCATCCGGCAACCAATGCAGCTCACGCAGGAGAGGTGTCACATGGGAGCGCCCTGTCGCTCCCATAATCCCCCGCGCGGCCGCATTCTGTACCAGCTGAAGCCTCCGGATGCATCCCAAGGGGAGCCCCATGTAGAGAGCATTACAGTAGTCCAAGCGAGACGTGACGAGCGCCTGAGTGACTGTGCGTAGGGAGTCCCGATCTAGAAAGGGCCGCAACTGGCGTATCAGGCGGACCTGATAAAAAGCTCCCCTGGCCACAGCTGTCGTATGCTCCTCTAAAGACAGCCGTGGATCCAGGAGGACGCCCAAGTTGTGCACCCTTTCCGTGGGGGCCAATGATTCGCCCCCAATAACCAACGATGGAGTCAGTTGGCTATATCGGGACGCCGGCAGCCACAGCCACTCAGTCTTAGAGGGGGTGAGTCGAAGCCTGTTTCTCCCCATCCAGACCCGCACAGCTTCAAGGCACTGGGACATCACTTCCACGGCATCGTTGGGGTGGTCTGGGGTGGAAATGTACAGCTGAGTGTCATCAGCGTACTGATGGAATTCCACCCCAAAACCACGGATGATCTTTAACTGCTCAGCACAGAGAATTAAGAGTTTCACGGCTCGGGAGAACTTTCCCTGCTGTTCCACTCACCTATGACGCTACGCCCCCCTCCTCGGAGACATACTTCTTATTCAGTATTTTTGTTTTGTAAATTCCCTCAACTAGAATGATAGTTCAGTATCTCACGCTTTAGGTTTTTTTCCCCTTATCTGCCGATACTTCTGCCGCTTCCCACTTTCTGCTTCCTCTCCTATTCACTCAGGCTGCCATGTCTCCGGACCTCACCATGACAGCTGGTCTCTTCTGCGCTGGTTTTCAGGGCACCCACCCTCCATAACGGGAGATCGCTCTTCTCCTCATCACTACTGGATGCTCCCCTCACTATTACTGTCCCCTCCAAGGACTTGCTCTACTGTTACCGGCTTCCAAACGCAGAAAACCGGACAGGGAGAACATAGTCCAATTTCCCTGTACTGCACCACCATGATGTCACCCTGGAAGTCCATGGTTCATTAATTTAAGCAGTAAATTCAAATGGGTGTTTGCTGTAAGTGTACTCCATTGATGATGGCAAGCCCAAGACCCAGTCTTGGAAAAGGTTACGCCTAAATATACAAAGATGTTAACCTGTTCAATTGGTTCACCGTCTAATTGCCTCCTACAGTATGTCTCTAATGATGTTTTCCAAACACCATTATTTTCAATTTAGATTTACTAATGGCTAGGGAGTTATCCTGGCAATAAGAGCTGAATCTTCTTAATAGCCTACGTGTGAATATGGTAATAAAATCATATTATCTGTGTAAAACAAGCTGTTACAGTAAGTATTTAAGATCTTCGGCATGTGTACCATGGGGTCCTTCATTAACCCTGGCAAATCATTGGTATATAAACTAAATAGTAATGGGGCCAGGATACACCCTTGCTTTACCCCTTTGTTTGTGTAAATCCTGTTAATCAGAGCCCCATTAATCCCATACCACACTCTCAAACAGGTACTTGTGTAAAGAGCTTTAATCAAAGCCAGAAGTCTAGGTTCTATTTTAAGAGATGTCAGTTTACTCCATAGTACTTCTCTGTTTACCATATCAAATGCTGCTGTAAGGTCAATAAAAGCAGCAAACAGGGGTCTCCTCTTATAGCATATTTGGTAATTAGATAGTTCAAGACAAAGCAGTTATCAATAGTGGTTGACCTTGTCTAAAACCTGTTTGTTCTTCTGTGAGGATATTGTTTTCCTCTACCCAGATTTCAATTCGGTTCAAAAGGAACTTAGCATATATTTTTGCTGCAATGTCAATCAGGCTAATAGGCCTATAATTACTAGGATCCTTTTTATTTCCTTTTGGGGACAACTATTGCCATCTTCCACCCATCTGGTATATGGCAGGTGTTATTCATATGTGTAAAAAAACCTGCCAATACTGGGCCCCACCAATTGGGAAATTTCTTGAATAATTCTGCTGGCAAAAAATCCTCACTTGGGGCTTTATTGCTCTTTAAGCTTTTAATGATGGATTCTATCTGCTTTTCTGAGATTGATGGCCAAGGGGGGTGAGACGCATTTCTAGGATTTACTAGATCAGCTTGTATATGAGCAGTAGGATTGTCTGGGCGAGCCTCATTACTACCTTCAATTTCTTTTTCAATCGCTGGTATTCAGGATCAAACCAACAGGGTCTACCCATTCGGGCTCTTTGTGTAGCAGATTTAGTTGTTAGGGTTTTTTTCAGAATATTACAGAGATTAGAGAATGCAATTAGATGACTGAATTGTTCTAGCCCACTTAGTAGCATTCTCTGTTTTAAGGCATTCTAACATTGCCTTAGTATCAACTTTGGCCCAAATTAACCCTTCATTTTGGGTCACCTCTACCTTTTTGGCGAGCCATCTGTCAGCCATGTTATATGGTCTTAAAACTGAGTGGCCTCCCAATGTCCTCAGTTTCAGTTTTGAAGGTGCATATCTGCCTCAATATGCATGGTCTCACAACCAGTGAATCTGTTGCTAAAGTTCACCTCTGGGAACAGCTTATTGGGGCTATTCTGATAGGCTGATCCATCTGCCAATCATCTGCTCGTGCTGAATCAGGCTAATGTGCTGAAGCTGACCAGGCTATTTGTTAAGGACGTTAGCCAGATGAATACCGATGGATGCTGGTAGGCAGAAGCAGAATAATTTTTTTTATTTTCCTCCCCAAAAACTAAGGTTTTATATTCCGGAGCATCTTATATTCTGAAAAATACAGTAAACTCAACAAACCAACTGGGCGGAATTACTGCCTTTTGTCGAGTAATAACATACAATAACACGGTGCAGAGCAGCACAGGCTTAACCCCCTTCCAGGTCACCAGTGGTATGGAGTTTGTTCCCATGCCTGAGCTCCCCAGGGATCCACCCTCCTCCATGTCCCTAATCGAATGGATGGAGTCCTTAAAGAAAGCCCGAGAGAACACAAAGTGCATTCTTCAGGAAGTGGCAAAAACCTATAAGGCACAAGCTGATAAACACAGAGCCCCAAAAAGCCTTTCCACATTGGAAGCAAACTGTATCTCTCAGCCAGTGGAGTAATGCACTTACTGGTTCAGAAATGTGAGCCAGCATGCCTCTTCTGCCATGTGCAGAGGGTCAAAAACAGGATGTAATGACATCCTGGTGGCTGGGCGGAGCGTCCCACCACCGGCCTTACCGGTTCACATCAGCCGGATAGATCTGGCTGGATTTCACTGCTGCTTAAGGCTGAAATTCCCCTTCAAGAAAGTAGGACCAAAATTCATAGGGCCTTTCCCAATATTGAAAGTAATCAACCTGGTTACAATGCAACTGAAACTTCCCCGCCTGTTAGGGGAGTCCAAGGGGAGACTCACTACAAAGTAAAGAGAATCCTAGCCATCTTGGAGGCTTCAGGGTTGCCACACAATGGTGGGAGTGGGGAAATAGTTAGATGGGGTTTTGTAGCCAAAACAATAAAGTTTTCCTGTGGGGAGCAAGGACATTTTTTTAAAAAAAAATAGATTTATATGCCGCCCTTCTCCGGAGACTCAGGGCGGCTTACAATGCGTTAAGCAATAGCCTTCATACTTTTGTATATTTTTATACAAAGTCAGCTTATTGCCCCCACAAACTGGGTCCTCAATTTACCTACCTTAGAAAGGATGGAAGGCTGAGTCAACCTTGAGCCTCGAACTTGCAATAATTGCAGACAACTGAATGTTAATAACAGACTATTTAGTCTGTTGAGCTATCCACATTCTCATAGGTGGCTGGCCAGAGGAGGAGCAAGTAACCAAGCCAGCACCTGGATTGGACAGTGTGACCAGTGAGTTGGGGGGTGGGGAAGGGAAACCTTTACTTTTAATCAGGTGAAAGCTGCAGAGTTGGCTTTCACCAGTTGTGCCAATATGAAGAATCCAATAAATAAACTGTTCTTTGAGGAACTTGCCTGCCTCGGAGTTCTGTTTTCTATGGGAGCATTACTTGGAACATTGACATCTTCCTTCCTTCCTTCCTTCCTTCCTTCCTTCCTTCCTTCCTTCCTTCCTTCCTTCCTTCCTCTCTTCTTCTTTTCCTTGTCTCTTTCTTTTCCTTTCTTTCTTCTTCCTTCCCCTCTTTCCTTCTTTTCCCTTCCTTGCTCTCTTCCCATCTTCCCTTCTTTTTCTTTGTCTTTCCTCTTTCTCTTTCTTGTCCCTTCTTGGATGCTCAAATGCAAAGGGGGAAACATTTATTGATGCCTCTTTGCTATGTGATCAAATGCCACTTTTGCTAGTAGTTTGTTTTGCTAACACTCTGCATGGACCTCCTGAGCTATAATGGCCTCCTCCAGCACTCTGCCAACAAAAACAGCCACCACCAGGTTGTAGATCAACGCCCGGACAAGGCACCATGGGTCAGTCCTTTGCTGTTTCCAGGGTGACTCCCAGGGCCAGATATAAGCACCCCGCAGGCAGTGGTGGGATTCAAATATTTTAACAACTGGTTCTCTGCCCTAATGATTTCTTCCAACAACCATTTCACCAAACTGCTCAGAAAGTTAATAACCGGTTCTCCCAAAGTGGTGCGAACTGGCTGAATCCCACCACTGCCCGCAGGCCAGATCAGGCCTATGGGCCTTGAGTTTGACACCCTTGTGCTAGAAGATCCTTTTAGCTGTCACCACCTCTCAAAACACTGATGATGATTATGATTATAATGATGGTGAGGATAATCAGTCTGTATTTTCTTTGCCTCTAATTTTAACCATTCCTTGCCATTTCACTATATTTTTTCCCTTTTCATGCTATATACTTGATGAAATAAAGAATTCTAGAGATAAATAATCCACAGCTGGGAGAGAATTTAATTAGTAGTTTACTTCATAAATGGCCTCTCAGTCTGCAAGAAAAAAAGATTAAAAATGCTCAGAGACACCACTTTAATGAACTCATTAGTAAAATAGGACTGTAAATTACTAATTTAAGTCTCTGTGATTTTCTTAATTGTGCCCTGAAGTATTGAGGTTAACATTGTCACAGATACACATTGTTTTTTAATTAATTATTGCCTCAACGAAACATATACACATACATACACACATATGTCTCCATATATATCTATAACAACTCTGTTAAAAAGACAGTGTATAGCACCTAAATATAAACTCCTTCAAATTGTTCTCCTTAAAGATAGCAACCATTTACACACATTGACCCATTATACTTCTCTGTGGCGGCGCCCGTCCTCTGGAATGACCTACCCCCGGAGATACGCAGGATTCCAGATCTCCGGACCTTTCGTCGGGCCCTTAAAACCCATTTATTCCATCTAGCTGGGCTAGCCTGATCCCATCCTCCGTTTTTAAATTTGAATTTGATTTTAAATTGGGTTGTTTTAATTCTTGGCCAAATAATATTTAATAATTTTTAATTGTTTTTAACTTTTGTGTACCATGTTTTATTCTGGCTGTTCATCGCCCTGAGTCCGCAAGGAGAAGGGCGGTTTATAAATTGAAATAATAAAATAAATAAATAATACTTTTGCATGGGCAGACAAAAGAAATGTCTTTTTTAGGAGGAGAGTGGGGGGAGAGAGAGAGAGAGGGAGAGGGAGAGGGTGATTGCAAATTGATAGGAATGTTAACAAGAATGGTAACCAGGATTACTTATTGTAATTATAAGTGATCAAGCTAGTTTGGAAGCTGTAGAAACTGGTTTCTTTTGCTATTATTAAATATGTTGCACATGAACTTTTATTGAAAGGCAGCACAGAATTTTTTTTTCAGTTTAACATAGAAAAAAAATGCTAGACCATCTTTTTTTGGTTGATAATTTTATCCATAAGATATTTTTCCAATACTCTATGACTGGAGGATTATCAAAACAGCAATAAAAGTTGCACGCATAGATTAGATTTTTATTTTTTTTAATTTTTATTATTACTTTTATTACTTTATAATAAAAGTAAATACTTTACTCAAGGTGATTGCTATACATAATACTCTTTCCTTATTCTATTTTCCCACAGCAACAATCCTGAGAGTGACTGGTCCAAAATCACCCAATCAGCTTTCATGCCTAAGGCAGGATGAGACTTCTAGGCCAGCACCTTAACCAGTATGCCAAAATGGGTCTATCAATCATTATTTAATCTCCAAATCATGATTGAAACAGCCTTAAATCACTATTACGTGTATTAGTTTTAAAGTAATGTTTCTTTCCTTAAACTTATGCTATCCCATGACAGTTTTAAAGCTTGTATAAAACATTATTTTGGAGATGAAGTCAATTTATTGTTGAATATGTTCAGATCTGAGTTAAAAACTACAAATGTAGCCTCCTTTGGTTATTAGCCACCACTGCTACAAATATTCCTCTCATGGTTGTTGATTTTCCATTAGTTTTTTTAAGTTTACCTCCCCTCCCATTTTTAATTTTGTTACCAATTTCTGGCCAGGTTTTCAACAAGGCGAATTATAGGAGATCAGACTTCAATTATTTTATTTGGAGAAGAAAAATGAGCCTAGTTTCATTATTCTACTTCAACAGTATTCCAGAATGTATCTTTAGATTCAGCAGCCCTGCTTTTCTTCATTACTGTTTTCAGAAAATAATGAGGAATGCCAATGAGGATTTTATTGCTTATTTGCTAACTTTCTATATTTGTCAGATATAAATTGACATATCTGGAAATAAAATATGCTTGTCTATCTGAAATCAGGTCTTCAGGGACTCAGGTTTTCTGGGGAAATTTAATGGAGCAGTCATCCAACATTCTTGACTATAAAAAAACCAATAGGCTTACCAGCCTGAGGCTGTAATATTATAAATATTTAAGTAGGAGTAAATCTTACTGAACTCAATAAAACTTAGTTACAGTTACTTACATTGTAAATTGTCATCCTGGTATAACTTTTGGAAGCTGATCTTTAGCAGATTGGCCTATTAAATAATAAAACAACTGAGGATATATTTTTAAATATGAGAATGAAGGCTGCTTAACAGTACTATTTTATTTTTACTTCAGATAGGCAGGGACTGCTATGAAACTAAAATAATTAAATTATTGTATCAACACTGAGGAACACACTGTATCAAAATTACTGAGGAAAAAATGGAGTCTGAATATCTGTGGCTTTCTGAAAAGCTTCCTTGTTCATTAAACCTCTTCTAATCCCTGAATTGATTGCCAAACTGGAAAAGAGGTAGGAGAAGGGGAAAAATGGCTCAGACAGCTGACAAAATATGCAGCTATGCCTGTAGCTGAAGGGAGACTTACCAACACAGAACCTCCCTGAATATCAGTTCAAAAGAAATACAAAATACAGGAGGAAGGAGATTCTAGCTGCATCACATATGTATCAACTGAAGGCTTGTTTAGGTATATGATATAGTCCCTCTGCAGGAAAGAAACTCATAGTGTTCCCACTACTGCATCAGACAACCTGTCAGTTGTCTATTAACTGTTAGACAAAAGATCCAATAAAGGAGAATTTGGACACTGCAACTGAAGACCGATCACACTCCCATTGTACTATAAAACACGCAATACATCTGTGAGGCTATTTTTAAATTAGAGATTAAATACTCTTCTAAATCCATGCTTTAAAATATCCTCCCCATCAGTTAATGAGGTTGCAGTGCAATGTGGAACTCATTGCCCACCTGTGTTATGAATCCCATTCTACCAGTGATGGGATTCAGCCGGTTCATACAGGTTCGGCTGAACCAGTAGCTAACATTTTGTTACTGTATACGGTTTACAAAATACTGTAAACTGTATAAAAATCCTTGCATTCATCAAACTAATTTGTCGGCTATCCCAGAACTGCATGCTGTGGCTCTGCTCATCAATAAACTTTCTTTCCTAAGCAGCTAGCCTCCCATTTTATTTCCAGTGCCTCTCTCCTGGAGCTGAACCAGATGGATTTTTTTCTTCCTACAAAAGTTGTTTTCAGTATCTTTAATAATGAACTAGTAACTCTGCTGTTATAGCACTTTAAATAATGCACTCAGAACTTTAGTCAGATTTCGGTTTAACTGAACATACTTTGATTTTTCTATTGTTTTACACTTTGATCCCATTAAGTTTAGAAGAATTTGAACCCTTATATATTGTTACAAAAACAATTTATTCAGTAACAAAACAATACTTGAAAACTATTAATTTAATTTTTTTTTAAATGTATATGTTTGGAATTATATGGAGACTACATGGAAATCATTGTAAGTAATAGATTCATTTATTGTTTCAAGTCAATAAAGAAATCATTCTATAACTTGAGAACTTTAGCAACTCATATTAAGGCCATTTTTTGGTGTTAATTACAACTGAACTCATATTGGAAATGCTCATATAACTTAGACTAGTGCTGAAGTGATTTATATACTTTTATTGAATCTTTTTTCTGAAAATAGATTCTAGTGTCATTTAAAATTGGGAGATAGTACTGAATATGAGTATTAGGTCCATATAACGGACTGTTGAATATGTCTCCATGATTTAAAAACAGTGTTTTTTTAAGCCATTGCATTAAGGCACAAACTTACCAAAACATAATGCAGAAGGATGTTCTGAATAACAATTTTCTCAATGCCTTGGATTTGCAAAACAATAGTTTTATTGTTGGGATTTTTATTTCTGTAAATTAAATTGCCATTTATATTCATAGACATGAAACAATGACCTTTGGCACATACTTCTGAAAAAAGTACAATATATCAATATCATCATTTCATTTTTATCCACTGTATTGTGGTATAACTATACTAAACTACTCTTTGATTTTATTTGTTTTATAAATGTAGTAGTCCCCTCAAAAAATGGATGATAATATCTTAGTGGACTATTAGGCTTCTCCAACATATAGACAAATGTAAAGACATAGCTTCTTCCTTGATCCTCCTTGGCCTCTATTTTGATCATAGCTGTTTGTTAATTGAGAAATAAATCAAACTGATTACATCACTAATCAGTGATTGAACTGAGGAAATATTTCCATGTTAGCTATCAGTTATCAAAGATTTCACTTTGAACTCTGTGACTGGAGTTACTACTTACTGTTACAGTTCATCTGTCCCCAGAGTTCAAAATCATTGAATTTTTGTACATCTTACCTTCAGGATAAGGAAATGCCAACTTAAGAATTGCAAAGTTGCTCTGCTCTTGGAAAGTAGTTTCTTTCTTCCTTTCTTTCTTGCCTATGATCCATTCCAGTGTGACTGAAGCTATGTTTCCTAAGTAATGACCCTTCCTAATTCTTCCTTCTTCCATTTCTCCTCGAAATGTTGAACATTATAACAGTATATTGTCAGTACAGGTCACACAGTTGCTCAGATGTTTCCTTATAAAGTTGTTGAAAGTTCTCATCATCATTTCATGTGCCAGGAAGCAAAGTAGCAGGCTTTGCTACTTGTATTTGTATGCCAGAGATAAGTTAGCTTGGGTCCTGTCTCTGGAATAAAACATCCTTTGAAAAAGTTCTTTTGAGAATTGACTATACTCATGGTCAAACAAGCAATCGGAGATTGACACCAGCAAACTATTAATTACATGACATATCCATAGACGATGTAAGAGATAATATCAGAGGAAATTCAAGGTTCAAAACAGCAGCATATAATTGTTACATTCAAGAAGTAAGTTTTTGATAAGTTGTTTTTATAACAGCCCAAAGATTCTGAACATAATAAAGAAAGCATGCTAATTTTCCACTTTATGTCCAGCTAGGTCTTCTCGAACAGTTCCTGTTGAGTTTGCATCCAGTTAGCACTCATATGCATTTTGGTTAGCATGTTATATTCACAAAGTTCATTAATTCATTCATTAACATTGAACTAAGTAATTGAACTAAGTTTGAGTTATTGTCAGTGGTTGTGGGTAAGTGATCATGTCAGAGTGGGGTCACTGATTATAATACTAATGGAATTTCCAGAAACAGGATTGTTGATACTTCTGACTTCACTTCTCCCATCCTTTTATGTGGATCAACTCACAAATGCAGATGTCAAGAGCTTACAGTAAGCTCCAAGTTATGAGAAAATATAAGTAAAAACTAAAAAATTAAAATTAAGTGTGTATGAGGGATTTTTTAAATGAAAAATCTGTTTGTAATGCAAAAATGATCACAGAAGGGCAGGGAAAAAATAGATGCATTTGTATATGTTTCTCCATTATTGAATGTTCCCAATAAGAATCAGGTTGTAAATACCACAAGGCCATTTCCTTTCTTTTTCTGGAGGGATGAAAGAATCTCAGCAAATAATCACAGACAGAAATTATTAAGTGGTCATGTGGCTTCATAAGTCATTGTCATTCAATATTGATACTATAGCCTATCTACAAACACTAAAATTAAGTATCATATATAACAGAAATCTGATATTCTCATGTGTTTTTATTTGACTTAACTCAAAACAATTCATTGCTATATGTGTGTGTGTGTGTGTGTGTGTGTGTGTGTATGTATATACACACACACACACACACACACACACACACATACATATATGTTTTTTGAGGTTTTCGCGCGTGTTTGTATGTAGGTCTTTGGTTATTCGGGTTTTCTCCCGCGTAAATCAGTGTGGGTTTGAGTCTGCTTTCTGCGTGGATGTGTGGTGGTGACATCCTGTGTGGCTCTCGTGAGTGTGGATCTGGTGTCATTCGTCGTGTTAGGGACTCGTTTGTCAATAAGGGCAGGTTTCCAAATGGCTGGTAGGCGGGAGGTATCGTCTTGTTTGTTCATGCTGTGTGAGCGTTTTTCTATCTCGATGGCTTCTCTGATTATTCTGTTGGTAAACTGTTCAGTTTTGGCAATAGTTCTGGTCTTTTTAAAGTCTTTTCTGACTGAGTTCTTGTGTTCTTCAATGCGTGCACTTATTCTTCTGTTGGTTTGTCCGACGTATGTGGTGGGGCAGGCGGTGCATGGGATTTCATATACTCCTTGATTTTCTAACTCAATTTTGTCTTTGGGGTTTCTTAGGATGGTGGATATGCTGTCTTGATGTTGTGCTTGTGGAGGATTTTGCTGATTGTGGTGCCTTTTATGTATGGGAGGAAGGCTTTGCCATTTTCTTGTTCTCTGTCTTGGATTTTAGTGGGGGGGGGGGTTGGATTAGGTTGGTAATCTTATTTCGTTGGAAATAAGATTACCAACCAAAATTTTACGTGGGAGAAAACCCGAATAACCAAAGACAGACAGACAGACACACACACACACACACACACACACATACATACATATAAATATGTATATACATGTATATACATACATCGGACAAACCAACAGAAGAATAAGTGCATGCATTGAAGAACACAAGAACACAGTCAGAAAAGAGGAACCAACTTCTTCCCTGGTCCAACATCTTAAAGCCACAGGACATGAAATTGACTTTAAAAAGACCAGAACTATCGCCAAAACTGAACACTTTAACAACAGAATAATCAGAGAAGCCATCGAGATAGAAAAATGCCCACACAGCATGAACAAATAAGACGATACTTCCCGCCTACCAGCCATTTGGAAAACTGCCCTTATTGACAAATGAGTCCCTAACACAAGAAATGACCCCAGACCCACACTCACGAGAGCCACACAGGATGTCACCACCACACATCCACGCAGAAAGCAGACTCAAACCCACACTGATAATGAGGCACGACCAAGGACCAGAAGTCAGACCGCAGCTGCATCATTAGCCACTTTAAACCCCTCCAATCCATACATGAAGCAGACTGACACCCATTATGAAGAGCTGACACGGCCACAAACACGAAGCCAAACAACAGCAACGCAGCTCCCCAGCTCAAATCCCCCTGCAACTCAGACTAAGCCGAGCACAACCAAGCCCCCACCCAAACAGAATGCACATCCAGCCAATCAGAACACAACCAACCGCCCCATCCAATCAGAGCACAGCCAAGTCCCCAACCAATCAGAACATACCTCCACCCAATCAGAACACAGCCAGGCTCCCACCCAAGCAGCTCACACCCCCACTAGCAGTTAAAAGGAAGAAACAGCTGCAATCTCACATTGCTCCTGGAAGCATGAAGCTGAGAACACCAGCCTGAAGATGACGAATGAGACTTCGTCGAAACGTCGCCAAGACACTTCCAATTTTACGTGGGAGAAGACCCGAATAAACAAAGATCTACATACAAACACGCGCAAAAACCTCAGAAAACATATATCTATCTATCTATCTATCTATCTATCTATCTATCTATCTATCTATCTATTTATTATTTTATTTTCGTAGGTCTTTATGTGTATCTTTCTTTATGCCAGGGATTTTCCTACGTATATTAAGATGTTTCATGGCCTAATTTTTGGTGAAATCTCAATTCACCAGCTTTTAGGCCTTTTTAAATATTACAGCTGCTATATGCTATCTGTTTGAGTTTATGTGGGAGACTAGAATGGACCCATTTCTGCCTCATAAGGCTTTGTCAACTAGCCACACCCACTTTTCTTAATTCTGCCCTGTAACAGTCAAATATTTATTATTTTATTTTCGTAGGTCTTTATGTGTATCTTTCTTTATGCCAGGGATTTTCCTACGTATATTAAGATGTTTCATGGCCTAATTTTTGGTGAAATCTCAATTCACCAGCTTTTAGGCCTTTTTAAATATTACAGCAGCTATATGCTATCTGTTTGAGTTTATGTGGGAGACTAGAATGGACCCATTTCTGCCTCATAAGGCTTTGTCAACTAGCCACACCCACTTTTCTTAATTCTGCCCTGTAACAGTCAAATATTTATTATTTTATTTTCGTAGGTCTTTATGTGTATCTTTCTTTATGCCAGGGATTTTCCTACGTATATTAAGATGTTTCATGGCCTAATTTTCGGTGAAATCTCAATTCACCAGCTTTTAGGGAGAAATTCTAGTCTCCCACATAAACTCAAACAGATAGCATATAGCTGCTGTAATATTTAAAAAGGCCTAAAAGCTGGTGAATTGAGATTTCACCGAAAATTAGGCCATGAAACATCTTAATATACGTAGGAAAATCCCTGGCATAAAGAAAGATACATACATACATACATACATACATACATACATACATACATACATACATACATACATATATATATATATATATATATATATGTTGAAATGGAGGGAATACCTCATTTGTCTTGTCTCTTTCTTCTTCTCTGGATAATCCAGTCTGTCTGGAAAGCTATAAAAGGAATTTGCAGTGGAAGGGGAATATGAACAAAGCAAGCTGACAGGGAATGAGGGAGCCAGGGGCAAGAAATGGAGCCCCCCCTGCTGAGTGTGCAAACAGAAGCAGATGGGGGCTCAGATATGACCCCCGGCTTGATGTGAGTGGGATGCCTTGCCTGCCGGAGAGGAGGGGGGGCGTTGAGGTGGGGGAGGGGATCTCTGGGTTATTAGAGAGCCGGAGTATTGCAGTTATGACTGGGAGAGGTAGATATGGTGGGAGCTGAGGGGTAGGCCACTCTCGGGGAACTAAGACTCGCTGTCTCAAAGCAATTACTTGTTCTGGCCCCTCTGGTTCTGGTTCACTGGGCTCACCTCATTTACCTGGGGACTTGGGATGTCAGGACTCTGGCCTCAGGCTGCTGCTGGTTAATGCCAGGTCTGTTGTCAACAAGGCCCCCCTCATTCGGGATTTAATCCAGGAGGAGGGGGCTGACCTGACATGCATAACTGAGACCTGGCTGAGCCAGGAGGAGAGTGTTCCCCTCTCAGAAATTTGCCCAGACAGGTTTCAGGTATTGCATCAGCCCCGACTCCAGGGAAGGGGTGGAGGAGTGGCAGTTATTGTCCGTAAGAGTCTTTGTCCTCGCAGGATCCCTGCCCCGGAAATTGTTGGGTGTGAGTCTCTCCTTTTGAGGTTGGACTCAAGGGTTCAGTTGGGCTTGCTGTTGATGTACCTGCCTCCCAGCTGTGTTACAACAGCCCTGCCTGTGCTGCTAGAGGCGGTAGCTGGGCTGGTGGTGGAGTTCCCCAGGATTATGGTACTGGGAGACTTCAATTTGCCATCACTTGGCGAATCCTCAGATGCGGCTCAGGAGTTCATGGCTTCCATGACAAGCATGGACCTGACCCAAGTAGTTCAGGGACCAACTCATAGGGAGGGACACACACTTGAGCTGGTGTTTCTCTCGGGGCAGTGGAGATATGATCTGGAATTAAGGGGTGTAGATGCTTCTCCCTTGTCGTGGTCAGATCATTTCCTGCTGAGGTTGGACTTCAGGACGCTACTCCTCCATCGCAGGGAGGCAGAAGTGATTAAGTGGTTCCACCCCAGGTGCCTAATGGACCCTGAAGGGTTCCAGAAGGAGCTTGGGAACCTGACTCCCTTGTCCACAGTCTGGCTGAGTCCCTGGCAGCTGCCTGGAATAGGGCGGCATCTGGGGCACTGGACCGGACTATGCCTTTGCTCCATGGTGGTGGATCCAGGAAAGCTCCCTGGTTTACCGAGGAGCTCCGGGAGATGAAGCACCAGAAGAGACATCTAGAGCGATTCTGGAGGACCAGTAACTCCGAATCTGACCGAACATTCTTAAGAGCCTTTATTAGGACTTATTTAGTGGCGATACTGGCGGCAAAACATTCACATTTTTCTGCACTTATTGCATCCACTGATTTGCACCCAGCCATCCTATTTAGGGTGACACACTCCCTCCTTGATGTAGGAGGAGTGGAGGAGCCCTTGCAGGATAGAGCTGAGGAGTTTGTGCAGTTTCTGTCAGATAAAGTTGCTCAGATTTGGATAGATCTGGACTCTGATTGGGCAATTCCGACCGAGATGACGGGGGCAGGTCTTAGTCCTATTGTGTGGGATGAGTTTGAGCCAGTGACTCCTGAGGAAGTGGACAATGCTGCAGGGCTGATGAGTTCCTCCACTTTGTTGTGGCTCCATTGCCTGAGCCTGCGTCATCAGCAGGGGAGGACTCTGAGAGTGAGGGAGAGGAGTTGGCAAGGCCTCCTTCTCCAGGACTCTCCTCTCTGGCAATGCCTCCGGAAGACACTGAAGGGCAGGAGATAGGCCCAGAGCCAAGCTCGTCCCCGCAGCCACAGGAGGACATTGACAAGGGGAGTGAGTTTTGGTTGGATCCTCGCCAGCGTCGGAGAGACAGGAGAGCCCAGCAGAGGAAAAGGCGTGGTCGTGATTAGCTGGTGGACCACGCCTCCCAGACTATATAAGAGAGGGATTGTAGCCGTATCTTTGTGACGAACAAAACAAAGATTCATGGATCCCGGTTTTGAATCGGCCCTGCGTCTCAGCTTTGGTGGTGTGTATGTGACGGACCTATTAATAAAGACGTTGGCAAGCAGCTGCGGATTGCTGCCGACCTTTGTTATCAGCTTACTAGGTTGCCTGCCAGTTCATTAGACTCTGATTGTCTGAGGGGAGGTTATTTCTGGGCACGGGGCCAGAACACACTTGTTTGTTGGACCCGTGCCCCTCCTGGCTGGTCTCGGCCAGCAGGGAGGTGACACGAGGCTGGCTCCAGGCTTTAGTTAATGCATCCTTCCCGCAACCATTGAAGGAAGTGGTCGTAAGGCCCCTCCTCAAGAAGCCTTCCCTGGACCCAGCAGAATTAAAGAACTTTCATGCAGTCTCCAACCTACCCTTTGTGGGAAAGGTTGTAGAGAAAGTGGTGGCACTTCAGCTCCTGTGGACATTGGATGAAACGAATTATCTGGACCCTTTTCAGTCTGGCTTTAGGCCTGGCTACAGCACAGAAACTGCTTTGGTCACACTGATGGATGATCTCTGGGGAGCCTGAGATGGGAGTCATTCCTTCATTTTGGTGCTACTTGACCTCTCAGCGGCTTTCAATACCATTGACCATGGTATCCTTCTGGGATGACTAAGGGAGTTGGGAGTGGGAGGCACCATGTTATGGTGGTTCTCCTCCTATCTCTCTGGTCGGTCACTGTCAGTGTGGGTAGGAGGACAGAGGTCGACCCCTAGGCCCCTCGTTTGCGGGGTGCCTTAGGGCTCAGTCCTCTCTCCCCTCCTATTTAACATCTATATGAAGCTGCTGGGTGAGATCATCCAATGATACGGGGTGAGATATCAGCAATACGCTGATGATACCCAGCTGTATATCTCTACCATGCAGTGATGCAGAGGATATGATGTGTCGGTGCCTGGAGGCTATGAAGGTCTGGATGGGAGTCAAAAGGCTTAGACTTAACCCAGACAAGACCAAGAGGCTGTGGGTATTGTGTCAAGTTTCGAAGTCATCTTAAATAAATTGCATTTCAAACAAAGTCTTTGAAAAAAACCTATAATTTATTAAGCACAAACGTTCTAGCTCCAACCCTGGCTTCCTCAGGCAAAACCCTCTGTTTCCTCTCCCCCTCTTCTGCACTCATTGGCCATCTTCCTTGTCACTCTGCCCTTAATCTACTGCTCCCACTCAAAGGAATTTCCCCCCTCCCATCTCATCTCCTAGGTGATATTCTCTCCAGGGAAAATAAGTAGGTGAAGTGTCAAATGTCTCTTTCCAGATGCCTCCGCTTCTCCTTATGTCAGCATTGGAGTAAGTGCAGCATGAAATGCTGACATCCAGCCCCTCCCCCTTCATTTCTCCAGAGTGGCCTGTGTAAGACAAGCAACAAGTTAAGTACTGTTACCCCATCTGGGGGTGTGTGTCCCACCCCCTCCCACCTTGCCCGGATGATCGGCATGGAATTTGGCTATAAGGCAGTCAGCCTGGATGTTTTTGCTTTTCACCCAGGAAGCCTCTGACAAGGGGTAACCCTTCCATTTGATTAAGTATTGGAAGTGTCCCCTGTGCCACCTCGAATTGAGAATTCGCTGTACCTCATAGTGAGTGTGGCCCCCAATGACCAGGGGCTCAGGGGGATCATGTGGCACCAGCCTTAAAGTTGACCCCACCACAGGTTTCAGGAGGCTACTGTGGAAAACGGGGTGTATCCTCCCTAGTAGTCGGGGCAGCTGCAGTTGTACTGTAACCGGGTTGATTACTTTTACTATAGGGAACGGATTACTTTTACTGTAGGAAATGGTCCTATAAATTTCGGGCCCAGCTTCCTGCTCTGGAGTCTGAGTCTCAAATACTTGGTGGAGAGGTAGACCTTCTCTCCCACTCGCAATGGTCTTTGGGGAGTTCAGTGCTTATCTGCTTGTTTCTTATAGAATTGAACCACCTTGGCTAATGCCTTCTTGACGTTTTCCCATGTTTCTTTCAACAGTTCCATCCAATCGGTCAAACTGCCTGAGGAAGGGGGCTCTCTTGGGTACTCTGGCGTGGGGACGAAATCCATACTGCTCACTATCTTAAACGGGGTTAGTCCTGTGCTACTGTGGACAGCATTATTATATGTGACCTCCGCAAGAGATAGGAGGTCTGCCCAGTTAGTCTGTTGGTAGTCAACGTAGCACCTCAGGTACCGCTCTATCATGGCATTCAGTCTCTCCGCCCCCCATTGGTGCTCCTGTGAAATGCCTTGGGATGATCCTATGGATCGTAGGAATTCCCTCCAGAATTTTGCTGTGAACTGGACACCTTGATCAGAGATGATTCTTCTGGGTACTCCATGCAGGCAGTAGATGTGTTTCAGGAACAGTTTGGCCAATTGGCAGGCTGAGGGTAGCCCGCTGCAGGGTATGAAATGTGCCTGTTTGGAGAATAAGTCTATTGCAGTCCAGATCACTGTGTTTCCACCACTCCTCGGCAGTTCTACTATGAAGTCCATTGCAATCTCCTCCCATGGTCTTGTCGGTTCAGCTACTGGCTGCAGTAGCCCGGGGGGTCGTCCTGGTCGGGTTTTCATTGTGGCACAGATGGTACAACTTTTTACATAACTGTCTATGTCTTTTCTCATGAGGGGGCCACCAGAACTGTCTTCATACTAAGTGCAGAGTTTTTAGGAATCTGAAATGCCCCACTGGTTTAACGTCATGGCTCCTCTTGAGGATCAGGGTGTGTAGAGTCTCTGGGACATAGAGTTTTGTCCTCTTCCATGCTAGGTCATCCCTTTTTGTCAGGAGATGTTGATTGTCTAGAAACCAGGGGTCTGCTAATGTTTCCGTTTTGAGTCTTGTTGTTAAGTCACTTGCTGATTGGCCATGCTGGTCGCGACGTTGCCGTTTGGTGACTACTTGGCCCACTCCTTGGGCAGAGGGGATGATGGCCCTGTTGTATTGGGGCATTCGGGAGAGGGCATTGGCCAGAAAGGTCTTCTTTCCTGGGATGTGCTTCAGCTCGAAGTTGAAATGATTGAAGTATTGCGCCCACTGGACTTGTCTGGGCGACAACTTCCATGAGGTCCTGAGGGCTTCCAGATTCTTATGGTCAGTCCAAACTTCAAATGGTCTCTGGCTTCTAGCAGGTGTCGCCAGGTCAACAGCACCCACCTCACTGCAAATGCTTCCTTTTCCCACGCCGACCAATGTCTCTCTGTGTCGGTGAGTTTGTGGGATGTGTAGGCACAAGGTTGTAGATTTCCTTGGCTGTTGTTTTGGAGTAGCACAGCCCCCACTGTCACATCTCTGGTGTCTGCTTGGATGATGAAGTGTTGTTTGGGGTCAGGATGCTTTAAAATCAGTTCTTTTGCAAACATTTCTTTTAGTGTTTTGAATGCCCATTGGCAGGCTAGGTCTCACTGTAGAGGTTGTCCTGGGTGGGGTTTTGTTGCTGGACTCCCTGTTTTTAGGAGGTCCGTTAGAGGTTTGGCAATTCTTGCAATGGGGAGGGGATGAATTGTCTATAGAAGTTCGCAAACCCCAGGAAGCTTTGCAGTTGTCTGCAGGTGCGAGGGGGTTGCCAGTTTAGAACTGATTGTACTTTGGCCGGGTCCATTTCCATCCCCTTGTTTGACACTCGGTAGCCCAAATAGTCTAGCCATGACTGGTAGAACTCGCATTTTGATAGTTTGACATATAGGTTCGCTTCCAGCAGTTTCTCCAGGACTTGGCGGACGAGGGGTATGTGTTTGTCTATGGTTTCCGTGTAAATGAGTATATCATCTAGGTAGACAAGTACCCCCTTATAGAGGTGCTCATGTAGGACCTCATTTATCAATTGCATGAACACCGCTGGGGCTCCCTGTAGTCCAAATGGCATCATCTTAAATTGGAAACTCCCTAGGGGGCAGTTGAATGCTGTTTTCCACTCATCTCCTTCCTGATGCATATCCAGTAGTAGGCTTCGCGGAGGTCTAGTTTGGTGAAAACTTTCCCTTTGGCCAGATGGGCTAGCATGTCTTTCATGAGGGGAAGGGAATATAAGTTCTGTACATAGAATGCGTTGATGCCCCTAAAATCAACTACCATGCGCATAGAGCCATCTTTCTTCTCTTTAAAGAGGACTGGCACGGCGACTTGTGGTTTGGCTGGCTCAATGAAACCCCTTTGTAGGTTCTTGTCTATGTAGTTTCACATTTCTTGCATTTCACGGGGTGTCATGGCATACATTTTAGGTTTAGGTAGTTTCGCTCCAGGGATGATCTCGATGGATGTCAGCCTCACGGTGGGGGGGGGGGGGGGGGTAGAACGTCACACTCAGTCTCTGCAAGGTCTTGGTACTCTTTTGGGATCTGTTCCATTTTATGGGAGCTGTTGGATGCAGCCCCCAGGTGCTTTGCTGTACCCTTCGGGAGGGGCCTTAGTGTCAGCGCCATCTTCTTTTGTTCAGGCAGGAAGGATTGGGGCTCCTGTTTGGGGGTGTCCCTCCTGGTTGGAGTGACGGGGTTGGGGGCCCTTTGCTATTCTCAATCTGCAGGTTCCCTCTTGTCACCAGATGATTGGGCCCCACTTGTCTAGCCAAGAAAGTCCCAGTATGACTGGATCTGTCATTTTGGGAGCTATTGTGAACTGAATCATTTCCCAGTGATCCGCTAGCTCCAGCTTCACTGGCTCGGTCAAGTGTGTGGCGTAAGTCCCCCATACTAGGGATCCATCAACTTGCTCAAATTGAATTGGGTGGTTGAGCTTTTTAGCTCAGATCCCCAATTTTAGGACTGTGGGTAGGTTAATCAGGCACCTCGTGCAGCCCAAATCTATTAGGGCCTGGAAAGTCCCTTGGGTCCCTGTTTTTGGGGCCATTAGGCGTATGGGGAAGAGAAAAGGGTGGATGGGTCCACTCACCATTGGGTCATCTTCACCATCGTCCTTGCTGTCATACAATTCAGGGGATTGATCTCCATCATCTGGGATCCCCCTTGTTTCAGTCAGGTGAGCAAAAGCCTCTGTACCTGGGGGGAGTTTTCGTGGCACGTTGGTGGTGTGCTTGGGCCCTTGTTCCAGTCATGCCTTGGGTGATAGGTTTGGCCTCGGCCTCAAGGTTCCACAAACTGCTGCCAGGTGGCCCATTCCCCCACATCTGTAGCACCTCAGCGGGCTTCATGGGATGACTGGCCTTTGGGTGGGCCATGGTGCTGTAGTTCCTCGTCTACTGTGTAGCCCCTGGTCCAGTTGGCCTCTCTCCTTGGCATCTGGTTGCTTTAATATGTCATTGGCATGCAGCCCTCTCTCGACTTGCATTGCTACCCAGAACCATTCAGAGAGTTGGTTCAGGATGTCCCAATAAGTGGTAACTTGGGCGATTCACTTATCTAGGCTTGTTCTGAAGAAATATACCAGTAGTTGCTTGGGTAAGGGAGGTAAGATGCCAATGACTCTCCTGAATTCATGGATATGCTCTTTGATGGGCCTCCCCTTCTGCATTAGGTTCCTGAGCTCGTCCTCCACATAGGGGTCCTCCTCTGCCTCCTTGAACTGGGCTCGTAATAGTTGTAAGAACCCATCTGTGTCTTGCAGTTGGGGGGCCCTGTTCTTGTAGAGGACTGCTGACCACCTCCTTGCTTCTCCCTCCAACCCGTCTGAAATGGCACTGACTAGGGCTCTGGGGAATGGGTAGAGGTGTCCATAGCGTTCGATGTAGATCTCAGCTGTGTCGAGGACTTGCGCTAGCTGATCTGGATTGCCATCGAACTTCCCTCTGAACCGGGGTGGGTCCTCCCTCACTGCTCTCTCCTCCCACTGCAGGGCTCTATGAGTCTGCCCCCTGTGCTCTTCCTCATATCTCATTCGAGGGCAGGGAGGTGATGTCCGCTCTAGGCTGCTCTGCTTGCTGTGTAGGGGGGGAGCTCATGGATGCACTTTTGGGCTTCCTCTCCTTTTGCTTTGGGGGTGGGTGGGCTGTGTTTCGGTCTATGGTCTCTCAGTTCAGCAGGCTCCCCCTTCTTCTTTGGTCTGCATGATGGCTCGTCCTCTCGAATAATGGCACAGTCAAATTTCTCCTTCAATTCATCTATGGGGCTCTCGAGTGGCTTCCCTGAAGCTTTTGGGTGCCTGGCTTGCTGCCAGTCCCATAGCTAGTCTGCCCTCCCCAATTCACTCAGGGGTTTCCCTTTACCTTGTCCCGCTCCCTTGCGCGTTCGGGAAGAGGAACTCAGCCTCTGCGGATTTTGGCAAAGCCCACCAATACTTATCTCTTTTGTTCTGGGTTTGTGGCACGATTGTCTGACCTTGGCTATCTTGCAGCTTTGCCGGAGGAGGGGGTGGGGTTGAGGCACCGAAACATCCAAGCTGGCTGGAATCACAACTGGCTCTCCTCCAGTTGCCTGAAGTAAGCTGTCTTCGGACAGCTTCTTATCTGCCATGACGTCTGGACTGCTCCTCCACTCATTCCATAGATCTGGGAGGGAGCTAAAGATCTGGAGGTCAGCCAGCTTGGCTTTAGAAAGGACAGTTGGCAGTCTGTCAAGTTTCGAAGTCATCTTAAATAAATTGCATTTCAAACAAAGTCTTTGGAAAAAAACCCTCTAATTTATTAAGCACGAATGTTCTAGCTCCAACTCATTGCAGCCAACTCTGGCTTCCTCAGGCAAAACTCTCCTTTTCCTCTCCCCCTCTTCTGCACTCATTGGCCATCTTCCCTGTCACTCTGCTACTGCTCCCACTCAAAGGAATTTTCCCCCTCCCATCTCATCTCCTAGGTGATATTCTCTCCAGGGAAAATAAGTAGGTGAAGTGTCAAATGTCTCTTTCCAGATGCCTCTTCTTCTTATGTCAGCATTGGAGTAAGTGCAGCGTGAAATGCTGACATATTGCCTCCTAAAGACTATGTTGAGTGTCCATCCTTGGTTCTGGGGGGAGGGAGAAATTGTCCCCCTGAGAACGGCTCACAATTTGGGTGTCCTCCTAGACTCACAGCTAAGATTACATCTGACAGCTGTGGCTAGGGGGACCTTTGCACAAGTTCGCCTGGTGCACCAATTGCGACCCTACTTGGATTGGGAGGCTCTCCTCACAGTCACTCATGCCCTTGTCACCTCACAATTAGATTATTGCAACATGCTCTACATGGGGCTACCCTTGAAAAGTGTTCGGAGACTATAGTTGGTCCAGAAGGTGAGCATGTGAGCTATCGTGGATGCACCTAGATACACCCACATTACACCAATTCTCTGCAAGCTGCACTGGCTCCCCATAGGTCTCTGGGCACAATTCAAGGTGTTGGTTATTACCTTTAAAGCCCTATATGGCTCAGGGCCAGGTTATCTTCGAGACCGCCTTCTACCACATAGCTCCCAGCGACCGGTAAGATCCCACAGAGTTGGTCTCCTCCAGGTCCCATCAGCTAAACAATGCTGGCTGGTGGGCCCTTGGGGGAGGGCCTTCTCTGTGGCTGCCCCAGCTCTCTGGAACCAGTTAACTCCTGAGGTCCAGACCACCCCCACCCTATTGGCCTTCCGAAAAGTGGTGAAGACCTGGCTTTTCTGGCCGGCCTGGGGCCGTTGATCTTGTGAGATCCGGCCATGAATGGTGTGAATGGGTTTTTACTATTTTAATTTTAAATGTTTTTATTTTGGCTTTTTAAATGCATTGTAAGCTGCCCTGAGTCTTTGGAGAAAGGCAGCATATAAATTGGACTGACTGACTGACTGACTGACTGACTGACTGACTGACTGACTGAATGAATGAATAAATAAATAAATATTTTAATAGAATGTATAATAGTTTAGGATTGTTAATATCACATATTCTTTAGGCCTTCTCTATACTTTGAATAAAGGTCAACCATTTTGTAAACCTTGTTCCAAATACATACTGTGTTTCCCTAAAAATAAGGCCCTGTCTTATATTTTTTCGAACCCTGAAATAAGCGCTTGGCCTTACTGCCATGCGCTCAAAAGCCATGACTAGGCTTATTATCAGGCGATGTCTTATTTTGGGGAAAACAGAGTAGATATGGAGAACAAACTGGATGTTTGTTACATATCATACTGGTCTAAAAATATGTAGAATACCAATATGAAATTTAATGGCAAAACTTGTATAAATAACTTCAGTTGATTGTCTATATATATTTTGAACTTGTGTTAGTTGTGTGTGGGGGGGGGGAGAGGGAGTTTTCATTGGCTCTACAATTGTTGTCATTATAAGGTGATTAAGGAGACATGTTTTAATGGGTCACACAGCTTGTGATTTTACTCTTACTGTTAAATTGCTTATTTAAAAATGTAAAGTAATTCAGAACCTAATCCTAATCCTTTTATGGTAGCGAGCATATCTTAAAGATTCCTGCGTCTATATGTATAATGTTTGTCTCTTCTTTTACATTGTTTCTTCATGTTGTGGTATTTGCCAGTGTCAATGTCAGTTAAGTTCCCTACTTAATATTAATAAATTGATTTTACAAAGTTGCATAATTCAGATAATAAGCAATAGTACCATTTCATTATCCTGTAAAAGATAAACAATTGGCAAGCAAGTGAGGAAAAAAAATTAGCTAGCATGAAGGATAAAAGATAATATGTATCCCAGTTCTTTCTTTCTTTCTTTCTTTCTTTCTTTCTTTCTTTCTTTCTTTCTTTCTTTCTTTCTTTCTTTATCATATTTCTATGCCGTCCACTCTCCGAGGACTCTGGGTGGCTTACACCAAAGACAGTATACTAAATAGCATATTGCCCCCAACAATCTGGGTCCTCATTTTACCCACCTTGGAAGGATGGAAAGCTGAGTCAACCTTGAGCCGGTAAGATTTGATCTGCTGATCTGCTGAACTAGCAGTCAGCTGAAGTAGCTGCAGTACAGCACTCTAACCACTGCGCCACCTCAGCTCTAAAAGAGTTCTTACTCTTTTCTTGCTCAAAATAAATCTAGTCTTTATATTAGTGACCAGGTTGAATAATTTTCTAGCTGTTTCAGTTATATCTTCAAATCAACTTCTTAAACTATATATAAGGACCAGCTTCTCTCCTCCCCCACACACTTCCAAGAAAGTATGAACTCTTGAAAACTTTGTATTTCAAAAGGAATTGTTTATTGAAAGCAGACTGTGGAAGAAGAAAAACGCAGCTTGAATGATTACATCCAGAAAAGTGAAGAACCAATGATTAAGGAAGTAAATAAAGGAGGCCTTTTAAAGACAACTAAAACAAAAGCAGAATATAAGAAAGAAGTAATTGAGCAGCGAGCTGAAAATTGGAAAAGCAAAACTCTGCATGGCCAATACTTGAAAAATATTGAAGGCAAAGCTGACCAGAAAGTAACTTGGAACTGGTTAAGATCAGGAGTACTGAAAAAAGAAACAGAAAGTTTTATTTTGGCAGCTCAAGAACAAGCCCTAGCCACAAACTGCATGAAGGCAAAAATTCAACATGTTACCACCAACAGCAAATGCTGCCTCTGTAATGAGAAAGATGACAGTCGACCACCTGATCAGTGGGTGCAGCTTCACAAACCAATTACCTACAATGCCATGACTGCGTTGCTAAGATCATTCACTGGAAATTGTGCCAGAAGTTTGGATTTGAGTACAGCAAAAACCACTGGGAACATCAGGTTGAGAAAGTTTTAGAGAATGAGAAACTCAAGATCTTGTGGGACTTTGGGATTCAGACTGACAGGTACTTGGTCCACAACATATTTGATATAACAGTAGTTGAAAAGAAAAAAGTACAGTTCATTGACATTGCAATACCTGGTGATGCACGGATTGAAGACAAGCAGCAAAAAAAAATATCACAAAGTACCGGGACTTGCAAATTGAAGCTGAGCAACTGTGGAAAAAGAAATTGTGTGTTATCCCAATTGTAATTGGAACACTTGGAGCAATACCCAAAGGGCTACCCCACTTTTTAGAAATTCTAAATTTACCGGACTTGAACATTTTGACTCTACAAAAAACCACCTTACTTGGAACAGCTTACATCCTCCGACAATACCTTAACAGTTCCTAGGCCCTTGGTTAGGACTCAAGCTGTTCAGCTATTAACCAGCCTCAAAGACTGTGAATCTCACTACAGATTAAATCATCTTCATCATCATCAGATCTGACATACTGCCATCCTCAAAAAAATGGAAAATCCACTTAGAAAGACATAAAACATATAATAAATACATTAAGATTTACAATGGTTTGTGTGGGTATTTCAGGTGGAATTTCCATAACAGTGTGGGGGCTTTAACATGTTTTTTTGGCTACCCATTTATTTTGTGAGGATGGTAGGTGTTTCCATGCCACTAAATATTGTGTGGCACCATGTGAGTGCGAGAGTCAAGGATGTCTTTGATTTCAAAATGTTGTTCTCCTTCCACTATAATGGAGGTTGGTGGTGTAGGCAAAGGGGGTCTGACTATTGAAGTGATTTCTGGTTTGAGTAGGCTGCAGTGAAACACAGAATGAACCTGCCTAAATGTCTTAGGAAGGAGGAATTCTACCATGACAGGGTTTATGATTCTGGTGATGGGGGATGGGCCAATAAATTTTGGTCCCAGTTTCTTAGATGGTTGTAAGGATTTCAGAAACTTTGTGGATCATGGTCCCCAACCTTGAATGGTTTGGGTTCTCAGCGTTTCTTGTCAGCTTAAATTTTAAAAGCTGCTCTAACCTCTTGTAACACTAGTCTGACCACTGGCCAAGTGGTTTGTAGGTTGTTTATTCACTCCTTAAGGGAGGGGATGTCAGGTTTCTTGGCTGGTACTCCAGCATGGGGTTAAATTCTTGTCCTGTGGCTACCTGAAATGGGGTGAAACCAGTGCTACTGTGTACAGAGTTGTTGTAGGCTACTTTAGCAAAAGGTAACAGGTCAGTCCAATTGTCCTGTTGGTAGTTAATCAAACATCTTAAATATTGTTCCAATATGCCATTAGTTTTTTCAGCCCGCCCCCCCCCCATTTGTCTGGGAGTGGTGGGAGGAGCTTAAGCCCTGGGCAGAGCCTAATAGATTTAGGAAAGCCCGCCAAAATTTGGAAGTGAATTGGACACCCCTGTCTGAGATCATCTGTTGGGGAGCTCCATGGAGGCGATAAATGTGAATTAAAAACATTTTTGCTAATGCTTTGGCTGTTGGGATCTTCTGGCAGGGTATGAAATGGACCTGTTTTGAAAAGAGGCCTGTTACAACCCAAATAACTGTGTTTCCCATGCTCTCAGTCAATTCCATTATGAAATCCATAGAGATTTCTCTCCAAGGTGTTGAAGGATCTGCTACAGTTTGTAAAAGCCCTGGGGACTTCCCCTGCTGTCTTTTTGCAGCTGCACAGGGGGGCAGCTAGCCAAGTAGCTCTGAATGTCCTTTATAAGGAATGACTACCAGAATTGCCTTTTGATTAGGTGTAGCATTTTCACAAATCTGAAATGTCCAGCTATCTTGGAATCATGGCATCGTTTCATGAGCTCCAATCTTTGGCTAGCAGGAACATAAAGTTTTCAACCCAGTGTTCTGCCCCAGCTACGGCCCCCAAAGAACGCAGCACACACAAAGTCTGTTCAAACCTTAGTTTACTAAATAAACCAGTTTTTTACAACAACGGCTGTTAATTAACTGCATTAACAGCCGCCAAGAATTCAAAGAATAATATTGAAAGCTTACTATGGTTGGCAGAATGCCCAGAAGCAATTTTTTAAAAAAAAGTTGATTTATATGCCACCCTTCTCCGGAGACTCAGGGCGGCTTACAATGCGTTAAGCAATAGCTGTGAGAATATCCAAGACAGCATTACCGTTTGCAAAAGGAAAAACCTTTATTGTATTAAAAACAGGAAACAGAGACATGAAAGCATAGACAGATTAAATATATATATCTTTGCAAAGGGCCTTTCCTCCTCAAATGGGAAAGACAGAAACAAACGCAATTAACACGGTCTATATACATCAAAAGTCACGTGACTAATGTCCTTTGGGAATCAGTTTCAGATTTATACAACATATTGTAATACAGGTTCCACCCTGGAAATTCCCCAATTCTCAACAGAAATATTCCACAAAAACATCACTTGCGTACTTCCCCTTCTGGAACAAACAGACAGGCCCCAAACAACCCCATTTCAGTACTTTTCCCAGAACATCGATTACCGTCAAAACAACTCCATAATACATATTTCCCATAAGGTAATCATTTCAGAAAAGCCTTATTGTGTTCCCTTTCGTCCAGTTATATAATCAGGTCATATAAGGTAAAATAAGACACTTAAAATGGCGTAACTCAGGTTACACTTTTACAGGAATAATTCTCATATTCTCTCAATCCCCACTTTCCCTCTAGATCAATTTATTCCTGTAAATTGTAAATATCATATAGAAACTCCTCTCCATACAACAGGTAATTTGGGCAATGTCATGTTACCACATAAGATCATTAACTTGGAGCAAGCGTGTATCTTTAGATATGGAAAATGTAACTCCTCTTCTAAAATCCAAAATTTCTTGTATGAAGGTGTATAATTACCATATAGCTTAGTGCATTACTTATATAAAAATTCCATTCTATTTGCACAATCAATATATTGAGGATCTATCTAATATGTACAGTTGCACTTGACATACACCATCTCCAAAAGATGATGTAATACATATCCTCAGTCTCCTCAGTGGCGTCTATTAGGGCTAGTGGTGCTTCTATAAAAGAATAACAGTGCTCGAGTTCAGTATGGAAACATAGCTGTTACCATGTTACAGGATAACTAGGCAACACAGCTAAAATCCCCATTCCTATCCGCACCTGTAGAATAACAAACGCTACCACAAGAAGCCCTATTATTCCTAGTGAACTAGCCCCCCCATCTTCCAAAAAGATAAAAGGTTATTATCTTACCTCCAATTCGTCAATCGATCGAGGGGAACTTACATCCACTGAATACCAAAGCATAGATTTACACCAATCAATAGTATCTTTCCTCAACACAATCTAAAAACACAACAAAAATTATTAACACTTCTAATCAAATACAAATCCCTATCCGTCGATCCTCAATCGTCTAAGGTTCGTCAATGAAAAGTCAATTTAAAACGGTTCGTAGCAACTGTCCACCCACAAGGCAAAGCCACTGGTCCTTTGACTCCAGAATAACCAACCACATTCCTTAGTCCTCACAGCTGACTCTGTAGTTAGCAGGATCTGACACATGGCTCGGCTGAAGGGTCGGTGGCCGCCTGGGATATGGCGGCCGCTGATGCTTTAGACCGAGTCGTGCCTTTGCGGCCTCTGACCCGTCGCCGAGCTTACTTGGCTCCTTGGTTCTCCGAGGAGCTAAGGGAGATGAAGCGCCAGAAAAGACACCTAGAGAGCAGTTGGAGGTCCAGCCGTTCCGAGTCTGACTGAACACTGGTAAGAGCTCATATTAAGACTTACCTAGTGGCGATAAAAGCGGCAAAATGTAACCATTTTTCTGCTCTTATTGCATCGGCAGATAACCGCCCAGCCGCCCTGTTCAGGGTGACCCGCTCCCTGCTTCATCCAGGAGCGCAGGAGGACCCCTTGCAGGGTCGTGCTGAGGATTTTGTTCAGTTTCTGCACGATAAAATCACCCAGATTCGGGATGGTCTGCTCTCCAACTGGGTAGATACGGGTGGGATGACAGAGGCCGGTCTTGAGGATGTCATCTGGGAGGAGTTTGATCCTGTTGTTCCCGAGGACGTGGACAGAATACTGAGGCGGCTGAACGCGACCACATGTTTATTGGACCCATGTCCCTCCTGGTTGGTGCTGGCCTCCCAGGAGGTCACACGAGGCTGGCTCCAGAGGATTATTAACACTTCTTTGAGTGAGGGTGTCTTGCCAGTTGCCTTGAAAGAAGCGGTGGTGAGGCCTCTCCTCAAGAAGCCTTCTCTGGACCCAGCTATTTTGGCTAATTATCGTCCAGTCTCCAACCTTCCCTTCTTGGCAAAGGTTGTTGAGAGTGTGGTGGCGCATCAACTTCCTGGGTATCTGGATGAAGCTGTCTATCTGGATCCGCTCCAGTCCGGCTTCAGGCCCGGGTACAGCACGGAAACGGCATTGGTCGCGTTGGTGGAGGATCTCTGGAGGGCTCGGGATAGGGGTTGCTCCTCTATCCTGGTCCTGTTAGATCTCTCAGCGGCTTTTGATACCATCGACCATGGTATCATGCTGCGCCGGCTGGAGGGGTTGGGAGTGGGGGGCACCGTTTTGCGGTGGTTCTCCTCCTATCTCTCCGACCAGTCACAGACGGTGTTGGCAGGGGAGCAGAGGTCGACCCCGAGGCGCCTCACTTGTGGAGTGCCGCAAGAGTCGGTCCTTTCGCCCCTTCTGTTCAACATCTATGTGAAGCCGCTGGGCGAGATCATCCGTGGCTTTGGGGTGAAGTTCCATCAGTACGCTGATGATACTCAGCTGTACTTCTCCACCCCAGGCCACCCCAACGATGCCGTGGAAATGATGTCCTGATGCCTGGAGGCCGTGCGGATCTGGATGGGGGGCAACAGGCTCCAACTCAACCCCTCCAAGACCGAATGGCTGTGGCTTCCGGCGTCCCGATATGGCCAGTTGACTCCATCACTGACCATTGGGGGCGAGTCATTGGCCCCCACGGATAGGGCTTGCAACTTGGGCGTCCTCCTGGATGCATGGCTTTCTTTGGAGGAGCATGTGACGGCCGTGGCCCGGGGGGCTTTTTATCAGGCTCGCCTGATACGCCAGTTGCGTCCCTATCTAGATCAGGATTCCTTACGCACAGTCACTCAGGCACTCGTCATTTCCCGCCTGGACTACTGTAATGCTCTCTACGTGGGGCTCCCCTTGAGGTGCACCCGGAGGCTCCAACTGGTGCAGAATGCGGCCGCGCGGGGGATTATGGGAGCAAGGGGGCGCTCCCATGTGACACCTCTCCTGTGTGAGCTGCATTGGCTTCCGGTGGTCTTCCGGGTGTGCTTCAAGGTGTTGGTGACCACCTTTAAAGCGCTCCATGGCATAGGGCCTGGGTACTTGCGGGACCGCCTTCTGCCACCGATAGCCTCCCACCGGCCAGTTTGCTCCCACAGAGAGGGACTCCTCAGGGTGCCGTCGGCCAGACAATGTCAGCTGGCAACACCCAGGGGGAGAGCCTTCTCTGTGGCAGCACTAGCCCTCTGGAACGATTTGCCCCCGGAGATCCGTACGATACCTGATCTCCGGGCTTTCCGCTGTGCCCTAAAAACTTTTTTATTTTGTCAAGCTGGGCTGGCGTAACCCCCCCCTCTTTTTTAAGTTTAAAGTTTTACGGGTTTTAAATTTTAATTGCCTATTGAGTTTTTTAAATTTATTGGGCCAAAATTATTTAATTCTTTTATTAATATTTTAAATTTTGTATTGGAGTGCTTTTTATTCTTGGCTGTACACCGCCCTGAGTCCACTAGGAGAAGGGCGGTATATAAATTTAATTAATAATAATAATAATAATAATAACAACAACAACAACAACAACAACAACAACTTGGAACCGTCCTTCCCACACCAGCTGCAACTTGTTCTCAATAATGGCTTTAATCAGGACCCAGTCTCCATCGTCGTACTCATATACTTGGAAATCAAGAAGTAGAGTCTGTGCCAATCGTCCTTTGCACCTTAAACGAGAAAAACACTGAGACAGTCCCTGTATATATTTCTCAAAACAAAACTCTTTCAATTCTATCCTAGGCATCCCAGCCTTTCCCCATATATGGCAATCCAAACATTGTTTCATACAAAGATATCCCCAAACCTTCCCTAAGACTAGTTAGTCTTAATAGAGTTAAAAGCAAACACTTCACCCAAGGTAGCTCTAACATACATTAACTTGTTTATAACATAGATTTAATTGTTTGATTAGCACATTCAAAACACCATATGAACAATAAAATGTATACCTCTACCACTATCGATAGGATCAACCAATACATATGTGAGTATTATTCACTCCAATATAACTTAACAATCCTTTGAGCACCTTTCATTACACAAAGAAAGGATTCAAAACATCCAGTAAGATAATTTACTATTATAATAACATGTCACACCACCCACATTCCAATATAATCTACTAAATTCATTAAAAAGGCCAAATCTCTACATATTTATCACATACACAATATATTCATTTACGTACCAATTTATAACTATCGTATACATACCCCTACATACACACACACACACACACACATATATATCAAAATCAATGAGTGCTCACATTCCCCAATGGGTTCTCTCATACACTCAAGTACATTCCACATAACAGCTGTATTAAGAATTTTCACTCCATCTTTAGTCATCCATTTCCCATTCACTTACACACCTCTCATCCATCATTTGTTGTTCTTCCTCATCAATAAATACCTGATTTACATCAAAATTCAATACAGGCCTAAAACCATAACTACATGTTCCCCAAAAGCCGCTTCTTTAGCTGCTTTATCTGCCAATTTATTCCCCAGTATTAATTTTAAAGTCCTTTCTTATGTGCTTCTACATAAACAACAGCAAGTTTAGCAGGACCTTCAGCTGCTTCCAAAACCGCTATTATAAAATTCACCTGTTTCAATTCCTTCCCTTTACCAGATATCAAGACTATCCCAACAGCAAGATACCATAAGCATACTTTAAATCAGCATAAATATTCCCTACCTCATTTGTTAATATATACAATGCTTACAATAAAACAAAAACCTCACATAGCTGCAATGACCATTCAGACAGTAACTTTCCAGCTTCCAAAATCTCCATAATATCTCCATTCACAACTACATAACCATTCAATCTCTTCCCATTCTCAACCCCTAACAGAAATACAACTAAATTTAAACTCCCATTAGTCAAGAGAACCAAACTCTCTTGAGACAACAAAATAATCCCATATTTCAAAAACATAACATACAGATTTGTACTGACATGAACTACTCACCACCAATGTCCCACCAAAAGTTAATTTTCTACTCCCCTCCACTGAAGGTGCAATCACAGCTTCATCTTATATACACAAGGGCTAACCTTGCACCACAAGATCCATCAATTATGACAAAAATACTACAGATTTCTTCTTCATAGCCCACATGCAAACCAAAACTCCCTTGGCTATACCATCTGCCACTACTACAGACAAGTGCAAACTCTCTTCCAAATAACTTCCTATAATTTCTCATCCATAAATACTCAACTCTCCCCACTTCAGAGGAATCACACCACACCTATATCACAAGTAAGCTAAACTATTTCCACAAGCTTCAAAAAAATACAAAGCTAAATCTAAATTCACAAGTCTAAACCACAAGTCTATACAAACTAACTCACAGAGAACTTCCTAGCTAGCCAGATCAAAAATCCATCTTCACCCTCTACCAATAAGTAACTCTCCCCTCAAGGGCACATCCCACATTTGGGCACCACTAAACTAAAATAACATAGTCAACTACTCCCCACTATTCCATATCCAGTCTATCCTAAAAATCCGCTTAACTTCTCAGCATTCAAAATCAAAATCAGTCAAAATGCACAACATAAATACATAACAAAAACTTCTAAAAGCAAAAGAAAATCACCTAATAGAGGTACAAATCTCCACTCTGTAAAACAATTTGTTTTAAACTTTCAATATCACTCCTCTATCATATAGATTTATCTAAACACCTCAAACAAAATAAAATCAAAACTCCAAGCAGAACAGGAAATATCTGCGTAACTGCCATATGCAGTCCAGAAACAATCACCCATTCACACACCCCTTCTCTCAAACTCAGCAAAGGAAAAAAAAAATGTGTAAAAGGGAAAACAAACCGCACTTCCCCCCCCGCCTCTCTCCTGTTCAGAACAAAAAGAAAGGGGACATATAGGGAGGAAAAACATTACTCCTGTCTTCATTTAACATCGTAAATACCTTCTTCTAATCTCACTTCTCCAGAGAATCTCTCTCCCCTCTTTCTTGCTCATTCAAACATTTAATATTATCTTCATAACAACAAATACTTGCCACACACTATTCCATTATACAAAGGATATCTCCGGATAGGTTCAACACACACTCATATTTATTCTACAACCAGACCTTCCAGTGTACTCCAACACACGCATACCTTCTCCCTGCCAATTAGTCAGCATAAATACTTCAGAGAACTTTATTATTCTCAATATTATTATTATTATTTTACAAGACAATGAGCTCTATTGCCTAAATAACTCTCATTACACACAAATGCCTTCACACATACATACCTTTTAACAACATTTACAAACCAAGAATGAAACCTGGGAAAGTTCTATCCCGGACATCTTATAGCTTATTCCTCAAGCAGTGGAAGACCTCAGGATGCGGTTTTCAATCAAAAACTTGATTTCGGGCCCTAACCACCACCTGCCCTCCACAGCTTCAAGCCTAAGCCAAGAAGGTCACTTACTTCGCCGGCACACACATATCACTATCACAGCACATTACTCAAAGACAAATTATTCGCACTCAACCTTAGGTAAACAATAAACCCTTCTCATTCACAAATGAGAAAAATCTTATCCCTCAATAAGAGGAATAGGGGCAACATCAACTATCGGGTCAATTTTCCTTCCCTGTTCCTCAGTTAATATCCGTATTATAAAACTTAAGCTCACATCCCAGAAGAGACAATACATTCCTTCCAAGCAGATTCGTACCTGCTTCTAGAACAAATATCACATGCAAATATATAACACACTTTCTACAATTCAATTCCATATTCTTCAACAATCGCACAAAGAAAGGTGCTAGTCACAACCATATCTATGAGAAACATATAAACCTCCACTTCTGGTCCCACTAATAGATTTATCAAGGGCTCTTTCAAAAACTCCTAACACCACTAATCATCTTCTTCCATAAGGGTATAAAGGCACTATTCCACTCTCTAAACAGAACAGGTTCTAACATAACACACAAAGCACTTTCTGCTTTCAAGTCCATCAACTCCTGGACATTTCTACAGGAGCAATCCTCTCCCCATTCCAGGATGCTGTTGCCTCATTGCAACCAAAGTTTCACAAAGCCTAGTCCTCTTAACACAGACATCAGCATTTGACTTCTCTACCAAGTCTTCATTCACATAAACTTTTTTGAACTTCCTTCAACAGAGCAATAATATCAGAAGCAACTCAATCCTTATTCTTCTTCCCATGCCATCATCACACACTATATTGTCATTAAGGACTCATAAGCCATCGCCAGGGTACTTATTTAAAGTGTCCTTAATACATTCCAGAAACACAAACAGTATTTCCCACAGCTGTTCTTACCACAAAGGCTTTTGTTAATTTGTCCCTTGAGGTACAACTGTTTCAACTCCCTGAAGGCTAA
Organism: Masticophis lateralis; assembly: GCA_030761175.1. Taxonomy (NCBI): domain Eukaryota; kingdom Metazoa; phylum Chordata; class Lepidosauria; order Squamata; family Colubridae; genus Masticophis; species Masticophis lateralis. The sequence goes on along the minus strand of JAUDYJ010000004.1, from coordinate 70,615,044 downwards.
CCCACTTCAGGTGTTCCATTTGCTCCCAGTCAGCAACATTATTCCAACCAGGACCAGCTAATGGAAACCTAACATCGGCAGCAACAGGCTAAGCAACCCCCACTTGGATTTCATCTCAAAACACCATAGCTACCGACCTCTCCTCTGGAGAGAACAAATCACCCAATATACTGCAACTCTACCAAAGTATACAGCTTGGGTCCCAGGAACAGATCCAATGACTCAAACAACTCGATCAGATCTGCCTGTAAAGACGGCATGTAACCAAATCAACACTCTGTTGAAATCTCTACTTCACTGCTTCTAGCAGCAACTTCAATTCCAGCCACAGCTCCCTGCTTCATTTACATTATGAGGAGGAGGGGGAAGTGGGCATGTGGCATAAGCTAAAGGATCCTTTCCATACAAAACCCTAAAACCTCTCAGAGGAAAAAGGATCAGACCCCTGAACATAAAACCAAGATTCCTCATATAACAATTGAGCTTCAACTTCATTTTCATCAAAACCTCCTTCAAAGCATTTATCCAGCATTCATCCAATATAGGTCTAACTCCCCAAACTTACTCCACCTATAATTAGGCTGTATCATCACAAACATCAGCCAAACGTTGTACAATAATTAATCATAGTCACCTTATCTAACATCTTTGTATAAGCTTTCAACCAATCTTCTGACCACTGTATTAACAATTTCCCTAATGGAAATATGGGGGAATGAAGGGTACTTCTGTCTCAACAGCACTTTCCCCAGTAAAAGCCCCATACTGTCCCTAGCCTGCATTTTACTAAGTATACACACAAATTATACAGGCCATACACACACCAACATACACAAATCCAGACCAACAAAAAGAGAAAACATATACTCACTCCCAGTGCACTGTGGTCTTCAGGAACGTTCCTCTCTGTCCAGGCATTCACGTCTCTGCCTCAGGGTACATAGAAAAGCAATTCCAACTAGAAAGGAAATAACCCCTTTTCACTGAAATCAGTGTGTGCGCACGTAAGGATTTCCTTACTAGACGGAAAGTTTCAAGTCCTTGTTCGGGCGCCAATTGTGAGAATATCCAAGACAGCATTGCCGTTTGCAAAAGAAAAAACCTTTATTGTATTAAAAACAGGAAACAGAGACATGAAAGCATAGACAGATTAAATATATATATCTTTGCAAAGGGCCTTTCCTCCTCAAATGGGAAAGACGGAAACAAACGCAATTAACACGGTTTATATACATCAAAAGTCACGTGACTAATGTCCTTTGGGAATCAGTTTCAGATTTATACAACATATTGTAATACAGGTTCCACCCTGGAAATTCCCCAATTCTCAACAGAAATATTCCACAAAAACATCACTTGCGTACTTCCCCTTCTGGAACAAACAGACAGGCCCCAAACTACCCCATTTCAGTACTTTTCCCAGAACATCAATTTCTGTCAAAACAACTCCATAATACATATTTCCCATAAGGTAATCATTTCAGAAAAGCCTTATTGTGTTCCCTTTCGTCCAGTTATATAATCAGGTCATACAAGGTAAAATAAGACACTTAAAATGGCGTAACTCAGGTTATACTTTTACAGGAATAATTCTCATATTCTCTCAATAGCCTTCATACTTTTGTATATTTTATACAAAGTCAGCTTATTGCCCCCACAAACTGGGTCCTCAATTTACCTACCTTAGAAAGGATGGAAGGCTGAGTCAACCTTGAGCCTGGTGAGATTTGAATTTACAGTAATTGCAGACAGCTGGAGTTAATCACAATGCACAATGCATTAATCTGCTGAGCTATCCAGGCTCCCTGCAGGAAGCTGATAAACAAGACAAGACACGAAGGTATGTAAATGGAGTTGTTCCCTTGCTTCAGTTGGCAATTGCTTCAGTTGGCAATTTCAAGAATTTCAGGAATTTCAGTTCATTCCTCCTTAAATAGGCTAAGGGAGTGGCCAATTAGCCCTAAGCCTTATTCTCAAGGACACCTCCTCCTGAGGAGCCACTCCTGCCTTTTAACAGCTCTGTGCAGTTGTGCATCGAGAAGAGGCTCCTCCTCTTCCTTCTCTTCACTTAAGTGAGCTTCTGGAGGTTCTGAAGGCCCTGGCTGTATCCCCGCTCCTGGCACCACATTTTCTCAAGCCTCCTCATTGTCCGACTTGAATGCCAGCTGCACAGGCTGCTAGCGCAGCACCACACCAACCTCCTCACTGTTGAAATCAGCTACTAGCTGCACTGGCCACTGATGGGCCACAACAATATCCCTCACCGCAGGGCCCTTCCCCCGAGTCTGTCGATCCGGATGCGGTTGGGATGGGAACTGCTCGCGAAAGACACATACAAGATCTGGAGCATGAACAGAAGTAACATCTTCCCAAATGAAGTTCTCCAGCCCATACCCCTTCCACTCGATGAGGTATTGGAACTGACCCTTCAGTCACCGGGAGTCTCGAATGCTAGCAAGATGCAGGATGTCACATATGTCTGGACATCATGATGGAGACGAAGCCACCAGAAGGTCTGCAACACTAAGTTAAGTGTTTTAAACAGACCGAAATGTCTCGCCGCAGGATTGTCGTGGCACTGGGACAATATAAAACCCCTAAGTGGCCCCAATGGTACATAAAGTCTCTCCTGGTACCTCAAGAAATTGTTGGTAAACATCCAGGGAAAGTTAGGCCCTACTTCACGCTTCTGAAGATCGACGTAGGCATCCTGCTGCTGTGCCTCCTGGATCTGAACCCGTAGGCTGACACTTTCCTGGACAGCAGCGAATGACTTGACTGGAAGAATTGTCTGAGGCAGAAGCAGGTCCTTGACTTGGACATATTCGGGTTTCCTCGAGAGCACATCTGCTTGTTGATTGTGCCCACTCGGAATGTACGTTACCTTGAAGTTGAAGCAGGTAAAAAAGAAGGACCACCGGATCTGTTGTTGATTGAGTTTCTGTGTGGTCTGCAGAAACTCCAGATTCTTGTGGTCCGTCCGGACTTCCACTTGATGTCGGCCCTCCTCGAGGTGATGTCTCCAGGTCTCAAAGGTGGTCTTAATGGCCAGTAGCTCTTTTTCCCAGATGGTATAATTGTGCTCAGAAGGATTCAATTTCCTGGAATAGTATGCACATGGAAAAAGAGTACCACCAGCCACGTGAGCCTGGAGTAACATTGCTCCAATCACGATATCCGACGCGTCCATTTCCACCACAAATGGATGGTGAGGGTCAGGATGTTTCAGAATCGGCTCTTTCATGAAGGCCTGCTTTAAGGCCAGGAATGCCTGTTGCTCAGGGGTGCCCCACCAGAACGGGACTTTTTTCTGCTGGAGTCAAGTGAGGGGCATGGTCAAAGTGGCAAAGCCAGGGATGAATGTCCGGTAATAATTGGCGAACCCAAGGAGCCACTGAACATCTTTCACCCAACGGGGAGGTTGCCAACTTCTTAACACCTCGACCTTGCTCTGATCCATCACTATGCCCTTGGGAGAAATGCAATGGCCCAAGAAGTCGATGGTCATCTGGTAGAATTGGCATTTCTCCAGCTTTGCATATTACTGGTGTTCCTGAAGCCGTTGCAAGACCAGACGGAGATGTTGGAGATGACTTTTCCAGGATGTCGAGTAAATCAAGATGTCATCGAGATAAACTACAACAAACTGGTCCAAAAGATCCCAGAAAATATCATTCATAAAATGCTGGAAGACAGCGGGAGCGTTTGTTAATTCAAATGGTATGACCATGTATTCAAAATGGCCATACCTGGTGCCAAACGCTGTCTTCCACTCATCCCTTTCTCAAACCCAAACCAGATTGTACGTGCCGCACAGGTCCAACTTGGTAAACACGGTAGCCCCCCAAAGTCTCTCTAAGGATTAAGTCAATGGGACAATTGTATGACCAGTGTGGGGGCAATTGGTCTGCCTCTTTCTCACTAAAAATGTCCACGAAGTCTGAGAGGTCGGCCAGCAAAGATACCACAGGTGGACCCTGCATCTGGCCTGCGCAGAGTTAGCGAGTATGATCCACACTGTTAGGTTGTAGCTTGTAGCTTAATCCTAACTTGTTGGTCAGGCAATATATCTGTTCCTTTAAGAACAACTGAGCCATGTAATCAGGGCTTGCTGAACCATGTAATTAGGCTATAGTGTTTAAATAGCAGCACAGAGAAGTGTTCCTTCTTCCTGCTGATTCTCGCTTGTTTCTCTGTTGTGCTGTGTACTACTTTGATTGTTAGATAATCCGTGGAGGCATTGGACTGGACTGTTATTGGACTCCACGTTACCTGGTACTGTATACCAAAAGCTTACTGAAGTCTGTTTACTTTAGTAAGAGAAGATAGTATTGCTGGATTGATATTACTGGTTATGACCCTGGACTGATTTAAATTAAACCAAGACTGTTTATCAAACGATTTGTTTGTAATTAGGGATAAGCCATTAATGTTAGTCCACTCAAAAGCTCCGTTTGGAAATGTAAAGCCGCCTGATGAATGCATACACTTATTACATAGAAGGCTTGGTCATCTGAATTTCAGGTTGTTGCATGCGACTGTGAAGCAGTCTGTAGGCATTAAGTTAAGGGCTTGCAGCAAATACCTGAATTGTAATACTTGTAACCAGCATAAGAGTAAAGTCACACCTGCAAACCGCTGCAATGGGTTCAAAACATCTAGGCCTTTGGAAGTAGTCTTTTTAGACTTAATAGGGCCAAAGAAACCCAGTTTAGGAGGAGCATGCTATATTTTGAGTATAGTTGATCATTTTACAAGATATGGTTTTTGCTACCTTATGAAGTCCAAAAGTGATACGTTCCTGTGTATCACAAACTGGCTTCATTTTGTAGAGAGGAAACAGAAGTTTAAGGTGAAATACATTGTTACTGACAATGGAACAGAGTTTACTAACCATCAGTTGGCTAAGTATTTGAAGGATGCTGGGATACAACATAAACGTGCTGCCCCTTTCCGGCCGGAACATAATGCATATATTGAACGGAGAGGCCAGACCCTACAAGCTATGACTAGGACTATGATAGCTGATGCTTGTTTACCAGAAAGATTGTGGGGAGAGGCAATACTATGTGCAAATCATATTTTGAATAATGTGGTGCACTCCTCCACAGGGAAAATTCCTTTTACATTATGGCACGGGAGGAAGCCTGATTTAAGTTATGTACATACTTTTGGAGCACCAGCCTGGGTGCATATACCAGTTAGTCAGAGAAGGAAGGACCAACAGAGAGCGAGAAAAATGATTTTTGTTGGATACGAGGCTAACCATAGGTCCTATAGGTTCTGGGAAAAAGGGACAACAAGAGTTTTGTGTAGCGCTAATGCTAAATGCCTAGAACATGAAGGCTGGGACAGATTAGAAAAAGCAGACTATGGTTTTGCGGATATGGATGTTAAGGTAGACCACATTCCTGATGGTAGTTCATCAGAGATGGATGAGAAGCCATCTATTAAAGTCGAAGAACAGGAAGCAGGGTTAGGGGAGGATGAACCCAAGATACCTGATGTTAGTCCTGTTATGCCTAGACAATCTACCAGGGAACGGCATCCACCAGATCGCTATAAAGCCACGGTGGTTTGCCAAGTGGATATTGAACCATCAAGTTACCATGATATAAAATTGTATCCTGAAAAAGAGCAAAAAGCCTGGCAAGAGGCGATGAATAGAGAAATTAATTCATTGAAGAGGCTTGGTGTCTATGAAGTTGTAAGAAAACCACCAAATGAGAAACTTATAGGCTGTAGGTGGGTCTACAAGTTAAAGAAAAGTGTAGATTGGGTAGTAACCCATAAAGCTCGGCTTGTTGCACAAGGGTTCTCGCAGACAGATAGAGACTATGATGAGGTTTTTGCTCCAAATTTACAAGCGAGCACTTTGAGAACGATGCTGGTTTGGGCAGCTAGAAATAAATGCTCTATTACTCACATAGATGTAGAAACGGCTTACTTGAACGCTCCATTGAGGCATACAATATATATGAAGAAACATTCAGGTTATGATACACAGGATAGCACTGAGTGTTGGAGGCTACAAAAAAGCCTATATGGTTTAAGGCAATCAGGTTACGAGTGGAACCAATGTATAGTGCAGGAATTACATAACATTGGGTTCTATGAGGGCGTAGCAGATAAATGTCTGTTTAAGAAAGAACAGGATGGATGTGTTTCATTCTTGTTACTCTTCACAGACAACATTGCCATAATTACCAGAACTGACGCTGAGGCCAGTGAGATTATCGGTCAGTTGCAAACAAAGTTTAAACTTAGAAATTTGGGACATATACAGCATTATCTAGGGTTGGATATCCTGAAAACATCTAGAGGATTTAAGATTTCACAATCTGATAAAATCTGCAAATTGTTAAAGAAATATGGGATGAAGTTATGCAAACCTGCCAAAACTCCAATGGCACAAGAATTCCAGCAGGATAGTGTGCAGAGTCCACAGTTCAGTAAGGAACTGAATCAGTCAATGATAGGCAGTTTGTCGTATTTGAGCAACTGGACACGGCCTGATATAGCATTTGGGGTTAATCAACTAGCACAATATAGTTCAGAGCCTACTGATAGGCATTGGCAGGCTGCAAAATGTATTCTTAGGTATCTTAAAAGAACATTGCACTATTCTATGTATTTAGAACCAAATGACAATATGATATTAAAGGCATATGCTGATGCCAGTTTTGCCAGAAAATCTACGTCCGGAATTGCAATCATGTTGGATAACTGCCTGATTGGGTGGAGATCAATCCGCTAGAAACACATCAGTTTGTCTACCATGGAAGCGGAGTTTTCTTGTCTATCACTTACATGTACTGAACTGATTTACTATAAACAGTTGATGGAGGACATTGGATTCAGAATGGACTATCCTATCACAGTTTATGAGGACAACTAGGCAGCCATTAAAATGGCAACGAATCTCGCTGTAAAGACAAGGACTAAATATATTGATATACGTTATCTGAATGTTCGGCAATGTGTTAAGGATAACATGATTAAATTAGAATATTGTGCATCAGAGGACAATATTGCCAATAATTTTACCAAAGCGCAAGGTGCCATTAAACACACCAATTGTTGTGAGAGCTTTGGATTGCGAATCTAAAATGTAACTGATACCATATGTATAATGTGTAACATAGGATTTTTGTTTTTGTATACCGTATTTTCCGGCGTATAAGACGACTGGGCGTATAAGACGGCCCCCAACTTTTCCTGTAAAAATATAGGGTTTGGGCTATACTTGCTGTATAAGACGACCCCTCTTCCAACGCACACCAAATAAAAATTAAAAAACATCAACTGGCTCACCCACAATGTAAAAGCAGCTGTGCTAGACCCAAAATGGCCCCTGCAATAAGCAGGAACCTCACACAGCCACAAAAAGCCCCAAAAAACAACTTTTACATTGTGGGTTTACACACACAAAATTCCACATACAGCTTTGTGAGATTTTGTGTGTTTGTGTAGTTAGAGTGAAACACTACAGAAACACATTAAATCTCAGAAAGTTGCACACATTTTATTTTTATTTATTTTTATTTTTATTTTTATTATTTTTATTTTTATTATTTTTATTTTTATTTTTATATGAAAGCTAAATTTAAAACTTCCTAGCCTAAAACTTAGACCTAGCCTTTAAATGGCTAGGTCTAAAAAAGAACAACTAAAAAACCCCCCAATTAACTATTTTTTTTAAAGCTCCCAAAGGGGGAAAAAAACACCCAATAGAACAGGGGTCTCCAACCTTGGCAACTTTAAGACTTGTAGACTTCAACTCCCAGAATTCCTCAGCCAGCTTTCCTTTGCTGGCTGAGTAATTCTGGGAGTTGAAGTCCACAAGTTGCTTGCATCAGCAAGCAACTAAATCTCCCTGCAAGCAGGCAGGGAGATTTAGTTGCTTGCTGATGCAATGGATTGCAGGCAAGGCAAGGCAAGGCAAGCATTGTGGCTTAAGGTAAGCAAGCTGGAGGTGGGGGGGATTTTTGCTACGGAGCAATTAGCAGGCAAAAATTAGCAGCTGGGATGGCCAGCGTTGTGTAAAAGGAAAGTTTTTCCCTTTTACACGGGGCTTGGCCATCCAAGCTCTGGCGATCCCAGCTGCACCAGCGTTGTGTAAAAGGGAAGTTTTTCCCTTTTACACAGGGCTTGCGTGTAACTCAGCTGATTAGCGGCAACTCAGCAGGCAATTCAGCTTGGCTCCTTAGAGCCATTTAAGGCTCCTCAAAGCCTTTCGGGCTGGTCTGCCTGGTTACAGGAGACCGACACCCGGCGTATAAGACGACCCCCAACTTTTGAGAATTTTTTTTTGTGTTAGAAAGTCGTCTTATACGCCGGAAAATACGGTATATTGTTTATATTGGCCTGCCCAATGGGGAGAATGTTAGGTTGTAGCTTGTAGCTTAATCCTAACTTGTTGGTCAGGCAATATATCTGTTCCTTTAAGAACAACTGAGCCATGTAATCAGGGCTTGCTGAACCATGTAATTAGGCTATAGTGTTTAAATAGCAGCACGGAGAAGTGTTCCTTCTTCCTGCTGATTCTCGCTTGTTTCTCTGTTGTGCTGTGTACTACTTTGATTGTTAGATAATCCGTGGAGGCATTGGACTGGACTGTTATTGGACTCCACGTTACCTGGTACTGTATACCAAAAGCTTACTGAAGTCTGTTTACTTTAGTAAGAGAAGATAGTATTGCTGAACTGATATTACTGGTTATGATCCTGGACTGATTTAAACTAAACCGAGACTGTTTATCACTTTGTATATAAACTATTTTTCACCCGAGCTGCACGTTACTCTCCTTCCCTGTGTGTTTATGCTCTGCTCATTGCAAAAGCAACACACACTTGCACACACACCCTAACACACACATTGTAGGCTCAGGAATGACATGAAATTCTGCGACCAAAGGATGTGTGGATCATGAGTCTGAAGTCAAGCCAGCCCCAAAACCAAAGGAAAATGTAATCTGGACGTGACATAAACTTGGATGGCCTCCTCATGCTTACTGATGGTCAGACACATGGGTTAAATGGTGGCCTTAATCGGCCCAGACAGAAGCACCTGACCATCAATGGTCTCCATGATCATGGGAGGATCCACTGGACACAGGGGAATGGCAAAATGATTAGCAAATGCCTTGTCCATGAAATTGGTCATCGCACCAGAGTCCAGCAAAGCATGAACCAGGATCCCTTGGGGGTTATTAGCAATGAAAACTTTGGTGTTCAAAATCAAATGACGAGGAGGTCCAGAATCCACCTCCACAGGGCGTGAGCCAGTGTTGGTATGTGCCCGACCCAGGGTCTCCCCTAGATCGGGCTCCGGCCATTTCCTGACAGGGTAGACTGTGACTGTGGTGCAGGGCCAGGAGCTGATGTCCCATGTCACTTCTTGGGGCAAGAGGCAGTGAAGTGTCCAGGCTCCCCACAATATAACCACAACCCCCCTGCCCATCGTCTGTCTTTCTTAGCTATGGACAGGTGGGGTCTGGCTGCACCGATTCCTATGGGCTCCCCCCTTGGAGCCAGAGTCTCATGTGCAACTGGGTTCACATGGAGTTCCTGATGGGCACAACAAGAGGGCTGCTGCTGTAACCTCGCATCACTTCTAGGCACAGACAAACCAGCTCGTTAAGAGTCAGAGGAATGTCCATTCTAGCCAACTCATCCTATAATGCCTTCGACAAACCCTCCTGGAATACATCCAAAACTGCTGCCTTGTTCCAGGCCAAGTGCTGGCTTAGCAAACGGAATTCGCTAATATATTCCTGTAGGGGAAGCCGGCCTTGCTTCAAGGACTTCAACCATCTGGTGGATGTTTGTGCTTTGATAGGGTCCTCGTACATTTGCCGCAAGTGCTCACAAAACTCCCGAAAGTCATTAAGCAACAGACTGTTCTGGACCAACAGGGGCATGGCCCAATGAGCTGCAGAGCCAGAAAGCAGGCTGATAACAAATCCGAATTTATCTCGGTCATTGGGAAAATCCTCAGCTCGCAAACTCATAAATAAATTACAATATCAAAGGAAAGCTGGGAACATTTCCAAATTACAGCAAACTTGTCTGGCACACTTACCAGGCAGTTTCTCTGAGGAGGAGGAGGAGGAGCAGATGAAGCCATTTGGGCTTGAAGCTGAGCCAGCTGGCCAGCCATCACAGCTAACTGCTGCTGAAGTTGCGCATTCTCTTCCCTCAGCTGCTCCATCTTAATCAAGGTTTGTGTGTGTGTTTTCAGGCACGGAACAAACTGTTCTGCTCCAGCTACGGCCCCCAAAGAACACAGCACACACAAAGTCCATTCAAACGTTAATTTACTAAATAAACCAGTTTTTTACAACAACAGCTGTTAATTAACTGCATTTATTTGTTTGTTTGTTTGTTTGTTTGTTTATTTATTTATTTATTTATTTATTTATTTATTTATTTATTTATTTGACTTATATACCGCCCTTCTCCTTACGGACTCAGGGCGGTGAACAGCCGAATAAAAACCAGTACATAAAAGTTAAAATATTATAAAAACAAATATAAATTTGGCTGAAAATTTAAAACAGATTAAATAATTAAAAATGAATCAACTCTAAAAGATTTTAAAATTAGAAGGGATCAGGCTAGACCGGCAAGCTGAAAAAGATGAGGTTTTTTTTTTTTATTGAAAAAGTTTTACATTACAGTTTATTTTTAAAACCCCTTCCCCGTCCCACCCCCCAACCCCCACCCCCACCCTATCCTCCTTACCCCTCCCCAATCCCCCCCTTGACTTCCGCTATTAAACAAACATATATAACATTCAATATTTCAATATTAAGACTTCCGGTTGGCGTCCTCTCCGTTGCAGGGCGGCTTGTTTGTTCGGTTGCCGCCCCCGCCGCCTGTAGAGCCGCTTTTGCGATTGAAAAGCGGCTCGGAAAGCTCCCCTTTGGATTCAAGGGGGGGCCAGAGTGGGCAGCTTTAGGTTGAGCCCCAGAAGCGCTACCAGGGTGTTTTTTGTGCTCTGGCAAGCGCTCTGTGTCTGGGCTCCCTCTTCAAGCTGCTGAATCTCCGAGCAGCGTGGGACCTCTGCAAGACAGAGCGAGACGGAGAGGATAACTCCACTTGTTACAATATACTTCTAAATGAACTACAACGGATTTGGTGAGACCTGGAATTTTTTATGAGAATTTTAACTACTTTAAATGGACTTTTTTTAATTGTGGAAAGCGAGCTGTCTCTGTGTGAAAGTGGTTGAAAATGGCGGCTGATTAAAGCTGAGCTAGCGAAAGGAGAAAGCGCAAGCAAGAAAGCGAAAGTGTGCCTGCCTGTAATTGTACCGAGGCTATTTACAAGTTTTATAAGTTTTTTCTAACTGCAAAATACAACAGATTTGACTCCTTTTCTGTAAAACTGGGGAGGACAGGAAAAGGAGGAAGATTTCTTTCTGTTTTTCAAAGATTTAAATCCCGTTCAGGCATGGCTTCAAAGAAAACGGGGGGGGGGGATTCCCCCACACATCAGACAAAGGAAAAGTTAGTGCCAGCTCCAAAACAGTCACAGGACAGCGAGTCAGAGGATTTGAAAGCATTTATATTAAATATACACAAATCTTTGGGAGAGCTTTCTGGAAAAATGAGTAAAATGGATGAAAGGTTGGGAAAAAATCAAAAGGAAATGAAGAAGATGGTAGAGGAAATGAAGGAGTTGGTGGAGGAAAAAACTGATGGATTACATCAGAGTGTAACTAAAGTAGCTACAGTTCTTACTGATGCCCTGCTGGCTGTTGAGAAAAAAGTGGAAGACCTCAATTCTGAAGTGGAAGCTAATAAGAAGGAAGCAAAGGAACAGATGTTTAAGGTGGTGGTGCAGAACCAGAGGCTTGAAGAGGAGATTACGATGTTACAATTTCGGAATATGGAGTATGCCATAAGACTGAGAGGTTTAAGGGAGAATAATAGAGAGAACTTGAGGGCAACTTGTGTGGAAGTATTGGCCAAGATTTTAAAAGTTGAACCAGATGTGATTGCTAATAGAATTGACAAGCTGTACAGAGTCAACTCACATATAGCGAGACAGAGGAACTTGCCAAGAGACGTGGTAATTTATTTTACTGAGAGAAAACTGAGAAATGACATCTTGCAAGGTTCTTTTCATACCACTGTTCAACATGAAGGCAACCAAATTGGTGTTTACAAAGAGCTGCCACCAAAAATGTTAAGAGATCGGAAAGATTTTGGCTTTCTTGTAAATGAGTTGAAAAAGCGTCAGATCCCATTTAGATGGGATGCTCCTGTTGGTATCATTTTGCGACATGAGGAAGTAAGATATCGCATTAATTCTGTGGAAAAGGCAGAACAGTTTTATAACAATGTTCTTAAAAAAATTTCAATATCACCTCGTTCATCCACACTTTTACCTATCGAAGATATCTCAGAGGAGAAGACTCTTGAAGAGGGGATTCAAGAAGTAATTCTGCTAAAAGAAGGACAGGCAACTCAAGAAGCAGTAAGGGAGGAAACTCTAGGTGCTGTAGGAGGTCTCTCAGAGGATTTTCTAACAGAACTTCTTGAGGCTAAACCAAAGCAATCTAGAGCTACAAGAGAGGTGGAGCCTGATCTTGATTTGTTGATGCAAGAACCAAAAGATCAACGTATAACTCGTGCAGCAGAAAAGCAAAGATTAGAGAAACAACAGAGGTCAAGGATACCACAGGAAGAGAATGGTACAAATGGGAAAAAATTATACTCTGAAGCTGTGGGAGGGGCGAGACCGAAGACATCGGCTGTTGGAGAGAGTCTTCGTCAAATGCTCAAAGGGCTTCACTCATTTTCAGAATGACACTCAGATTCTTATCATGGAATGTGAACGGTTTGAATTCACCACAGAAAAGAAGAAAAATATTTCACTAATTGAAGCAATATAAAAATGATGTTGTTTGTTTGCAAGAAACTCATATTAGAACCCAGGACCAAAAATTTTTAATTTCAAAACTTGGATCATACTTTATATCTTCTAGCTCTGCGAAAAGGAATGGACTTGTTTTTTATATTTCCAAAAGAATACCAGCTAAACTGAGAAGCGGATGATGAGGGGAGATAAATTGCAGTTGAAATAAATATACAGAATGTTTTGATACTTCTAATTGGGATTTATGCCCCGAACCAGCAGCAGGAAATTTTCTACAAAGTGCTGAACAATAAAATATTGCAGTGGAATTATAAGTCCTTTTTGATTATGGGTGATTGGAATGGGGTGATTGATACAAAGCTTGATAAAAAGACGTCGGCCAAGAAAGGGAATAAGCTACCACAGACTTTTTTTTCATTGAAAGAAGAATTGGATTTGAAGGATGTATGGAGAATTCATCATCCCAAAGGGTTGGACTTTACTTTTTTCTCCGATAGACATAAATCCTTTTCGAGAATTGACTTTATGCTGGCTACTACTGATTTACTTACTACAGTGACTAAGACAAAAATATTTCCCAGAACTTTAACGGATCATAGTTCGGTGTGGATGGAGATGGACTTGGGTAAAAGAGAGAGGAGATCTTGGCGTATGAATGAAAACTTATTTAGATATGAAAAGAACATTATGGACCTTAAAAAATATGTTAAAGAATTTTTTGATATTAACTTGAACAAGGGTACACCTATTGAGACTGTATGGGATGCAAGTAAGGCTTATATGAGGGGTGTACTGATTTATATGAATTCTAAATACAGATTAATATGTAGAAGTCAAGAATAGAATTGGAGACAGAGATAAAGGAGAAAGAGCAATTGCTTATTAAGAATCCGACTGACGAGAAGGTACACTTAACGATAAAACTCCTGAAAGATCAATTTCAAATACTGATGGCGGATCAAACAGCAATTAATCTGCAATATGCTAAACATAATACTTTTTGCAACGCTAATAAACCTGGCAGATGGTTGGCTTATACTTTGAGGAAACAACAAAGTTCTCGTATAATAAATACTATTGAGTATAAAGGGAAACAAGTGCATCAACAGAATTCAATACATCAAGCCTTTTTAGCTTATTATTCTAAATTGTACCAAGCTGATAATATTAAAAAGGACTTTATCGATGATTATCTGCAGAAGATGAGAGTTACAAAAATTTCAAGTACACAAAGTGATAGACTGAATCGACCTATAACATCTGAAGAGATCTTATTTGCAATAAAACAACTGAAATTATCTAAAGCTCCTGGGACAGATGGTTTGACAGCAGTATATTATAAGACTTTACAAGCGGAATTGGTTGAGCATCTTAAGGATTTGTTTTGTAATATTCAGCAGGGGGGTAAAATACCCCCCTCGTGGAAGACGGCTTTTATTTCACTGATACCTAAAGAAGAAGAATCTGTAAAACCGGAAAATTTTAGACCAATATCTCTCCTGAATACGGATTACAAAATTTATGCTAAAGTATTAGCCAACAGATTGATGCCAGTTATTCAAGATGTGATTCATGAAGACCAAGCAGGTTTTATAGAAGGTAGACATATGAAGGACAATGTCAGGCAACTCATAGATTTATTGGAATATCTTGAGAAAAATAAACAGACTTCTGCGGTGCTGGTGTTTTTGGATGCGGAGAAGGCCTTTGATCGAGTCAACTGGGATTTTCTAAAAAAGACCTTGCACAAAATGGATTTTGGGGACCAGTTTATACAAGCGATTTCGGCAATTTATCAAGAACAGACGGTACAAATTATTATTAACGGCAGTTTAACTACCAATTTTAACATACAGAAAGGAACAAGACAAGGCTGTCCATTATCCCCATTATTGTTTATTTTGACCTTGGAAGTGCTGTTGAATGCTCTACGGGACTCGGACAATTTGAATGGAATAGTTGTAAGGCAAAAAGACTACAGAAGAAAGGCATTCGCAGATGATCTGGTTGTTACCCTAACACGACCTTTGGAATCAATCATCCAGATGAAAAATATTATAGAGGAATATGGTCTGGTTTCAGGTTTTAGCCTGAACCAGAAAAAGACTAAGATGATAGTTAAAAATATGTCTGAACCACAAAGGAATGAACTTGAAAGGAGGGCAGGCTTTGAAATAGCTACAAAGGTGAAATATCTAGGGGTTCAAGTTGCAGCATCAAATATAAAACTTTTTCAAAATAATTATGAGGAACTCTGGCATAAGATTCAAAAGGATCTTGAAATATGGAAGAAGCTGCAACTATCTTTGCTTGGTAGAATAGCAGCTGTTAAGATGAACGTTTTACCTAGATTTCTGTTTTTGTTTCAAATGATTCCGGTGCTTAAAAGTGATAAGTTTCTGATGGAATGGCAAGCAGGTTTAAATAAATTTATCTGGAATGGGAAAAAACCAAGTTAAATTTAAAATTATGCAAGATGCTCGTGAAAGAGGTGGCCTTAAAGTTCCAAATCTGTTGGAGGTGTGATTGTTTGGATGCAACATATTTCCATATTTGGTGGACGTGCAGAAAATTGAAAGCATTTTGGATTAAACTTTGGTGGGTAATGCAGAACATTTTGAAGAAGAAGCTTGAATTTTCTCCTCAGTTTTTTTTGTTGGGAATAGTTAAGGGTTGTTCAGCAACTGACACTAGATTAATTTTACACATGATTACTGCAGCTAGATTACTGATTGGTCAATATTGGAAGAAGGATAACGTACCGACTATAGAGGAATGGATACTAAAGATGTCTAATTTTGTAGAGATGGCTAAAATTTCTGCATACCTAAAAGAAAGGACCCATGAAGTTTTTGCTAAGGAGTGGAAGAAATGGGTAGAATACATGAAGAATAAATATCAAAGTAAGAAGTTTCAATTAGCACTTAACTGAATTTATATTTTTTATATTTAGAATTAATTTAAAAGAGAAATGTATTTGAACTTGATAATTTTTATTATATTTTATGCAATTGAATTTATATTTTTAACATTTAGATTTAATTTTAAAGAGAAATGTACTATGTACTGTTTGACTTTGAATTTGATATATGGAATATTGGGAATTATAGTTAATGTCATATATTTATATTATTTATATGATGTTTCAATTTAAATCTTACGATATTCAAGATTATTTTACTAGATTTTTTTTAGTAGTTTGTTAAGAGTTTTTTATATATGATTTATGTTGTCATATATTGGTTTAAAAGAATTTTTTTTTATTACTTAAGGTTAAAATTGGTTACAAAATAAGGTTATAGCTCTTTTTTAGCTGGATCTCACCTAAAAAAAAAAATTGTTAAATATTGAAAAAGATGAGTTTTCAGAGCCCGACGAAAAGTCCGGAGGTCGGAGATCATTCTCAGTTCTGGAGGAAGATCGTTCCAGAGGGTGGGGGCTGCCACAGAGAAGGCTGTCCCCCTGGGGGTCGCCAGCTGGCATTGTCTGGCTGACGGCACCCTGAGGAGGCCCTCTCTGTGGGAGCGAACCGCTGGTGGGAGGCAATTGGTGGCAGAAGGCGGTCCCGTAAGTACCCTAGTCATAAGCCATGGAGCGCTTTAAAAGTGATTACCAACACCTTGAAACGCACCCAGAAGTCCACCGGCAACCAATGCAGCTCGCGCAGGAGAGGTGTCACATGGGAGCGCCCCGTCACTCCCATAATCCCCCGCGCGGCCGCATTCTGTACCAGTTGGAGCCTCCGGGTGCACCCCAAGGGGAGCCCCATGTAGAGAGCATTGCAGTAGTCCAGGCAAGACGTGACGAGCGCTTGAGTGACTGTGCGTAGGGAGTCCCGATCTAGAAAGGGCCGCAACTGGAGTATCAGGCGAACCTGATAGAAAGCCCCCCTGGCCACAGCTGTCGTATGATCCTCTAAAGACAGCCGTGGGTCCAGGAGGACGCCCAAGTTGCACACCCTTTCCGTGGGGGCCAATGATTCGCTCCCAATAACCAGCGATGGAGTCAGCTGGCTATATCGGGATGCCGGCAGCCACAGCCATTCGGTCTTGGAGGGGTTGAGTCGAAGCCTGCTTCTCCCCATCCAAACCCGCACGGCTTCAAGGCACTGGGACATCACTTCCATGGCATCGTTGGGGTGGTCTGGGGTGGAGATGTACAGCTGAGTATCATCAGCATACTGATGGAACTCCACCCCAAAACCATCTCGCCCAGTGGTTTTACATAAATGTTGAACAGGAGGGGCGAGAGGACCGACCCTTGTGGCACCCCACACACTAGGCGCCTCGGGGTCGACCCCTGTCAACACAGATTGTGACCGGTCAGAGAGGTAGGAGGAGAACCACCGTAAAACGGTGCCCCCCACCCCAATCCCTCCAACCGGCGCAACATGATACCATGGTATCATGGTATCATTAACAGCCACCAAGAATTCAAAGAATAATACTGAAAGCTTACTATGGTTGGCAGAATGTCCAGAAGCAATTTGCAGGAAGCTGATCAGATAAGCAAGACAAGACATGAAGGTATGTGAACGGAGTTGTTCCCTGCAAATTGCTTCAGTCGACATTCCTCCTTAAATAGGCTAAGGGAGTGGCCAATTAGACCCAAGACTTACTCTCGAGGAGACCTCTTCCTGAGGAGCCACTCCTGCCTTTTGGCAGCTCTGCGCACTCATGCATCGAGAAGAGGCTCTTCCTCTTCCTCCTCTTCACTTAAGTGAGCTTCTGGAGGTTCTGAGGCCCTGGCTGAATCTCCGCCCCAGCACCACATCTTCTCCAGCCTCCTCATTGTCTGACTCGAGTGCCAGCTGCACAGGCTGCTGGCACAGCACCACACCAGCCTCCTCACTGTTGGAATCAGCTACTAGCTGCACTGGCCTCTGATGGGCCACAATACCCAGCCTAAATTATGTTTGAGCAAACAAATGTTTTTGTGTGCCTGGAACCATCCTTAAGTAGTGCCTCCTTAAATTTTCAGACTGTTACATTGTTGGTGAGGGGTTCTTTTTTGGCCTGAAATAGGGTAATTAGTTTGGCGGCTACCTGGGGGTTTTGGAGCATAGGTTTAACAATTTCGGTCTTTTTACTATTGTATTGGGGTTTCCTAGACAGGGCATCAGCTAAGCTGTTTTTTCCTCCTGGGAGATACTTGAGGGTAAAATTAAAACATTTAATGTATTGTGCCCAACATATTTGTTTGGGGGAGAGTTTTCGTGGGGTCTACAGAGCTTCTAAGTTTTTATGATCAGTCCAGACTTCCAAGGGTATTTTGTTCCCTTCTAAGAATTGTCTCCATGTGAGGAGGGCCCATCATACTGCATAAGCCTCTTTCTCCCATATGGCCCATCTTTGCTCAGTTTTCTGTCAGTTTCTTAGATGTGTATGCACATGGTTGCAATTGTCTCTGCTCATTGTTTTGAAGTAGGACTGCTCCTACTGCCACATCGCTGGCGTCTGCTTGGATGACAGATGGTTGTTCTGGATCTAGGTGTTTTAGGACAGGTTTGGTTGAGAATAGTTGTTTGACTTTTTTGAAAGCTGCTTGGCATTCCATTGTCCAGTTAAGGGGCTGACTTGGTTTTGGTTCTACCCTCTTTCATCTTTAGCAAGTTTGTAACGGGGAGGGCAATTTTGGCAAAGGCTGGTATGAATTGACAGTAAAAGTTAGCAAAACCAAGGAAGCTTTGTAGTTGTTTACAGGTTTGGGGTGGCTCCCAATTGTTGATGGCTTTTACTTTAAGTGGGTCAATCTCTATCCTCTCATGGAATATTATATATCCCAGGTAATCAATTCTTTCTTGGTGGAACTCACATTTAGAGAGTTTTGCATAGAGTTTGGCAGCTTGGAGTTTAGCAAGAACTGCTCAGACTAGTTTTATGTGTTCTGCTTTTGTTTCAGTGTAAATAAGAATGACATCAAGATAAATCAGGACCCCTTTGTATAAATGTTTATGGAGCACCTCATTAATTAATTGCATAAACACAGCAGGGGCCCCTTGCAATCTGAAAGAGAGTACTTTCTCTCTTGGTAAATTGGTAGCACCCCAGTGGGGTGTTAAAAGCAGCTTTCCACTCATTCCCTTCCCTAATGCTGATGCGGTAGTATGCCTCTCATAAATCCAGCTTTGAAAAGATTTTTTCTTTAGAGAGGTGAGCCAGCATGTCTTTCATGAGGGGAAGTGGGTACATATTTTCCACGCTGATCATGTTCAGGTTATGGTAGTCAATGCAGAGGCATAGAGAGCAATCTTTCTTTTCACAGAATAACACTGAGGCTGCTATTTTTGGACAGATGGGTTCAATGAAACCTCTTTTTAGATTTTTGTCGATAAATGCTCTGAGTTTGTCTAGTTCTCTGGATGACATGCAGTACATTTTCAGTTTTGGAAACTTAGCTCCTGGTAGGATCCCAATGGCACAGTCCATGGCTCGATGGTGTGGAAGGTCATTGGATGCCTCCTTGCTAAATACCTCAGCCAAATCCTGGTATTCCATGGGGATGCTATGTTTCCTTCCTCTTTCATGTTCGTTAAAGTTACATGCCTCTGGAATTTTACAATCCCTCTCTTCCAGTTTATTTTAGGGTTCCACTTCTGCAGCCACATGCACCCTAGGACTAGTGGCCATTCCATTCCTGGGGCTACTATGAATGTGAGGATCTTGCTATGATCCCCCAGCTTAATTTGCAATGGTTCCGTGGCAAAATTGGCTGCCTCCCCCTCCCCCGCACTACTGTTTCATCGAGCTGGCAAAAAGCAATGGGGGGGTTTCATTTTCCTTAGGTGAATTCCCAATCTCCCTGCCAGGGTTGGGCTAATTAAGCACCGGGTGCACCCCGAATCCAGCAATGCTGCTACTTTCTCCCCTTTCCCTTGGCTGGGGATAAAAAGTCTTAGGGTTAGGGTGAGTGGTTCGACTGGGTTGCTTACTAGAGGGTCATCTTCCAGATCACTTTCAGAATGGGTCAGGTCCTCTTGGGGTGTCGGAGATCCCTCCTCTGATTTTGGAGGGGAACAGAATTTTGCAGCCTCTAGGCTTCTCAGTGCAGTTCTTTTTCCATGGGGGTGGGGGTGGGGTTTGCAAGCCTTCCCCTCCGACAGGTGATCAGGTTTTCCAGTTGGGGCTTTTGGCTGGCATTCTTCTGTGCGGTGCCCCTCCTTCCCACACTTAAAACAACCTGATGGCCTCGGTGCAATGGTAGTTTGGGATTTGAATGGCTCCTGCTTCCCCTGGGGTAGGGATCTTCTCCAGGCCCTGCTGGTGCGGTATTAGTTTTGGGTCATGTCAATCCCTGCCTCATCTGCCATCAGGTACCATTCATGCAGACGGTTAGGGGTGCCACAGGCTGGGCAGGCAATGTACAGATCGTCATTGAGTCCATTTTTGAACCAGCGGCCTAGGATATCTTCTGGCCAGTCGACTCAGCTGGCCAGGTCCTAGAATTCTTCAGTGTATTCAGCTACAAGGTGGCAGCCTTGCTTTACGACTCTGATGCAGTCACGGGCTTTGCGATCAGCTAGGTGAATCTTTGAAGTGGTGGCGCAGGTCTGTCATGAATTGATCTAAGTTTTGTAGCTCTGGAGCTTTGGAGTTGTAGAGGCTCACCATCCATCTGGCCACTGCCCCTTCTAGAGCTAGGGTAACGACTCGCACTTGTGCCCCCTAGGGCATTTCCCTAGGTTGGGAAATTCCACCCATACTCTTCCACCACACACATGTAGGTTAGCACTTGAGCCAGGAAAAATCCCAACTTTTGGAATTCTCCATCAAATTTTACCCACAAGGGAGGAGTCTTCCTCTCTAGCTGTGGGCCCCTGGGGTGGCCAAGCATGATCGCCTGGTCTGGGACAGTGGGAAGTTGGGTACCTGGCATGGCTGCTGCTCCGCTGGCTTGGTTGTCTGCTTGGTCAACCGCAGCTGGGTCAGGGGTTATGGTTTGAGGTTCCTCAGTCACTTGTCCACCCACTCTCCTTTGTTGATGACCCTGTTCACCGCAAACGTTGAGATTTTCCAGGGCTTCCATCACAATATGGTTGATGTACTGCTTCAGTTGATCATCCACCAGTGGTTCTTTGGTCAGCTCTTCCTGATTGGAGAGAGCCTCCAGCTCCCTTTTCCACCCAGGCTTATGGCTGCTGTGGGTGAGGGTCACCCCTTTTTCTCTCTCATCCCAGCTGTCTTTCTTTCCTACGCCGATCAACCATCAGGGCTTTCTGTGACTTTCAAGGACAGTTTCAATGTCCTCAATGGGACATATGGAGCCAGTGCCTGGCTGGGTACCGTATTTTCCGGCGTATAAGACGACTGGGCGTATAAGACGACCCCCAACTTTTCCTGTAAAAATATAGGGTTTGGGCTATACTTGCTGTATAAGACGACCCCTCTTCCAACGCACACCAAATAAAAATTAAAAAACATCAGCTGGCTCACCCACAATGTAAAAGCAGCTGTGCTAGATCCAAAATGGCCCCTGCAATAAGCAGGAACCTCACACAGCCACAAAAAGCCCCAAAAAAACAACTTTTACATTGTGGGTTTACACACACAAAATTCCACATACAGCTTTGTGAGATTTTGTGTGTTTGTGTAGTTAGAGTGAAACACTACAGAAACACATTAAATCTCAGAAAGTTGCACATATTTTATTTTTATTTATTTTTATTTTTATTATTTTTATTTTTATATGAAAGCTAAATTTAAAACTTCCTAGCCTAAAACTTAGACCTAGCCTTTAAATGGCTAGGTCTAAAAAAGAACAACTAAAAAACCCCCCAATTAACTATTTTTTTAAAGCTCCCAAAGGGGGAAAAAAACTTACCCAATAGAACAGGGGTCTCCAACCTTGGCAACTTTAAGAGTTGTAGACTTCAACTCCCAGAATTCCTCAGCCAGCTTTGATTTGCTGGCTGAGTAATTCTGGGAGTTGAAGTCCACAAGTTGCTTGCATCAGCAAGCAATTAAATCTCCCTGCCTGCAATCAAGCAGGCAGGGAGATTTAGTTGCTTGCTGATGCAATGGATTGCAGGCAAGGCAAGGCAAGCGTTGCGGCTAGCAGCTAAGGTAAGCAAGCTGGAGGTGGGGGGGGGGGATTTTTGCTACGGAGCAATTAGCAGGCAAAAATTAGCAGCTGGGATGGCCAGCGTTGTGTAAAAGAAAAGTTTTTCCCTTTTACACAGCGCTTGGCCATCCAAGCTCTGGCGATCCCAGCTGAGTTGCCTGCTAATCTCAGCTGGGATGGCCAGCGTTGTGTAAAAGGAAAGTTTTTTCCTTTTACAGGGGGCTTGCGTGTAACTCAGCTGATTAGCGGCAATTCAGCAGGCAATTCAGCTTGGCTCCTTAGAGCCATTTAAGGCTCGTCAAAGCCTTTCGGGCTGGTCTGCCTGGTTACAGGAGACCGACACCCGGCGTATAAGACGACCCCCAACTTTTGAGAAGATTTTTGTGTGTTAGAAAGTCGTCTTATACGCCGGAAAATACGGTAGTTGTTGAGGTTTCTCCCCAGCACTCAGCTTCTCCTTGCTCACTGCTTTGTTTGGACATTGTTGCAGGGTCACCTCGGTAGAGTAGAAATTAAGGGGAAAAAAGTTCTCTCTGGGTTGACCACTATTGCAGAGCCTGCTTTATGTAAGGACCAGTTTCTCCCCCCCCCACCTTCCAAGAAAGTACGATCTCTTGTATTTCAAAAGGAATTGTTTATTGAAAGGGATGAAAGCAGGTTAAAAGTTAAAGCAGGCTCTGGGGTCCCTCAGGGCATGCAGTTCAGGATAAAGGGAATTAGGGACCCCATCCCACCTTCCAGTGTGGATTTCAACCAGTCTGCAGGTATGAATCCGAATTGCATCAGCCTCTCTGAGAAACAGATATGAAGAGTTTCTCAGGGTCTTTTTACAATCCACTCATTCCCCCCTTTTTCCTGAGGTATGAGATTTCTTCAGGGATTCCTGCTGCCAGGCCATAGTTATAAATCAGGGTAAAGTTTATACAAAGAGGATCAGGCAAATACTTAGGATACATAGGAAAATAACTAAATGTGACACTCCAAATCCCCCCCTTCTTCCATGACGAGTGGCAGATACACAGATCTGACACTATATTTCAGTTTAAGTAAAAAAGCAATAGCTGTATAGATACATGATTTTGCCAACATTCTTTTGTTTCCAAACCAACAATGAACTGTACAAAGAAAGCCACATCTTCAACCTTCATTAGAAAATGAATGTTAATATGATAGTTTATGCACTTGTACTGATTGTTTTAATAATGGAAATATAAAACTCCTTAGGGTTAGTATTTTGAACTACCTTAATAAGATTTAGCATGCTTTATTTGATCATCTCTGGTAGAGGTACATAATATGCCTTCTATTCCCATTCACTAAATATTTTCACTCTATACTGTCTGATGATTAACATTAAATTATATTTCCAACAGTTGTCTCATTTCAATTTCCATTCCATAGTCCTATTGTTGATTGTATTTCAAAAAATGCATACACAAGAGTATTTCTTCTAGGTAATCACTGACAGAAAACTTGATGATGAAATAATCCTCTAGTAATAATCTATGATTTTAGAGTACGTATTCTAACAAGAAAACTTGATTTAGTGTGTAGTGCTTATTTCTCTGAGATATATTGTAAGCTTTTTATGAAGGTTAGGTTGATATCACTAAGTTGACCAAGATATGATGAACTTCTCTTGACAAGAAAAATGGCTCTATCTTTTCTGCAACAGAAAATATTTAGAAAGACAGTATCAACAATATTAGCTATTCTTTATTCTTTTGAGAAAGAGGATATACTGCAAAAAATATTTAGTGATGTTCATGCTATAAATCATTAGATATTTTATTTCAGATACTAAAATAACCAGAAATTGTTTGCAGTTATATTAGAAAAAAAAAATCAGTACTCAAAATGTTTTAGAAACAGGACTTCTGGCTGACATCATGGCGAGATTGGACACGAGGAATGGGTCTCCATGCTCCTGCGCCAAATTCTCCCGTTGGAGGGCTCCAAAAGCCATTCTGGAGGAGTGGTGAAGAAAAGAGTGACGTCCTGTAGATCGCAGAGTCACATATTTCCTGCTTGACCTAGGGCTCTTTTCATTCTCATCCACGATGAGGAGAAGGGGCATGAAGCTGGGGCAGCCAAGGCAACAAAGAAAGTGCAAGAGCGGTGTAGATGAACAGCTATAAATTTCGGGCCGAGTTTTCTGGTCGAGAGTCTGAGTCTCAAATACTTGGTGGAGAGGTAGACCTTTTCTCCTACTCGGAATGGTCTTTGGGGTGCTCGGTGCTTATCTGCTTGTTTCTTGTAAGCTTGTGTCGCCTTGTCTAATGCCTTCCTGACATTCTCCCAGGATTCTCTCAGCATTGCCATCCAATCGTTCAAGCTGACTGAGGAAGGGGGTTCCCTTGGGTACTCTGGCATGGGGACAAAGTCCATACCGCTCACTACCTTGAATGCAGTTAGTCCTGTGCTACTGTGGACAGCATTGTTGTATGCAACCTCCGCAAAAGATAGGAGGTCCACCCAGTTTGACTGTTGGTAGTTGACATAGCATCTCAGATACTGCTCTATCATGGCATTCAGTCTCTCCGCCCCCCCACTAGTGCTCGGGTGAAATGCTGAGCTGAGACCTTGGGATGATCCTATGGAACATAGAATTTCCCTCCAAAGTTTTGCTGTGAACTGGACACCCCGGTCGGAGATGATTCTTCTGGGTACTCCATGCAAGCAGTAGATGTGTTTCACAAACAGCCTGGCCAATTGGTGGGCTGAGGGTAGCCCGCTACAGGGTATGAAATGTGCCTGTTTGGAGAATAAGTCTATTACAGTCCAGATCACTGTGTTTCCACCACTCCTCAGCAGTTCTACTATGAAGTCCAGTGCAATCTCCTCCCATGGTCTTGTTGGTTCAGCTACTTGCTGCAGCAGCCCAGGAGGTCTTCCTGGTCGGGTTTTCATTGTGGCACAGATGGTACAACTTTACACATAGCTGTCCACGTCTTTCCTCATGTGAGGCCACCAAAATTGTCTTCGCACTAAATGCAGAGTCTTTAGGAAACCGAAATGGCCCGCTAGTTTAACATCATGGCTCCTCTTGAGGACTAGAGTGTGTAGAGTCTCTGGGACATAGAGTTTTGTGCCTTTCCATGCTAGGTCGTCCCTTTTCGTCGCGAGATGTTGATTGTCTTGGAATCAGGGGTCTGCCAATGTCTCCGCTTTGAGCCTAGTCATCAAGTCACTTGCTGGTTGGCCCTGCTGGTCACGGCATTGCCGTCTGGTGGTTACTTGTCCCACCCCTTGGCCGGAGGGGATAATGGCATTCACGACCTGCTCTTGCTCACTGTTGTATTGGGGCATTCGGGAGAGGGCATCGGCCAGAAAATTCTTTCCTCCTGGGATATGCTTCAGCTCGAAGTTGAAACGATTGAAATATTGGGCCCACTGGACCTGTCTGAGTGATAACTTCTGCAGGGTCCGGAGGGCCTCCAGGTTCTTATGATCAGTCCAAACTTCGAATGGTTTCTGCCCTCCTTCTAGCAGGTGTTGCCAGGTCAACAGTGCCCACCTCACCACAAATGCTTCTTTCTCCCACGCCACCCAGAGTCTCTCTGTGTCGGTGAGTTTGCGGGATGTGTAGGTACAAGGCTGTAGGTTCCCTTGGCTGTTCTTTTGGAGTAGGATGGCCCCCACCACCACATCGCTAGCATCTGCTTGTATGACAAAGAGTTGGTTGGGGTCAGGGTGCTTCAGGACTGGTTCTTTTGCAAACATTTCATTAGTGTTTCGAATGCTTGTTGGCAGGCCGGGCCCCATTGTAGAGGTTGTACTGGGCGGGGTTTTGTTTTTGGACTCCCTGTTTTAAGGAGGTCCGTCAGAGGTTTGGCAATCCTTGCAAAAGAGGGGATAAATTGTCGGTAAAAGTTCGCGAACCCCAGGAAGCTTTGTAGTTGTCTGCGGGTGCGAGGGGGCCGGCAGTCTAGGACTGATTGTACTTTGGCTGGGTCCATTTCTATCCCCTTGTTGGACACTCGGTAGCCCAAGTAGCCTAGCCGTGACTGGTGGAACTCGCATTTCGATAGTTTGACATAAAGGTTTGCCTTCAGCAGTTTTTCGAGCACTTGGCGGACGAGGGGTATGTGTTCGTCTACGGTTTCCATGTAGATGAGAATGTCATCCAGGTAGACAAGGACCCCCTTATAAAGGTGGTTGTGAAGAACCTCATTTATAAGTTGCATGAATACCACCGGCACCCCCTGTAGTCCAAAAGGCATCACCTTAAATTGGAAACTTCCTAGGGGGCAGTTGAATGCTGTCTTCCACTTGTCTCCTTCCTTGATGCATATCCGGTAGTAGGCTTCATGGACGTCTAGTTTGGTGAAAATCTTTCCTTTGGCCAGGTGGGCTAGGATGTCTTTCATGAGGGGAAGGGGATATAAGTTGCGTACACAAACCGCGTTGACGCCTCGAAAGTGAACCACTAGGCGCATGGAACCATCTTCTCTCTGAAAAAAACCAGTGCCGCTTTCCGCGGTTTGGCTGGCTCAATGAAGCCACTTTGTAGGTTAGTGTCTATGTACGCTCACATTTCTTGCATTTCACGGGGCATCATGGCATACAACTTAGGTTTTAGTAGTTTTGCCCCAGGGATGATTTCGATGGCGCAATCGGTTTCATGATGGGGTGGTACTGCATCACACTCAGTCTCGCTAAATACCCCTGCAAGGTCTTGATATTCTTTTGGGATCTGTTTTGTGTCCTGGGAGGTGCTGGATGTGGCCGCCAGTTGTTTTGCAGTACTCTCAATGAGGGGTGCTTGGGTTGGAGGCGTTTTTTGTCCCTCTGGTGGGAGGGGTTGGAACTTCTGCATGGGAGGTGTCTTTTCTGGTTGGGGCGGCAGGGGGTGGGGCTCCTTTGCTATCCTCAGTCTGCAGGTCCCCTCCTGCCACCAGATAGTTGGGCCCCACTTGTCGAGCCAGGAGAGTCCCAGTATGATTGGGTTAGTCATCTTGGGGGCTATTATGAAACGAATCATTTCCCAGTGATCTGCTAGCTCCAACTTCACTGGCTCAGTTAAGTGTGCAGCATGAGACTTCCGGCGGAGGCGCAGGTCAGAGCAGCACGAGGAAAGAGAGCTCTGCTTTCCCGTACTGATTTTCTGTGTTTCGGTGCCCTTAAAAAAGGGTGATCGGTCCGGGAGAGGACCGTGAGAGGGAGGGCGACTTCGGAGGCCCGTTGAGGAGAGGTGCGATCTTCCATCGGACCAAGGAGAGCCCTTATTTCGGACATAGAAGAAAGAAGCCTACACGGCAGATCCAGAGACCTGACGGCCCGTGTCTTTAAGAACAGGAAGACAGGAAGGGAGTGCGGTGAGAATCGGCAGCGAGAGCAAAGATCCAGCGTCACAAAGGATTTCTTTTTTGGCTTAGCATCGAGGAGCCGACGAAAGGAGGATAGGATTTTAACTCCGGAAGCGCAGCAAAAAGGAGAGTTGGCACAACGAGAAGAAAAAAGCGGCAGCAGTAAAATCGGCCAGAGTGACTCAGCAGAACTGAACTTTGACAACTGGTGGCAGTAAGTTTAAAGCTTTCCTCCTCTGTAGGGGAGGGGAAAATATACATATAAATACATTGGAAAGAGAGTTTGTCTGAGTAAATAAGCTCCGTCGAAGGAGAGGGCTAGTGGGCAAGACAAAGTGCAAGTGCAAAGTGATAGAAAAGAAGAAACAGATCGTCACTGAGACTGTGCCGGACATCTTGGAACACTGGACTAGTGGGAAACATATAAACAAAAGAATAATTCCATTTTAGACTTTGAAATTTTAAAGGATAAAAGGAGATAATCTGAGTAAAATCCATCTGGAGAGTGACATCTAAAAACAGCAATTGGACTTAGATTGGAACTATAGGCAATAACGTATTGTTTGGAATATATAAAATACACAAAGATAGTCAATTAAAAGCATAATTGGGACTATAAAAGAGAAATACCTTACAAAGTTATATTTTGACCTCTGATAATTATATAAATTATATATTGTAAAAATCTCATAATCCTATATATAGCCTTAATAGATTGATTGATTGATTGATTGATTGATAAGTTAATTATAGAGGATTAAGATTATTAATCTATACTAATGAAATGATTGATTGATTAGACTGTATTGCTCTCTTGTTCTCCTTCCTTTATTTACTTATTTTTGTTTTTCCAATAATTATTGTTAAGAAAGACTAAGTAATTCTGTTGTAACTGTTAGCATTTTTAGCAATTTTAATAATTTGAAAGCAATTAATTTTTAGCATTATCTAATTAGAGTTATATAGTAATTTTAATAGTTTTGGGGGTTTCTTTGTCTGGAGTAATAACATTCTATTTAGAAGTAACTGATTAGAGTTATGTCACAACCTTATTCTTAATATCTATAATTAATATTTAATATCAATAACTTATATCCAATCCTTATATTGTATTAATATTTTTGTTAGGTACATAGTTTAGAGTTAGTGGATCATAAATCGGTATTAGAGTAGACCCAGATATTTATATATATTAAGAACATAGGATACAGAACATAGTGGATGCGGATCTGGGATAAAATAGATAACATATTAGAGAAACAGCACAAAATTTTGAAAGAGATGACATCAACTATAACAACAACAGGGAAAACCGGAAAGAAAATTGTTTCAATACCAAGTGGAACAACAGCCTCTCCAATAGCACAGAAAACACTAGATACAATGTTTTCAACAGAAAAACAATCCACTACGATGACAATGCAGGCTGTACAGACAACATTAGTATCGATACAGGAAACCATGATAAAAATGCAAGAATGCATGGTAAAGAATTATGAACAGACGAGGAAAGATATGGATGATGTTAAAAATGCAGTTACAGATGATATCCAAAAACTAGATGGAAAGGTAGATCTATTTCAGGAGTTAATTTTAAAAAATGAACAACGGATTACAAAGGTGGAGGGAAAAGCAGAACAGATAGAGGAGAAAATAAAATTAATAGATGGAAAAATGGGTAGACTCAATAAAGAATTGGAGCATATGGTGGCACAACTCGAAATGGAAAAAGCGGACTTGTACTTAAGGTTCCAAAATATTAAGGAAGAGAGGGATGAAGATTTATGTAATGTAATGGCAGAGATATTAGCAAATGTACTACAGTGTGATAAGGAAGAGATAATCAAGGAATTTGAAGAGGTATATCGTGTGCACACCAATTATGCCCGACAACATAAACTCCCCCGGGAGGTTTGCATATAAGTTCTTGCATATAAGATTTGCAAGAAAAAAAGTTAGAGATACAATATATAAAATAACAAAAGATAAATCGGTATACTATGAACAAAAGGAAATAATTACATTGAGACAGATTCCGAGACGGGTGAGAGAATGGAGAAGAGAATACGGATTTCTTACATCGATATTAAATAGGAAGCAAATCTTGTTCAGATGGATTATTCCAGAAGGGATGCTAGTAACGTGGCAAGGGAAGAGGATAAAGGTGGATACAATAGAGAAAGCACAAAACTTGTATGAGCAGATAAGTGAGACAGAAGGATCCAACAGTGGAAGAGAAGAATTAGAAGGGAATGTTAGATCTAAATTAGCCACAGAACAACAGGATAGACCTCACAAGGGGAGGAATAATAGAAAAGAGACACAGGAAGAAAGTGGAAAATCAGAGGATGAAGGAGTAACAACGAGAGCAATGAATGAAGCAAAAAAGAAAGACAAGAGGTAATAGGAAGTATAGTTAAAATAGGTGATGGACTCAAATATAAAAATCATCTCACTAAATGTAAATGGTCTTAATTCGCCAATTAAAAGACACCAGATATTTAAAAAATTAATTAGGAAAAAATTAGACATAATTTGCATACAACAGACACATATAAGAAGGCAAGATGAAAAGTATCTACAATGCCAAAAATTAGGAAAAATTTATACATCTTCGGCTGAAGAAAAAAAGAGAGGGGTAGCGGTGTACGTGAATGAGAGGGTAGAAAGCAAACTGATATATGCGGATCTGGATGGAAGAGTATTGTTAATAGAAATAAATATTAAAAACAGAAAAGTATTGTTGGTAGTATTATATGCGCCAAGTAATGGTCAAAGAGAATTTTTTCAAAAAGTGCATGAGAAAATAATTGAACAAAATATTGATTCAATTTGCTTATTGGGGGACTTGAATGCAATAGTTGACTGGAGAAAAGATTACATAAGTAATCAAAAAAATACAAAGAAGAGGAACTTATTGCCCAAGATATTTTTCAATTTGACAGAAGAGTTGAATTTGATAGATATCTGGAGATTTCAAAACCCAAGGGAGCAGAAATTTACGTATTACTCTAGCCCACACAAATCCTGGTCAAGAACTGACATGATGGATCTCCAAGATCTTAGTTCAGGAAATTGGAGCGGTAGAGATTGGAATAAATGAATGGGCGGACCATAATCCCATATTAATAGAATGGAAAGGGCGGATACCAAAAAAAGGAAGATGGATGATGAATGTAAGAACAATTAAGGAGGAGGAATATATTAAAACGTTAGAAAAAGAACTAACAGGGTTTTTCAAAGATAATACTAAGGAACAAACATCCTTACAGACCCTATGGGATACCACAAAGGCTTATATTAGAGGCATAACTATTGCCTATAATAGTAAAAGGAAGAAAGAAAGGGAAAGGGAGTATAATAAGATACAAGAAGAAATTAGAACCTGGGAAGAAAAATTAGGTAGCCATCCAGGAGATGAAAAGATAAAAATTAATTGGATAACAGCTAAACACAAATTGAACCTGTTAGATCAGGAAAAAACTATCAATTCTTTGAAATATATAAAACAAAAATACTTTGAGCATGCAAACAAACCAGGGAGATGGATGGCTTATAAATTAAGAAAAGAAAAAGAGAAAAGGACTATATATCAATTACAAGATAAACAAGGAATCTTACAGAAAAATATTGAACAGAAAAAGGAGATAGCAATCCAGTATTTTCAGGAACTATACAGTCAAGAGGAGATATCAGATGTGAAAATAAAACAATACTTGGAGGAGGATAAGACCTCAGTAATTACGGAAGAGGATAGAGAGATGCTAAACAGAGAGATAACTAAAGAAGAATTACAGGAAACAATTAAAAGACAGAAAAATAATAAGACACCAGGAACAGACGGGATCCCAGTAGAATTATATAAAAGTGTAGGCGAGATTTTGAATTCAATTCTCCTGGAAGTATATAATGAAGCCCTGAGAAAGGCAAAAATACCAGAGACTTGGAGAGAAGCATATATTTCATTGATCCCCAAGGAAGAGACGGATACTACCCATATAAAAAATTACAGACCTATCTCATTGCTGAATTCGGATTATAAAATTTTTATGAGTCTACTGGCCAACAGGATAAAGATAATATTAAATCAAAAGATACACGTAGACCAGAACGGATTTTTACCAGGTAGGCAAATAAAAGATAACCTGAGGACAGTTATAAATATAATTGAATATTATGATAAACACCCAGAAAAACAGGCAGCCTTAATCTTCCTAGATGCACAGAAGGCATTCGATCGAGTTAACTGGAAATTTATGACCAAACAGATAAAAAATATGAAATTTGGAAAGAACTTTGAAGAATTAATTTCATCAATATATACTAACCAAAAGGCAAGAATATTAATTAATGGAGAAGCAACCAATTTTTTTGGAATAGGTAGAGGAGTAAGGCAAGGATGTCCTCTTTCACCACTATTATTTATTTTAACCCTAGAAAATTTGCTTCAAAGGATAAGAGCTAACGAAAATATTAGGGGGCTTAAAATAAAAGGAGAAGAATACAAGGTCCAAGCCTTTGCAGACGACCTTGTATTCTTTCTGGAAGATCCTTTAGCAACTGAACCCTATTTAATGAAAGAAATTGAAAAATTTGGAAAAGTAGCCGGTTTGAAAATTAATAAGGATAAGACAAAAATAATAACAAAAAACCTAACAATGAAACAGACAGAGGAATTAGAGAAACAATCCGGACTAAAAGTAGTTAAGAAAATAAAATACTTAGGAATAAATTTGACAAATAAAAATATAGATATAAAGAAAAACAATTATGATAAATTGGTTCATCAAATTAAAAATGATCTAGAAAGGTGGGGAGGACTAAATATTTCATTTTTGGGAAGGATAGCTGCACTAAAGATGAACATCCTGCCGAGGCTCCTCTACCTATTCCAAACCATTCCGGTGAAATTAGAAAAAAGTTTTTTTATCAATTTGAATAAAATTACGACAAAATTTGTATGGGAAGGTAAAAAGCCTAGAATAAGCCTGAACACACTACAGGACGATAAATTTAGAGGAGGGTTTGGGTTTCCTGCGTGGGACAAATATTACAAAGCAGCAAGCCTGCTGTGGATAAAGGAGTGGGTTAACCTAGAGAATCAACGTTTACTAAAATTAGAGGGGCATGATCTAATGATGGGGTGGCACGCCTTCCTGTGGACTTCTGGGAACAAAAGTTATCATCATTTTAAGAACCATATAATTAGAGGTGCCTTAATCGATATTTGGCTGGAAATAAAAAAAAAATGTTATAAGAAAGTTCCCGGGTGGTTTTCCACTGTGGAGGCGGTCATGCACCCAAACACCATTTCCTTTCAAAAAATTATACAATACCGAGATATATTAGACTCAGACGGGATATTAAAAACACGCCAGGAACTCAGAGATGGGGGAATAGAATTAGATTGGTGGCCCTACCTTCAAATACAAAATAGACACAGAAAAGATAGGGATGAAGGAGGAGTCGAGTTAAACCCAAATAGATTAGACAAAATTCTGGAAACGAAAGAAGGGAAGAAGATATCTAAAATATATAAATATTTATTAGAACTGGAATTGAGTAAGAATTTGATTAAAGGGCAGATGATTGCCTGGAACAAAAACATAGGCGGAAATATCCAATTAGAAGAGTGGGAAAGAATTTGGGAAAATAATATTAAAATGACAAAGTCGGTAAGTTATAAAGAAAACCAATATAAGATATGGTATAGATGGCACTTACCCCCGTCGAGGCTAGCACAAATGTATCCCAACTTAGACTCAAAATGCTGGAAGTGCAAACAGGCTAGAGGAACGTTTTACCATATGTGGTGGCTATGCCCCAAAACTAAGGCATATTGGGAGAAAATTAGAATGTGGATAATACAAATAGTAGGAGAAGAAATTGAACTAGACCCCAAGATATTTTTATTAGGAATTTACAAACAAAACATTAGAAAAGAAAAGATATACTTAATACACCATATAATTACAGCGGCGAGAATAGCGAATGCACAAGTATGGAAAAAGGAATATTTGCCAAACGATCAGCAAGTAATACAAAAGATATATTTGTGTGCGGAATCGGATCAATTAACGCAGAAATTAAAAAATGAGGAAAGCTCAAAATATTCTAGGGTATGGGATAGATGGTACGATTGGATCAAACAAAGACAAAATGGATAATGATACTTTTAATTGAATATGAAAGTTAATTTGAATGAGCAATATATGTTGTTATACTCTTAGTGAATTGTAAATTAAGAATGAAAATTGGAAAGGTATTTGTATGATAGTCTTATATAATGTACCCATGAGGATTTCACCGACAAAAGGCATGTGGATGAAAGCAATGAATGGGAATGTAAATAATGCAAATAATAATAATGCATTAATGTAAATACCATGAAAGTATACTTGTTTATGTATAATAATATCATGAAACCGGAAATGACAGAAATGTATTATAATTTTTAATCAATAAAGATTTTGAAATTAAAAAAAAAAAAGTGTGCAGCATGAGCCCCTCCAATTAGGGATCCATCAACTTGTTCGAATCGGATTGGGTGGCTGAGCTTTTTTGCTCGGATTCCCAGTTTTAGGACTGTGATCAGGCACCTCATGCAGCCTGAATCTACTAGGGCTTGGAAAACCCCTTGGGTCTCTGTTTTTGGGGCCGTTAGGTGTATGGGGAAGAGAAAAGGGTGGATGGGTCCACTCACCATTGGGTCATCTTCACTGTCATCATCGCTGACATACAAGTAGGGGGATTGAGCTCCATCATTAAGGATTCCCCTTGTTTCGGTCAGGTGGGTGAAAACCTCTGTACCTGGGTGAAGTTTTCATGGCGCGTTGGTGGCGCGCTTGGGCCCTCGTTCCGGTCGTGCCTTGGGCGGTGGGTTTGGCCTCGGCCTTGGGGTTCCACACGCTGCTGCCAGGTGGCCCGTTCCCCCACATCTGTACCACCTCAGCAGGCTCTTCGGGACGACAGGCCTCTGGGTAGGTTGTAGTGCCGTGGTTCCTCATTTGATCTGTGATCTCGGGTCCGGTTGGTATCTCTCCTTGACATCTGGTTGCTTTAGCATGTCATTGGCGTGCAGCCCCCTCTCGATTTGCACTGCTACCCGGAACCATTCGGAGAGTCGGTTCGGGATTTCACAATAAGCGGTCACTTAGGCGATTTGCTTATCTAAGCTTGTTCTGAAGAAATACACCAATAGTCACTCTGGTAAGGGAGGTAGGGTCCCAATGACCCTCCTGAATTCACAGATATGCTCTTTGATGGGTTTCCCTTTCTGCATCAGGTTCCTGAGCTCGTCCTCCACATAGGGGTCCTCCCCTTCCTCCTCAAACTGGGCTTGTAGTAGTTACAAAAACCCATCTGCATCTTGTAGTTGGGGGCCCCTGTTTTTGTAGAAGGCTGCTGACCACCTCCTTGCCTCTCCCTCCAAGCCTTCTGAAATGGCACTGACTAGGGCTCTGGGAAATGGGTAGAGGTGTTTGTAGCATTCGACGTATATCTCAGCTGTGTCGAGGAATTGGGCTACCTGGTCTGGATCCCCATCAAACTTCCCTCTGAACTGGGGTGGCTCCCCCCTCGCAGCCTTCTCCTTCCACTGTGGGGTTCTGTGAGTCTGCCCTCGGCATCTCTGGTTCTCTTCCTCATCTCTCATTCGAGGGCAGGGAGGTGGAGACTGGTCTGGGCTTTTCTGCCTGTTGCGTGGTGGGGGAACCCATGGATGCATCTTTGGGCTTCCTCTCCTCCTTTTGGGGGGAGGGGGGGCTGTGCCTCAGTCTATTTACTTTTAATTCAGCAGGCTCCCCTCTTATCTTTGGCCTGCATGATTGCCCCTCCTCATTAATAATGGCACGGTCAGATTTCCCCTTTAGTTCGTCTGTTGGGCTGCCGAGTGGTTTCTCTGAAGCTTTCTGCAGCCTGGCTTGCTGCCAGTCCCATAGCCATTCTGCCCTCCCCCATTCACTCTGGGGAACTCCCCTCCCTTGAGAGTTGGGGAAAGGAAATTCTGCTTCTGTGGCTTTTGGCAAAGTGCAGCAATACTTATCTTTCTTCTTCTTCCTTTGTGTAACAATCGTCTGATCTCGGCCATCTCACAGATTCACCGGAGGAGGGAGGGATTGAGGCTCTGTGGTGTCCAAGCTGGCTGGGACCCAGGCTGGCTCTCTTCCAGTTGCTGGAATCAGAGCTTCGTGAGGCAGTTGGCTTTCCGCCATAAGGTCAGCCAGTCTAGCTTGGAAGTTTGAGTGATGACTTTCTGTCAGGGTTGCCAGTTTCATTCTCAAAATAAAGTGTATTTCCAGGCATCAAATCTTTTTAGGAAATTTCTCTTTATTGAGCAATGCATCGTTCCCTGGCAAACTCGAAGTTATCACTGAACTTCCACCCCCCAAGACCCTCTTTTTCCTCTTTCCCAATCTCTGCTCCCCATTGGCTGTCTTCCAAATCATTCTTCATTCTTCCGTTACTCTGCCACCTCAGTGTCACAGGAATGTCGCCCCCCCATCCATCTCCCCAGTAACCAACTCTCAGAGAGATTTAACTAGGTGAAATGTCAAGTCTCTCTCTCTCTTCTATGTCAGCCCTGGAATGCTGACAGCTACTATGGAAAACGGGGTGTATCCTCCCTAGTAATCGGGGCAGCTATAGTTGTAAGAACCCATCTGCATCTTGCAGTTGGGGGGCCCTGCTCTTGTAGAGGGCTGCTGACCAGCTCCTTGCCTCTCCCTTTATTCCCTCTGAAATGGCACTGACTAGGGCTCTGGGGAATGGGTAGAGGTGTCTATAGCGTTCGATGTAGATCTCAGCTGTATTGAGGAATTGCGCTAGCTGATCTGGATCGCCATTGAACTTTCCTCTGAACCGGGGTAGGTCCTCCCTAGGCGCCCTCTCCTCCCACTATGGGGCTCTGTGAGTCTGCCCATAGTGCCCCCAGAACTCTTCCTCTTCTACTAAATAGAAATATTAGACAAGATTCGGCAATAAAAGGAATGGAAATAAAAGCAGAATAATATACACTAGAGGCATTTGCAGATGACCTGGTATTTATTTTAGAAGAACCACAAGAATCTGGACCCAAGTTAATAAAAATAATAGTAGAGTATGGCGAAGTTGCAGGACTGAAAATGAATAAAGTGAAAACTAAAATACTAGTTAAAAATGTCACAGAGAAACAAAAAAAATGGTAGAAAAGATAGATATTCAGATAGTTAAGAAAGTCAAATACTTAGAAGTTCAGTTAACAGCAAGATGCACAACTATAAAAGAAGATAATTATATGAAGCTGTTACAACAAATTAAATTACATTTGGAGAAATGAAAAAAAAACCTGTAGCTATCATTGATAGGAAGGGTAGCTACAAGGGTCATTCTATGTCAAGTAGTCTGGGGCTCCCTGCTCGACCATCACGGATTTCAATGAAATTTGGTGTGAACATGCACACACATCCCCAATGAACATTGGTAAAGTGTTACGTGTGCCGATGCAATACTTGCAGAGATATAATCATTTGTGTGACTCCATACCGCAGCCTTCTACAGTGTGACTCTGAGGTTTGAGCAACTTTGAGTCATAATATTT
Organism: Masticophis lateralis; assembly: GCA_030761175.1. Classification (NCBI taxonomy): domain Eukaryota; kingdom Metazoa; phylum Chordata; class Lepidosauria; order Squamata; family Colubridae; genus Masticophis; species Masticophis lateralis. The sequence continues at coordinate 70,578,211 of JAUDYJ010000004.1, read as the reverse complement.
CTGGCAATATTTTGTTGAGAGAAACAAAACTTGGCCATCTTGTACAACTTTTTGTGCTCTATTAAACAAAATACTGAAAATATTCTCATGAGTGACCTCTATCTAGATAATTTGGAGCAAAGTTGGCAGAAAATTACTGCAGCTTCAAAAAAGGGTAAAATTTGGTTTTTTATATCTCAGGAAGGAAAGGTATGAGAATTGTGAAACAGGGAACACCTGAATTTTGATCATGTGACTGCAGGGATGCTCCAATAGTAGTAAGTGTAATGACCCATGATAAGTCATTGCTAATAAGTAATAAGTCATTTTTTTACTGGTTATGCCACTTTGAACAATTATTAAACAAATGTTTGTAAGTTGAGCACAAAAAAAAAGAACTGTGAAACTTTGTGCATAATAACTTAGCAACACAAGGTTTTCGAATATAAAAGTTCATTCTCCTACTGCTTTCCAATAGTTCACAAATTGAGTGTAAAGGTGATGGCACAACAATGGAAAAATGATGAGGTCCTGACAGATGAAAGTATAATAAAAAAAATATTAGGATGCACTGAGATGGATATATTGACACTTAAGATAAAAGAAAAGGAAGAAACAGAGTATTTTTTAACATGGGATATATTTTACCAATGGTTAACTAACAAAAACAGAGGTTAGAATTTAAAAAGAATTCAAGGAGATAATAAAAATTTGTATTGATAATATAGCTAGATGGACAAACTAATTGTTTTATTATTTTATGATTAATATTGATAAGTTTATTAAGATTACTAGTATGATTATGGTTTTTGTACCTTTACTTAAAATTAATTATGTCCAAACAACACTCTGTTCAGATAGGCATGGAATTTTTTATGTTTTTAATGAAAAAATGTACCAATAAAACATATGTTGAAAAAAAAAAAAGACATTGCATTTAGCCAGGAGACAGTTCTGGTGGCCAAAGACAAAAAAAGATGTTGAATTCTATGTAAAATGCTGTGCCACTTGTGTGACAATGAAGACAAGACCTGGAAAGCCTCTAGGACTTCTCCAGCCAGTAGCAGAACCATCCTGACCTTGGGAGGAGATAGGGATGGACTTCATAGTAGAACTTCTACGAGAGTGGTGGGAACATGGTCATTTGGACTGTGGTTGACTATTCTCTAAACAAACCCATTTCATAGCTTGCAATGGTCTCCCCTCAGCGAAGAAATTAGCTAGACTATTTATTAAACATATCTATTGGTTACATGGAGTTCCTCCAGAATCATCAGATAGGTGTGTTCAATTCATGGCTAAATTCTGGCAGGAATTTATAAAAGTGATTGGGTCATCCGAAGGACTAAGTTCTGGGTTCCATCCAAGCATGAATGGTGCAATGGAACGCATGAATGCAATGATTGGGCAATATTTGAGATGTTATGTAAATTACCACCAATCAAATTGGAAAGAGCTATTACCATTTGCTGAAGTAGTTTACAACAATGCAGTGCACAGTAGCACAGGGTTAATTCCGTTTCAAATTAGCATGGGGATGGAATTTGTCCCTATGCTGGAGTTACCTACAGAGCCCCCCTCATCCATGTCAGTAAATGAATGGATGGACTTGTTAAAAGATTCCTGGGAAAACACCAAGCATGCTTTAGTGGAAGATGCAAAGATCAACAAAGTGCAAGCTGACAAACATCACTCCCAGCAACCACAATTTAGAGTGGGGGATAAAGTTTACCTGTCTACTAAATATTTGAAATTGTTGTGCTCTTCTAGGAAGTTAGGACCAAGGTTTTTAAGCCTTTTTGAAATTATTAAGATAATAAACCCGGTCACAGTGAAAGTGCATCCGGTTTTCTATAGCAGCATGTTAAAGCCAGCTGTCAGTTCCTCCCTTAGGCCAGTAGATCGGGCCCCACTGAAACTTTTATTGATTGCTGGTCATAAACATTATGTGGTTCACAAATTTTAGATTCCTGAATCTAGAGGAGTCAATTGCATATTTAATACATTGGTAAGGATATCCTATTTCAGAGGCAACTTGGGTAAAAAGCTGGAAGGTGAATGCTGATAGATTGATTAAAAGTTTCCATGAGAAAAATCCTGATAAACCAAAAGGGGCTCCTGGAGGTGGCAGGGGAGATTAGAGTTTAATTAACCTTTTATGGCTGTGTCTTTGCAGGAAGTTCTTTTCGCTTGAAGGGGGGCAGCCTGTCGACCCTGAAAATGACATATGTGTAGCCATATTTTATGGTAGCCTTTGTATTCTTTTTCTATTAGCTTTTAGGGTTGTGAGTAAATGAATTTAATAATACTTCAGGCCACTTCACCACTTTCTAACTGTGGAAAGGGGGGGGGTTGTAAAGATAAGGGGGGGATGTTGTGTCTAGGTGACATTCCTTTCCCGTGGAAACAGAGAAGATGCCTGCAGCTGGATGAAGATGTAGCTGCAGTCACCGGGCTGTTGGACTGAGATTTGATTGGAGATTGTGACTCAGAAGGAAGTTTCATACCAGTGCTTTTATTGGGTGTAATTCCAGATCCGTGTCAGAGTCAGAATTACACCAAGTCCTTGCCAATTTAATGTGCTCCTAATAAAGAGACCTTAAAAGAAAGATGCATGCCTTGGACATTGTATTTTGGGACATGTTACTTGGAGGCTTGATAGTTTATCTATTGCCCAGGCTTGGAAGTTAAATAGATATAATACTTGGATAAGATTGCTGTGGATTTCTAGGACTGTAGCCTAAATGGGAAAACAAAAACAAGCATCCTGGTAAAAGGCAATGACAAACCATTATGCACTGTTGTTGTATCATGGGAGAGTTTGTTCATTTTGTTTTGCATTTGAATGCAACAAAATAGAGAAGCCAGGAAACATACTGAAAAGAATTTGTAAAAATCACAAGTCTGTTGTTGTTGATGCAGCAGCAAGGATCCAATTCTTAAGCATCCCAATTGCTCACCTATTTATCATTCCAGTCTATAGGTTGGGGAGCACCAAGACTGAAAAGAATTTCAAATTCACAAAAATATTAATTTTATTATATTATAATATGTAATACACAATAATAAATATATTAATGCATGCTCACATTTTTGGTGCTGGGGCGAACCGGTTGTTAAATTATATGAAGCCCACCTCTGGGATTAGCCATGTATTTTTTTAAAAAAAAATCACATGATCACTTGCACTTCTGTCCTTCCCACCAAGTGTGATTTAGACCTAAAACCTATAGTTGGTGTTTAAGAATAATTATGAAGGCCTGCTAAAGACCAAAACAAATACTATAATGCTACAAGCTTAAATGGCTACAGCCATTTTTATTTATGTTCTTGGAAGTGTGTGGCATAATAAATTGTTAGTATGTGAGAAATCATAATCTTATTTCTTGTTAGTGGAAACAGATTAACTGATCTATCTTTTTAGAACTGTTATCCCAAGGTAGGGCATAAACTGAATTTTAACTCCCAGCTGTCCCTGCCACCATCACCATGGACAAGTTGTTGTTAATTATAGTTCAACAGTATACATGACTCCCTGTGCTTATTTGTATACATTCCGTTCAGGAATTGTAAAAGAAGATAGAGATCTCCGGGGTATAGCAGATTGTGGGATCAGCTTGCAGTGTTTGAACCATGTGTGCAGAAAATTTTTAGTTAATGGTAGTGGAAGTAATCCTTTATTTTCTAGGGTTTTGTACAGTGGAAGAATTAATACAGTTTAATAGTACTATTGCCTGATATACAAGACATTTGGTTTGAAATGTGTTGCCTTTCTTCATTGAAAACAAGAAATGTAATAAAAGTGTCAAGGGAAATAAATGGCATAGTTTGTGAATATTTGAGAAAACTAAGATTAAAAGGAATGGAAAAAATTCTGGAACAGAAATATTGTTAACATAACAGAAAAACAATGGTCTCTTGAAATGCAGAAATATTTATGAATGTTACTTGTAACATTTAATATGAAAAATAAGAAAACTTCATAGATTTAAAAGCAAATATGAAAGAAATTGAATTTTAAAATATAATTGTTATGAATGGAAAAAGGATCATATAAACTCCTGATTCACAGCCACTTAATAATAGATATTGATCTTTTTCCACATCTCGTGTTTTTCAGCTGCTAAACAATAAATGTGCATGCACTCACACACACATGGGGGGTGGGGTGGGAAGAGAGAGAGTGAGAGAGATCATCTGCACAGGAGAAGTTTTGCAAATATCTATGATTGCAGGTAATTCTTGATTTATTGCCATAACAGAGCCTAAAATTAATCATAAGTTATTGTGATCTTAATTTGAGGTATCACATGATCTTTCCAGAATTTTTTTTTGGAGGGGGGGGGGATAATGGTGGTTCTTAAGCAAATGCCATTCATTAAGCAAATACATTTTCCCCCAATGGATGTTTTTTTGCCAGAAACCAGAAGTAAACATCAAAAATGCCAAAAACCATTGCAAATCATGATGACATGATTGTGGGACACCGCAAATGACCATAAAGGTGAACTAGCATAACTTCAAAAATGGATTGCAGGAAAGAAATGCGAAGAAAAGTCGGACTTTTAAAATATTAACTGATGAATATAAGAGATTTGAAAAGGAACTCCAGAAAGATCCATGCAAGAAAGACATAAAAATGAAAATGGATATAATAAAGCACAAAATGGACTTAATGGAGAAGGAAGAATTAGCCCTAAAATAAGAAGTGCTAAACAGAATTATTTTGAAAATGTGAACAAACCAGGGAGATGGCTAGCATATAAATTGAAAAAAGAAAGAGAATCAAGAAAAATAACACAATTAATTGATGATCAAGGGCAAAGTAAATTTGGAAATAAAGAGATGGGGAAAATAATACAAGAATATTATAGACAATCATATAAGAGAGATATGATAGAGAGGAAAAAGTGGCAAGGTACTTAGAAGATACAAAATTACCTCGGATTCCCAAAAATATTGAAGAGATGCTGCAAGGGAGTATAACGATGGAACTAACAGAAGCAATCAAGAAGCAAAAGAATGGAAAGGCACCAGGGCCAGATGGTTTATCTGTTGAATACTATAGAACTCTACAAGAATCTTGAAGTCTCCATTTGTTGGATGTTATGAATGAAGTGATGACAAAGAAGAAAGTACTCAAATCATGGACTGAGGCATATATCACATTGATCAATAAGGAAGATACAAGACCAACAACAAATCAAAAACTATAGGCCTTAGGCTTCCGGTTGGCGTCTCCGTCATTGCCGGACGGTCTTTTTATGACCGCCGGCTTCGCTGCGCTTTGGAGCCGCCTCACAGCTGTCAGGCAGCTCGGAAAACCCGCTCTTTAGGATTAAAGAGTGGGTAGAGCCGGTGGGACTGGGTAGAGCCCCTTGAATTGCCCCCAGGATTCCTTTCTTGTCCTGGGGAGGGCTCAGGGTGAAGGCTCCCCTTCCAGCTCACCGAAGCTCTGTGCAGCGAGGGACCTCTGTTTGAAGCAGCAGAGCCAGACGATGAGAGCAACGCCACTAAAATATCAGAAATCTACAGCAAGCAAAAATTTGGTGAAATCTGGACTCTCTAAAAGGAAAAAAAGCAAGTATTTGTCTTTTTAATAACTTTCATAAAAGAGACTTAACGGGAGAAAGTGCTTGAGAAAATGGCGACTGGCTTAAACGGAAGAAGGCAAAGTGAAAAGTGAAAGTAAGAGTTAAGCCTGCCCCGAAGCACCTAAAAGAAACATTTTAACAGGATTTTAAAAAGATACAAAAATTGACTTAACTCCTTTCCTTGTAAAACTGGGGAGAAAAGGTGGAATAAGTGGAAAAGGAGGCAGATTTTCTTTTTTCCAGAGGCTAAGATTGTGTAGAGGTATGGCCTCAAAACAGACTAAGTCAAGGGGGGGATTCCCCCACTCATCAGACAAAGGAAAAGCCAGCTAAGCCACAAATGCAGACTCAGAGTCGAGTTCAAGAAACTGGAAATGAGGATTTGAAAGCTTTTATAGCTAAGACATTAGGAAGTGTTGTTGAAACAATGGAAAAATATCAAACTGAAATGAAGGAGCTGGTACAAGAAAAATATGACAAGCTGAATCAAAATTTAACTAAAGTAGTTGCTGGTCTCTCAGATGCAGTGGTGGAGGTGGAGAGAAAAGTGGATGAATTAAACATAGAAGTTGAATCTAACAAGAGAGTAACAGAAGAGAAATTTTTTAAAGCTGATGTCAGAACCCAAAGAATTGAAAATGAAGTTACAATGATCCAATTTCGGGCTATGGAGTTTGCTATAAGATTGAGGGGAATAAGGGAAAATAACAGAGAAGATTTAAGAGCAGTTTGTGTAGAGGCATTAGCTGGGTTGTTAAAGATTGATCCTGAGCAAATTTTTAGTAGGATTGATAAGATCTACAGGGTGAATTCTCGTGTGGCAAGACAAAGGAATTTGCCTAGAGATATTGTGGTTTACTTTACTGATAGAAGATTGAGGAATGATATTCTGCAGAAATCTTTTCTTGCCAATATCCAAGTTGAAGGAAATCAGATTAGTGTTTATAAAGAGTTACCATCCAAGATGTTGAAAGACAGAAAGGATTTTGGTTTTTTGGTGAATGAGTTGAAAAGAAATCAGATTCCATTCAGATGGGATGCCCCAGCTGGCATAATTTTGAGATATGAAGATGTAAGATACCATTTAAATACAGTTGAAAAAGCAGACTACAACATTCTACATTCAACATTACTACAACATTCTTAAAAGGGCTGCCACATCTCCACGTTCATCCACGTTGTTAACTATAGAAGAAGCTGTTAAAGATAAAGACCTTGAAAGAGGGACTGAGGAATTGTCCAGGCAAGTGGAACTAGAGGCAATACAAACTGAAAGAGCAATAGAAGAATCTCAAGGAGCAGTAGGTGGTTTCTTAGATGATTTTTTTATGGATTTCCCAGAACCTAAAATAAAGCACCCCAGAAGTACAAGAGAGGTGAAACTGGACCTTGAACTATTGGCGCAGGAACCAAAAGATCAACGTATAACTCGTGCAGCAGAGAAGCAAAGATTAGAGAAGCAAAAACAGCAGAGGTCCACTGTACCACAAGAAGAGAAGGGGGCTAATGGGAAATCACAGAAATCAGAAGCTGTGGGAGGAGCTAGACCGAAGACTACTGCTCTGCAACAGAATCTTTGGCAATTGCTCGATTTGCTTCGCGAGACTTCAAATGGTAGTTAAGTTTTTATCTTGGAATGTTAATGGTTTGAACTCTCCACAGAAAAGAAGGAAAGTATTTCATTATTTGAGACAATTTCACAATGATGTTGTTTGTTTGCAAGAAACTCATATTAGAACTCAGGATCAAAAATATTTGATAAATTCTAAATTAGGATCACATTTTATATCTTCCAGTTCCGGGAAAAAGAATGGACTAGTGTTGTATATTTCTAAAAGATTACCAGTTAAAGTCATAGAATCAGATGATGATGGAAGATATATTGCAATTGAGATAAACATACAGAATGACTCATTGCTTTTGATTGGAATTTACGCCCCAAATCAACAGCAGGAAAGTTTTTATAAATTATTATATGCTAAAATATTGCAATGGAATTATAAATCAATTTTGATTATGGGAGATTGGAATGGCATGACTGACACAACTATGGACAAAAAGACATTGGCCAAAACAGGGATCAAATTGCCACAGACCTTCTTCGCGATGAAAGAGGATTTAGAATTGAAAGATGTTTGGAGAGTTCAACATCCGAAGGAATTGGACTTTACATTTTTCTCAGATCGACATAAATCTTTTTCTAGGATTGATTTTATGTTGGTCACACCTGACTTACTTACTAAAACGACAAAGACTAAGATATTTCCCAGGACTTTAACCGATCATAGCCCGATATGGATGGAAATTGAATTTGGGAAGAAGGAGAGAAGGTCTTGGAGACTGAATGAGAATTTGTTTAGATATGAAAAGAATATATGTGAACTTAAAAAACATGTGAAGGATTATTTCAAATGAATTTGAATAAGGGTACACCTATTGAAATTGTTTGGGATGCAAGTAAGGCATACATGAGAGGTGTACTGATTTATATGAATTCTAAACATAAGTCAATTCAACAAAAGAAAAGAATAGAACTGGAATCAGAAATAAAGAAAAAGGAACAATTACACATTAAGAACCCGACTGATAATAAATTACAGGAAACTATAAAACTCTTGAAAGATCAATTTTATATGCTTATGGCTGAACAAACGGCAATTAATTTACAATTTGCAAAACATAATACCTTTTGTAACGCTAATAAACCGGGCAGATGGTTGGCTTATACTTTGAGAAAACAGCGATGTTCTCGTATAATCGATACCATTGAGTATAGAGGCAAAGAAGTTTTTCAACAAAACTTAATAAAACAAGCTTTTCTAGATTACTATTCCAAATTATATCATAAAGACAATATAAAGAATGAGCTTATAGATGAATATCTCGAGGGGAGGAGAGTTACAAAAATCTCTAGGGAACAAAAGGAGAGAATGAATTATGCAATAACATCTGAAGAGATTTTATTTGCAATAAAACAATTGAAAACAGCAAAAGCTCCAGGGACGGATGGTTTGACAGCGGCGTTCTATAAAACTTTACAAACAGAAATGATTGAACACCTTAAAGACTTATTTTGTAGTATTCAACAAGAGGGAAATATACCCCCTTCATGGAAGGCGGCCTTTATTTCACTGATACCAAAAGAGGAAGGTTCTACAAAGCCAGAAAATTTTAGACCAATATCTCTCTTGAATACAGATTACAAAATTTTTGTGAAAGTATTAGCCAACAGATTGATGCCAGTTATCCAAGAGGTGATTCATCATGACCAAGCGGGATTTATAGAGGGCAGATACATGAAAGATAATGTAAGGCAACTCATAGACCTATTGGAATAGCTTGAGAAAAGTAAACAGATCCCTGCAGTGCTGGTGTTTTTGGATGCGGAAAAGGCCTTTGATCGGGTCAATTGGAATTTTCTATTAAAGATTTTGTCTAAAATGAACTTTGGGGACCAGTTTGTCCAGAAGATATCAGCAATTTATCAAGAGCAAACAGCACAAATTATTATCAATGGGAGTTTAGCAACAAATTTTAATATACAAAAGGGAACAAGACAAGGATGTCCGTTATCCTCATTGTTGTTTATTTTAACTTTAGAAGTCTTGTTGAATTCAATATGGGATTCAAACATGCTGAATGGAATAGTTATAAGGCAAAAGGATTATAGAACAAGGGCATTTGCAGATGATCTGGTGGTTACCCTAACACGACCTTTGGAATCAATCATCCAGATGAAGCATATTATAGAAGAATATGGTTTAGTCTCAGGATTTAGACTGAAAAAAACCAAGATGATAGTTAAAAATATGTCAGAAGCTCAAAAGAAGGAACTCGAAAGGTTGGCAGGCTTTGAAATAGTCTCAAAGGTGAAATATCTAGGAGTGCAGGTTGCAGCTTCCAATATAAAACTTTTTCAAAACAATTATGAAGTTTTGTGGCGAAAGGTTCAAAAAGACCTGGAAATTTGGAAAAAACTGCAACTATCCTTACTTGGCAGAATAGCAGCAGTTAAGATGAACGTTCTACCTAGATTTCTGTTTTTGTTTCAAATGATCCCAGTGCTTAAAAGTGGTAAAAACTTGACTGACTGGCAATCAGGGTTGAACAAATTTATCTGGAATGAGAAAAAGCCAAGAGTTAAACTGAAAATAATGCAAGATGTTCGTGAAAGAGGTGGCCTTAAAGTTCCAAACCTATGTCTATATTATGAAGCAGCAGCGTTGACACAAGCGAGTGATTGGTTTGGAACGACAAGGACTGAAATTTTGAATATAGAAGGCCATGATTTGAACTTTGGTTGGCATGCATACTTATTTTATGAAAATAAATTGGACAACGTATTCAGAAGTCATATACTGAGAAATGCTTTGATGAGAGTTTGGAAGAAGCACCAGTTTAAATTGGATTACAAAATACCTTTGTGGTTGGATCTTGGGCATATTATACGGAATATAAAGTCACTTGGGGGGATTTTATATAAAGAGATGCTTTTCAATGATGGGGGCAGCTGGAGTTTGAAATCTTTAAAAACTCTGTTGGAAGACAGGATTAATTTAACTTGGCTACAGTATACTCAACTTCAATCAAGATGGAGAGAAGATCAAAAAATTGGTTTAATGTCGCATGAAGAAGATTTGGTGATACCGATAAAACAGAAAGGGCCGATGCATATTGAAAGGGTTTATAATCTATTGTTAGAAAGAGACTCAGAAAGCGAATTGGTTAAAATTGTATGATAAAGTGGGCACAAAATTTTACAGAACCAGTTATGTTGGAAACATGGGAAAAGATTTGGGTCCAGAATGTTAAATTTACTCAGGCACAGAATTTGCGGGAAAATTTTTATAAAATGTTTTATAGATGGCACTTAGATCCCAAGAAGCTGTCACGTATGTATCCAAATGTTCAACCTAAATGTTGGAGGTGTGATTGTTTGGATGCTACATACTTTCATATTTGGTGGACTTGCAGAAAAGTGAAAGCTTTTTGGATTAAACTCTGGTGGGTTATGCAGAATGTTTTGAAAAAGAAGCTTCAATTTTCTCCGCAATTGTTTTTGTTGGGTATAGTTAAGGATTGCTCACCGAGTGAAACAAGATTGATTTTATATATGATTACTGCAGCTAGGTTACTGATTGGACAATATTGGAAAAAAGATAGTGTACCTACTATAGAAGAATGGACTTTGAAGATGGCTAATTTTGCGGAAATGGCAAAGATTTCTGCATATTTAAAAGATAGGACCCATGAAGTTTTTGTTCTGGAATGGAAGAAATGGGTGGATTATGTGCAGAATAAATATCAAACTAAGAAGTATCAGTTAGTATTTGATTGAAAATATAGAGATTAGTTAATGTTTGGGGAAAGGTAATTGGGGGAAAATAAGGGTTGTTTTTTTTATATGTATTAAGGGGGATTAATTAATATAGATAATTAGCTTTACTATACTTACTATATGGATATGTGGGGAAATTTTAATGTTAAAAATATTTGATATGTTTATATACATATTTGATTGACAGCATATATTTGATAGAATAATCTTATTTCATATACACGACAGAATTGTTAAATTATTAATACAGTATGTTATATAGGGATTAGTTAATGTTTAGGGATAAGTAATTGGGGAAAATTAGGTTTGTTCATTAATTTTTTGGATTTTATTATGTAATAAGGGGGATTAATTAACATTTAATGTTAAAAATATTTGATATGTTATTTGGATTTCACCTATATTTTTTTGTTTAATGTTGATAGACATATAAGAACAATATTTTTTGTAAGGGAAGCCAAGGGGGGGAAGGGAGGGGGGGAGGGGGGAAAATATGGGGAGAAATGATAAAATTTGTATTGTAAAACTTTTTCAATAAAAAAAAACCTAAAGGCCTATATCCCTGCTAAATTCAGGCTATAAAATTTTTGCTTCAATATTGGCAGAAAGGCTTAAGAGATATTTGAATAATTTTATACATTCAGATCAAAATGGATTTCTCCCAAAAAGACAAAATTAGAGACAATATAAGAATAATTCCGGATACTTTAGAATATTATGAAGCACATCCTGAAAAGCAGATGACCTTGGTATTTTTAGACACACAAAAAGCCTTTGACAATGTAAATTGGTGGTTCATGATGCTCCAAATGGAAGAGATGGGATTTGGCAGGAAATTTATCCAGCAATTGAAGCTATATACTTTAAGCACATGGCAAAAGTAATGATAAATGTAGAATTGACTGATTCTATCAAGATAGAAAAAGGTACCAGACAAGGATGCCCGTGGTCTCCACTGCTGTTTATATTGACTTTAGAAGTTTGAAATAGAAATATTAGAGAAGAAAAAGAGATAAAAGGGATGAAAATTCAAAAAGAAGAATATAAATTGCAAGCTTTTGCAGATGACTTGGTCTTTATTATTGAAGAACCATTAAAAACAAACAAATTGATAGAAAACATTGGAGAGTTTGGGGAAGTAGCTGGTTTGAAAATTAATAAAAATAAAATGAAGATAAGGATTAAAAATATGTTGAAAAAGCAAAAAGAGGAACTGATTTCAAAGATGCAGGTCACAAATAAGGTAAAATATTTGGGGATACATTTGACCACAAGATGTAGCGCACTTTAAGAAAATAATGCTCAAGCAACAGATAGGGCAAGATTTGATGAAATGGAGAAACTTGCAGCTATCTTTGATTGGTAGGATCTCAACTATTAAGATGAATATTTTGCCTAGAATTTTATACTTATTCCAGACAATTCCAATTAAGTTGCATAAGGAATTCTTTGTTGATTTGAATAAAATGATGTTGAAATATATTTGGCAGGGAAAGAAGGTGAGGATAAAATTAAAGTTATTACAAGATGCTAAAATGAGGTGGCTTTGGCTTGCCTAATTTTGAACTTTATTACCAAGCAGCAAGTTTAATGTGGATTAAAGAATGGATAATTTTGAGAAACACCAGATTATTGAATTTAGAGGGACATGATTTGTTGATGGGATGGCATGCTTATTTATGGTATAAAGGAACAAAAATACAGGGATACTTTAGAAGGCACCAGATATGAGAACCTTTGTTGTTGAATTGGGAGAAGATTAAAAAATATAATTATTTGAAGATTCCAGTCTGGGTATCTACAATTGAAGCTTTTTCATATTCAGTAATTTTTAAAAGGGAACAAATTATTAGATATAGTGAATTATTGGATGAAAAGGATGAACTTAAATTAAAGCAAGATTTAGAAGACCAGGGATGTGAGATGGATTGGTTTTCATATGTGCAAATACGTTCTAGATATGAAGAAGATCTCAAACAAGAAGGTTTTTATAATGTTTTGACTAATTTAGATAAGATTTTAATTGGCTCTGATGATCATGTAATTAAAAAGCTATATGGATATTTGTTAGAAATAAAATTAGAAGAAGAACAAGTTAAAGAATCAATGACAGCATGGGGAGGAAATTTTGGACATGGTATTGATTTAGAGAAATGGCAAAAATTGTGGTCGCATAATTATAAAATGACAGTATCTACAGCATATAAGGAAAATTTGTATAAGATGTTTTACAGGTGGCATTTACCCCCAGAGGATAGCCAGAATGTTCAAGAATAAATCGGAGAAATGTTGGAAGTGGAAATGTAAGTGGAAGTGGAAATGTAAATCACATGGCCATGGGGATGCTGCAACAGTCATAAGCGTGAAAAATAATTGTAAGTTACTTTTTTAAGTGCCATTGTAATTTCAAATGGTCACTAAATGAACTGTTGTAAGTCAAGCATTACCTGTTTTGGCTGAGACAGAGTATGACTTGTTTTTCATTTCTCAAGTCATAGTGCTGTAGTGGCCAGGTCCAGTTGTTTCATCCTCTGAGTTAGGAAAAAAAAACTTTATACATTTTCTTGTTCTTTACATTAAAATATCAGAACTATCACTTACAATATTATATTAAACCCTTCTGGGTTCAATATCCTTCTGGGTTCAGTTCCAAATGAGGAAAAAGACATTGGAAACATGGAGACTGTTTGGAAAGATGGTTTAATAATGGACAGGATCACATGGCTTGAGTTCCTGAGCAGAAAAGGGCAGAGATGCTGAGAAGAGTGCCTTAGTTTTATGCCCTCTCTGGGCCCCACCCTAGAGTTTCCTGTTCTTGTGTAAGGAATGCACTCTGATTGGTGGTCAGACTCCCAGGGGGCGGGGGTTTTAGCTAACTTTGTAGGCTGTCTGTCTCCCAGGCTTGGTTGAGCCTTGCTGGGGGCTGATGTAATCTCTCCAGAACTCAATGTGGTGAGTTCTGTTGCTAGATGTGTAGAAGGCTAATCCTATCTTTGTTATGTAGAATAGACTGGCTCAAGCCTTAATGGCCCATTAACAAAGATGGGGGGTGGGGGTGGGGGCTGAGTTTCTGCCTCTCTTTTTGGGGAAATATTCTGCCCTTTTAACATTTTTTTAAAAATTTGATTTATATGCTGCCCTTCTCCGGAGACTCAGGGCGGCTTACAATGCATTAAGCAATAGCCTTCATATTTATACAAAGTCAGCTTATTGCCTCCATAAACTGGGTCCTCATTTTACCTACCTTAGAAAGGATGGAAGGCTGAGTCAACCTTGAGCCTGGTGAGATTCGAACACAGTAATTGCAGACAGCTAATGCTAATCACAATGCTTTAGTCTGCTGAGCTACCAGGCCAAAATATTTCCCAAAATATCTCTCATTTTCTTAGAAGGGTGGGTGCTAACTTCCTACAATGGAAAGGAGCTACATTGTCTACAGCTAAAGACTTCAAAGCTTGCAATTCATGACAAATTGGTCAACATGCCTGAACCTGTATTTTTTTTAAAATTATATATTGATATGTACAATCTTTCATTTTACTTTTTGTCCCATATCAAAATGAGAATTGTTTGTATTACTGGTAATCTCTTATTTTGCCCAAAGCTATGGTTATAATAATTTTATTTAGTGTTCTTTATTTAACAGTCATTGCAAGAAAAAAATAGGCTATTGACATTTAAAGTATGATCTGAAGATGTAGATGATTGAATTTCTTTTGATTTTTAATCTGCTTTATGTGAGAGGTCTTATTATACAATGGCTTGCCAATCTGTGCTGCGCAAGCATGACAAGTTTACAAGACAACCTTCAATCTAGTAGACAGAAAAGGCCTTCATCTTGCTGTGGAATGATTGATCACCATTATTCTGTCATCATATTCATTGCAAGGACTTTAGTAACTCAACAGAGAATTGTACTTGATTATTTAAAGGTCAACTGCTCAATGTTTCAGCTTGACCCTCTTTCAAACTTGTTGACCTGGATCGGTCATGTAGTAGATAAGTAAACAGAGATAGAAACAAAATCAGACTAAAAAATTACTTATCAAATTAAAAAATGTTGAAAAGTGAACTGCAATTTTACTTTATTATAAATTTAAGTCTTACCATGAACAACAAAAATATTCTGAAATGTTTTGCCTTGGCTCAAAGCAGTGCCCCAATTCCCATGTGGATCTTTCCTGGTACAGTGCTTTTTCATCTGGCATGTGGTCTAGGAAGATGCTAATCAGTGGCCCTCAGAGGTCAGGAATAAACATAAAATAAAATTGTGTCTCTAAAAGGAAAAAAAACTGTACAGCTTGGCTTATAGTTTAGCTTCAACTCATTCTCTCAGGGAACCAATTTCCTATGTCCCATTAAACAACATTTAAATTACAGTTCACTTGCTTCAAAGACTTAAAAGTTTGTTTGCACTGTATTTTATGACAGTAGCTGCAGACTCCACATTACCAAAGAAAAATGTTGAGCCTTGGGATAAGGAAACAGGAAAACAATTGCTCCAAGAGTACCCTTGAGCCATTTTTAAGCATTTACACTAAACTCTTTCAAAGGGTTATAACTTTTGCACGTATTCAAGTTGAACACTCACTAAAACATAACTTTATAAGCATGAGCTGCTCAATACTCATGCATCCATAGTTCATATGTAAATAACCAAGGACATAATAGGTTGTTCCAAGAGTTTCTAATGTTTTATCTGTCATATAATTAGATGTTATTGCCTAATTGTATCCTGTGCAAATTATATGTTGCTCCTTGAAGCCATGAAGCAGCTGAGTCACTTAAAGACTACATTTTATTTATTTATTTTTTTATTGAAAAAGTTTTACATTGCATTTATAAAACCCCCCCTCCCTCTCCCAACCCCCTACATAACCCACCCTAACCCCCCTATCCCTCCCTCCCCCCCTTGACTTCCGCTGTTTAACAAACATCAACCTTAACATATTTAACAATCTTTAAAAGTGAGATCCCTTTACATAAAACACTTAGCACTTTACTCTAAGCATAATAAACATATTTACAAAATCTAGTAGAATATTTTAAACATCGTCATCATATACTAATATTTTTAACATAAAAAAATCTATTAACCTCCTTTATATCATTTTTATCATTTTATACATTTCTCTTTTCTCTTTAACATTTAATCTAAACATGCATCTTATAAATTCAATTACATAAAATATATTTCATATTCAATTCTCTAAACATATTTAAAAAATCTAGAAAAATATTTTAAACATCATCATCTCATGCTAACAATATATAACCTTTACTATAATTCCAAACATTAATACGTTAAACTTATTCCATTCTTCATTCATATCATTTTATACATTTCTCTTTGACAATTAATAATACTTTTATTTAATACTCTTATTGGTAATAATAAACCAGATATTTCATATTCAATACCTTACATTTAAACTACTTAAATAACTAAAATTCTAATTCAACTGAGCACTAATTGAAACTTCTTACTTTGGTATTTATTCTTCATATACTCTACCCATTTCCTCCACTCCTTAACAAAAGCTTCATGGGTCCTTTCCTTTAGGTATGCAGAAATTTTTGCCATCTCTACCAAATTAGACATCTTCAATATCCATTCCTCTATAGTAGGCACCTTATCTTTCTTCCAATATTGACCTATCAATAATCTGGCTGCCGTAATCATATGCAATATTAATCTAGTATCGATTACTGAACAGCCCTTAATTATTCCCAACAAAAAAAACTGAGGAGAAAACTCCAACTTCTTCTTCAAAATATTCTGCATTACCCACCAAAGTTTAATCCAAAATGGTTTCAATTTTCTACATGTCCACCAAATATGAAAATATGTTGCATCCAAACAATCGCACCTCCAACATTTAGGTTGAACATTTGGATACATACATGATAACTTTTTTGGGTCTAAATGCTATCTATAAAACATCTTATAAAAATTTTCCCTCAAGTTCTGTGCTTGTGTGAATTTAACATTCTGGACCCAAATCTTTTCCCATATTTCCAACATTACTGGTTCTGCAAAGTTCTGTGCCCATTTTATCATACAGTCTTTAACCAATTCACTCTCTGAGTCTCTTTCTAACAATAAATTGTACACTCGTTTAATATGCATCGGCCCTTTACGTTTCATCTGAGTCACCAAATCTTCTTCATGTAACATTAGTCCAATTTTCTGATCTTCCCTCCATCTTGCTTGAAGTTGAAAATACTGCAACCAAGTTAGATTCACTCCATCTTCCAACAGGGTATTCAAGGATTTCAAACACCAACTGCCCCCATCATTAAAGAGTATCTCTTTGTACAACAACCCCCCGAGTGACTTTATTTTTGGCATAATATGCCCAAGATCCAACCACAAAGGTATTTTATAATCCATTTGAAGCTGGTGCTTCTTCCAAACTCTCAGCAAAGCGTGTCTTAAAATATGCCTGTTGAATACACTATCTCTCTTATCTTCATAGAGTAAATATGCATGCCATCCAAATTGCAAATCATGGCCTTCTATATTCAGAATTTCTCTTTTAGTTGTTCCGATCCAA
Organism: Masticophis lateralis; assembly: GCA_030761175.1. Taxonomy (NCBI): domain Eukaryota; kingdom Metazoa; phylum Chordata; class Lepidosauria; order Squamata; family Colubridae; genus Masticophis; species Masticophis lateralis. The sequence goes on along the minus strand of JAUDYJ010000004.1, from coordinate 70,560,743 downwards.
TCTCCAACTTGTGTCAATACTGCAGCTTCATAATATAAACGTAGATTTGGAACTTTAAGGCCACCCCTTTCACGAGCATCTTGCATAATCTTAAGTTTAACTCTTGGTTTTTTCCCATTCCAAATAAATTTATTTAAACCTGCTTGCCATTCCATCAAGAATTTATCATTTTTGAGCACCGGAATCATTTGAAACAAGAACAAGAATCTAGGTAGAACGTTCATCTTAACTGCTGCTGTTCTACCAAGCAAAGAGAGTTGCAGCTTCTTCCATATATCAAGATCTTTTTGAATCTTATGCCAAAGTTCTTCATAGTTATTTTGAAAGAGTTTTCTATTAGTTGCTGCAACTTGAACCCCTAGATATTTCACCTTTGAAGCTATTTCAAAGCCTGCCACCCTTTCAAGCTCTTTCCTTTGTGGTTCCAACATATTTTTGACTATCATCTTAGTCTTTTTCTGGTTCAGGCTAAAACCTGAAACCAGACCGTATTCCTCTATAATGTTTTTCATCTGTATAATTGATTCCAAAGGTCGTGTTAGGGTAACAATCAGATCATCTGCGAATGCCTTTGTTCTATAATCTCTTTGCCTTACAACAATTCCCTTCAGTTTGTCCGAGTCCCGTAGAGCATTCAACAGCACTTCTAAAGTCAAAATAAAAAGTAATGGAGATAATGGACAACCTTGTCTTGTCCCTTTCTGTATATTAAAGTTGGTAGTCAAGCTGCCATTAATAATAATCTGTGCTGTCTGTTCTTGATAAATTGCAGAAATCGCTTGTATAAACTTTACCCCGAAGTCCATTTTATGCAAAATCTTTTTTAGAAAATCCCAGTTGACTCGATCAAAGGCTTTCTCCGCATCCAAAAACACCAGCACCGCAGGGATCTGTTTCTTTTCCTCAAGATATTCCAACAAATCTATGAGCTGCCTGACATTATCCTTCATGTATCTTCCTTCTATAAAACCTGCTTGGTCTTCGTGAATCACATCTTGAATAACTGGCATCAGTCTGTTGGCTAATACTTTAGCATAAATTTTATAATCCGTATTCAGGAGAGATATTGGTCTAAAATTTTCAGGTTTAAGAGATTCTTCTTCTTTAGGTATCAGTGATATAAAGGCCGTCTTCCATGAGGGGGGTATTTTACCCCCCTGCTGAATATGACAAAACAAGTCCTTAAGATGCTCAACCAATTCCTCTTGCAGAGTCTTATAATATACTGCCGTCAAACCATCTGTCCCAGGAGCTTTAGATAATTTCAATTGTTTTATTGCATATAAAATCTCTTCCGATGTTATAGGTCGGTCCAGTCTATCACTTTGTATGCTAGAAATTTTTGTAACTCTCTTCATCTGCAGATATTTATCGATGAGATCTTCTTTAACTTTGTCAGCTTGATACAATTTAGAATAATAAGTTAAAAAAGCTTGATGTATTAAATTTTGCTGATGCACTCGTTTCCCTTTATACTCGATAGTATTTATCGTGCGAGAATTTTGTTTTTTCCTCAAAGTATAAGCCAACCATCTGCCAGGTTTATTAGCATTACAAAAAGTATTATGTTTAGCAAATTGCAGATTAGTTGCTGTTTGATCAGCCATCAACACTTGGAATTGATCTTTCAAAAGTTTTATCGTTAATAGTAGCCTTTCATCAGTCGGATTCTTAATAAGCAGTTGCTCTTTTTCCTTTATCTCTATCTCCAGATCTATTCTTGACTTTTGACGTATTGATCTATATCTAGAATTCATGTGTATCAGTACTCCCCTCATATAAGCCTTGCATGCGTCCCATACTATCTCAATAGGGGTACCTTTATTCAAATTAATATCAAAAAATTCTTTAGCTTGTTTTTTAAGGTCCGTAATATACTTTTCATGTCTAAATATATTTTCATTCATACGCCAAGATCTCCTTTCTCTCTTGCCCAAATTTATCTCCATCCATACTGGACTATGATCTGTTAAAGTTCTAGGAAATATTTTTGTCTTAGTCACCATAGTAAGTAAGTCCGTAGTAACCAACATAAAATCAATTCTCGAAAAAGATTTGTGTCTATCTGAAAAGAAAGTAAAATCCAATTCTTTGGGATGATGAATTCTCCAAACATCCTTCAACTCTAATTCTTCTTTCAATGAAAAAAAAGTCTGTGGTAACTTATTTCCTTTTTTAGCAAATGTCTTTTTATCCAACGTTGCATCAATCACCCCGTTCCAGTCACCCATAATCAAAAAGGATTTATAATTCCACTGCAATATTTTATCATTCAACATTTTGTAAAAACTTTCCTGCTGCTGGTTCGGGGCGTAGATACCAATTAAAAGCATCGTACAATTCTGTACAGTTATTGCAACTGCAATATATCTCCCCTCATCATCCGCTTCTATAAGTTTAGCTGATATTCTTTTAGAAATATAAAAAACAAGTCCATTCCTTTTAGCAACACTGGAAGATATAAAATGTGATCCAAGTTTGGAAATTAGAAATTTCTGATCCTGGGTTCTAATATGAGTTTCCTGCAAGCATACAACATCGTTATTGTATTGTTTCAGGTAGTGGAATATTTTTCTTCTTTTCTGCGGTGAGTTCAAACCATTCACATTCCATGATAGAATTCTAAGCATCATTCTGAAAGTGGTCGAAGCCCTTTAAGCATTTCGCGAAGACTCTCGCCAACCGCCGACGTCTTCGGTCTTGCCCCTCCCACAGCTTCAGAATATAATTTTTTCCCCTTTGTTCCATTCTCCTCCTGTGGCATCTTCCCCTGGTGTGTCTCCAATCTTTGCTTCCCTGCAGCTCGAGTTATACGTTGGTCCTTAGGTTCTTGCATCAACAAGTCCAGATCAGGCTCCACCTCTCTTGTAGCTCTAGATTGCTTTGGTTTCACCTCAGGAAGTTCTATTAAAGAATCTTCTAAAACACCTCCAACCGCACCTAGAATTTCCTCCCTTAGTACTTCTTGGCCTTCTTTTAACATCCCCTCTTGAGGAGCCTTCTCAACTGAGATATCTTCAATAGGTAAAAGTGTAGAAGAGCGGGGTGATATTGAAGTTTTTTTCAAAACATTATTATAGAACTGTTCCGCCTTCTCCACAGAATTAATACGATATCTCACATCCTCATAGCGTAAAACGATACCAACAGGAACATCCCACCTAAATGGGATCTGCCTCCTTTTCAACTCATTCACCAGGAAGCCAAAATCTTTCCGATCCCTTAGCATCTTTGGTGGTAACTCTTTATAAACCCCAATTTGATTGCCATCATGCAGAACCGTGGTCTGGAAAGAACACTGCAAAATATCATTTCTCAATTTCCTCTCAGTAAAGTAAACCACCACATCTCTTGGCAGATTCCTCTGTTTCGCCAAACGTGAATTAGCTCTGTACAGCTTATCAATTCTTTTATCAATCACCTCTGGCTCAACTTTTAAAATCTTCGCCAACACCTCCACACAGGTTGCCCTCAGGTTTTCGCGATTATTCTCCCTTAAGCCTCTTAATCTTATAGCAAACTCCATATTCCGGAATTGAAACATGGTAACCTCCTCTTCAAGTCTCTGATTCTGCACCCCCACCTTAAACATCTGTTCCTTTACATCTTTTTTGTTAGCTTCTACTTCAAGGTTTAAATCCTCCACTTTTTTCTCAATCACCAGTAAAGCATCAGTAAGAACTGTAGCTACTTTAGCCACGCTTTGATGTAATTCTTCAGTTTTTTCCTCCACCAACTCCTTCACTTCCCCCACCACCACCTTGATTTCTTTTTGATTTTTAGTCATCCTTTCATCCAATTTACTCATTTGACCAGAAAGCTCTCCCAAGTATTTGTGTATAAATGCTTTCAGGTCTTCTGTTTCACTATCCTGTGACTGTTTTGGCTGTTTTGAAACTGGGGCTGACTTTTCCTTTGTCTGATGTGGGGGGGAATCCCCCCCCCGTTCTCTTTGAAGCCATGCCTGAACAAAACTTAAATCTTGAAAAAAAAGAGAAAAATCTTCCTCCTTTTCCTGATCTACCCAGTTTTACAGAAAAGGAGCAAAATCCATTAACTTTTGCAATAGAGAACTTGTAAAACTTATGAATAAACACAGTCCAATTACAGGCAGGCACACTTTCTCTTTCCTATTGCACTTTCTTCTTTCCGCTTTCACTGACTCTGCTTTAATCAGCCGCCATTTTCAAGCACTTTTACGCCCAGACAGCTTGCTTTTCAGAGTTAGAGAAGTCGTTTAAAAACCTTGTACTTATCAAGAAAAAATTTTTCAGATCTCACCAAACTAGTTGCCAATCATTTGGAAATCAGCTTCGTTCGTTTGTGATTCCTCCCCGTCTTGTTCTGGCTGGCAGAAGTCCCGCGCCGCTCGGAGGTCCAGCAGCTTGAAGAGGGAGCCCCAACAAAAGGCGCTTACCAGGGCTAAAAGACTTCCCTGGCTGCACTTTTTGGGCTCAACCTGTTGCTGCCCACTCTTGCTCCCCCTTATTACGAAAGGGGAGCGTTCCGAGCCGCTTTTAAGCAAGAAAAGCGGCTCTACAGGCGGCGGGGGCGGCGGCCGAACGAGCAAGCCGCCCTGCGACGAGGCGATCGCAAACCGGAAGTCCTTAAAGACTACATTTTAGATACCCAGAAGACTTTAGGAATACTTTGAAACAGCTGGGCAAATGCTTTGATTGACAACATAAGCTTTGAAGCTTTAAAGGGGGCAGGGAATAAATTACATTGGCCTAATAAAGAACGATCATATTTTCTTGGTTTAATCCTAGCCTACATTACCTACTCTTGAAAAATGTTTTACGCAGACACACTCCAACTTTAGAAAATGGGAAATACTAAAAATACTCATAGAGCTAAATCCTTTTTTTAGTATGATTAAATTAGTCAACCGCATATATAGTTGGGTCTACTAAAAGGCAGCTTTGACTAAATGGCTGGCTAGTAAGGGATTGGTCAGGCTAATTTGCTGAAGCTCTCACAACAGGCTGATTACTTTTTTTCCTAACCTGCTTTTTGAAATTACACAGAGGGGCAGATAGTTTTGGCAGTAGCTGTGTCGAAAGGCTGATTCAGTACCTTTGTAATGCAAAAAGACTATTTGAGCCAACAACAGTCACCTTATGCTGAAAAAAATGGTCCTTTTCATCATCCCAGAATTATTTCTAAGGAATAATGATGAATGAAATGTCATACAATGATCTATAACTAAGTTCCCACAATGCCTATCTAAAACAATTAACATCTGTAGATTTAAGAATTCATTGGCAAGAATGAAGTTTTGGTCAATAGGTCTTCTTAATGCTTTCATTTTATCTAAAACTTTGAATATAAAATAACTTAAAACCCATCATTAAATATTTGATATCTTTCTGGTAAATCTGTCTCTCTCTGTCTCTCTCTCTCACACTCTCTTTTTCTTTCCCTCACTCTCTTTCTCTCCCTCTCTCTCTTTTTCTTTCCCTCCTTCTGTTGCTCTCTTTCCTAGCTTTCCTAGCTAATTTCCTGCAAAACAGCACTTCGCCTATAATCTTTATTTGCCAACTTTGAAATGGTAGTGAGAAGGCAAGCTGGTCTTCATATTTAAAACTCAACATACTTAACGTTAGGTAAAACAGAACATGTGTGTATATTCACATTAATACAAATTAAGAATTTAATTAGCATAAAAACTACCCAAAAAGTAGTATCAAAAATGACAAAGTATACAAAGACTATTATTAAAAGATTTACTTATGTAATTCCAACTAGATGTTATTGCTATAAACATTCAACTGTCAAAGGCATTTTAAACATAAGAGATGTCACAGTACTATAGTATATACCCGTGATGGCAAATCTATGGCACGTGTGCCAGAGGTGGCACGCAGGACCCTCTCTAATGGCAAATGAGCAGTTGCCCCGGTTCAGCTTTGCTGCACATGCATGTTCACCTCCCACTAGCCAGCTGGTCTTTGGGTCTGTGCTGCACATGCACGGGGGGTAGGGCACATGCAGGGGGCTGTATGTACATGTGCAGGGGTGCATGTGTGGGGCCAAATACACATGCATGGGGGTGGGATGCATGTGGTGGGACTGTGCACTCATGTGCAAGGGTGGAATGCATGTGCCAGGGCAGGCACATGGCATTTTGGGAGTTCATGTGCGCACATGCGTGCTTTGGGCACTCAGCCGGGAAAAGGTTAGCCATCACTGGTATATAGTATATGTCACTATGGGAGTCACCCACTGGCTACAGTCCACAGGTTGAAATACTCCCTGCTGTATCAGCTTGTCTAGTTCCACATCAATTTTAGGCTTCAATGCAAAGGGAAACCTATGTGCAGGGGTGAAATCCTACTGGTTCAGACTGGTTCAGGCAAACCGGAAGGGATGATTGGCATCAGTTCGCCGAACTGGTAGCAATCATTCCTGGTGGCCATGCCCATGCCTGCCTGGTCGCGTTCTCATCTCTTCCGGCTCACTCGCCCCTTCTGGCTTGCTCGCCACTTCTGGCCTCTCAGGACTTCTGGCTGCTGGGCCCACCCACTCCCACCCCCACCCTATATAAGTTCCCTTCACCACGATGCCCAGCTACATGGGCATCATCACTCGCCTTGCCAGTTGCCTTGCCTGCTCAGCTCACCAAAGGTAAGCAGTGCATGCTGCCCACTCACCCTTCACCTTGGGTCGGGGGCCAGGGCCAGTGCCGGTGCCCAGGGACATGAGATTCCCTGAGGCCCCAGAGCCTCTGACTGCTTGCTACCTGCCTCAGCTGGGTCGGGGAATGCACCATTTCCTGGCTCCGGCCTTGCCCTGGAGCCACCGACCATCGCCGATTGCCTCAACTGGGTTGGGGAATACATCATTCCCTGGCTCTGGCCTTGCCCCGGAGCCGCTGCCTGCTCACCACCCACTGCCTGCTCTCCCTTCACCACACAACATGTCCTTACCTTGCTCCCGCAGCTGGCTGCCAGGGAAGGCAAGCCAGGGCTGAGCCATCACTGCTGGGCTCCCTGCCAGCCCACTTCTCACCCCCCTTATTGTGAGATGCCTGCAGCCACAGCCTTTTTTTTTCAGTGTGCCTGGAGGTGCTTCTTGTGCCAAAATATGCAGTTGCTGCAGGCTTCTTGTAGTGAAAGTTACCTGAGCTGCTCCCCTTCTTAAATGCACCACTACCATCACTGCTCTGTTCCATGCACTGACCATGCATTCGCACACCCTTTATTTATTTATTCATTTGTCATTCATCAGCGGCAGCAGGCAATGGTGTGCGATTGGACAGGATGGCAATGATGGCAGCGCGTTTAAGAAGTGGAGCAGCTCCGGTAACTTTCGGCACATGAAGTGCCTCCAGGTGCACCAAAAAAAAAGAGGCTGCAGCTGCAGGCATCTCGGGACAGGGGAAAATAGGCAGAATAGAATTTTTTTAAAAAATCCTAATGGGTTCTGTGGCTGTGGCTTGGGGGGGGGGGGTCATGTGACTGAGTGGGCATGGCTGTGAGTAACTTTGAATTGGCCATGCTCATTAAGTCACAGGAAATCCCCCCACCAAGGCATGCCCACAGAACCGGTAGGGAAAATTTTTAGATTTCACCACTGCCTGCTTTATTAAGCAGAAATGACAGCAATGGATTCAAAGCAACATCTGAATACCCTTAGGCAAGACAAGTAGGGTTAAAGCAGTAGAGACCCTTCCTTTAAGCCAGAATGCAGATTTTAGCCAATACACAAGTATCAGGGTGTTTTCTTTACTGGCTGCCCTGAGAACCCGGATAAACATGTATACACATCATTATCCTTTAAAGTGAAACAGCCCACATGGCTGTCATAAACATTCCTCAACGTTAAGGAGATCTCAGGGCTCTTTGGCACCAGGATATAGGTTATAAAATATCTATTGACACAGGCAATGCTAGTAAATCGAATCCAAGTCTCCCCCTTCTCCCAATTGAATGGCAGTATCACTTTTAGGGATCTGACAGCTTGTTACCCAGCCTATCACCCAGTCATGTGACTGAGTGGGCATGGCTGTGAGTAACTTTGAATTGGCCATGCTGATTAAGTCACAGGAAATCCCCCCACCAAGGCATACCCACAGAATCTCTGATCCAAAGTTCCTAGAATATGTCAAACAAAGAACCAAAATTCTAAGCTATTCTGTAATAGCAAGTCTATGGTACATAACAATTATGCCTGAGAGGTCATTGACTCTCAGGCAGAATTGTAGGAAATTTATCCTTAATAGATAGCAATAGAATATCACCACTAATAGAAAATAAATGCACATTTTCATTATATTCTATCTAATTATGGAATTTATCTAAAAATGGTTATATTAATAGAGGTAATCTAAATTGCCTCTAAATTGCAGGTAGAGGCAATCTAAATAAAAGCTATTGAAATCTAGAAGCATTATAGCATGAATCCTTATGGAAATGAAGTCTTAAATAAGAGAAGAATCTGAATATTAATATGAAATTTAAAATCCATCTCACACAGAAGTTTGCATAAGATATTGAACAACATGTGTTATAATGTAGGAACAAAAATCATTTTCTGAGTTGTTTTCATATCCTAGCTTAATATTGAGAACATTTAAGAGCTATGCATTATTTCAGAAATATGCGGTATATGCCCCTCCCAGCACAATAAATTATGAAACATTTTGATCTTTGGTCCATTAAATAAAGGCACTTTTATATAATACTGTTGAACATAAATATATTTTGACATGAGAAAACAAAGTCATGAATTCAAGGGGAAAAAAAGAGACCTTTCCAAACGTGAACCGTCATGATGTTCACAACACAAAGGAATAATGGAATGTGCATTATAAAATAATGAAATGTGAAAAGTTTATTAGTGGAAAACAGTGTTCTGAATTTATAATAGCAAAATGTTTACTGCAGTTAAGCTTATGATGCTCATAATGACTTTTTACTTATTACTATAATGGATTTCTAATTGATGATTCTTTTCTTTTATAAACAAGTTTTATTGATTATTTCTCCTCTCCCACATTCACCCACATCTTTTTTTTTTTTTGAATAGAGTGTTGGCAGTTTCTTAGCTTATACAATTAATCAAATTCAAATACATTTTACTCAATTACAATTTTTGCCAAAATTGTCTCCCCCCCTTTAAACATATCTCAATATTTTTATACTTGCATATATAAATACCGTCTTCATTTGTCCCTAAATTCTAATTTTTACTGTATTATTCACATTTATTCTCTTTTATTCTTAAACAAAGAAAGAATAAGATATATTCTTAAATTTATCTTAATATATTTATATTAATTTGTTTGGCGTTGCCTTTCTTCCACTTCATTTTTCTTTTATTATTGTACAGCAATCTTTCTCCTCAAACCTACCCTCTCCCTCTTTGCTATCCCTTCCTACTTTCTTTCCCCATCCTCTTCTTCTCTTCTCTACTTCCGCTTCCCTTCTCCTTCTCCTCCTCTCTTCCCCCCTGTCTTACCTTCTGGCCAGTGGTGAGTTGCTCCCAGTTTGCACCAGTTCGCAAGAACCGGTAATAAAAAATTTTTATAGTTCTGAGAACCGGTAATAAGATTGGCTGGCCACACCCCCGAACTGGTTCCCAGCCCGGTTGCCATTTGCTTACCCTGCCCACTCCCAATCTGTTGCTGCCTCCTGAGTCCCAGCTGATGGCTAGAGGGAAAAAAACTGTTTAAACTCTTGCCATGGGGCTTCAAAGGGCCACCCTACAGCTGATCAGTGTTAAAAGAAAACAAATGAGTAGACCGGTGCCTGCAAAAATAGAAAAAAACAGCCCCTTTCAGCTTCAGCATAGGTTAATTACCGCAAGCTGATAAGCTCGGGATCCCGACTCTCATCTGATTTGCTCTCAGCTGTTTTGCTCAGGGCTCTGTTGCTAGCTACAGAGTGCTGGAGCAGATTTTTTCCCCCTAGCTATGCTGAAAAAATGAAACTGAAAGTAAAGCAGGGTCTTTGCTGCAATGTGACAAAATGAGGCAGAGAGAGATTTATTTTTATTTTTCCTCACCAAAAGAGGTAGGTGCAAAACTGCAAACAATGGGAAATTTAGGGTAAAAGAGGAGAGTTCAAGATTTTAAAACACAAAAGAAAAAAAGCTCTATTTAACTAGGGAATTGTAATAATTGAGATACTATTAATTGTATATTGTATTGAAAGCAGAAATGGTTAAGTTGTGGTTTGGAGGAATATACGGGGGAAATTATTTGGTTTATTATTATTGGTAAACATGATTAATTGATTTGCAAGAAATTGGATTGCATGGAAATAATTGGAATATTCATGTTCATATTGATTAATATACAAAAAAGATAGTTATATAACTAATTGATTTTTATTAAAATGTTGGATTTGTATTAAACAACTATTACATAATTACATAATTAACCAATGTGAGGATGGTTATAAAAATAGATGACAATGGGAAGGGGTAAAATATAGAATAGAAAGGAAAAATTGAATTTGAGTAAGATTAGAGATGAGGATGAAGGGTAATATTGGTTTTTTAAAAAAATAGATGAGGAATAAATATGGCAAAAAGGAAATATAGAAATTGTAAATTTAATTGAAATGACTAAACACTGTTTAAATTTGTGAACCGGCCAAATACTCTGTTCAAAGAAAATACATTGTATGTTTGTATGTGTGTTTCTAATTATTGCTATTTATTCATATTAGTTTTCTTTTATTCTTTAAAGTTTAACAATTCATTCTTTATCTTAATATCTTTATATTTGTTTGGGGTTGCCTTTCTTCCCTTTCATCTTTTTTATTGTACAGCAATCTTTCTCCTCAAATCTACCACCTCTCTCTTTTCTTTCCTTCTTACTTTCTCTTCCCCCCCTCTTCTTCTCCTCCCTACTTCCTCTTCCTTTCTCCTTCTCCTCCTGTTTTCCTCCCTCTCTTACCCTCACTCTTACTCTAATTTCCATTCCCTTCCTTCCTCCCTTCTCTTCCTTCCCTCTCTCTCCTTCCTTCATCCCTCTCTATTGCTGTATCCTTTTGTGCATATGGACTACTCAGAGGGCTGAAAAAGTTATTTTTGACTGGTCCTCACACTTTTGTCCAGTCCTCGAACTTACGACTGTCCTCACATTTTACGTTTTTGCCCTATCTTGTCACCATGGTGAAGAGAAGCAGTTGTGACATGAGTGACATGGTTGTTAAGAATGCTACAATGGGCATAAATGATGCCCAGTCATAAGTGCAAGGACCGGTCAAAAGTGCAAGGACCTGTCAGAAATAACTTTTTTCAGCCCTCTGGGTAGTCTTTTTGTGCATATGGACTACTCAGAGGGCTGAAAAAGTTATTTTTGACTGGTCCTCGCACTTTTGACCAGTCCTCGAATTTACGACTGTCCTCACATTTTACGTTTTGTGCCCTATCTTATCACAATAGTGAAGAGAAGCAGTTGTGAAATGAGTGACATAGTTGTTAAGAATGCTGCATGGGCATAAATGTGAGGATGGTCCTAAGTGTGAAGACCAGTCAAAACTGCGGGGACCTGTCAGAAATGACTTTTTTCAGCCGCCTGAGTAGTCCCTATACACATAGCCATGGCCACTTGGTCACATGACCAGCTATCCACACCCACCCAGTCACATGACCTCCAAGCCACGCCCACAAAATAAACCACACCAGTAGTAAAAACCAGTAGTAAAAAAATTTAGAACCCACCCCTGCTTCTGGCCTACTCTAATTTTCCTTCCCTTCCTTCCTCCCTACTCTTCTGTCCCTCTCTCTCCTTCTTCCTCCCTTCCACCTCTCTTCTCCTCTTTCATTTCTCTCTGTTGCTGTATTCATTTTCAATTTAATATTTTCCACTGTGGAGTCCAGGCAGCCCCGATCCCTTGTCCTTTTAATTATTAACAGTATATTTCATCTTGTTCTCTTTTTTCCTTCAAATCTTTACTCAAACCATCTTCTAATCCTTTGTCTTTTTTACTTTTATCAATGTATTTTTTCTGCTTTACTTCTTGCAAATATAACCTTTAAATCATTTTTATCATTTCAATTTCATTCAGTTTTACATTCAATTTCAATTATTAAATATATTTCTCAAAATATCTTAACAATATATTTCCACTTATTCAAATATATATTTATAAAGCACAACTTAATCATTTCTCATTTTACCCAACCCAATTAGTTTTTAAAATATTCTTAATTTGCCTTCTTTTCTCTTTTTATGTTTCAGATATATAGTTTGAAATATTCCAATTATTGCATTTCCCCCAACCAGTTTATTCATACTATTAAACCCTATCATTTTATAGACCTCCACTATTATTAAGCATTTGTTGTTCCTCTGTCCGAGCCCTATTAGACCTTTCAGCGGCTTTTGATACCATCACCATGGTATTATGCTGCACCAGTTGGAGGAGTTAGGAGTGGGAGGCACCGTGTTACAGTGGTTCTCCTCCCTCCTCTCCGGTTGGATGCAGTCTGTGTTGGCAGGGGGACAGAGATCGACCTCGAGGCGCCTTATCTATGGGGTGCCACAAGGATTGGTTCTCTTGCCCCTGTTGTTCAACATTTATGTTGGGGGATTGGGGGAGATCATCCATGGTTTTGGGGTGGAGTGTCACCTGTATGCTGACGATACGCAGCTGTACATCTCCACCCCAGACCACTCCAATGATGCCTTTGATGTGATGTCTTGCTGTCTGGAGGCTGTGCAGATCTGGATGGGGAGAAACAAGCTCAGACTCAGCCCCTCCAAGACTGCGTGGCTATGGCTTCCGGCGTCCCGGTATAGCCAGCTGGTGCCATCGCTGGCTATTGGGAGTGAAACGTTAGCCCCCTCGGAGAGGGCTCGCAATCTGGGTGTCCTCCTGGATGCACGTCTGTCCTTAGAAGAACATATGACGGCTGTGGCCAGGGGGGCTTGTTATCAGGTTTGTCTGATGTACCAGTTGCGTTTCTTTCTGGACCGGGATGCCCTGTGCACAGTCACTCATGCCCTCGTCACATCCCATCTGGACTACTGCAATGCTTTCTACATGGGGCTCCCTTTGAAGGACACCTGGTCGAGAATGTGGCTGCGCAAGTGATTATGGGTGTGACTCGATGCACCCATGTGACACCTCTCCTGCGCGAGCTGCACTGGCTTCCAGTGGTCTTCTGAGTGCAGTTCAAGGTGTTGGTGGCCAGTTGATGACTTAAACTTAGGCTTTGTCCAGTACCTAGGAGGCCCAGAAAAGCTTTCCAGAACTTTGAAGTGAACTGAACCCCCCAATCAGATATTATCCTTTGTGGGGCCTCATGCAGGGTGATAAATATGTCGCAGGAACATTTTTGCAAGTGCCCTGGCAGTGGGGATTTTTTGGCAAGGGATAAAATAGACCTGTTTGTAAAACAGGTCTGTTATGACGCAAATGATAGTATTCCCCCACTTTCAGGCAGCTCTACAATAAAACCCATAGAGATCTCTACAGGGTGCTGAAGGCTCAGTTACAGTTTGTAAGAGTCACAGGGTTTTTCCCTGACTCCTTTTTGCTGCTGTGCAGACAGGGCAACTGTCAATGTAGCTTTCTATGTCCTTCTTTTTTCTATCTATCTATCTATCTATCATCTATCTATCTATCTATCTATCTATCTATCTATCTATCTATCTATCTATCTATCTATCTATCTAAATAAATTTGGTATAAAATGATTTGTCGTGAATGCAACTGCTTGAGGGCTCCTGGATTAGAGCTAAAAGGTGAAAGGGATGCACATCCTCCCTCCCACATGCTGGGATAGATCAGGTGTCTTGATAGGAAAACACTTAATCTCTCCCCTGGCTCAAGCTGATTACGGGAGGAGAACTTGTGGCTCAGAGGTAATATAACTGCCTAACATTCAGGCAGCCCAAGTTCGAATCCAAGTAAGGGTATGGGTAGCTGATGAGAGTTAAATAGCTTGAAATAGATCTATACTAGTCTCCCTTTATTTCTTTATCAGTGAAATATAAATTTGAGTTTATATTTAAGTTTTTTAAATTTATATATATATATATATATATATATATATATATATATATATATATATATATACACACACACACACACACACACACACACACACACACACACACACACACACATTCCATCTTCTCTTAAACAGTGTGTCATCTGGGTACAAATATCTCTGTGCAATAACCATCAGAATTTACAACATTAGTCACTACATTGATATTAATGCTCTAATCTTAAAATTATAGTATATCAAACAATTAAGCATAGTAAACTTGTTCATTTTTATCTCTTAACATACCTTCTAATAATATAATAATATTTAGCATAATAATTATAATAATAATAATAATACTATCATTTTGTTCGCATCTCTATCTTAACATATTTTCTACTTTTCTTTAATTTCCTTTATTTTCAACTTCCATTTTTATTCTCTAACCATTGATAAAATAATTCCCATATCATATAATATTCAGTTTGCTCTTTCTCCTTAATTGCCAGCATTAATCTGTTCATTTCTGTACATTCTAATATTTTCCTAATCACTTTCACATCAATAGGAATCTCTTCACATTTCAATTTTGTGCAAATACAATTCTAGCTGAGGTTAATACATGAATAATTAAATATGTGTTCTCTTTACTATACGTTTACGTTTATTATAGTAAAATCCCCAACAAGAATATTTCTGGGTTTAAATCAATGTGCGGTTTTATCATCTTTTCCAGCCATATATGTATTTTTGTCCAATATTAGTTTGCTTCTACACATGTCCATCACATTTATTTATTTATTTATTTATTTGTTTGTTTGTTTGTTTATCACATTTCTATGCTGTCCAACTCCCTAGGGAGTTTGTGTCAGGTTTTCAGGCCATCTTCAAATAAATTGCATCTCAAACAGAGTCTTTTATAACACAAACTTCTATTTTATTAAGCACGGCACTTTTTACAACAACTGCTAGCAGCCAGCACTGACGTGTTGACCCAAAACCCCTCCTCTTCCTTCCCCTATTCCTCTGCATTCATTGGCCATTTTCCCAATTATTCACCCCTAATCTACTGCTCCAATTCAAAGAATTGCCCCCCTCCCATCCATCTCCTAGGGGACATTATCTCCAGAGAAAAATAAGTAGTGAAAGGCAACCGTCCCATTGCAGACACCTGCATTCTCCTTCTTATGTCAGCACTAGGATAAATGCATCTTGACGTGCTGACATCCGGCCTCTCCCCCTTCATTTCTCCAGGGTGGCCTGTGTAAGACAAACAACAAGTTAAGTACCGGTAGCCTGTCCGGGAGTGTGTGTCCCACCCCCTCCTGCCTTGCCCGGGTAATCTGCATGGAATTTGGCTATAAGGCGGTCAGCTTGGATGTTTCTGCTTTTCACCCAGGAAGCCTCTGATAAGGGATAACCCTTCCACTTGAGTAAGTATTGGAGGTGCCCCCTGTGCCACCTCGAATCGAGAATTCGCTGTACCTCATAGTGAGTGTGACCCCCAATAACCAGGGGCTTGGGGGGTCACGTGGCACTGGTCTTAAAGTTGACACCACTACAGGTTTCAGGAGGCTATTGTGGAAAACGGGGTGTATCCTCCCTAGAAATCAGGGCAGTTGTAGTTGTACTGTGACCGGATTGATTACTTTTACTATAGGGAATGGTTCTATAAACTTCGGGCCCAGTTTCCTGCGCGGGAGTCTAAGTCTCAAATACTTGGTGGAGAGGTAGACCTTCTCTCCCACTCGGAATGGTCTTTGGGGAGTTCGGTGCTTATCTGCTTGCTTCTTATAGGATTGAGCCGCCTTGGCTGATGCCTTCTTGACGTTCTCCAGGTTTCTTTCAACATTTTCATCCAGTCGGTCAGACTGACTGAGGAAGGGGGCTCTCTTGGGTACTCTGGCATGGGGATGAAATCCATACTGCTCACTATCTTAAATGGGGTTAGTCCTGTGCTACTGTGGACAGCATTGTTATACGCGACCTCCGCAAAAGTTAGGAGGTCCGCCCAGTTAGACTGTTGGTAGTCAACATAGCATCTCAGTTACTGCTCTATCATGGCATTCAGTCTCTCTACCCCCCCCCCCCCCCATTGGTGCTTGGATGAAATGCTGAGCTGAGGCCTTGGGATGATCCCATGGATCGTAGGAATTCCCTCCAGAATTTCTCTGTGAACTGGACACCTCGATCTGAGATGATTCTTCTGGGTACTCCATGCTGGTGGTAGAAGAGTTGTACGAACAGTTTGGCCAATTGACGGGCTGAGGGTAGCCCGCTGCAGGGTATGAAATGTGCCTGATTGGAGAGTAAGTCTATTACAGTCCAGATCACTGTCTTTCCACCACTCCTTGGCAGTTCTACTATGAAGTCCAGTGCAATCTCCTCCCATGGTCTTGTCAGTTCAGCTACTTGCTGCAGCAGCCCGGGCGGTCTTCCTGGTCAGGTTTTCATTGTGGCACAGATGGTACAACTTTTTACATACCTGTCTACATCTTTTCTTATGTGGGGCCACCAAAACTGTCTTCGTACTAAGTGCAGAGTCTTTAGGAAGCCGAAATGTCACACTGGTTTAATGTCATGGCTCCTCTTGAGGACCAGGGTGCGTAGAGCCTCTGGGACATAGAGTTTTGTCACTTTCCATGCTAGGTCATCCCTTTTTGTCAAGAGATGTTGACAAAACAACCCCGGGTTGTTCGGATTCTCAGGCCCCGGGCCTTCAGCTGATGTTGTGCAATGCCAGATCTGTGGTAAATAAAGCCCCCCTCATTTGTGATCTTGCCCTGGAGGGGGGTGCGGACCTGGTAGGTATTATGGAAACCTGGTTGGGCCCGGAGGGGGTGGGCCCCCTCGTAGAGATGTGCCCACCGGGTTTCTTTGCGTTCCATCGGCTGAGGTCCCAGGGGAGGGGCGGGGGGGTGACGGTTCTTGTAAAGGAAAGTCTTGTCCCAAGGGAGGCCACTGTACCTCAGATAGCTGGATGTGAGTCTCTCCTCGTGAAGTGGGGACATGGGAGGCAGATGGGTTTGCTGATTGCGTACCTGGCTCCCTGCTACGTGTCGGCTGCCCTGCCCGAGCTGCTAAGCGTGATTGCCAAGGTGGCGGTGGAAACCCCCAGGCTTATGGTCATGGGGGATTTCAACCTGCCATCCATCGGCGAGGCGTCTGAGTTGGCTCAGGAGTTCATGGCTTCCATGACGGCCATGGACCTGACCCAAGTAATTCATGAACCCACTCACACGGGAGGACACACTCTGGACTTGATTTTTGTCTCTGGTCAGTGGATAAATGATCTTGAATTAGGGGAGATAGTGATTGAGCCCTTGTCATGGTCAGATCATTCCCTCCTTAGGCTCAACTTTCTAACCGCCACACCCCGCTGCAGGGAGGCGAAACAGATTAGATGGTTCCGCCCCAGGCGCCTGATGGACCCAGAGAGGTTCCAGACGGAGCTTGGGCCATTTCCTGAGGATCTGACACATGGCTCGGCTGAAGGGTTGGTGGCCGCCTGGGATAGGGCGGCCGCTGATGCTTTGGACCGAGTCGTGCCTTTGCGGCCTCTGACCCGTCGCCGAGCTTACCTGGCTCCTTGGTTCTCCGAGGAGCTAAGGGAGATGAAGCGCCAGAAAAGACACCTAGAGAGTAGTTGGAGGTCCAGGCGTTCCGAGTCCAACCGAACACTGGTAAGAGCTCATATTAAGACTTACCTAGTGGTGATAAAAGCGGCAAAACGTAATTATTTTTCCGCTCTTATTGCATCAGCAGATAACCGCCCAGCCGCCCTTTTCAGGGTGACCCGCTCCCTCCTTCATCTGGGAGCGTGGGAGGACCCCTTGCAGGGTCGTGCTGAGGATTTTGTTCAGTTTCTGCACGATAAAATCACTCAGATTCGGGATGGTCTGGTCTCCAACTGGGTAGATACAGGTGGGATGACAGAGGCCGGTCTTGAGGATGTCATTTGGAAGGAGTTTGATCCTGTTCCTCCCGAGGACGTGGACAGAATACTGAGGCGGCTGAACGCGACCACATGTTTATTGGACCCGTGTCCCTCCTGGTTGGTGCTCGCCTCCCAGGAGGTTACATGAGGCTGGCTCCAGAGGATTATTAACGCTTTTTTGAGTGAGGGTGTCTTGCCAGTTGCCTTGAAAGAAGCGGTGGTGAGGCCTCTCCTCAAGAAGCCTTCTCTGGACCCAGCTGTTTTGGCTAATTATCGTCCAGTCTCCAACCTTCCCTTCTTGGCGAAGGTTGTTGAAAGTGTGGTGGCGCATCAGCTTCCTGGGTATCTGGATGAAGCTGTCTATCTGGATCCGCTCCAGTCCGGCTTCAGGCCCGGGTACAGCACGGAAACGGCATTGGTCGCGTTGGTGGATGATCTCTGGAGGGCTCGGGATAGGGGTTGCTCCTCTATCCTGGTCCTGTTAGATCTCTCAGCGGCTTTTGATACCATCAACCATGGTATCATGCTGCGCCGGCTGGAGGGGTTGGGAGTGGGGGGCACCGTTTTGCGGTGGTTCTCCTCCTATCTCTCCAACCGGTCGCAGACAGTATTGGCAGGGGGGCAGAGGTCGACCCCGAGGCGCCTCACTTGTGGAGTGCCACAAGGGTCGGTCCTTTCGCCCCTTCTGTTCAACATCTATGTGAAGCTGCTGGCCGAGATCATCCGTGGCTTTGGGGTGAAGTTCCATCAGTACGCTGATGATATTCAGCTGTACTTCTCCACCCCAGGCCACCCCAACTATGCCGTGGAAGTGATGTCCCGATGCCTGGAGGCCGTGCGGATCTGGATGGGGGGCAACAGGCTCCAACTCAACCCCTCCAAGACCGAGTGGCTGTGGCTTCCGGCGTCCCGATATGGCCAGTTGACTCCATCACTGACCATTGGGGGCGAGTCATTGGCCCCCACGGATAGGGCTCGCAACTTGGGCGTCCTCCTGGATGCATGGCTGTCTTTGGAGGAGCATGTGACGGCCGTGGCCAGGGGGTCTTTTTATCAGGCTCGCCTGATACGCCAGTTGCGTCCCTATCTAGATTGGGACTCCTTATGCACAGTCACTCAGGCACTCGTCATTTCCCGCCTGGACTACTGCAATGCTCTCTACATGGGGCTCCCCTTGAGGTGCACCCAGAGGCTCCAACTGGTGCAGAATGTGGCCGCGCGGGGGATTATGGGAGCAAGGGGGTGCTCCCATGTGACACCACTCCTGCGTGAACTGCATTGGCTTCCGGTGGTCTTCCGGGTGTGCTTCAAGGTGTTGGTGACCACCTTTAAAGCGCTCCATGGCATAGGGCCTGGGTACTTGCGGGACCGCCTTCTGCCGCCGATAGCCTCCCACCGGCCAGTTTGCTCCCACAGAGAGGGACTCCTCAGGGTGCCATCAGCCAGACAATGTCAGCTGGCGACACCCAGGGGGAGAGCCTTCTCTGTGGCAGCACCAGCCCTCTGGAACGATTTGCCCCCGGAGATCCGTATGATACGTGATCTCCGGGCTTGCCGCCGTGCCCTAAAAACTTTTTTATTTTGTCAAGCTGGGCTGGCGTAAACCTCCCCCTCTTTTTTAAGTTTAAAGTTTTACGGGTTTTAAATTTTAATTGCCTATTGGGTCTTTTAAATTTATTGGGCCAAAATTATTTAATTTTTTATTAATATTTTAAATTTTGTGTTGGAGTGCTTTTTATTCTTGGCTGTTCACCACCCTGAGTCCACTAGGAGAAGGGCGGTATATAAATTTAATAAATAATAATAATAATAATAATAATAATAATAATAATAATAATAATAATAATAATTGTCTAGGAACCAGGGGTTCGCCAATGTTTCCATTTTGAGTCTTGTCATCAAGTCACTTGCTGGTTGGCCATGCTGGTCGCGACGCTGCCATCTGGTGACTACTTGAGCCACTCCTTGGGCAGAGGGGATGATGGCATTCACTACCTGCTCCCGCTCACTGTTGTATTGGAGCATTCGGGAGAGGGCATCGGCCAGAAAGTTTTTCCCCCCTGGGATGTGCTTCAGCTCGAAGTTGAAACAATTGAAGTATTGGGCCCACTGGACTTGCCTGGGCGATAACTTCCATGGGGTCCTGAGGGCCTCCAGATTCTTATGGTCAATCCAAACTTCGAAAGGTCTCTGGCCTCCTTCTAGCAGGTGTCGCCAGGTCAACAGCACCCACCTCACTGCAAATGCTTCCTTTTCCCACGCCGACCAACGTCTCTCTGTGTCGGTGAGTTTGCGGGATGTGTAGGCACAAAGTTGTAAGTCCCCTTGGTTGTTCTTTTGACGCCTGCGTTCTCCTTGTTATGTCAGCACTAGGATAAATGCATCTTGACATGCTGACACTCTGGGTGGTTTACAGCAAAAACAACAACAACAACAACAACAAAAAATGCCAACAATATCCCGTAAAAAAAATTGAAAAGAATATTAAAAACCCATTTTCTCCATTCCATGGCTGGGTCTCACAAGATCGCCATAGCAAGATCAACAGACCCAGGCCTGCCGGAAAAGCCAGGTCTTCACCACTTTCTGGAAGCCAATAGGGTGGGGGCAGTCTGGACCTCAGGAGGTAATTGGTTCCAGACAGCCATGGCAGCCACAGAGAAGGCCCTCCCCCATGGACCTGCCAACCAACATTGTTTAGCTGACAGGACCAGGAGGAGACCAACTCTGTGGGATTTTACCGGTCGATGGGAGCTATGCGATAGAAGGTGGTCTCGAAGATAGCCTGGCTCTGAGCCATGTAGGGCTTTAAAGGTAATAACCAATACCTTGAATTGCGTCCGGAGACCGCAATTATCTGTTGGCACTTCCAACATTTAGCTGACTTACCTTTAAATATCTTTGCCAACCTCACCAATGCAAAGTGCCATCTATAAAACATCTTATACAAATTTTCTTTATATGCAGTTGACATTGTTAATTTATAGTTCTTATCCCACAGTTTCTGCCATTTATCTAATTCTATTGTATGATCAAATTTTTTTGCCCATGCTATCATTGTCTCCTTCACTTGTTCATCTTCCAGTTTTATGCCCAATAAATAGCTGTACAATTCCTTTATCAATCTTTCTTCTGTTCCTGTCAATATCTTAGCTAATTCTGTTAATTCTTTATAAAAACCATATCATTTAGCATCTTTCTCATATCTAGAATGTATCTGCAGTTTTGAATACCATGCCATATCAATCCCTTGATCACTCAGTTCTTGTTTAGTTTTGAGTTCCTCCTTTTCATCCAAAATATCTTTATATCTAACAATATTTCCCATGTTAATCACATTTGGGTGAATCAGTGCTTCCATTGTTGGTATCCTCAAATAATGTTGCTCTTCAATTTTCTCCCATACTAACATTAATGCATTTCTTATATAATGTCTATAAAAATAATAATGTAGCTTATTTTTCTCATACCACAAGAAAGTATGCCAGCCCAATTGCAAGTATGTTCTTCCAAAGTCAATAATCTTTTATGCCTCAATACAATCCATTCTTTCATCCATGTTAATACTGCAGCCTGGTAATACAATTCCCAATTTGGTTACCCAAAACCTCCTCTACTTCTTGAATCCTGTAACATTTTAAAGCTAATTGGACCCGTGTCCCTCCTGGTGGTGCTGGCCACCAGGAGGTTACACGAGGCTGGCTCCAGAGGATTATTAATGCTTCTTTGAGTGAGGGTGTCTTGCCAGTTGCCTTGAAAGAGGCGGTGGTGAGGCCCCTCCTCAAGAAGCCTTCTCTGAACCCGGCTGTTTTGGCAAATTATTGTCCAGTCTCCAACCTTCCCTTTTTGGTGAAGGTTGTTGAGAGTATGGTGGCGCGTTAGCTTCCTGGGTACCTGGATGAAGCTGTCTATCTGGATCCACTCCAGTCCGGCTTCAGGCCTGGGCGAGATCATCCGTGGCTTTGGGGTGAAGTTCCATCAGTATGCTGATGATACTCAGCTGTACATCTCTACCCCAGGCCACCCCAACGATGCCCTTGAAGTGATGTCCCGGTGCCTGGAGGCTGGGCGGATCTGGATGGGGAACAACAGGTTCCGACTCAACCCTTCCAAGACCGAGTGGCTGTGGCTTTCAGCGTCCCGATATGGCCAGTTGACCCCATCACTGGCTATTGGGGGTGAATCATTGGCCCCCACGGATAGGGCTCGCAACTTGGGCGTCCTCCTGGATGCACGGCTGTCTTTAGAGGAGCATATGATGGCCGTGGCCAGGGGGGCTTTTTATCAGGCGTGCCTGATACGCCAGTTGCGTCCCTATCTGGATCGGGACTCCTTACGCACAGTCACTCAGGCACTCATCATTTCCCGCCTGGACTACTGTAATGCTCTCTACATGGGGCTCCCCTTGAGGAGCACCCGGAGGCTCCAACTGGTGCAGAATGTGGCCGCGCGGGGGATTAGGGGAGCAAGGGGGTGCTCCCATGTGACACCTCTCCTGCGTGAGCTGCATTGGCTTCTGGTGGTCTTCCAGGTGTGCTTCAAGGTGTTGGTTACCACCTTTAAAGGGCTCCATGGCATAGGGCCTGGGTACTTGCGGGACCGCCTTCTGCCGCCGATAGCCTCCCACCGGCCAGTTTGCTCCCACAGAGAGGGACTCCTCAGGGTGCCATCAGTCAGGCAATGTCGGCTGGCGACGCCCAGGGGGAGAGCCTTCTCTGTGGCAGCACCAGCCCTCTGGAACGATTTGCCCCCTGAGATCTGCATGATATCTGATCTCCGGGCTTTTCGCCATGTCCTAAAAACTTTTTTATTTTGTCAAGCTGGGCTGGCGTAACCCCCCCACCGTTAGCTTTTTAATTGTCTATGGGTTTTAAATTTTAAATTGCTTATGGTTTTTTAAATTTTCTGGGCCAAAAATTGTTTAATTCTTTTACAAATTTTAAATTTTGTATTGAAGTGTTTTTTATTCCTGGCTGTGCACCGCCCTGAGTCCACTAGGAGAAGGGCGGTATACAAATTTAGTAAACTAACTAACTAACAATTAATAAACTAATTCTTGCTTTTTCCCCTTACCAAATATATTTTAATATTATCTTGTTAAGTTCCTCAAACTATTTTTTTCCAATTTTATCATAATTGTTTGAAATGAGTACAGTAATCTTGGCAATATATTCATTTTGGTTGTAGCTATTCTTCCTATCAATGATAATTGCAGAGTTTTACATTTTTCCAAATCTGTTTTAATTTGTTGTAACAATTTATAATAATTATCTTCCTTAATTGTTACACATCTTGCTGTCAGCTGAATCCCTAATTATTTTACTTTCTTAGTAATCTGAATATCTATTCTCTTCATTAACTCTTTTTTCTGTTTATCTGTAAGATTTTTCTCTAAGATCTTAGTTTTCTCTTTATTTATTTTTAGACCTGCCACTTCACCATATTCTTCTATTTTTCTTTTTATTAATTTAGTTCCTGTTTCTTGTGGATCTTCCAAGATAAAAACTAAATTGTCTGCAAACACCTGTAGTTTGTACTTGTCCTTTTTTTATTTCCATGCCTTTTATCTTTGTATCTTGTCCAATATTTTTATTTAATACTTCCAATGTCAATACAAATAACAGCGGAGACAAGAGGCATCCATGTCTTGTACCTTTCTTAATGCTAACCTTCTGAGTCATATCTTCATTTACCATCACCTTTGCTGTTTGTTTATAATATATCACCTTAATCATGTTAATAAATCTCTCCCCAAAATCCATATCTTTTAGATGTGCTAGCATAAATTGCCAGTTCACATTATCAAACGTTTTCTGTATATCTAGGAAGATCAACACCATTTGCTTCTCTGGGTGGGCTTCATAGTACTCCAATGTATTTAAAATTATTCTCATATTGTCTTTAATTTGTCTCTTAGATAAAAAAAAACCATTTTGATCTGGATGTATAAATTGATTTAAGAATCTTTTTAGCCTCTCTGCAATTATTGAAGCAAATATTTTGTAATCAGCATTCAGTAAATATATTGATCTGTAGTTTTTTTATTCGTTGTAAATCAGCATCTTCTTTCAGTATGAGAGTAATATATGCTTTCATCCATGAATTTCATGTTTAATAAGAATTCATTGAATACTTCCAACATCGGGATATTTAAAATACCTTGTAAATCTTTATAGCGTTCTGCTGGTAATCTGTCAGATCCCTAAAAGTGATACTGCCATTCAATCGGAGGAGGGGGGACACTTGGATTTGATTCCCTAGCATTGCCTGTGTCAACAGATATTTTACAATCTATATCCTGGCACCAGAGAGCCCTGAGATCTCCTTTACCTGCAGGAATTTTTATGATAGCCATGTGGGTTTTCTCACTTTAAAGTATAATGGTGGGAATGCATGTTTGTTCGGGTTCTCAGAGGAAATAATAAAGAAAACATCTTCACACTTGTGTATTGGCTAAAATCTGCATTCTGACTTAAAGGGTGGGGTCTCTACAACTTTAATCCTACTGCTTTGCCTAAGGGTATTCAGATCTTGCTTTAGTTGGATGGATGTCACTTCTGCTTAATAAAAGGAATCCTTTTGAACAACCACAATTCAAGAGTTCGTATTTTCTTAGGTTAGAAGGAGAGGCGATCCTTACAAGGATTGTAAGGATCCTTACAAGAAACTGTCTGAAACTGTCTCATATAATTTTCCACAGTAGTTTTGGATCACTTTCTTTTTATAGTGATTTTGGTGCTGAAGGTTTCCTTCCTCATCCATTAATTGGTGTATCAAATTTTTTTTCCTTCTCCTTTTTCAATTTATATGCCAGCCATCTTCCTGGTTTATTTGCATTTTCAAAAAAAAATGTTTAACACTTTTAATTTTTTATGCTAATTCTTCTTTAAGTTCAATTTATGTTTTATTAATTCCATTTGTCTTTTTAGATTCTTGTGTGTGTGTGTGGTTCTTTTTGTAGTTCCATCTCTAGCTTCCTATATTCTTCTTCTAATATCTTTTGGTTTTGTTTCTTATTATTATTTTTCTTTCCCATATAAGTTATAGCTAAACCTCTAATGTATGTCTTAGTTTTGTCCCATACATTTTGTAATGAGGTCTCTTCTTCTCTATTCTCTTTAAAGAAAAAGTCTAATTCTTTTTCCATGAATTGAATAAATTCCTTATCTTTTAATATTGATTGATTCAACATCCATCTTAATATCCATTTTTGTCCTTTCCATTTAACTTTTATTGGTTTGTGGTCTGCCCAATTACTTGGTTCTATGTCTATTTCTTGTACAGATCTTAATTCAGCTGACATCCGTATCATAACTATTCTTCACCAAGACATATGCCTATTTGAGTAAAATGAATATTGTTTTTCCTTAGGATATATCTCATGTCATACATCTTGGATACCTTAATCTTCCACTTTATAATCCAGTTCCGCATTCACAATTGCATTAAAATCTCCTAGTATACATATATTTTCAGACTCCAATTCTATTATTTTCTTGTGAAGTTTACCATAAAAGTCCTCGTGATTAATATTTGGTGCATATATTGCTATTAAGAGTATGTGTTTATTGTTCATTGTTCATCTCCACCATCAAAATCCTCCCTTCCTCATACATAAAGATTTGTTTAGTGTTTATTGTCTCTTTTACGTAAAGGACTATTCCCCTCTTCTTTTGTTGTGAAAGAAGTATATAACTTCCCAATTTCAGGATATTCCAATATTTTATTATGTTGTTTTTTAATGTGAACTTCTTGCAGGCATATTATGTCTAATTTTAATTTTTCTAATTTATTGAAAGTCCTTTTCCTTTTTATTGCCGAATTCAATCCATTTATGCTAATTGACATTAAATTTATTTCTTCTTCCATAGTTTATTTATAGATGGGTTTTGTCATTCTAGTCATGTCTACTCATGTCTCTTGGTTCTTTTGCCTTTGCCTCTTTTCTTTTTGCTATTTCCTCCAAATCTCTTTCATCTTCTTTTTGTTGTATATTCCTTTTTCCTGTAGCTTCCTCTCATCGCTTGTCCTCTTCTTTTTCTCTTATTCTCATTTCCTCTTGTCCAAAATATTGCTCATAAAATTGTTTTGCTTTTTCTATGGAATCCAATCTATGTCTTTGCTCCATCCAAGTAACCAATATTCCTTCTGGTATCAGCCATCTAAAATTCACTCCATTTTTAATTAGTTACTTTGTCAGGAATTGGTATTACTTCCTTATTTCTCTAACTCTTCTCAGGATCTATTTTAAGACTACTATTTCCTTTCCTTTGTATTTTAAAGGATTATCTCTTGTTCTTTGTAAAATGTCTGCTTTCATTGCTTTTTTTTTTTTTTTTTTTGTAAATCTCACATGCACCTCTCTAGGAAGTCTGTTTCTTGCTGAATATCTAGTATTAACTCTAAATACATCATCAATCTCTGCAAGAATTTTTTCTTTGTCTACCTCTAAGGTAGGTCTGCCATTGTCTCCACTAAGTTTTCTCCCCTTTCTTCCTCAATATTCTGGAACTGTAGGTAATAATCATCCCTATCCCTATCTATTGATATTATTGTTCTTTCTTTATTAAAATATCTTTATTTTTCTCTGCTGGCGTAAGTCTGTTATCAACTTCTTCCACTCTTTTTTCCATTTGTTCAGCTTTCTCTTCTACTTTCTGCATGCATTGTTCAATATTTGCCATCATTTCTTGAACATTCTCTAATTTATCTTCTACTTTCCCTATTCTTTCCTTGAAGTTGTCGTGTATACCTTGTATCATCCCTTTTAATTCTACCTGAATTGCATTCACCTTCTCTTGCTGTAACATAGCATTTAAACTGGACTTGTTGTAGTTTATTGCTGAGAGCCACCCTGAGTCCTTGCAGAGCAAGGGTGGCATATAAATCTGATAAAATAAAATAAATAAAATAAATCCAAAGTCCTCTGCCCTGAAGGGCTCGAAATAGCTGATGTGATGCTGACGATGGTTGTGAATGTGTTTTTCTCATTTTAAAATATTTTGGTATTTGTAATCGACAAAAAGTAAAGGGTAAGATTGTCAGTTGTAATCCAAATGTAAAGAAAAAAGAAAAAAGGCAAAGAATATATATGTGGTTTATAATCCAGAGGTTATCAATCTTTTAATCCCATCCTTGTTGTTTTCTTCAGGTTCTTCAGACCTTAATCCTTTATTATCCAGAAAAAGAGGGATAATAAATTGATAGGCTGTAATCCACATAGGCCCACCAAGCCCTAAAAGTCAATCACCAATTGTTTTGTATCTATAAATAGAGAGTTCACAGAGCAGAGGGGGGAAAAATCAAGAGAAAAGGAAGTATTTTGTTTTTTATGTTTCCATTTGAGTTCCAAAAGTTAGACTGTTTAAAAATAACAGTTCTCAATATTTTGCTTTCTATCTCAGTTATTCAGGCTAAACAGCATATAGCACAAAAATTGTTTTTCTGACAGTCAATTCTTATCTTCAGTCTCACAGTCTCTCAAGGTTATGTACTTTATAGATTATTTCTTCTTTCTCCTTTACAGCTCCCAGCTTCTACTTCCACTTTTGCCTGTAGATGGCACTGTGGCTCTGCTGCTCTCTTCCTCTTTTTCTTTCTCCTTTTATATAGTATACTCCAGTTCAGATTTTATAAAATAGAATAAAAAAGACAGTTCTGTATATCCAAATGTTGTAGTATCCAAAGCTTCTGAATTATTCAATATTATATTTGAGATACCCAGTCTGGCTTCTTAATTGCAAAGTATTTTCACTCTTTTTCTAAAAAGTTCTCTAGCTTAAGTTCCTGTTTTTAAAATGGCTCTTAGGCTTTCCTTGCTGCTTTTCACAGGAGGTGGAGAAGAAAAAACAATTCCATCTCCTCTTTTTGGGTCCCACTTTCACCAAATATTTTCCAGGGGGCTCTTCCTTCCATTAAAGATTCAAAGTTGGAAATCTCTCACCCAGATCGATCACATGGTCAGTCAATCTTCCATGCTTCCTTCCGGTGGCTGTCAGAGCTTCAGTCCAGCATGCAATGGCCATCTTTTCCTTTTCATCAGGTTTGAGAGCCTTTTCCAGATCAATCAGGGAGATTGTGGGCTCCCTGAGATCAGTGGAGTGTGCTCTCTTTGTTCATCACCCCTCTGAGGTGATTTTCGGTCTAATTGAACCTCCCGGCAGCTTGGATTTCAGTGTGTTTCGTGGAGCTCTGTGTGGGAGAGTGGAGTGTAGGATGCACTATATTGCCATGATATCAGCCATGCCTTCCTTTCTATGTCCTTCTTGAGGGATAGTCACCAGAACTGTCTTTTAATAAACTGCAGGGTTTTCATGAAGCCAAAGTGACCAGCCAATTTGGAATCATGGAATACTTTCATGAGAGGCAGCCTCTGGCTAGCTGGAATGTATAATTTACCCCACAATCAAGCAAAGTCATCTCTGAGAGGACTGGAAGTCAGGGAATTAGCAATTCCAACGAGCTCCACGAAAACCTGGACTGAAAAGCCGCTGCTGAGGGGTCTTCGGACCAGAACTGTCCTGTAGAGATAGGGAAGAAGAAGAAGCATCTCGGAAGACCAACAGGAACAGGAAAGTTCCTCAAAGGTCAGAGGAAACTCTGCCCGACTCGGCAGCAGGGGCGGCAATACAATGTTGGATTGTATTATTTAAGGAAATGTATGCTACAAAACAATTGGGTTATTATTCTTATAAGCAATGAATGATTGTAATACCGCATAATTAATTAATTTGGACTAAGATGCTGGATATTGAAATAGATGACAATGGAAAACATCAGTAATTATAATAAAGGAATATAAGGAAATACTAGGAATCATATTAGGTTTGATCTTAAATTTGAGGGGTACAACATAGAATGGAAGGAAAAAAATGAATTTGGTTAAGATATGAGGTTAGGATGAAGGATAATATGAGAATAAATATTATGGCAAAAAAAAAAGAAGTATAGAAATTGTAAATTTAGTTGAAATGACTCAAAATTGTTTAAATTTGTGAACCGGCCAATACTCTGTTCAGAAAATATACATTGTATATTTGTATGTGTGTTTGTGTAAAAAAAAACACCTTCTTTTTAAAAAAAGCAAAGTCATCTCTAAGTAAACAGGTATGGGCTTGGAACCCATACCTGTTCAGGTGCTTGTGTGATCACCTGAATGGTGGCATTGTCTGCTAGGGGGTCATTTTTAGCTTGCGCCCTGGTTATCACCATGTCTGCCAGCTTGGAGGCTGGGAGCAGGCGTTTGATCACCTTGGGCTTTTCACTATTATACTGTGGTTTTCTGGACAATGCATCATAATCAAAGACTTTTGAATCTGGAAGGACATGACTTAATGAAGGTGTTATGTCCTTATAAGGACATCCGCTGGGGATTGGCTGAGAAATCCTCCGGCAGGAGTTTTGAATCTCTGTCAGGGGGGCGGTGTGGCTGCTGGAGCGAATATAAGGAGAGCTCCGGCAGCGCGCGCCTGTTCTGTTTCCTGTTGAATAAAACTGTTACATGAACTCCGCTGGTCTCATCTTCATTCCTGTGCCGATCTAACACTGGCGACGAAGGACTAGGAGGAAACCGACCGCGTGGCACGATCGCCATTACCACTGAAGAGACTCGCCGCCGATCTGCACGATGGCAACACAGCAAGCGCTCTTCGCGTCCGTCGCTCCATTCAACCCCAGACGGGAGAAATGGAGCTCATACATGATTCGTTTCCGCCAATTTCTCCGCGGAAATGGCCACAGCAACCTCGACGACGAGAGGAAGAGGGCTCTCTTCCTCGCCCACTGTGGATCCGATGTCCTGGAGATGGCAGTGAATCTCGTCACACCTCGAGACATCGAGGAAATGTCCTGGACGGACCTGCAAGCTGCCCTGCAGGAGCATTACGCGCCCACGGGCACCCCCATAGCAAATCGGTTCACCTTCCATCAGAGGAACCAACGTGAAGGTGAATCCATAAAAGACTTTGTCGCCGCACTCCGTCAAATCGCAGCAAACTGCGAGTTTGACCATGTAGATAATGCGCTGAGGGACCGCATCGTTTTCGGCATGAGGGATGCGGGCCTCCAGAAGAAATTCCTGAGTAGGAAACGCATCCTGCTCAAAGATGTACTTGAGGAGGCCACCGTTGCCGAATCCTCGGAGCACGCGGCCGCGGAGATGCAAAAGGCGAAGGGGATCCACAAGATCCACCAGTCGATCCCCGAATCGTCGGAAGATTCCGCCTCACCATCAGACTCAGATGGCGAGATGGCCGTCCACAAGGTCTCTCAGCCATATCGGCGGGAAAATCTTCAAAATGGCCGACGTGGAGAACGATGCGGCAGCTGCAGAGGCGACCACCCCAGGGCATCCTGTAAATGGCGGGATGCGACCTGCCGCCGATGCCTGAAGAGGGGGCACATCGCAGAGGCCTGCCGAGCCACCGACCCAGCCCCCGAACCACCCAGACCACGGAACCGTGAGAATCGGCGCGACAACCAGAGGACATCCAAACGGTCCTCTCACCAGCCCAGAAGCGACAGCTATGAGGATTCCCGGCATGGTGCGGTGAATCAGACCACCATAGCACACACCAGCAACAACAGCGCCACTAAGTTCCACGTGATGCTGTTGGCCGAGGGCTCACCCTGCACGATGGAGGTAGACTCCGTGTCCGTCTACACCATCATCGACTGGCAGCAGCTGAAGAGATTCAAGCCGGAAATCTCCAAAAGCCAGCTCAAACCCCTGCAGTCCAGACTGGTGGATTTCGGCGGGAATCCAATCGACGTCCTGGGCAGAACCACCCTCCACATCACCTTCAAGAAGTTCCAGGGTCAGCTGCCAGTCACCGTCGTGAGGAACAGCCGCCCAAACCTGCTTGGCATAGAGTGGTTTCAGCCGCTGGGGCTTTCCATCGGAGGCATCCACCAGATTAGGGTAGATGAACTCGATGCTCTCATCGAAGAGTTCAGCGAAGTCTTCGATGGTAAACTGGGAAAGTACATAGGGAAGTCCATTTCCTTTAATCTGGATCAGGGGGTAACCCCCATTCGGCTTAAGCCCCGCCGGGTTCCCTTCGCCTTGAGGCCTAAGGTAGACGAGCAGCTGGATAAGCTGATCGCCCAAGGCGTTCTGGAACCCATCGATCATGCTTCATGGGAGACTCCCATTGTGACCCCAATGAAGCAGGATGGATCTGTGCGCATCTGCGCTGATTATAAGGTGACCATAAATAAGGCGTTGCAGCAGAGCGCATACCCTGTGTCAGTGATGCAGCACCTCCTGCACTCACTAGGCAAGGGCACAATTTTTGCAAAACTGGACCTGGCCCAGGCTTACCAGCAACTGCCAGTGGATTCTAAAATGGCGGAGGCCCAAACTATTGTCACACACAGGGGGGCCTTTAAGTGCAACCGTCTCCAATTCGGAGTCAGTGCCGCCCCGGGGATTTTTCAATCAATGATGGAACGCCTTCTCCAAGGTGTTCCAGGGGTAGTGCCTTACTTTGATGACGTGCTCATCTCCGGAGACTCAAAAGCACAACTTCTTGAACGGCTGAGACTCGTCCTGCAGTGGTTCAGGGAGAAGGGCTTGAGGGTAAGATGGGATAAGTGCATCATCGGAGTCCAGGAGGTCGAGTTCCTGGGCTATCTCATCGATAGCAATGGCATACACCCCACCAAATCAAAAGTTAAAGCCATCCATGAAGCTCCCAGCCCCAAAAACAAAGCGGAGCTTCAGGCATTCCTTGGATTGCTTAACTTTTATGCAATATTCCTCCAACAGAAAGCCACAGTTGCTGAGCCGCTTCATCGCTTGCTGGGGAAAGCGGTTTCCTGGAAGTGGGGTGACAAAGAGGAAATGGCTTTCCGGGCCATCAAGGGACTATTGACGTCCAACAGCGTCCTCATACAATACAACGAGATGCTACCCATCTGACTGACCTGCGACGCATCGCCATACGGGGTGGGGCGGACCTGAGCCACGACCTGCCCAACGGCACAGAGGCCCCCATCGCCTTCTTCTCCAAGACCATGTCCAGCGCAGAACGCAACTACAGCCAGCTGGACAAAGAGGCGTTGGCAATCATCGCAGGGGTGAAGCGCTTCCACGAATACCTCTACGGAAGAAGCTTCACCATAGTCACGGACCACAAGCCGCTCCTGGGCCTCCTCGCCGGCGACAAGCAAACACCCACGTTCATGTCGCCGCGAATGACATGCTGGGCCATCTTCCTTGCCGGCTATGCCTACACCCTCACTCACCAACCCAGAAAGGCCATCGCGAATGCCGACGCACTCAGCAGATGCCCGTCCACAGACGCCGTGGATGATCCCGCCCCCACCCTCGAGCTCCTGCACATCGACCACGACAGCAGCTGCCCAGTCACATCTGCAGACGTGGCCACGCACACCAAGAGAGACCCAACACTCCGACAAGTGCAATCTTGGATCCTGCGGGGGTGGCCGGCACAGCCTAGCGGAGAAGAATACAGCCCCTTCAGCCGCAAGCAAAAGGAGCTGTCCACAATGAAAGGCTGCCTGCTATGGGGAGACAGGGTGCTGATCCCCGCCACGCTCCAATGGAAGACGCTCGAGACGCTGCACAATGGGCACCCAGGCATCGTCCGCATGAAGGCCCTGGCACGAAGCTACGTCTGGTGGCCATCACTGGACAAGGACATTGAGCAATGGGTCGCCGGATGTAGCCAGTGCCAGGAAGTTCGACCAGCACCCCCCCAAGCAGAACCCACCCCATGGGAGACACCCAGCAGCCCCTGGTCTCGGATCCACATCAACTTCGCGGGTCCGATGCAGGGGCGCCACCTCCTCATCGTGGTTGATGCCTTCTCCAAGTGGCTCGAGGTGGTACCCATGGCATCAACCACATCGGAAGCCACCATTCGCGCTCTCCGTCGCCGTTTCCGACAACGGTCCCCAACTTACGTCCGTGCCCATGGAGGCGTTGCTGGCAGGACTGGGCATCCGCCATGCCCTCTCGGCGCCGTACAGACCGGCCGGAAACGGCCAAGCTGAGAGGATGGTGAGGCTCACCAAAGAGGCGCTCACCAAGATGGCACCGGGTGATTGGCAGGAGCGCATAGACACCTTTCTCCTCACCCAACACATCACGCCACACGCAACCTCCAAAAAGTGCCCATCAGAGCTGCTGATGGGCAGAAGACTCCGCTCACCCCTCGACATACTGCACCCCCAGTACCACTCGGAGGTGCCCGCAACCGCCAGCCGCCAACTCCGCTGTTTTGCCGTGGAAGACCCCGTCTACACGCTGAACTTCCACGGCTCACCAAAATGGCTGAAAGGAAAGATTCACAGCGCTACTGGTCCGAAGTCTTATCGGGTAGAGCTGGAAGATGGACAGGTCGTGAGACGTCACATCGACCAGCTCCGCAAAAGGTGGAGGGGAGTGGATGGACAACAGCCCGACGAGGTAGGCCTACCACACCCCGAAGAGGTAGGCCTGCCCACCCCCGACGAGGTAGGCCTGCCACAACCCTACGAGGGAGGCCTACAACACCCTGGGGGAGTGGGCCCTCCGACTCCCGCACAAGCCAGAAACGAAGCTCAGCCAGTAGACCGGGGACAATGTCAGAGGGGAAGCCCGAAGCACCCAGGGGTGGACCGGAATCAACACCCCGACACCCAAGATCCAGCTGCTGACGACGACAGCCGTGGGGACCGAAGCCCAGATGCCCACGACACCCAACAACACCCCGACGAGGTCGGACCGCACCAGTCCGACAATAGAAGACAGTCGCAGAAAGGGTAGGTAGACCGGGGCCAACCGAGCGGGGGACACCAACAGCACCCCCGCAAGGGCGGCCACCGACTCACCGGCGAGGGAGACCTCCATGCATCACTACAGAGGTCTCCCCAACAACAACCCGACCACAACGAAGACCAACCCTGCGAGGAGGACCTCCGCCACCCCAGTAGAGGAGGCCAGCACCAACCGAGCCGAGACGACCGACACCCGGATGGCGAGAGGCGGCGACCGGTACGGCTACACCCACCCCGCAGAGAAGGCCTACGCCACCCCTGCAGAGAAGACCACGAGAGTCCTCCGCCAACCCAGCTGCACCACCCCGGCAGAGAGGGCCTGCGCCACCCCTGCGAGGTAGGACAGCACCACCCTGGCGAGGCCGAGACCCCGCAACCAGCCCAGCAGCGCCAGCCCAGCAGAGAGGGACTACACCACCCCTGCGGAGGAGGCCTGCAACCCACCAGCGAGGTCGAACCAACGCCGAACCAACCCACCAGCAGCTCCGGGAGTGAACCGAACTCAACCGGGGAACCCACGGGACCGACCCAGTTGCCGCCGCCGGACCGGCACCCACGACCGGACCCGACCAACCCCGACCCGGTGGGAACCGAAGGACGACCCAGGGACTTACCATGGCTCAGGAGTTTCGGACCGGTCGAACAACGGAGATCCAACGATCGGAGCAGTGGTGAAGAAGACCAGCATCGCCCGCAGGCGGAGGTCAGCGACCTGGCCGGAGGTACGGGAGCACCGCCCGCGTCCTCGACGGCCAGATCCAGCCCGGCTCCAGGGATGGCGTCAGGAGCCGCAGAAGCACCCTCCCACCAGGAGGGCTGTCAGCCAGCGAATGGACTGCGCAGGTCTAGTAGAGCACGCAAACGACCTGCCTACTTACATGACTTTATTGTTGATGGACAGCTTAGGATCTAGGGGGGAGGAGTGTTATGTCCTTATAAGGACATCTGCCGGAGAAATCCTCCGGCGGGAGTTTTGAATCCCTGTCAGGGGGGCAGTGCGGCTGCCGGAGTGAATATAAGGAGAGCTCCGGCAGCGCCGCGCCTGTTCTGTTTCCTGTTGAATAAAACTGTTACATGAACTCCGCTGGTCTCATCTTCATTCCTGCGCCGATCTAACAGAAGGGATGGCATGCCTTTATATGGAGTCCAGGAAATAAAACATACAAACATTTCAACACCCATACCATCAGAAAATCTGTAATAAATACATGGCAACAGATTAAATCCAAACACTATATGAAAATCCCCGGTTGGCTATCAACAATAGAAGCAATAACCCACCCTAATACACTAACAAAGCATAAAATTCTAAGATACAGAGAAATATTAGATGTACAGGGACAACTGAAATCAAGAGAAGAACTTAATGATCAAGGAATAATAATCGATTGGTGGCCCTATTCACAAATAAAGATAAGATATAGAAAAGACCAAGAGGAAGAAGGAATTGACCCAAAACAAAATCAATTGGATAAATTACTAGAATCTAAAGATGCGAAATTAATCACAAAAATCTACAAATATTCCAATATTTATTGGAATACGATTTGGTGGAAGAATTGGTTAAGGGTCAGATGATAGCGTGGGCGAGGAATATAGGACATAATATACAATTAGAGGAATGGGAAAGGGTATGGGAAAGCAATTATAAGATGACAAAATCGGTAGCCTATAAAGAAAATCATTATAAAATGTGGTATCGGTGGTATCTGGCTCCTGCAAGACTAGCCAAAATGTATCCAAATGTAAATCCAACTTGTTGGAAATGTAAAAAAACACAGGGGACTTTCTACCATGTTTGGTGGCTCTGCCCAGTAGTTAAGAAATTTTGGAGTAAAATAAAAACGTGGATAACAGAAATAATGAAATATGAAATTGAACTAGAACCTGAGGTTTTCCTATTAGGCATGATTAAAGGGAATATTAGAAAAGATATTAAGTATTTAATTTTACATATAATCACGGCGGCTAGGTTATCGTTAGCGCAATTGTGGAAAAGTGATCGCTTATCAACAGAACAGGAAGTAATACAGAAAATATTTTCATGTGCAGGGTCCCTTCAGTAGAGTGAATTTGCTTCTCCAGGTTGATCATTTTTGCAGAGTCTGCTTTATGTAAGGTCCTGTCTCTACTCCCTATTCAAGAAAGTATGGACTGAGGCTTCTGGTGGTGTCTCCGTCATCGCCGGACGGTGGTTTTATGGCCGCCGGCTTTGTCACGCGTTGGAGCTGCCTCACAGCTGTCAGGCGGCTTGGAAAAGCCTCTCTTCGGGCTGGAAGGGCAGATAGAGCCAGTGGGAGCAGGTAGAGCCCCCTGAGTTGCCCCCAGGATCTCTTTTTTGCCCTGGGGAGCGCTCAGGGTGAAGGCTCCCTCTCCAACCCACTGAAGCTCCGCGCGGCGAGGAACCTCTGTTAAATGGCAGAACGAGACAACGAGAGCAACTCCACCAATATTGGATGTTTACAGTAAATAGAACTTGGTGAAATCTGGATCTGCACAAAGAAGCATAAAAAAGGAAAAAAGCAGGTATTTGGGTTTTTTTTGTATAATCCTCAGTTTAAGAGTCTCTGAGAGAAAGTGTTTGAAAAATGGCAACTGGCTAGAACGGAGGAAGTAAACTGAAAGAGAAAAGTGAAAGTGATAGTTAAGCCTGCCTTGCAGTAACTGAAAGAAACATTTTGACAAGACTTTAAAACAGAAATAAAATTTATCTAACTCCTTTCCTTGCAAAACTGGGGAGAAAAGCTGGACTGAGAGGAAAAGGAGGAAGATTTTCCTTTTTTGAGAGGTTAAGACTGTGTACAGGCATGGCTTCAAAACAAAAAGCAGGGGGAGAATCCCCCACGCATCAGACAAAAGAAAAGCCAGTTAAGCCACAAACACAGACTCAGACTCAAATCCAAGAAAGTGGAAATGAGGATTTGAAAGCTTTTATAGCTAAGACATTAGGAAGTGTTGTTGAAAAAATGGAGAAGATGGAGGAAAAAATGGAGAAAAATTAATTGGAAATGAAGGAGCTGGTCAAAGAAAAATGTGATAAGTTGAGTCAAAATGTAACTAAAGCAGTAGCTGGTCTCTCAGATGCAGTGATGGCGGTGGAGAAAAAAGTGAATGAACTAAATATAGAAGTTGAATCTAACAAGAAAGATGCGGAAGAGAAATTTTTTAAAGTTGATGTCAGAAACCAGAGATTTGAAGATGAAATTACAATGATTCAATTTCGGGCTATGGAGTTTGCCTTAAGACTGAGGGGAATAAGGGAAAATAGTAGAGAAGATTTGAGAGCAGTTTGTGTAGAGGTATTGGCTCAGATTCTAAAGATTGATCCCAAGCTAATTTTTAGCAGAATTGATAAGATCTACAGGGTGAACTCGCATGTGGCAAGACAAAGGAATCTGCCTAGAGACGTTGTGATTTACTTTACTGATAGAAGATTGAGAAATGATACTTTGCAAAAATCTTTTCTTGCCAATGTTCAACTTGATGGTAATCAAATCGGTGTTTATAAAGAGCTACCACCTAAGATGTTAAGGGACAGGAAGGATTATGGATTTTTGGTGAATGAATTGAAAAGACATCAGATTCCATTCAGATGGGATGCCCCAGTTGGCATAATTTTGAGATATGAGGATGTAAGATACCGTCTAAATACTGTGGAAAAAGCAAAACACTTCTATCACAACATTCTTAAAAGAGCCTCAACATCTCCACATTCATCCACGCTGTTAACTGTAGAAGGAGTTGTTAAAGATAAAGATCTTGAAAGAGGGATTGAGGAATTGTCTAGGCAAGTAGAACTAGAAGCAATACAAACCCAAAGAGCAATAGAAGAGTCTCAAGGAGCAGTAGGTGGTTTTTCAGATGATTTTTTTACAGACTTCCCAGAGCCTAAAATAAAGCACCCCAGAAGTACAGGAGAGGTGGATCTGGACCTTGAACTGTTGGCTCAAGAACCAAAAGATCAACGTATAACTCGTGCAGCAGAGAAGCAAAGGTTAAAGAAGCAAAAACAGCAAAGGTCCACTGTACCACAAGAAGAGAAGGGGGCAAATGGCAAAACACAGAAATCAGAAGCAGTGGGAGGAGCGAGACCGAAAACTACTGCTGTGCAACAGAATCTTTGGCAATTGCTCGATTCGCTTCGTGAAACTTCAGATGACAGTTAGATTTTTATCATGGAATGTGAATGGACTGAATTCTCCACAGAAAAGAAGGAAAATATTTCATTATTTGAAACAGTATAAAAATGATATTGTTTTTTTGCAAGAAACTCATATTAGAATTCAGGATCAAAAATATTTGATAAATTCTAAATTAGGTTCACGTTTTATTTCTTCCAATTCTGGGAAAAAGAATGGATTAATGTTGTATATTTCTAAAAGATTACCAGCTAAAGTTATAGAATCAGATGATGATGGAAGATATATAGCAATTGAAATAAATATACAGAATGTCTCATTGCTTTTGATTGGAATCTATTGCCCCAAACCAACAGCAGGAAACCTTTTACAAATTATTATATGCTAAAATATTGCAATGGAATTATAAGTCAATTTTGATTATGGGAGATTGGAATGGCGTGATTGATACAACCCTAGATAAAAAGACATTGGCTAAAACAGGGATTAAACTACCACAGACGTTTTTTGCATTGAAAGATGATTTAGAATTGAAAGATGTTTGGAGAGTTCAACACCCGAAGGAATTGGATTTTACATTTTTCTCAGACCGACATAAATCTTTTTCTAGGATTGATTTTATGCTGGTTACATCTGATTTACTTACTAAAATTACTAAGACTAAGATATTTCCCACGACTTTAACGGATCACAGTCTGATATGGATGGAAATGGAATTTGGCAAGAAGGAGAGAAGATCATGGAGACTGAATGAGAATTTGTTTAGATATGAGAAGAATATATCTGAACTTAAAAAACATGCGAAGGAATTTTTTCAATTGAATTTGAACAAGGGTACACCTATTGAAGTTGTTTGGGACGCAAGCAAGGCATATATGAGAGGTGTACTGATTTATATGAATTCCAAGCATAGGTCAACTCAATAAAAGATAAGAACAGAATTGGAGTTAGAAATAAAGAAAAAAGAACAATTACATATAAAGAATCCGACTGATGAGAGACTACAGGAAACTATAAAACTTCTGAAAGATCAATTTCAAATGCTTATGGCTGAACAAACGGCAACTAATTTGCAATTTGCGAAGCATAACACTTTTTGTAATGCCAATAAGCCAGGTAGATGGTTGGCCTATACTCTGAGAAAACAACAAATTTCCCGTATAATTGATACTATTGAACATAAAGGTAAACAAGTTTTTCAACAAAGTTTAATACAACAAGCTTTTTTAGATTATTATTCCAAGCTATATCATAAAGATAATATAAAGAATGAGCTTATTGATGAATATTTTGAGAAGAGGAGAGTTACTAAAATTTCAAGAGAACAAAAGGAAAGAATGAATCATGTTATAACTTCTGAAGAGATCTCATTTGCAATAAAACAATTGAAAATAGCAAAAGCTCCAGGGACGGATGGCTTGACAGCAGTATATTACAAAACTTTACAAGCAGAACTGATTGAACATCTTAAGGATTTATTTTGTAGTATACAACAGGGGGGTAGAATACCCCCATCATGGAAGACGGCCTTTATTTCACTGATACCAAAAGAGGATGGTTCTACAAAACCAGAAAATTTTAGACCAATATTCTCTTGAATACGGATTATAAAATTTTTGCAAAAGTATTAGTCAACAGATTGATGCCAGTTATCCAAGAGGTGATTCATCATGATCAAGCTGGATTTATAGAGGGCAGATATATAAAGGATAATGTGAGGCAACTCATAGATTTATTGGAATATCTTGAGAAAAATAAACAGATCTCTGCAGCGCTGGTGTTTTTGGACGCGGAAAAGGCCTTTGATCGAGTCATTTGGGATTTTCTAATAAAGATTTTACTTAAAATGGACTTTGGGGATCAGTTTATACATGCGATCTCAGCAATTTATCAAGAACAGACAGCACAAATTGTTATTAATGGGAGTCTAACGACTAATTTTAATATACAAAAAGGAACTAGACAAGGTTGTCCGCTATCCCCACTGTTGTTTATTTTAACCTTGGAAGTTTTGTTGAATTCAATACGGGACTCGAATTATCTGAATGGAATAGTTATAAGGCAAAAGGACTATAGAATGAAAGCATTTGCAGATGATCTGGTTGTTACCCTAACATGACCTTTGGAATCAATCATCCATATGAAAAACACTATAGAAGAATATGGTTTGGTTTCAGGATTTAGATTAAACCAGAAAAAGACTAAGATGATAGTTAAAAACATGTTGGAACCACAAAAGAGTGAACTGGAAAGGTTGGCAGGCTTTGAAATAGTTACAAAGGTGAAATATCTAGGAGTCCAGGTTGCAGCTTCTAATATAAAACTTTTTTCAAAACAACTATGAAGTCTTGTGGCGAAAGGTTCAAAAAGACCTGGAAATTTGGAAAAAACTGCAACTATCTTTACTTGGCAGAATAGCAGCAGTTAAGATGAACGTTTTACCTAGATTTCTGTTTTTGTTTCAAATGATTCCGGTGCTTAAAAGTGATAAAATTCTGGCTGAATGGCAATCAGGACTAAACAAATTTATTTGGAATGATAAAAAACCAAGAGTCAAATTCAAAATAATGCAAGATGTTCGAGAAAGAGGTGGTCTCAAAGTTCCAAACTTACATTTATATTATGAAGCAGCAGTGTTGACGCAAGTGGGTGTTTGTTTTGGAACAACAAAGACTGAAATTTTGAATATAGAAGGCCATGACTTGGACTTTGGTTGGCATGCATACTTATTTTATAAGTATAAGATAAATAAGTATTTATCATAAGTATTTGATAAGTTGGATAATGTATTTAAAAGTCACATATTGAGACATGCTTTGATGAGAGTTTGGAAGAAGCATCACCTTAAATTGGATTACAAAATACCTTTGTGGTTGGACCTTGGGCAAATCATGCAGAATATAAAGTCACTCGGGGGGATTTTATACAAAGAAATGCTTTTTAATGATGGGGGCAGTTGGAGTTTGAAACCTTTGAAAACTCTGTTGGAAGAAGGGAGGAATTTAACTTGGTTGCAGTATTCTCTTTTTTTTTTATAAATTTTTTTTAATTTTCAAAACAAACTTTATTTAAGTTTCGAATGTATACAAAAACAGATAAAAACCATATTAAAAAATCCATGTCCATAAATCGTAGTCAATGGTGAAATTCATTTCTACTTTCTTAAGTATCTATATGTGATTACTATACATATACACATACATATACATATATATACATACATTATACCATTCATTGCTTTCATCCACATGCCTTTTGTCGGTGAAGTCATCAGGGGTACTTATA
This sequence comes from Masticophis lateralis, assembly GCA_030761175.1. Classification (NCBI taxonomy): domain Eukaryota; kingdom Metazoa; phylum Chordata; class Lepidosauria; order Squamata; family Colubridae; genus Masticophis; species Masticophis lateralis. The sequence goes on along the minus strand of JAUDYJ010000004.1, from coordinate 70,519,646 downwards.
TAAGACTATCATACAAATACCTTTCCAATTTTCATTCTTAATTTACAATTCACTAAGAGTATAATAACATATATTGCTCGTTCAAATTAACTTTCATATTCAATTAAAAGTATCATTATCCATTTTGTCTTTGTTTGATCCAATCGTACCATCTATCCCATACCCTAGAATATTTTGAGCTTTCCTCATTTTTTAATTTCTGCGTTAATTGATCCGATTCCGCACACAAATATATCTTTTGTATTACTTGCTGATCGTTTGGCAAATATTCCTTTTTCCATACTTGTGCATTCGCTATTCTCGCCGCTGTAATTATGTGGTGTATTAAGTATATCTTTTCTTTTCTAATGTTTTGTTTGTAAATTCCTAATAAAAATATCTTGGGGTGATAAAGTGGGCACAGAATTTTGCAGAACCAGTTATGCTAGAGACATGGGAAAAGATTTGGGTCCAGAATGTTAAATTTACTCAAGCACAGAATTTGCGGGAAAATTTTTATAAAATGTTTTATAGATGGCATTTGGACCCCAAAAAACTGTCATGTATGTATCCAAATGTTCAACCTAAATGTTGGAGGTGTGATTGTTTGGATACTACATACTTTCATATTTGGTGGACTTGTAGAAAAGTGAAAGCATTTTGGATTAAACTTTGGTGGGTTATGCAGAATGTTTTGAAAAAGAAGCTTCCATTTTCTCCGCAATTGTTTTTGTTGGGTATAGTTAAGGATTGTTCACCGAGTGAAACGAGATTGATTTTATACATGATTACTGCAGCTAGGTTACTGATTGGACAATATTGGAAAAAAGATAGTGTACCTACTATAGAAGAATGGACACTGAAGATGGCTAATTTTGCGGAAATGGCAAAGATTTCTGCATATTTAAAAGACAGGACCCAAGAAGCCTTTGTTAGAGAGTGGAAGAAATGGGTAGATTATGTGCAGAACAAATATCAAACTAAGAAGTATCAATTAGTATTTGATTCATAATTATTTTTACCATAATTACTATATTACACTTGCTATAACAATAAGTAGAAAAGTTTTAATGTTAAAAATATTTGAAATTATTAGTACAGTATATATTTGAAAGAAGGATTTTACTCTACATATATTTACTATATTATTATCTAGAAAAATTTTAATGTTAAAAATAAGTTTAGGTATATGTTTTATTCTTAGCATATATCTCATAGAATAATTTTATATATATCTACTATACTGTTATCTAGAAAAATCTTAATGTTAAAAATATTTAAGTTTATATATATGATTTACGGATAGCTTATATTTGATAGAATAATTTTATATATATCTATTATACTGTTATTTAGAAAAATTATAATGTTAAAAATATTTGATAAGTTTATATATATGATTCACGGTTAGCATATATCTGATAGAATAACTTTACTTTATTCAATGTTAAAATTTAAGATATGTTATCTGGATTTCACCTATATTTTTTTGTTTAATATTGATAGATATATAAGATTAATGTTTTATTAGTGAAGGAAGCCTAGGGAGGGAAGGGAGGGGAGGGGAGGGGAGGGAAGGGAAGGGAAGGGGGGGTGGATGGGAGGGGGGGAAATGGGGGGGGGAAATGGGGGGGAAATGATAAAATTGTATTGTAAAACTTTTTCAATAAAAAAAAAGAAAGTACGGACTGAGATAGCAGCATTTCAAAAGAAACCTTTTATTGAAAGGAAGTGATTGCAGGACAAAAGCAAAGCAGGCTCTAAGGTCACCTTAGGCAATTCTGTTAGGATAAAGGAATTAGAAACCTCTCCCTTCAGTCCAATGTTGAATGAGCCAATCCACAGGTGTGAAGATGTTATGAAGACAGTCACCTGAGGAAGGAAATAAGGAACTGTTCCCAGGCACTTCTTTCAGTAGGCTTCAGAACTGAGACAAAACAGATGCCCCCCCCTCACATTCCCCAAAGGTAAATCAAAGCACAGGGCAGATAGGTGTCAGAGCTAGGGTTATAAACTAAGGGATTACAGGATATGTAGGAAACAGGAAGAGGGTAATAAGTGAATAAATGAACCAGCCCCCCCCCTCACACACACACAGGTGGCGCAGTGGTTAGAGTGCAAGGCCAGTGGTGAAATCTAAACTGTTTGCTACAGATTTGCTGGCTGCGCATGTGCGCTGCACGCCAAGCGAGTGCTACACGTGCATGTGCAATACACACCAAAAGGAGGCTTGGGAAGGTAAGTAGAAGAGCAGGGGGGAAATCAGCTGTGGTGCGTGATCTTGGGAACCTTTTTAAAAACTTTTTTAAAACATTTTTTACTACTGATTCGGGTGAATGGGTAGTTTAAAAAATGCTTTAAAAAAGTTTTAAAAAAGGCTTGGATGATCACAGCTGTGCCTCGTGATCATCCGAGCCTTTTTTAAAAACTTTTTTAAAGCATTTTTTTTACTACCTATTCGCCCAAACTGGTAGTAAAAAAATGCTTAAAAAGTAAAAAAATAAAGTTCCAACAATCGCAATATCACTCAACTGATTGTTGGAACTTTTTTTTTTTACATTTTTTTACTACCGGTTTGGCAAACCAATAGCATTTTTTACTACCAGTTTGGGCGAACCAGCTGCAGGCTACTTCTGCTGCCTGCTGGCTGCCTGCAATTTGGCAATTCAAATCTCACCAGGCTCAAGGTTAACTCAGCCTTCCATCCTTCCAAGGTGGGTAAAATAAAGACCCAAATTGTTGGGGGCCAATATGCTGACTCTGTAAACCACTTAGAGAGGGCTGTAAAGCAGTATATAAGTCTAAATGCAATTGCTATTGCTCTCATACAATAACTTCTTTTCCTAGCAGTAACTTTTGGAAACAATAACTAAAAGTTACTAGTGTGAACTAGCCAACTCAGAGCTACAGTCAGAAGTATATTTCCTTTTTTTAGCAGATAGTCCAGTGTCTACCTCTAAGTATAAAATTCTCAGTACTTTTATATTATATACTTTATAGATATTACTCTTAAATCTGGTTGCACATGATAATAACTTGGTTCTGTAGATACAATGTCATTATATGAAACATCATTTACAGCCCTAAATATGTTTATTAGAAAGCAGGTTCAGCTTGATGGGTCTTAAGTGACATCTGAGTAAGCATGTTGTGTTCTCTGAAAACTTTCTCAAACAGTGTTACTTAATAAATGTAAGAAATATAACAGTTTTTAAAGCATGTATCAGTAGCTATTTCAACACTCTCCTTAAAAAATGTGAGTCAGTGAACCATTTTGTAAGTTGCTTAAATGTATAGATAATGTAGCAGTTTCAGTGTGATCTTTAAAAATCAAATAACAATTTTGTTTGGGACGCACAACATTTCACTGGCATAATAAGTACTGACTTACAAAATACATTTTATGCTGTGTTACCATTTGCAATTTGAGAGATATTGTTATAATTTCAGTTTGTATATTTGAGGTCAAAATGATTGCACTTACCGTATTTTCCGGCGTATAAGATGACTGGGCGTATAAGACGACCCCCAACTTTTCCTGTTAAAATATAGGTTTTGGGCTATACTCGCCGTATAAGACTACCCCTCTTCCAATGCACACCAAATAAAAATTAAAAAACATCAACTGGCTCACCCACAATGTAAAAGCAGCTGTGCTAGACCCAAAATGGCCCCTGCAACAAGCAGGAACCTCACACAGCCACAAAAAGCCCCCCAAAAAACAACTTTCACACTTTACACACACACAATACAACACAACTGGCTTCCCCACAATGTCAAAGCAGCTGTGCTAGACCCAAAATGGCCCCTGCAATAAGCAGGAACCTCACACAACCACAAAAAGCCCAAAAAACCAACTATCACACTTTACACACACAAAATTCCACATACAGCTTTGTGAGATTTTGTGTGTTTGTGTAGTTAGAGTGAAACACTACAGAAACATACTAAATCTCAGAAAGCTGCACAAATATTATTTTATTTTATTTTTATTTTTATATGAAAGCTAAATGTAAAACTTCCTAAACTTTAAATGGCTAGGTCTAAAAAAGAACAGCTAAAAAAACCCCAATTAACTATTTTTTTTAAAGCTCCCAAAGGGGAAAATACCTTACCCAATAGAACAGAGGTCTCCAACCCTGGCAACCTTAAGACTTGTAGACTTCAACTCCCAGAATTCCTCAGCCATCAAAGCAAAGCAATGGATTGCAGGCAAGCGAAGCAAGGCAAGCATTGCGACTAGCAGCTAAGGTAAGCAAGCTGGACGGGGGGATTTTAGCAGGCAACTCAGCTGGGATGGTCAGAGCTTGGATCGCCAGAGCCATGTAAAAGAAAAAAAGTTTTTTCCTTTTAACATGGCTCTGGCGATCCAAGCTGAGTTGCCTGATTAGCAAGCAACTCAGCTAGGATCGTTAGAGCCACTTAAGGCTCGACAGAGCCTTTTGGGCTGGTCTGCCTGGTTACAGGAGAACGACACCTGGCGTATAAGATGACCCCCGACTTTTGAGAAGATTTTCATGTGTTAGAAAGTTGTCTTATACACCGGAAAATACGGGTATTTTCTTTAGCTGCAGATATTTATTTAAATCAGTACAACTTTTTCTGCAGTTAAGTTACATTATATAACACTGTCTTCAGCATGGTTTCTTGACCCATTTATACTTAGTATGTATCTATTGAGCAGAGAGTTTAGCAAAGCTATATAAAAATGATAATTTATTTAGAGTGTTTAGCTCATCGGGGAATAAATAATGGTTTATTTCCACCATCTGCATCACTGGCTCCCTTTGTTCTTAGTAGAAAAACCAATTAAGTTCTTTAAGGAGAAGTAAGCCTTACAGATGTGTACTGAGTCTAGGATACAATGACATTGTAGACTTTCCTATAACTGTTCTCGCCCTTGGACCAAAAAGATCCCCTCTCTTCCCATGCATTTTTCTCTTTAAATTGATACAAACCAAGTGTGACCACAAGTTAATGAATGTTGTCAAAGTGATATAGTATAAATCAAAACCAAGAGATGTTCTGGTTGCCAGTAATAAGCATATTCTTTTGAGTTATTCGATGAATGCACAAGATTGAATGCCAAGGACATTGTTACATTTTACACTTCCAGTAAGCCCATGTAGACCAATCAGAAGGTCAACAATAATATTTTTGGCAGCATTACAACTTAGTGAACTATTCAAGTCTGTGATTAAAAAGAAACCTAAGTCTTTTTTGACAAAAGATTGTTGAATCCTGGAAGTCTTCTAATTTTCCCTGAACCAGAGGTGCAAGTGTTTTCTGCAGCTGTAATTTTTATATGAGCAGATTGCTGTAATTGATAACCAGAATAGCTCTGGGCAGAGATTCAGAATGATTTGGTAAAAGGCCAAGAGTCTTTCCATTTTAGAATTCTGGAGATGACTCAGCATTTTGTTCTTGGGGATTAGGTGTAATGATCTTGATAGTTACTGACATATTAGTCTTCTCGGCATCTTTTCTTTCTTTTATAATTCGATTGATGTTCGGCACTGAGAAAAGCGTTCTGACAGGTGGTTTATATTTAACTTGCCTGATAAAGGAAGACTTTATTCTGCTTCAACTAATCACGTTCCAGATACATGCCCCCATAAACAATCTAGTTATTCATTCATTGGAATATGGTGGATAAAGAGTTTGTTTCTTTTAGAATACTGATTTATGTGTGGAATGTGCTGTGTATGTATATAAGTATATCCTATATGGATGAGAATGAATGTATGCATGTATTTGAATTAAAGTCAACCCCAATAACTTCATTGAATATGGGATGGATTCTCCATTGTATCTCTGTCTCTTTCTGTCTTTGTCTTCACAGTTATTGTGTAGCTCTGGAACTTCTTAGCCCTATTTAATTTTTCAAGACCAGCCAAAATTTGTTAGAATAATGTGGCATTCATTTTAGGTAATAAGAAGAGATCGGCCCAAGTGACAATGGGGTTGCCTCCTTTGATTGATGGTTAGCATTTCAACTAATTACAACATTAAATGGCTAGTATGAATATGTGTTGTCACTGGGGTGGTGGTTATTATTTTATTTTTATTATTTTTATTTCTTTTATATGGTGTTTTTATGTCCTTGTAAGCCACCTTGAGTCACCATATGTGAGTAGGAGGCAATATAAATTTGCTAAATAAATAAATATCCTGGATATTTTTTCTTTAAATTGTAGAAGGTGGATAAATGACTCCTTTCATCCTGGCATGGGAAGTAACAGCTGTTATTTTGCTATTATACCAGGCTGGATGCTAAATGTGGGATCTGAATTCTCTTCTCCTCCTCTCCTCTATTTTTCTTTTTGTTATGGTTATGAATATGATTTATTAGTAATAAAATGATGCACTAGACAAGAATATTTCTTGATCATTATCTACAGGTGGACCAGATTATCATGTCATGTTCCATTATTAATCATTTTACCATTTTATGAATATATTTCTTCAATATTATCTTCCACAACACCTTTTTTTTACGTAAAAATATCTTATTCCATTTCAATTTCATTTAAATTTCCATTTCACCTTCTAAATAGATCCCTTCTAAATAAATAAAGAGCCTGGGTGGCACAGGCTTAAGTAGTGCTAAAGTGACACCAGCTGCCTGCAATTACTGCAAGTTCGAATCTCACCAGGCTCAAGGTTGACTCAGCCTTCCATCCTTTCAAGGTAGGTAAAATGAGGACCCAGATTGTGGGGGCAATAAGCTGATTTTGTATAAAAAAGAACACCGCTTGGGGTGGGCCGAAAGCCCTACTAAGCAGGTATATACAAAAGTATGAAGGCTATTGCTTAACGCATTGTAAGCCGCCCTGAGTCTCCGGAGAAGGGCGGCATATAAATTATTTTTTTTAAAAAAATCATTTTATATTTCACAATTTTATATAATCATTTCCAATTCTCCTCCCCTCTAAATAAATAGTTTCAAATTATCATTTTACATTTAAATAAATAAATAGGTCATTCCTAAGGGAGGAGGGACAGGGAACCTTCTGAAGAGAATCACATTTAGTATAAATTACAAAATTCAAAGCACATTAAAATAATTATATGAGTATTAAGTGACTCACTGTCATTTATATGGTTGCTCCCTTGCTGCCTAAGCTGGCTCTGAGCGACCCAGCATTCAACATCATAGCGGGGAGCTACGGAGCCAGCAAGTGAGACCAGGCTGGTGTCGGAGGCAGCTGGAGCAGTGTCAACACGGGTGCCATCGGTGAAATTGAGGGTGGTGGCCTCGGCAGCATTTGGCAGCGGCTTGGGCGGTGTCCCTCCCCCCTCCTGGCATAGGGATGGCTGGCAGCTAGGTGGAAGATTTGGCAAAGGGAGGCTCCTTTCTGCACTTAGCATATTTTATCAAGACCATGGTGGGCTTTTGGTGGATCAACTCCTGTCATGAGGCCCCCCTTTGGATTAAAGGTGGGCTAAAAAGGGGTAGGAAATGGACCAGAAGAAGACCTGTGGAATGGAGAACTTGCGGGGGTGGGGGTGGGGGTGGCCGAGAGGCAAAGAGAGGGATGTTTCCCTGTGACCTCGTAGACCCCCCCTTTTTTTGTACTCCCCCTATATCCCCCTCCTCGCTTTTGGCCTATATAGGCCTGGGGAGGTCACTCCTACCCTGTCCGGCTAACTTTGATTGGAGGCGACCCTGGGCCATATCCATCTTTACTTCTTTACCATATGCAAGAGCTGACGTGGACTGACCAGTCACCGGACCTCCGTTTGGCGTAATTTATGACTTATGACTTATAACATCAACTAACATTGTTTCCTCACCGTGGAGAGAGAGATTACCTTGGGGGATATACTGAAGGAGCGGGTTCAGTACTACATTTCCTCATCAGTGGGCTGTTCCATCTGTTTTATGACCAGTTATGACCAATCCGCCATGAGAGGGCGGCTGTTTTAGAGACCTGCCCCCGATTGAGTCGACATGTTGTGGCTCCTGCCCATGGTTGTGGGAGAACTGTGGGGACTCTTTGAGACTATTTCTGGATTCTTAGTCTCACCCAGGGACTACTTTCCCTCTTTTCTATACCAGCATGATGGACCCCCAAGCCATATATCACCACCTCTCGGAGCCTTGGGTTTATTATGTATTTTACAGCTGACCTTCTTGCACTGCAAGACTCCCCCCTCTCGCAGGTTTGGCCCTCCACTTTATCGAGGGCCTATCTTGATGACGGATTTTGGAACCCCGAGAGATGGCATGTAGTGAAGAGGGGGTTGAGAAATTTTTTATCAAAATTTCTAAGGAAAATTTTAAGGGGACCCGGGAGTAGGGGTGGGGGGGAGGGTAGGATTAGATCTAGTGTTGTGCGTTTGGGGGATAACCCACTGAGGGGAGGGTCAGGCCTGGTTGCGACGCATGGCGGGGGGGATGGAGGATCTGGGGATGAGGGCGGGGGTCGAGCTTGTCCAGACTGTGTCGTTACCATTGGTACTGTGAGTGGGAGGGGTAGATATGGCGGGAGTAGGGGGCCATATCATGTTAAGGGAGCGCGCGCCCGCTGTCTTCAAGCGGTAGCGCGCTCCGGTCCCCAAGGCTCCACTCGTTCTCCAGGTAGCACAGACCTTCAGGGCCCGGGCCTCCGGCTGATGTTATACAATGCCAGGTCTGCAGTAAACAAAGCCCCCCTCATTGGTGATCTTATTCAGGAGGGGGGAGCGGACCTGGCGGGTATTACGGAGACCTGGTTGGGCCCGGAGGGAGGGGTCTCTCTGGTAGAAATGTGCCCACCAGACTTTCATGCATTCCATCAGCCGAGGTCTCAGGGGAGGGGTGGGGGAGTAGTGGTTGTTATAAGATAATGCCTTAGGCCGAGGGAGGCCACTGTTCCTCAGATGGCCGGCTGTGAGTCCCTCCTTGTGAAGTGGGGCCATGGGGTTCAGATGGGCTTGCTGATCACGTACCTGGCTCCCTGCCACGTGGTAACAGCCCTGCCCGGGCTGCTCAACGTTATTGCCGCGGTGGCGGTTGATACCCCCAGGCTTATGGTCATGGGGGATTTCAACTTGCCGTCTGTGGGTGAGACGTCTGAAGTGGTTCAAGAGTTCATGGCTTCCATGACGGCTGTGGACCTGACCCAGTTAATTCATGGCCCTACACACGTGGGGGGAAACATGCTGGACCTGGTTTTTGTCTCTGGACAGTGGCTGAGTGGTCTTGAGATAGGGGATATAGTTACTGAGCCTTGTCATGGTCGGATCACTCTCTCCTTCGCCTTGACCTTTGAACCGCTGTACCCCACCTCAGGGAGGCAGAACCGACAAGATGGTACTGCCCCAGGTGCCTGATGGAACCTGATAGGTTCTAGACAGAGCTTGGGCCAATTCCTGAGGTTCTGGCTCATGCCTCGACTGGAGACTTAGCGGCCGCCGGGGATAGGGTGGCCATTGGAGCTCTGGATCGAGTCGTGCCTTTGCGGCCTCTGACCCAGTGCCGATCTTACCTGGCTCCTTGGTTTACTGAGGAGCTCAGGGAGATGAAGCGCCGGAAAAGATGCCTAGAGAGTAGTTGGAGGGCCAGCCATGCTGAATCTGACCGGACACTAGTAAGATCTCACATTAAGAATTACCTAGTGGCGATAAAAGCAGCAAAGTGTGCTCATTTTGCTGCTCTTATTGCATTATCAGATAATCGATCTGGATACACTTATTTTCTTGACTGTTCATCATAGGTTGGATTTCAACAATGTCTAAAAAGACAATGCATTCAAGGCTGGCTTTAGGTTAAGGCCAAGTAGCCATTGGGCTAGGGTGACAAAGTTTAAGGCTGCCAATTCTGCCCTTCATTCCAAATTATTCTAAAAATATAGATCTTTGCATTGGTAATGGAACGTGGCCATATATCCTTAAGCTGTCACTGCATACATTGTATCTTTATGTCAAAAATGTATTTGGGAGAAGAAAACAACATTAATATATATATATGCATATATATATATTTCATTTCCATGAATGATGGTAAATGAGTTTTTAAAAAATCTTTCTTCCAAAAAAGATTGTTTCAAACATGTACAATATTAGAAATAGAATTCTTTATTGGCCAAGTGTGATTGAACACACAAGGAATTTGTCTTCAGTGCATAAGTTCTCAGTATACATAAAAATACATTCATCATGAATCATAAGATACAACACTTAGTGATAGTCATAGGATACTAAATAAGCAATCAAAATCATATAAGAAACTAAATAAAACAATATAAATCATAAAGTTGGGTTCCCTATCCATAAGAGCATACTGCATGGTGTATATATTATCCTTTCCAAACACATTTTCTTCTGTTTAAAATTACACTAAATGTTGTTTTGACTTTCACACTTTGACACTTATTAAATAGGAATGAAGCAAAATTGTAACACTTTGAAAAATTAAAATTATTAAATAATAACGTAATGTACAAAGAATTAAGAACGAGAGAGTTCAAATCTTAATTTTCATTCAGGTTTTATTATTTTTTGTAAAGAAAAGAATCAAAGAAACAAACAAATCAAATAGTCATGGTGACCTAACAATTGTAAAACAAGGCTAACCGTTGCTTAAAAGTAATTCAGATAGCATTCATTTGTAACTAAAAAACTGAAGTAAATACAGCATCCATATACCGTGTTTCCCCCAAAATAAGACCCATCTTATATTTTTTTGAACCCTGAAATAAGTGCTTGGCCTTATTTCCATGTGCTCAAAAGCCCGATTGGGCTTATTATCAGGGGATGTCTTATTTTGGGGGAAACAGGGTATAAGTTATCCAGTGATACAATAATATTCTAAGTAGATGGGATTCCCATTGTCTCTTTGAAAACAATATTTATCATGTATTCTTGAAACAAATATGAAGACGTTACATCTACATGCAAGAAGTATACTTTTTTTTAACTAGTATGCAGAAAATGTATTTAAAATTATTCTTAAAAATGCAATGGAAAGTGCCATAAACATTCTACAGTTGAAATTGACAAGTAGAAAGAACAATAATGTAAAAATGAAGTAATGGGAGAACCTTTCTCTCACCCATAGATAGTTATGGAAAATTACTTTTCATCAAAGAATATGAAATAAGGACAACTAGACAATTTTTGATCACAATTATTTTGGTAAAACTGCAGATCAATCTCATTTTTACCAGATGAGATTTACATTTTCTTCCATTCTTTGTTTATATTAAGACTGTGCAGACCTGAGGGATTGGATAGATCAGGATGGGGTCTTTGTACTTGTTTTGGCTAGAGATTCCAGTGCAAAAGGTTACAAGTTCCTGATACAATCATAGCAACAGCTAGTAAGTGGTTAACTGTTTTAAAAGACCCAAAATATTTTGAAATGATCCTGTTTTTTAAAAATTTAAGGATAATACAAACTAAGGTCTGTAATTATATTCCTTTATTCCAAATAGAGGCAGAGCCTTTCTGTCTTTTTGATTTATGCTCTATAAACCAGCTTCAAAGAGGCTAAATTTCCACCACTCCCCAATGTGGAAAAGAGTCTGCTACAGGTAGTGATGTCCACAGCAAGATAGCAATTAGTCTGGAATCTCTCAGACTCATTTTATTATGTTTTTCTTTTGGGCTGTGTAAGCCCATTAACAATTCTAAATGCAATCAAATCTATCTTGAAAATGAAAAAAAAAAAGAAGAAAGAAAAGAAAGGAGAAAATATATTGTCAATTAAGGCCAGAAAAACTGCCAACAGTATTAAAATGGTCTGGTCTCCGACTGGGTAGATACAGGGGGGATGACGGAGGCTGGTCTGGAGGATGTCATTTGGGAGGAGTTCGATCCTGTTGCTCCCGAGGACGTGGACAGAATACTGGGGCAGCTGAACGTGACCACATGTTTATTGGACCCGTGTCCCTCCTGGTTGGTGCTGGCCTCCCAGGAGGTTACACGAGGCTGGATCCAGATGATTATTAATGCTTCTTTGAGTGAGGGTGTCTTGCCAGTCGCCTTGAAAGAGACGGTGGTGAGGCCCCTCCTCAAGAAGCCTTCTCTGGACCCAGCTGTTTTGGCTAATTATCGTCCAGTCTCCAACCTTCCCTTCTTGGTGAAGGTTGTTGAGAGTGTGGTGGCGTGTCAGCTTCCTGGGTACCTGGATGAAGCTGTCTATCTGGATCCGCTCCAGTCCAGCTTCAGGCCCGGATACAGCACGGAAACGGCATTGGTTGCGTTGGTGGATGATCTCTGGAGGGCTCAGGATAGGGGTTGCTCCTCTATCCTGGTCCTGTTAGATCTCTTAGCGGCTTTTGATACCATCGACCATGGTATCATGCTGCGCCATTTGGAGGGGTTGGGAGTGGGGGGCACCGTTTTGCGGTGGTTCTCCTCCTATCTCTCTGACCGGTCGCAGTCGGTGTTGGCAGGGGCAGAGGTCGACCCCGAGGCGCCTCGCTTGCGGGGTGCCACAAGGGTCGGTCCTTTCACCCCTTCTGTCCAACATTTATGTGAAGCCACTGGGCGAGATCATCCGTGGCTTTGCGGTGGAGTTCCATCAGTATGCTGATGATACTCAGCTGTACATCTCCACTCCAGGCCATCCCAATGATGCCTTGGAAGTGATGTCCCGGTGCCTGGAAGCCGTGCGGATCTGGATGGGGAGCAACAGGCTCCGACTCAACCCCTCCAAGACCGAGTGGCTGTGGCTTCCGGCGTCCCGATATGGCCAGTTGACGCCATCACTGGCCATTGGGGGCGAGTCATCAGCCCCCACGGATAGGGCTCGCAACTTGGGCGTCCTCCTGGATGCATGGCTGTCTTTAGAGGAGCTTATGCGGCCGTGGCCAGGGGGGCTTTTTATCAGGCTCGCCTGATACGCCAGTTGTGTCCCTATCTGGATCGGGACTCCTTACGCACAGTCACTCAGGCACTCGTCATTTCCCGCCTGGACTACTGTAATGCTCTCTACATGGGGCTCCCCTTGAGGTGCACCCAGAGGCTCCAACTGGTGCAGAATGTGGCCGCGCAGGGGTTTATGGGAGCAAGGGGGCGCTCCCATGTGACACCTCTCCTGCGTGAGCTGCATTGGCTTTCGGTGGTCTTCCGGGTGCACTTCAAGGTGTTGATTACCACCTTTAAAGCTCTCCATGGCATAGGGCCTGGATACTTGCAGGACCGCCTTCTGCCACCGATAGCCTCCCACTGGCCAGTACGCTCCCACAGAGAGGGACTCCTCAGGGTGCTGTCAGCCAGGCAATGTCGGCTGGCGACACCCAGGGGGAGAGCATTCTCTGTGGCAGCACCAGCTCTCTGGAATGATTTGCCCCCTGAGATCTGTATGATACCTGATCTCTGGGCTTTTCGCCGTGCCCTAAAAACTTTTTTATTTTGTCAAGCTGGGCTGGCGTAACCCCCCCCCCCCTTTTAGTTTTTAAATTGTCTATGGGTTTTAAATTTTAAATTGCCTATTGGTTTTTAAATTTTCTGGGCCAAAAATTGTTTAATTCTTTTACAAATTTTAAATTTTGTATTGAAGTGTTTTTATTCCTGGCTGTGCACCGCCCTGAGTCCACTAGGAGAAGGGCGGTATATAAATTTAATAAACTAACTAACTAACTAACTAAAATCCTAAATAAATTTTATTTGCACCTTTCTAATTAAAAAGGTTGGACTCTATTAAAGCAGTAGAGCTGATACAAGATATGTCTATCAGATGAAGCTGAGAGAAAAAATATTCAGATTTTCTATATGCATTATGCCACATTTTGGGGCATTTATAAAAATAACATGCTGCTACGGTAACATTGAATACTAGTTTGGTGTAGTGGTTAGAGCAACAAGCTAAAAATCAGGAAACTGATAGTTCTTGCTCTGCCTTAGGCATAAAGCCAACCAGATCCATAAAAACTTGGAGTAGTAACTTTCTCTCAGCCCTAGAAATGGCAAGGGATTTGTTAAAACATCAGTAGTCAATGCTGACTCTAGAGAAAAGTGAAAACAACAGCAAAAAAATAAAAATAATAATAAAAAAATCTAAGGCTGCTTTCTAAGTTAAAAGAGAAGCCTGAGATCACAAGTTCTCCTGTGTGCTGCTTAGAGAGTCCAAGCAATGGGTATTAACTTCATCTGATTGGCTAGAGACTGAGTTGAAATTTGTTTAATCATCTCCTCTTCCTGTAGGGCCCAAATTTGTTAACTCAGTTGGCCTAGAGAGACTTATATTTCCTTGCTCCATTGCTTGAACTATCTAATCATTGCAATTCAGGAGAATAATTTGCATTTAAAAACCAATTGCAGAGAAAGGATGTTGTTGTGGCTGCAGAAGCTGGTAGCTTCAAGCACAGCCAAGCACCGCTCAGCTGAGCCGCTAGAGCAGTGGCTTGAATTTACACTCCAGCTGGCTGACACGCCACATGGAGCTGCAGTATCGCCATGATCAGAGGAAACAACGAAGTGTGATTTGTGACTACAGAGCGCAGTAGGAGCCGTGGTGTCAGCTTTGTGCTATCGGGGATAGAAAGTACAATCCGTGGTGCCGGATGCGAATTCTCCCCTGACTTAACTGTAGTGCTTCTGGTGCTAGAAGCTGTGTGGTCAGTTTCATGCCATTTTGATTCCCAGCAGTCTTTTCGCACTAACAAGCCTTGCCATTGGTTTGGCACTATTCTTATACTAAGCATTAATTACTGGGTGATTGTGTATTTTCTTGGCATTTGAGGAGCAATTGGAGGCCTTTTGTCAGAACCTATTCGATTTTAAAAGGCCAGGCCTCATTTTCAAAATGGCAGATCATAGCCTATCTTCTTCCCGTGCTTCCTCATCAGAGGCCCCAGGCTCCAAGAGAGGCAGATCAAGTACTACCTTCTACCAGGTCCAAATCATCTGCCTCAGCATCCCCTTCCTCTGCAGCGGAAAAGGATGCCAGGAGAAGGCATCTTGCCTTAGACAAACAATTTGATAAGGCCAAGAAAAGAGCAGAGACCTGCAAGGACCCTACTATTTCACAGGGCGACAGAGGGTCCAATACAGTCATGCAGTTGGAGGATTTGACCAGTCCAACTTACAGAATCAGTTTGGCTAGTCCCCCAATATTTCTATTGAAAGGCAGGAAAATCAGGAGATGATCAGTGATATGCCTCTCCAGGTGTCCACTCAGGACTCGAGACCCTCCTACCAGGCCCATCTGCCACCTTTACTCCTACCGCAGCGGGGCTCTGCCCAGAGGAAGATAGTCATTCTGGCCTTTCATAGGAATTATGCGACATAATCATACAAACTGTTTCAAAGGGCAATGATGCAGCTCTCATTCAAAGAGGCATTCTGGCTCCTTTACCATTGACAGGGCCAGAACAATGACCCCCTCATCCTCTGAGCCATTTGGAGAGTGATTGCTTACAAGAAACTCATTCTCCCTCCCCTTCACACCACAATGACTTGTCGTTTAGGAGTGAAGATGATATTACAGATTGTATCCTCTCCGAGGAGGAAGGTGTCACCCCAGATAAACCTACTACTTTGGGGTTATTCCGTCATGAATTATTTGTGACCTTATTACATAAGGCAAAAGCTATGGCTAACATGGGGGTGGTAATGGGGCACTCAGATCCTTGGACTCTCATGATCCCACAAAATTCTTATTTACCAAACCGGTCACAGAACAGGAGACCATTCCATCACCTCTTTGTAGATGTCATTCAGAGACAGTAGTCCTAGCCTGGGTCCATTTCTAATCCCAGCGGCCTGGACAGAAAAATGTATACAGTGGAACAGGAGCTTGAAGAACTCCTCAAACTTCCATCCGTTGATGTCCCAATGGCTAACCTGGCCTCTTCTAGTATTCTTCCCTCCAATGCGGCCAAAGGCCTCCGGACCAAGGACAGAAGGGCAGAGCTGTCTGCCTATAAATCCCACCTGGCAGCCACTTGGGCCATTAGATCCACCAAGGTGGTGTCCTTCTTCTCTAGGACATCTTTAATGTGGTTTAGGCAAATGTAGGCTCGGGCATCACCAGATGATATCCGATTACATCAGAACATAAATAAATTAATTGCCACAGCTGAGTTTTCCGCTGATGCAACCCTTAATTTGGCAAAGTTTGCTTCTCAGGTCTTGGCTTCTAATGTCACTTCTAGGCACCTTCACCAAGTTTGCCAACCGGTGGCAGTGCACAACCACCGATGCCTGGGCTCTTCAAGCATTTACACTAGGGCTCACTCTAAAATTCAACTCTGAACCCCCGAGGAGGTTCATAACATGTTCAGTCTCCCAAGATTTCTCCAAGAGAGCTCTGATGAAAGCTGAAATTCAGCATCTACTGGCCATCCAGGCCATAGAACCTGTTCCACCCCCACATCAAGGTTCCGGCTTCTATTCGATTCTCTTCTTGGTGCAGAAAAAATCGGGTGGCAGCAGAGCCATACTAGATCTAAAGTGACTGAATGTGCACATAAAGTACAGACGCTTCAAGATGCAATCCCTAAATACCATCATAGGCTGCATCAGACAAGGGGATTTCTTAACCTTGGTAGATCTTTGGGAAGCGTATCTTCATGTTCTCGTCAGGCCTTCTCACAGACGGTTCCTCAGATTCTGCTTTGTGGGGGACCATTTCCAATACAGAGCCTTGCCCTTCGGACTTTCCTCTGCTCCCCGCACATTCACAAACTTCTAGATATGGTGGCAGCTCATTTATGGGTGACACCCATCAGAATCGAATGTTACCTGGATGATATATTAATTCAGTCATTCTCCCTACAACAGGCGAGGCGAGATTTCTAGGTAACAATAGAGAACCTGCAAGATCATGGATCCTTTGTAAACTTGGAAAAGAGTCACATCATGCCATCCACGAGCCTGGTTCATCTGGGCACAAGGATCAACACTCTGACCTGTCAAGTCTTCTTTTCCCAGGAATGGCTTTCCAGCATTCAGGCCATGGTGAAACAGGTGAAATCCCTCACACGGGTCCCCCGGTGTTGCTTTCCCGATTATTAGGCAAGATGGACATCAGCAGCCCTGGAAAAAGGCTGCCCCTTCAGGGAACCCCATTGACTAATCCTCACCACAGACACCAGTCTCTTTGGCTGGGGCACCCATCTGCAAGCCGAAGTGACTCAGGGTCGATGGTCACCAAAGAAGGCCCATCTACTAAATGATGTCAATTAGCTGGAACTGAGGGCCACCCACCCGGCACTCTAAGACTTTCAGGATTAGTTGTCGGGTCACCATGTGTTACTCCTGATGGACAATGTCACAATAAAGGTACACGTGAACCGGCAAGGGGGCACTTGCTCCAGGATCCTGATGCACGAAGCAGAGATGATTGGTCTGTGGGCAGAGGAACATCTACTCTCCTTACAGGTGGAACACATTTCCGGAATTTCCAACACATAAGCAGACTGGCTGAGAGGACAACCATCAACCAATTGGAATGGCAATTGCATCCCGATCTGTTTCTGCAAATAACATCCAGATTTGGTCAGCCTCCAATCAATTTATGCATCTCTAAAGGGGGGCAGGGGGCTAAGTGAGGGGCAGGAAGCTCTGCCATGCTCAGTGAGAGGGCGGGGGAAGAGATGGGTAGAGGAGCCCCATCTCGCTTCATACAGCCCAATGAAAGGCAGCAGCAGCCTGGCGACTTCCCTTCCCCATCCTCTCTGGCACTGGAAGCCAAGTGTCAGCCATGCACCAGTCACCCATTCATCTCTCTCTGTCTCTGGGTTCATCCAGTGCCACAGTCCACCATGCAGGCTGGGAAGGCCACACCTGCCCAGTGTGGTGGATGGTGGCAGCAGCAGATGGGCGGGCTCAGCGAACCACTTGATAAACTCAGACAGTTGGACAGAGAGCACACCCAGGGGGCAGACACAGGCCAGGAGAGTGGCCTTGCTAGGATGCAGGAATGGGGGCAGCTCCGGGGACATCTGTGGGGGAGGAGGAGAAAGAGGAAGGGCACTGGGCCAGGCTCATGGAAGGAGGGAGGGCTGCCACTGTGCCCACCTGCAGGATGCTGCCCACAAAGAGGCTGCCTGGGTAGTTGCACAGTGCCGGCAGCAGCTCGTGGATCATGGTGGCACTGTGCGGGGACCAGGCCTGAGCCCCTCTTCACAGGAATCCCAACAATGCCCCCCGCCTCCTTAGGGCAGAGCTGGCTCCAGGTGCTAGATCAGCCCCGTGTGAAGCTCTGATCTGCTGAGGAGCTTGGCCGAGGCCTCGCCCACTGAGGCGCCTGGACTCCTGGTGACAGATGGGGTCCATCAGGCACTCAGTTTGGCTGCCTGTTTAGGATTTCCAGCCGCTCCTTCTGTCAGAGCTGCTCTGCGGTTTTGCCTGTGCCAACATAATTTGCTTGGAGGGGGGTGGGGGCAGAAGAGTATGGGCTGGATAAATTGCTTTGGCAGGCCATATCCGGTCCAGGGGCTGTAGTTTGAGGACCCCACTGATGACAAAAAAGAGGAGGTTGATAATTTTTATGATTAAGTTCAATTTGAAATTGACAGACCCTGCAAGCAAAATGTGTTGCAGGTTGGACACTGGAATACCAAAATTAAAAATATCAGTACCAAACTTCCTGAAACCCAAAATGAAGTAGGATAATAATTTCTGCCATTCAACAATAGTTCTTTGATAACAGTCCTTAAATGTGAAAAAAGACTGCCAAAGATCAAGAAACAGAAATCAGGAAAATGTATGTCGAATTGTGGACATTGTCAAAAAAAGAAGCCAAACCAAGAAAGACTCTGAATAACTTAAGTTTAACAAAGAATTTTAGAGAGCTGATAGAAGCAACAAGCAACAGTTAATACAACGTATCTAAAAACATGGAAGATGGAAACAGACCTGGAGAAACAAGGACTCTTCCAATAGATCTCTGAACTTAGGAAGACATTTTGAATTGGTATGCTAAAGAATGCAAATTGATATGCTAAAGGACAGATAACTAATTCCAAATAAAGAGAGATAAGTCAACATCTAATGTCAGAAAGTATAGCCTAATGCCAGAAGATGAATTTAAGTCAGCAATCTAGTCCCTACTAAGTGAGAAGGCTACAAGAACTATTGGGAGAGCTACATCTACTATATATGGCAAGCAGCACAAAATAATCAATAAAGATTCAAAACAAGCTAATCAAACTATGCAAGAAAATGTGGAGAATAACACAGCAGCAATTAAAAGAGGTCAATCTACGTATGTATTTCAAAGAAACATAACAGAGAGTGCAAACTATGATACAATCCTTTATATCATATACTAGCAAAGTAATGCTTAAGATCATCCAACTTAAATGCCAAAAGATAATCAGGTTAGACCAGGAAATCAACTCATTAGAAAGACTAGAACTACACTATATTTAGATAAGCTATAATAATGGAATGTTGAAATTCTGATTGTGTTTTGCTTCCCCTCCTTCTTATACCATTGTGAATCAGACAGGCATTTCCCTAGGCTGCATCTGAACATTATTAGCTTCTCAGGACTTAGCCCTTTTTGTCCATGGTTCTTGCATATTTATCTAAGATTAGGACTTTTAAGGAACACAGAATAGAGCCCTAGAAGGAAAGGAAGATGCCAGATACTCAAACTAACTTTAGAAAAGGCTGAGAGCCAAGGAACACTGCACTGTTGGTTTTTCAGGATAACTCAGACAGACAAAGAATAACAAAAAAAAAAAGTATGTGCTCCACTGATTATAGAAAACTCTTTGGGTTATGTAGTGTTGATTATCTCAAGCTCTGTAATATGCTGAGAAAAATGTGAATCTTAAAACATCATCATCATCACTGTCATCATGTGAAATTCTGGTCAGGAAGTCACAGTACAGTCAGTTCATGATGAAACAGATTGGCTCCAGATTGGCAGAATGAGAAAAGATTGTTATTTATTTATTTATTTGTTTGTTTATTTATTTTATTTGCTGAATAAACTGGATTGGAAAGAGTATGATTTTAAAATTAGATGGGGAAATATCAATAATTTATACTATACTGATGACTTATTCTAATAGCTCAAAATGATCTGTAAGCCTTAATAGTGGAAAAATGAATATAAGATTAAATATAAAGAGTCAAGTGATACTTGACAGTGATACATTGTGCAGTGATACATTGGTATTCATTACTAATTTGTTCCAGAAGGAGCAACGAGTACTAAAAACAATGAGTACTGAACAAACCACATGACTTGTTTTTAATTTATACTTTATTGAGTTTATATACATACATAAAATAACATTTCTATTAACATCGGATATGCAGTGTTTATATATATATATATATATATATATATATATATATATATATATATATATATATATATATATATATACACACATACATACATACATACATAATATTTACCTGGTGTCACTTATACTGTCTGTTGTTATTTATTTAACGCACCTTTTGCTCCTATTTCGATTTTATCATTCATCCATTCATACCACCTTTCCCACACAGTATAATAATCAGAGTTTTTATCATTATTTATTTCATAAGTTAATTTACTCATCTCTGCGCACTCTAGTATTTTCCTAATTAGAAGTTTTTCTGGTGGCAGGGCTTTCTCTTTTCAGAATTGTGCATAGGCCAATCTCGCAGCTGTAGTTATGAATATTATTAAGTGGGTATTTTTCTTTCCATACCTCTTCTTTACAATTCCCACAAGAAATATTTCCAGTGTCAATTCTACATCTTCTCTAATTATTTCTTGTAACCATCTTCAAATTCTACTCCAATATTTTTTCGCTTCGGGGCATGTCCATCACATGTGAAAGAAGGTGCCCTGACCATAGCCACATTTCCAGCAGTTTGGGTGCATATTGGGGAACATCTTTGCTAGTCTAGCAGGAGCTAGATACCACCTGTGGAGCATTTTGTATTGATTTTCCTTATACGTCGCAGCTCTGGTCAATTTGTAATTTTTATTCCATGCCTCTTCCCATTCATTAAAATTTAAGCTGTGTCCAATATTTTTTTTCCCATACTCTCAATTAATTTCTAGCCGTGACCTCAGCTCTGTCTTCATCTAATAGGTAATTATAGAATTTAGCCAAAACTTCTTTTCCCTTTCCCATCAAAATTTTATCCAATCCATTGTATCCTACTTCTAAACCATATTCTTCCTTATCTTTTTGGTATCTTATTTTATTTGTAAATAGGCCCACCAGTCTAGATTTATATCTTGATCTCTCAGGTCATCACTTGATTTGAGATTTCCTCCTCCATCTAAAATGTCTTTGTATCTGCATATTTTCTCCATTCCCCACCTATTTGGGTGGATCAGAGTCTCCATCGTGGAGAGTCATTTTGGGACTTTGATATAGTATCTCTGCCTAATTCCAATCCATGTTTGTATTAATGAGTCCCTAATTTTGTGTCTATGGAAATATGTTTTCTTTTTCGTTTCTGTAGCCCATAGGTATGCGTGCCACCCTTTCTGTAAGTCATGGCCTTCTAAGGTTAAAATTCTTTTGTTTTCCAGAGTGGCCCACTCCCTTATTCATACTAACTTGGCTGCCCTATAATATATTTCCCAATCAGAGAGGCCAAATCCTCCCATGTTCCTTTTTCCTTGTAGAATTTTAAGTGAAATCCTCGACTTTTTCCCTTCCCATACAAATTCGCTAATGCTTTTATTTAATTCTGAAAAAAAAAATATCTAAATTTACTGGTATATTTTGATATAAGAATAAAATTTTGGGGAGGACATTCATCCTGATTGCAGCTATCTTGCCTATCAATGACAATTTTATTTTGTTCCATCTATTCAGATCTCGTTTCATTTTTTGGATTAAGGGGGTGTAATTATCTTCCTTTAGGGATGAACACCTTGTGGTTATCCAAATTCTAAGATATTTTATTTTTTTGACAACCTGTAATCCCAACGTTCCTTCTATCTCTTTCTTCTGTGCCTCGTTACATTCTTAGTTAATATTTTGATTTTGGTTTTATTCAATTTGAAGACTGCCACCTCTTCGTATTTGCCCAATTCCTCTAATACTTTTGGTCCAGATTCTAATGCGTCTTCTAATATTAGGGCCACATCATCCGCAAATGCTTGCATTTTGTAAACCTCTTTTCTGACCTTTAGGCCTTTAATTTCCTCATTTTTCCTAATTTTTTGTAGCAGGACTTCTAGGGCCAAATAAATAATAGCGGTGATAGGGGGCATCCCTGTCTTACCCCCTTCCTGATCTGGAATGTTCTTGTCCTAACTCCATTTACCAAAATACTCGTCCTTTGATTATCATACATAGTTTTAATCATTTTTTCATAATTTTTTCCAAATCCCATTATTTTAATTTGTTTGATCATGAAATCCCAATTTAAATTATCGAATGCCTTTTGGGCATCCAAAAAAACTAAGGCCATCTGCTTTTCCAGGTGTTCTTCATAATATTCTAGAGTGTCCAATACAATTCTCAAATTGTCCCTAATTTGCCTCCCCGGGAGGAATCCATTTTGGTCTTTGTGTATCCAAGCGTTTAATATTTTTTTGGTTCTTTCTGCCATTATGCTCATAAATAATTTATAATCGGTATTGAGAAGGGAAATTGGCCTATAACTCAGGATTTATTTTAGGTCGGCACTTTCTTTCAACAGGAGTGTAACATGCGCTTCCTTCCCTGAGTCTGGGATTTTTGAACCCATCAAGGCCTCATTAAAAATTTCAACTAATTTTGGTTGTAATATTTCTTCTAGTTTTTTGTATATTTCTCCTGGGAATCCATCTGGGCCTGGCAATTTGTTATTTTTGAGTTTAGAGAGGGCTGTTTTAAATTCTTCGGTTGTTATTTTTCCATTGAGCATTTCCCTCTCTTCCTCAGTTATTTGTGGAAGCTCAGCATTTACCAGATATTGCTCTACTTTTTCTTCTGGGACCTCCTCTTCTTTGTATAGGACTTCATAATATTCCCTCGCTCTTTCTAATTTATCTTCTTCTTTATTTAGAAGGTTACCCTCAGTGTCTTCTAATATTTGAATTGTCCCTTTTTCATTTTCCTTTTTTAATTTGTAGGCCAACCACCTGCCCGATTTATTGGCATTCTCAAAATAATATTGTTTTGTTCTTTTTATTCTTTGTGCTAGCTCCTCTTGGTCTAAAATATTCAGTTTATGCCTCCACATCAGCCAATTTTCTTTTGCTACTTTATCTTCAGGATTTTCTTGGGGTTTTCTTTCCGCTTCTCCTAAATGATTTAAAAGATCTTCCAGGAGTTTTCTTTTTTCTTTATTTTTATATGCACTGTACGATATCACAACCCCTCTTAGATAAACCTTCATTGCATCCCATACTATTTCAGGAGATGTTCCTTGGTTTTCATTTTCTTTAAAAAAGGACTTTACTTCTTCTTTCAAGTTTTCTACCCACTCTTTGTCACTCAATAGTTTCACATTAAATCTCCATCTCTGTTGTTTCCTTCTCTTTGTGCTCTTCCACTTTATTTCCAGGGGGTTATGATCCGCCCAGATATTTGGACTAATCTCTGCTGCTCCAATTTCTAATCCAAGCTTCCTAGTAACCCATGCCATGTCTATTCTCGACCATGACTTTTGTGGGTTGGAGTAAAATGTATACTGTCTGTCGTTTGGGTGTAGAGTTCACCATATATCAATTAGGTTCAATTCATCAACTAAATCAAAAAAAGCTCTTGGTAGATTTGCCCTTTTATTTACTAAATAAATGTTACTAAAACTAACAAACCACATGACTTACCATATGACCATTTATTTCGATCAGAAGGAGTAGCAAGTCATGAGGCAGCCAATGCCTTGCTTGTTGAGTAGTAGGAGAAAGATGAATACCATGACAAGATTTTTGCTTCAAAATGCATTGAATACCAAATTCGATGAGTTTTGCTGAAATATGATTGTAACAGATTTAGCAACCTGCCTTGAGATTAGTGATTAAGATATTGAAGTCATAAGTAATTTCTACCTTTCAATATTGGTAAACTGCAGACTAGCGAGGGTTTTGAAAAGTTTGGAATGTAGAGATTGGTATGTGGAAGTGGAGGAGTGTTTAGAGAAAGGTAAAAGGACATGATAAGCTTACTGAGAGGCTGGAAATTTGTTGGAGAAACAGAGAGGTGGAGAAGCAGAAAGGCTGAGAGCTTGAAGAGTGGCAAGATCGGAAAGGGGCAGCTGGAAGGTGAGAAGGAGGAGAGGAAGTGGATAATTTATGACTCTGTGGCTTCCCTGGATTTCCCCTGGACTCTCATGGCGTGGATCTTCTGATGGAGGCAGAGCTGATAGAGTAAGCTTCCCTGGCCGTTGTCAGCAGCTGGGCCTACTCATGTGGTCATTAATGCTGTGGAGTGTGGCAGGCTGCCATTGAGATTTTTTGAGTTTTAACTGGCAAGTGGGAGTTTGGAACTGTATGAACTTCAGGAGACATTATGGGACTACACAGCTGCTACAATATCTAGTGCAGCGTAGCAGGCCTCCTCCACCTACTTTTTACAATCTTCTGAATGTTCTGTAATCGGGCCTGGGAAGGCGGCTTGGGGAATTCTGGGACTGAAAGGGAAAGTTGGGTGAGAGGCAAGTGTGTTGGTCCCTCTCCCCTGGGTGAGAGTTGAGGGGAGGATGAGTGGCTCCCTGCTTGGTGGGTGAGAGTAACTGGGCAGGGTGCTGTTTGTGCATTGAGTGGATGTATTATGAATCTAGACCTCAGGGCCAGGGAGGGGATGTGGCTGTTGTTATCAGAGAATCTCTAGCAGCCTCCAGAAGCACTGCTCCACTAGTGCCGGCCCTTTTTCTTAGGTTGGGCTCAACGGATCAGGCGGAATTGCTGCTGCTGTACCAGCTTCCTTGCTGCATGGCAGCTTCCCTACCCGGGCTCCTGGACCTTGCCACAGGACTGGCAGTGGAATTCCCCAGGATTATAGTTGGAGCAGTACCTATGTGACCTGGAATTGGCAGACTTGTCCTTGGTCCCCCTGTCATGGTCACAGTCTGGTGGCAATGAGTTTCTCAAGAACTGTACCCCGCCCCCCACAGGGAGGCCAGACATATCAGATTGGTTCACCCCTATCAACTAATGGATCCTGATGGGTTCCAGAAGGAACTGGGGAGTTAACCGGCTAGTGATGTCCAGGAGTAGAGTGTTCTCTGTGGGCGCTCCTGCCCTCTGGAATGAGTTACCCCTGAGTTTCGGATGGCACCTGACCTCCACTCCTTCCATCGAGACCTAAAGACTTGGCTGTTTCAACAAATGGGTTGATTCTGATTCTGGGGTTTTATTTTATTTATTTATTTTTAATTTGATTTATATGCCGCCCTTCTCCGGAGACTCAGGGCGGCTTACAATGCGTTAAGCAATAGCCTTCATACTTTTGTATATTTATACAAAGTCAGTTTATTGCCCCCACAAACTGGGTCCTCAATTTACCTACCTTAGAAAGGATGGAAGGCTGAGTCAACCTTGAGCCTGGTGAGATTCGAACACAGTAATTGCAGACAGCTGGTGTTTAATTACAATGCTTTTAGTTTGCTGAGCCACCAGAGCTCCTTATTATTTTACTGTTGCTGTTTTAATTGGGTTTTAATTACGTTTCCTTTTATTATAGCATGTTTTTAACCTGTGTTCGCCGCCCTGAGTCCTTAGGGAGAAGGGTGGCATATAAATTTTTGGAAATTAATATATAAATGAATTATAACTGTAGATCTGCTGTGCAGTCCAGCCAAGCTCTTAGTCACTGTTTGGAATACTAAGGTGGCTAAAGCTCTGGATAGGATTGTTCCCATGTGACCTCTCCTGACCCTTAGACTTCTCAGCCCTCCGTGGTATACAGAGGAACTGAGAAGGATGAAACAGGTGAAGAGACGTCTAGAGCACTGCTGGTGGAAGACAAGGAATAAACTCAATCAAACATGGGTAAGAACTGCTATTAAGGCCTACCTTGTGGCAATTTGTGCAGAGAAGTGTAAATTCAAAATACTGGTTGTCATCTTTAAAGCCCTTCATGGTTTGGGACCAGGTTATCTGAGGGGCCACCTCTTGCAGGTCACATCTACCCAACCCACGAGAGCAGGGAAGCAAGGAAGGTTGCGGGTCCCATCCCCGAGGGAGGGACCCAGAAGAAGGGCCTTCTCCATGGTTGCTCCCTCTTTCTGGAACATCATTCCCCCAGAGATTAGAATGGCCCCCATTCTAATACTCTTCTGGAAGCGCTGAAGACCTGGTTCTGCCAGTGTTCTGGGGAACCCAGAGTGGGATAGAGCCCATTAAATTTATTTATTTATTTATTGAATTTCTATACCGCCCTTCTCCCAAAGGACTCAGGGCGGTGAACAGATTAAGATTTCATATACATATAAATATATTTTATAAACAGTAAATAATAAATTGAGTCAACTTGGTGTATCTACTAAGACCTTGGCATAGAATTTGATGTTTATGCTAGCCCTGCTTGTTGAAACAGAAAGGTCTTCAGGGCACGTCGGAAAGTGTGAAGATCTGGGATTATTCGTATTCCAGGTGGTATTTTGTTCCAAAGCATAGGTTCCCCCACAGAGAAGGCTCTCTCCCTTGGAACTACTAGACGACATTGTTTTAATGTCGGTAGTGAGGCCTCTCCTCAAGAGGCGGTAGTGAGGCCTCTCCTCAAGAAGCCTTCCCTGGACCCGGCAATGTTGGTAAATTATCGTGCGGTCTCCAACCTTCGCTTTGTGGCGAAGGTTGTTGAGAGCGTGGTTGCGAAACAGTTTCCCCAGCACCTGGATGAAGCGACGTATCTAGATCCGTTCCAGTTGGATTTCAGGCCTGGGTACAGCACGGAAACGGCATTGGTCGCGTTGGTTGATGATCTCTGGAGGGCTCGGGACAGGGGGTGCTCCTCTGTCCTGGTCCTGTTAGACCTCTCAGCGGCTTTTGATACCATCGACCATGGTATCATGCTGCACCGGTTGGTAGAGATGGGGGTGGGAGGCACTGTGTTGCGGTGGTTCTCCTCCTATCTCTCCGACCGGTCGCAGTCTGTGTTGCAGGGGGGCAGAGGTCGACCCCGAGGCCCCTTATATGTGGGGTGCCACAAGGATCGGTCCTCTCGCCCCTCCTGTTCAACATTTATGTGAAGCCGCTGGGTGAGATCATCCGTGGTTTTGGGGTGAAGTACCATCAGTACGCTGATGACACTCAGCTGTACATCTCCACCCCAGACCACCCCAACGATGGCCTTGAAGTGATGTCCCGGTGCCTGGAGGCCGTGCGGATCTGGATGGGGAGGAACAGGCTCAGGCTCAACCCATCCAAGACCGAGTGGCTG
This sequence comes from Masticophis lateralis, assembly GCA_030761175.1. Classification (NCBI taxonomy): domain Eukaryota; kingdom Metazoa; phylum Chordata; class Lepidosauria; order Squamata; family Colubridae; genus Masticophis; species Masticophis lateralis. The sequence goes on along the minus strand of JAUDYJ010000004.1, from coordinate 70,492,443 downwards.
TGGTTTCCGACGTCCCGATATAGTCAGTTGGCGCCATCACTGACTATTGGGGGCGAATCACTGGCCCCCACGGAGAGGGTTCATAACTTGGGCGTCCTCCTGGATCCACGGCTGTCCTTGGAAGGGCATCTGACGGCCGTGGCCGGGAGGATTTTCTATCAGGTCCGCCTGATCCGCCAGTTACGTCCCTTTCTGGATCGGGACTCCTTGCTCACGGTCACTCACGCCTTTGTCACTTCCCGTCTGGACTACTGTAATGCTCTCTACATGGGGCTCCCCTTGAGGAGCACCCGGAGGCTCCAACTGGCGCAGAGTGCGGCCGCGCGGGTGGTGATGGGATCGACATGGCGTTCCCATGTGACACCTCTCCTGCGTGAGCTGCACTGGCTCCCGGTGGTCTTCCGGGTGCGCTTCAAGGTCCTGGTTACTACCTTTAAAGCGCTCCATGGCTTAGGACCTGGGTACTTGCAGGACCACCTACTACCACCAATAGCCTCCCACCGGCCAGTACGCTCTCATAGAGAGGGTCTCCTCCGGGTGCCGTCAGCCAAACAATGTCGGCTGGCAGCCCCCAGGGGGAGAGCTTTCTCTGTGGGGGCACCTACTATCTGGAATGAGCTCCCCCCAGAGATACGGAGGATCCCGGATCTGCCCACCTTCCGCCGCGCTCTTAAGACTTTTCTATTTTGCCAGGCGGGCCTGGCCTAACCACTCCCCGTTTTTAGTGTTAAATTTAAAAAAAAATTTTTTTAAAATTATATTGGGGTGTTTTAATTCTGTCCGGGCCAAATTCATTTAATCTGTTTTTAGTTGGTTTTTAAATTTTGTACGTATGTATTTTTATTGTTGGCTGTACACCGCCCTGAGTCCTTCGGGAGTAGGGCGGTATATAAATCCAATAAATCCTAAATCCTAAATCCTAATGATGGTACTATGAGTAGGCCTACTCTGTGAGAGCGTATTGGTTGGTGGGAGGTTATCAGTTGCAGCAGGTGGTCTCGTAAATCCTCAGGTCCTAAGCCATGGAGCACTTTAAAGGTAAGAACCAACACCTTGAAACGCACTCGGAAGGCCACCGGAAGCCAGTGCAGCTCACATAGAAGAGGTGTTACATGCGAGCACCATGTTGCTCCCATAATTACTCGCGCAGCTGCATTCTGGACCAGTTGGAGCTTCCGGGTGCACTTCAAGGGGAGCCCCATGTAGAGAGCATTGCAGTAGTCAAGTCGGGAAATGACGAGGGCTTGAGTGACTGTGCGTAATGAGTCCTGGTCTAGAAAGGGACGCAACTGGCGAATCAGGCGAACTTGATAGAAAGCTCCTCTGGCCACGGCTGTTATATGATCTTCTAAAGACAGTCGTGCATCCAGGAGGATGCCTAAATTGCGAGCTTTCTCTGTGGGGGTCAATGACTCATCCCCAATAGTTCGTGATGGGACTAACTGGCTGTACCGGGATGCCGGTAGCCACAGCCACTCAGTCTTGGAAGGGTTGAGTCGAAGCCTGTTTCTCCCCATCCAGACCCGTACGGCCTCAAGGCACCGGGACATCACTTCAAGGGCATCATTGGGGTGGTTTGTGGTGGAGATGTACAGCTGCGTGTCATCAGCGTACAGATGACATCGCACCCCAAAACCATGGATGATCTCCCCCAACGGCTTCACATAAATGTTGAACAGGAGAGGTGAGAGGACCGACCCCTGTGGCACCCCGCAAGTAAGTAGGCAAGTAAGGGGCCTCGAGGTCGATCTCTGTCCACCTGTCAACACTGACTGTGACCTGTCAAAGAGGTAGGATGAGAACCACCGTAATACGGTGCCTCCCACTCCCAGCCCCTCCAACCGGTGCAGCATGATACCATGATCAATGGTATCAAAAGCCGCTGAGAGATCTAATAGGACCAGGGCAGAGAAACATCCCTTATTCCAAGCCCTCCAGAGATCATCAACCAATGCAACCAATGCTGTTTCGGTGCTGTATCCAGGCCTGAAGCCGGACTGGAACGAGTCTAGATAGACAGCTTCATCCAGGTACTGTGGGAGCTGTCGTGCCACCACACTTTCGACAACCTTTGCTAAAAAGCAAAGGTTGGAGACTGGACGGTAGTTTGCTAAAATAGCCGGATCCAGAGAGGGCTTCTTAAGGAGGGGTCTCACCACCGCCTCTTTCAAGGTGGGAGGTAAGAATCCCTCGCTCAGAGAAGCATTAATAATTCTCTGGAGCCAGCTACATGTAATCTCCCGGGTAGCCAGCACTAACCAGGAAGGGCACGGGTCCAATAAACATGTGGTCGCATTCAGCTTCCCCAGTAACCTGTCCACATCCTCAGGAGTCACAGTATCAAACTCATCCCAGATAATGTTCTCAAGATCTGCCCTCATCATTTCATCCGAATTAACCCAGTTAGAGTCCAAGCCTTCCCGAATCTGAGCGATTTTATTGTGCAGATATTGTGCAAAATCCTCAGCTCGTCCTTGCAGAGGGTCTTCTCGAGCTCTCAGCTGGAGTAGAGAGCGGGTAACCCTAAACAAGGCAGCTGGGCGATTATCTGCTGATGCAATAAGAGTGGAACAATAGTTACATTTTGCCACTTTTATCGCCACTAAGTAGGTCTTAATGTAAGATCTCACTGGTGTTCGGTCAGATTCAGAATGGCTGGTCCTCCAACTGCTCTCTAGACGTCTTTTCCGGCGTTTCATCCCCCTCAGCTCATCAGAGAACGAAGGAGCTGGGTAGGTTCAATGCCGGGTCAGAGGCCGCAAAGGCACGACCCGGTCTAAAGCACCAGTGGCCATCCTATCCCAGGATGCCACTAGGTCTTCAGCCGAGTCATGAGCCAAGGTCTCAGGAAATGGCCCAAGCTCCATCTGGAACCTATCAAGATCCATCAGCGCCTGGGGCTCATACAATGTGTTGTCATCAGAGTGGTGGGTTATTTTACTTTATTATATTATTATATCATATGATTATTCTTTTTTATTAGTTTTATTGTTTTATATATGAGGTTTTTATATTCCTGTAAACTGCCTTGAGTCACTCTGTGCAAAAAGGTGGCAATATAGATTTTCTAAAATAAAAAATAAATAAAATAAATAAATATTGCAGCCATGCTGGCCATGGAAAAGATATTTAGATATTGTGTTGTCTATGTTCCTACAAAGATTAGAATTATATAAGCAATAGTTTTCCCTGTGATTATGGAACGTTTTTATGAAAGTAAAAGTTGGAGTTTGAAGAAGCAGGATAAGAAAGAGTATTGAATTTGATGTTGGAGATGTTAACAATAACATACATTATGAAACACATCAGTTTTCACAAATGACCAGGCTCAAATTATATTATTTCAGACATATTATGTGAATACTTTATTTTCCATAATGATCTATAATGTTGAGAAGATGAAAGAAAACAGAGAAGAGCATTGGTAGCAAGGTGGATGGAGTCAGTTAAAGCAGCGATAGGCACAATTAGAATACTTGGTTGGGGATAGATCATCATAGAGAAAATCTATGTGGTTGCTCAGAGTCAATACCAACTGGATGACACATAGTCAATAATATTGTTATGATTTTACTATTTATTTAAGTTCATTGGCCAACCAACTCTAGTAGATTCTGGATTATATTACTATGACAATGGTAATCATAATTAGCATTAAAATTTAAATTCTGCCTTCAATTATGAAAATATTTCTTACAAGACTATGACATGTATATGGAGAACCAGATTTATAACTATAAAAAGCCTGTTAATGTTGACATTATTTCAGTACAATATTTGGCTACTGAAAGCACAATTTTCAGTAGAAATCCAACTTTTATATGTAATTATTACACTGAGAAAAAACAGAAAGTATTAGACATTAATTATTCCTGTTTTTCATACTTACATATGTGACTTTTGAAGGTTTTTATGGGGGTTTTTTTAAACTAGAATTTCAAAGTTTCAAAAGATAAAAATATTTCAAAAATAAAAATAAAATTGTGAAAGTTATATGATCCTTCAGATGCTTAAGCAATATTTGAATGGTCAGAGGTTTTTTAACACAGAGCTATGTATTTGAATTATAAATAAGTGGATAAAAATCTTCTAAAATAACGTGTTTGGTTCCCTAAAAACCAATTATTGACTTGGAATCACATTAATTCAACGAATGAAAACATCAAATAAATAGTATTTTCTCTGTTTTGGAACAGTGGCTAGCAACTGAAAAAAGTTATAAAGAAAAGCAGGTCATAAACAAGCATGTTTATTACAACAGAAGAGCATGTATATGTCTTTAAAAGGGAAGATGGAGTATTAATTCGAAGGAGAAATATATTTTTAGCTTTTCAGGTTTATTGTTTTTTTGATACTGATATTTTTTCCAAGTTTACTACTACCAAAGTAGGTATGATTTTTCTTATTATTATTTATGTCATATTTTATGGGCTTGATAAAATCTAATTAAAGAAGATTAATTTTATTTAGGATCAATAGATTCATGTTGTCTTAGTGTTTCATTTTTTTGTTTAATGCTTCCAGCTTGCTTTTTGTTCTAGAAATAATATCTAAATTCCATTCTAATCTTTGATTTAGAAATAATTTTTAAAAATATATGAAAAATATATAATTCTGCAAGGACAGAAAGTCTTTTATTTATTTATTTTTCGCATTGTCAAACACAACTTTTCTTCAACTTGGGTACAGTGAAATCAAAACAAATGTTTCTGTAGCAATAGCAATAGCACTTAAACTTATATACTGCTTCATAGTGCTTTTACAGCCCTGTCTAAGTGGTTTACAGAGTCAGCGTATTGCCCCCAACAATCTGGGTCCTCATTTTACCCACCTCAGAAGGATGGAAGGCTGAGTCAACCTTGAGCCAGTGAGATTCAATCTGCTGAACTGCAGCTAGCAGTCTGCTGAAGTAGCCTGCAGTACTGTACTCCAACCACTGCGCCACCTCGGCTCTTTCTGTAAGAAAACTATATTTGTTGGTTGATTTGATTCATACATATTTTTTTTTACAATTCAATTTACAATGTACATAATATTCTCTCTTTTAATTTCACCCACAGCAATAATCCTGTAAGATTGGATTGGGCCAAGAGAGAATGATGGCCAAAGTCACCTAGCTGGGTTTGTCTTTGTGTATATTCATGCTCAGAAATGCTTGGAACCAGCAGTGGATTCCAAATGGACACATATAAGACAAAATACAAAATGCTTCCCTCCACTTAGCTAGTGAAAACTATGCCTTCAGTTTTTATATATGAAATGGTAAGGTATGGCCATATAGTAAAAACAAAACAATAAAACACATCTTAATCATTAACAACAATAAAACATGCATGCAATAAGCTACAGGAGAGTGTTTAAAAAACTCTTGCATAATAAATCCTATTAAATTACATGGTCCTTCTTATTTTGGGAGGTGATTTCTAGAAGAGAAGGCTGTGAAACATTCATGTTTAAAAGAAAACGTAACCATAGTTAGTCTTTGACTTACAACCGCAATTGAATCCAAAATATCTGTTGTTAAGTGAGCCATTGTTGAGTGAATTTTGCCCTATTTTACAATTTTCTTGCCACAGTTGTTAAGTGAATCACTGCAGTTGATAAGTTAATAACATGTTAAGTGACTCTGGTTTCCCCATTGACAAAAAGTGATCACATGACCTTGGGACACAGTAATGGTCATAAGTATGAAGCAGATGCCAAGCATCTGAATTTTGATCACCTGATCATGGGAATGCTGCAAAAGTTGTAACCATGAAAAACTGTCATAAGTCACTTTTTTCAGTGATGTTGTAAGCCGAGGTTATGCAGTGGTTAGAGTGCTGTACTGCAGCTACTTCAGCTGACTGCTAGTTCAGCAGATCAGCAGATCAAATCTCACTGGCTCAAGGTTGACTCAGCCATCCATCCTTCCGAGGTGGGTAAAATGAGGACCAAGATTGTTGGGGGCAATATGCTATTTAGCATACTGTTGATTGTTGTAAGCCGCCCAGAGTCCTTGGAGAATGGGCGTCATAGAAATATGATTAATATAACTTTAAACGGTCACTAAATAAACTGTTGTATGTTGAGGACTACCTGTATTCATGGGGTAACTGAAAAAAATATGCAGCATAACATTAAATATATTATGTGCGTGTGACTTTGTGTGTTTGAAACTAACAGTTCAACACTGGTGGCTGGGTATTTTGCTGTGCCACTAGAACAAACTGGTCATTCTATATTACCAGTAAATTCTAAACATTTTTGAAAGAGAAGTTTAAGTAGATTTCTTCTGATATGGGAGTTTTGCAATGATAGTTTCTGCCCTCTGAGTGAATGTTGTAAGCCTCTTGCCTCCTTAAATATTTGTCAAGATACATAAATGACCTAGATATTTCAAATCTGGACTGGGAAGTACATTGATAAGTGTATCCTCAGGAAAACATGCCTCTTTGCATTCATTTAGTATTTTTCTGTTAATCTACACATCAGGGCATTTTATTAACAGGAAAATGTGAATTCGCCTTGTTCATGTGTGTGATTCTTCTTCCCAACTGGAAGCTTTCACATTTCACTATTTAAAAAGTTAAATTAAGAGGTAATACAGGTAGTCCTTGAGTTATGAATATAATGGAGTCTGCCCATTCCATTTGTAACCCAAGGATTTGTGGGGGTGAATCTCGTACCTTGAATGGGATCACTCCCTCCTTTCGCCCACACGTTCACTAATTGAATGCAAGGCTCATTAAGTGCACATGAGGTATTTCATGGTGGGGAAGGGGCTACAGGTGGAACAGGCCACCTGCCTAAGACCACTCAAGTCCTCCCTGACCCACTGAAATACCTCATGCTCCCCACAATTGCTCCCCCCCAGCCTGCCATGCCAGGTCACTTACCTTGTGAAGATCTAGCAAGCAGTCTCTTCTCCAGCCTCTCAGCCATGTGCGCCATTGGTGGGTTGCCTCCAGTTCGCACCAGTTCTATAGAACAGGTAGTAAAACCAGCAGGAGGCTCCGCCCACTGACCCTGAAGTCATGAAAATGACTTCCAATTCGCAATGGGGTGCGCGGCCCCATTGTGAACTGGTAGTAAAGGTAAGTAGAACCCACCCCTGGTGTGAGCGCCTCTGCAGTTCCATTCAGGCCTCCACAGGCCTCAACTGGCAGTTTGCTGGCCAAAATGGAGCTTCAGAGAGGTGAATCTGCCCCTCCAATGCTCTATTCGGTTCTCTGTGGGCCTCCCCCAGCCCATTGTAGGCCAAAACAGAGCATCGGGGGGCCGGAACCACCCCTTGGAAGCTACATTTTGGCCTGCAATGGGTTGGGTAAGGCCCATGGAGGGCCGAACAGAGCGTCAGAGGGCTCGATCTGCCCTGAAAGCTCTATTTTGGTCTGCAACAGGCCTGGGGAGGCCCATGGGGTGGGGTGGGGGCAGAACAGAGCATCAGAGGGCCAGATCTGCCCCCTGCAAGTTCCATTTTGGCCAGCAATAGGCTGGGCAGAGGGCCTAACAGAGCTCCAAATCTAAGACCCCCTCCCCCCGAAGCTCCATTTTGGCCAGCAACGTTTAAGTCGAATGTTGCAAAGCTTCTATGATTGTTTGTAAGGGAGAACAACTGCTGTTGGTGCTGCAAGATTCATAATTTTGAGACTTGTTCACATTACACACTTATTGTGTAAATTCAATTGTTTGCTAAGGGAATGCTCACAACCCGAGGATTACCTATACATTTTACAAATATATATAGGTAATCCTCAATTTACGACCACAATTGATCCCAAAATTTTTGTTTCTAAGTGAGAAATTTGTTAAGTGAGTTTTGCTTCATTTTATGACTTTTCTTGCTACAAATGTTAAGTAAATCACTGCATTTGTTAAATTAGTAACATAGTTGCTGAATTAATCTGGCTTCCCCATTGACTTTGCTCGTCAGAAGGTCACAAAAGGTGATCACATGAGTCCAGGACACTGCAACCGTCATAATTATGAACCAGTTACCAAGCATCCAAATGTACATCACATGATCAAGTGTGAAAAATGATCATAAGGCACTTTTTTCAGTGTCGTCGTAACTTTGAACGGTTACTAATTAAATTGTTGTAAGTAAAGGACTACCTGTATTCTCTGTCAGTGTATAATCTTAACCTTACCCACTTCTATAGGTGGAGGAGAAAGAAAAAGGACAGATGCTACATTGCTGTCATAGTTCAAATGGATAATGCTGAATTCTCATATATTGTTATTAAGTTTGTTTACCTAAGTTAGAATAATAATTGACAACAGAAAACAGCAAATTGAGATAAACATCAAGACCTTTGGGGATTTGCTTTGTAGAAAAACTACAACCAAATTTGGAAACTGTTTAACATAAAAAGTGCATCAATTATTATCCCTAACATTTCAACTATGATAATACTTTTCTAGTAAATTAATATCCCCATAACATGAAAACAGTTGTGAGATTCTGCGATATGGATGCTCCCAGATCAATTCAAATGTTATCATAATTTTAGTTTTGATGCAACAAAACAAGCAATAATATTGACCGTATTTAATTATTTAATTAAATGTTAATGTCTTCTGTGCATTTTGGATTGCAGAACTATCAAATGCCAAATGCAACCCTCAACAGAATAGTCTGTGAAATTTGTCCAAAAATGGTAAATATTAGGAACACAAATATACAAAGATGTTTGTTATTACGTTCCATTATAAAAAAGATTTTTTTCTACATCAAAGAGAAGTTAGGGTTTAAATAACATATTGTAAAAGGCATTCATTATTATCTTGAGATTCCAAAATAATAGGGAACACAATCATGTTTCCTATTATTTTCCTCTATCATTTTGAAAATATTAGAAATAGAATATTATTGAACAGTAATTGTTTCCAGTTTCAGTGGTGGGACACAAAACATCACAGTTGGTCATTGGTCATGTACCTTATAAAATTCTTGGATATGGTACCAAGTGCCTGGATAATAATGGGTATCTTGGTTACATGTTTCATCCATAGCCGTGTAGTTTCAGTGGTCAGGTCGCAATATTTCATGATTTTTTTCAGTTCTTTTTCTTTGACTCTGGCATCTCCTGGTACCACAATGTCAATAAATTGTATGTTTCAGTTTTTGACAACTGTGATATCTGGCGTGTTGTGTTCCAAGTGATAGTCTGTCTGTATTTGAAAGTCACACAAGATCTTCACCTTCTCATTTTCTATAACTTTTTCCACTTTATGTTCCCATGACTTGGTAAGTCGTATTTTTTACATAATGACCAGTGGATAAATTTAGCAACTGAGTCATGTCTAGCTTTGGAATCGGTTTGTGTGATTTTGCTGCATTCACATATTAAAGGTGAAACAGTTTCAACTTTATTGTTGCAAAATCAGCAATTTGGATTGTCGGTGGATTTTTGTATCTTTGCTTTCATGACATTAGTTTGTAGTGCTTGCTCTTGAGCAGCGATTATTAAACCTTCCATTTCTTTCTTGGTGGTTCCCTTCTTAAGCCATACCCATGTCAAGTTCTAACATTCAAACTTCATTTTTCTTCTTTTACAGTTTGATGGATTTGCAATAGTCCTCTGCCCCCTATTTTTCTTGGCAGGTGCAACTTGTCAATGTCACTTCGTGGATGTAAAGCGTGGTACATATTCAAAAGTTTGCAGGTTTTCTGGTCCACGTTTTCCAGTTCAGCCAAAGTCCAGTTGTTGATTCCAGCTGAGTAGTGTATCACTGGAACTGCCCATGTATTAATGCCTCTAATTATGTTTCCAGCATTCAACTTTGATTTTAATATTTTGCGGACCCTCCTGATGTATTCCTTTTGCATTGACTCTTTGATTTTTCCATTCAAGATGTTATCTGCTTCCAATATGCCTAGGTATTTGTAACCATCATCCTTTGCTAATGCTTTTACTATGTTTCCATTTCCCAGTTCTATTCCTTTTATTTTTTTTCATTTTTCCTTGCTGCATGGATAATATAGCAAATTTTTCAACTCCAAAGATCATTTTGATGTTGCTGCTGAACAGTTGAACTGTGTTGAGTATTGATTTAAGTTCAGTGGGGCTTTTCACATACATTTTTAAGTCATCCATGTATAATAGATGGTTTATCTTGCCATGTTGGCTTGAGGTTTGGTGTCCCAGTTTTGTGTTTCATAGGAATATTGTCAGTGGAATTAATGTGATGTTGAACAGTAGTGGTGAAAGTGAGTCCCCCTGGAAGATTCCTCATCTGATGTTGACTTCACCAATGTTCTCCCCATTTGCTGTTAGAAATGTTTTCCATTTTTGCATATTTGCTTTCAAAAATGTACAAATATTTTTGCTGATTCCAAAGTTTTCCAGACAGGTGTTAATCCAACTGTGGGGTAATGAGCCAAATGCCTTCATGTAATCAAAGCATGCCATATTTAAATTTGTTTTTCTTCGTTTTGCATTTTTTAGTACCATTTAGTACCAGCTGATCTTTTGTTCCTCTTGATTTTTTATAATTTCCTTTTTGTTCTACTGGATACAAACTGTTTTCCATCAGATGATTGAATACTGAATTTGCCAGTACTATTGTAAAAAGTTTGAATGTTGTTGGCAGACAAGTAATTGGGTGATAGTTGCTTGGCTCCATGCCCTTTTCTGGATCTTTCATTATCAATTATGTTTGACCAGCTGTTAACCATTCTTCACTTGTTGCATTTTGAAGCATTTCATCAAATTGAGTGGCCATGCAATAATGAAGGCTGGTCAGGTGTTTTCATGTAGTTTGTACAGGCCTGGTGCACTCCAGTTCTTGACCCTCTTTGCTTGTTTTGCAACCATGTCAGTTGTTATTGCAATATTTTCCATTTTGTTTCTGTTTGTTGTTGAATATCTTTGATCCAGGAGGCAGTTTTGTTATGTTCCACTGGGTTTTCCCACAGTTCTTTCCAAAAGTTCAAAGTTTTTTCTTTACATGGGTGAACATTAGTTTGGACTCGATTTTCATCAAGGGACTGGTAAAAGAGGTGTTGGTTTCTTCTGAACTGGACATTTTCACGATATTGTGAAATACTTCCTCTATCGTTTTGAAAATATTAGAAATAGAATATTATTGAACAGTAATTGTTACCAGTTTCAGTGGAGGGATACAGAACATCACATTTGGTCATTGGCAGCCATATGTTTGTTAGACTTGAGCTCTCATTAGCTTCGAACAATGATCAAGTTATGGGAAGTGTGATGAGAGTTGTGATGGAAACATCTAGCCATCTATAGTTATTTCCAATGGCCAGTTTAGAAGATGGACATACTTTGTTTTCCATGGCATATTGGAATCTATACTTCCATTGAGACACATCTACCATTTATTATTATTATTATTATTATTATTATTATTATTATTATTATTATTATTTAATCTGTAGTGAGATTCACAGCCTTTGAGGCTGGTTAATAGCTCAGCAGCTCGAGTCCTAACCAAGGACCTAGGAACTGTTAAGGTATCATCGGAGGATGTAAGCTGTTCCGAGTAAGGTGGTTTTTTGTAGAGTCAAAATGTTCAAGTCCGGTGAATTTAGAATTTCTAAATAGCGGGGTAGCCCTTTGGGTATTGCTCCAAGGGCTCCAATTACAATCGGGACAACACATGATTTCTTTTTCCACAGTCGCTCAACTTCAATTTGCAAGTCCCGGTACTTTGTGATTTTTTCTTGCTGCTTATCTTCAATCCATGCATCACCAGGTATTGCAATGTCAGTGAACCATACTTTTTTCTTTTCAACTATTGTTATGTCATAGTTGTGTTGTGGACCAAATGCCTGTCAGTCTGAATCCCAAAGTCCCACAAGATCTTGAGTTTCTCATTCTCTAAAACTTTCTTAACCTGATGTTCCCAGTGGTTTTTGCTGTACTCAAATCCAAACTTCTGGCACAATTTCCAGTGAATGATCTTAGCAATGCAGTCATGGAGTTGTAGGTAGTCGGTTTGTGAAATTTTGCTGCACCCACTGATCAGGTGGTCAACTGTCTCATCTTTCTCATTACAGAGGCGGCATTTGCTGTTGGTGGTAACGTGTTGAATTTTTGCCTTCATGCGGTTTGTGGCTAGGGCTTGTTCTTGAGCTGCCAAAATAAAGCTTTCTGTTTCTTTTTTCAGTACTCCTGATCTCAGTTCCAAGTTACTTTCTGGTCAGCTTTGCCTTCAATACTTTTCAAGTATTGGCCATGCAGAGCTTTGCTTTTCCAATTTTCAGCTCGCTGCTCAATTACTTCTTTCTTATATTCTGCTTTTGTTTTAGTTGTCTTTAAAAGGCCTCCTTTATTTACTTCCTTAATCATTGGTTCTTCACTTTTCTGGATGTAATCATTCAAGCTGCATTTTTCTTCTTCCACAGTCTGCTTTACTTGTAGGAGTCCTCGACCACCCTCTGCTCTTGGTAAATATAATCGGTCAACATCACTTTTAGGGTGCAAGGCATGATTCATTGTCATAAGCTTCCTTGTTTTTCTGTCCAAATTGTCTAACTCCATCTCAATTATTCCTGCAGAGTATCGAATCACAGGTATAGCCCAGGTATTTATGGCTTTTATGATGTTTCCTCCGCTCAATTTGGATATTAATATCTTACGAATTCACCGAATGTACTTGGCTGAAGTTATTTCCTTGACTTTATTATGCATTAAGTCAGAGGCCTCTAAAATCCCCAAGTACTTGTAGCCTTCTTCTGATTTTACTGCCTTTATCATTTCTTCATTCTCTAGTTCTATTCCATCCTCTTCTATGATCTTACCTGCTTTGGTTGCTATTGTTGCACATTTGTCAATTCCAAACTGCATACCAATGTCTTGGCTGAATTCTTTTGTGTGTTCAATTAATAAATTCAGTTCAGCTTTTGTTTTACCAAACAGCTTCAAATCATCCATGTACATCAAGTGCAAGATTTTCAGTCCTTTCTTTGCAAGTTCATATCCACAGTTCAGCTTTTTCAAAATGATTGTCAGTGGTAGCATTGAGAGTATAAAAAGTAGGAGTGAAAGGGAATCGCCCTGGAAAATACCTTGTTTAATTTCAACTTCACCTAGTTCTTCTTCATTAGCCATAAGTTTTGTTTTCCAGAGGTTCATTGAAGATTCCATGAATTTTTGTATGTTTCTACTGATGCCAAAGATTTCCAGGCATTTCTTGATCCAGCTATGGGGAACTGAATCAAACACTTTCTTATAGTCTGTCCAAGCCATGAACAGGTTGATTCGTCTTTTCTTTGAGTTCTTTAGGATTAGCTTGTCAATCAGCAATTGATCCTTTGTTTCTCTTGAGTTTTTGCAGCATCCTTTCTGTTCTACAGGAAGCAAGTTATTTCTTTCCAGGTATCCATAGATTTGGTTTGCAATGATACCAGTAAGAAGCTTGTATGTTGTTGGCAAACAGGTGATTGGCCTATAGTTTCCAGGGTCCTTTCCTTTTTCTTTATCTTTTTGGATCAAAAATGTCCTTCCAGTTGTCATCCATTCATCATTTTCAGGTGTTTTTAGGACCTGGTTCATCTGGGTTGCCAATCTTTTGTGCACACTTGTAAGTGCCTTTAACCAGAAGCCATGCAGCTCATCTGGTCCAGGTGCACTCCAGTTCTTCACTTTTCTTGACTGTCTTTGCACCATTACTTTTGTTATTTTCATGTCTTCCATTTTATGCACTTTAATAGAGTCCTCAACCTGTTTGATCCATTTTGCATTTCTGTTAGGCTTCTTGTTGTTTTCCCACAAATTCTTCCAGAATTTCAGAGCTTTCTCTTTATCAGGCTTTTCATTTGTTGTTACTCCTTCTCCATTTTCTAAGCTCTTATAAAACTGGTGCTGATTTGCTCTGAACTGTGAGTTTTCTTTGAACTGAGTTACTTGGTTTTCATACCTTTTAATCTTTTCAGTGATGGCAACAACCGTCTGCTTCAGCTCTTCAATTACTACCGCAATCTCCTTATTCCTCAGATTGTATCTTGCTTCCAGGCTGCTTTTGACCTGCTTGTTCTTTAGCTGAACTTGCCTTAGGTTCTTCAAGTTGCTCAAATCTCCATGTAATTTTTTGATCTTCAATTCTAACTGAATTTTCCACTTAGGCTTCCCCTTCTTGCCTCTTTGGTTCTTTTGTATTTTCAACCCCAGTTCTTTGGTGGTTATGATGGCTGCTGCATACATCAGTTGGTTTGTTTCAGCTAATGTAGTGGTTCTAATAGTTTGCACAACATCATTGACCGTTTTTTAGTACATTTCTCAATTCTTTCCGGTTCACTTGGTTCAGCTTTGGCAAACGTGTTCTTTCAGCATCTTCCATTTGATGCTTTATTTTTCCAGCTAATTGAGCACTGTCTTTTGGTATTTGTTCTTCAGTGCTTCCTTGTTCTATATCTTCATCCATTTCAGTATCCTCTTCCTCCCTTTCTTTCTCAATTTGCTTTTGAGTCTGCAAATCATTCTTGATGTTACTCTTTGTTGATGTACTCAGACCATTAATTGCTTTCTCTTCTATTGCTATTAATTCTTCTGTAGTGAAAAATTTATTTATGATGATGATGATGATGATGATGTTTATGTTTATGTTTATTTATACATTTTCACTACATAAGTGCTTGGTGAACAGCATATTATCTGGATCATTTTGCTTGTGTAATAATACTTTCCCCTCTTCTAATTTCTACCTCTAATTTTCAACCATTTTGTAAAACAAGTCCCATGTTTGAAAATATTCTGTATCTTCTTTTTCTTTTATCTTTAATGTCAATTTGTCCATTTCTGCACAATCCAAAATGTTTTTAATTACATCTTCTTCTGTAGGTGTTTCCTCATTTTTTCCAATACTGTGCAAATACAATTCTTGCTGTACAAACAAGTAATATTAAATATATATTCCCTTTATCATACTTTTTTGGTACTATGCCTAACAAAAAATTTCTGGTTTATGATCTATGTGCTTGTCAGATCTCTAAAAGTGATACTGCCATTCAAGTGGAGGAAGGGGGAGACTTGGATTCGATTTACTAGTATGACCTGTGTCATCAGATATTTTACAACCTATATCCTCGCCCCAAGGAGGCCTGAGATTCCCTTTACCTGCAGGAATTTATATGATAGTGGGTTGTCTCACTCTAAAGGGTAGTGGTGGGAATGCATGTTTGTTTGGGTTCTCAAAGGAAATAGTAAAGAAAACATCTTCACACTTGTCTATTGACTAAAATCTGCATTCTGACTTAAAGGGAGGGGTCTCTACCACTTTAATCCTACTGCTTTGCCTAAGGGTATTCAGATTGTGCTTTAGCTGGATGGCTTTCACTTCTACTTAATAAAAGAATCCTTTTGAACAACTACGTTTCAAGAGTTCATACTTTCTTAGGTTGGAAGGAGAGGCGATCCTTACAGTGCTGCTTTAACATTTTTTCTAACCATGTATGTATTTTTGCCAACTTCTTGTGGGACCAAAAGGCCCGTTTTTTGCTCTCCCTAGCCTCCAGAGCCTTTCTAGGAGTCTGAGGAGGGCGAAAATGGCCTCCCCCACCCCACCCCAGAGGCTGAAAACAGAAACACTGGAAGTTGGCAAACGGGCCATTTCTAGCCTCAGGAGGGCCTCCAGACTCCTAGAAAGGCTGGGGAGAGATGAAAATGGGCCTTCCCCACCCACCCACCCCCAAAGTCCTCTAGAGGCAGGAAACAGCCTGTTTCCCTATTTCTGGTGGGTCCAGAAAGCCCAAAAATCAGCTGGCTGGTATGTGCGTGCATGTACACTGGAACTGAGCTTCCATGCCCACCGATATGGCTACGCATGCAACCTGTGCCATAGGTTCACCATCATAGCTTTAGATCATTGCTACACAGCACTAAAAGATGCTTGTCAGTCTTTACCATGAGCAGCTGTGGGACACTCTGATCATTGCATGATTTACCTTGTACCTGCTTACAGGCAAAGACTTAAAACCACAAAACCAACAATTAAATCAGTGAGGACCTGGTCTGAGGAGGCAAAATTAAAGTTACAGGCCTGCCTTGACTGCACTGATTGGAATGTTTTCGAAAATACCTCTGCAGACTTAGATGAACTCACAGATACTGTAACATCATAGGTCAGCTTCTGTGAAGACTTATGTGTACCAACCAGAAACAACAAACCTTGGTTCACAGCTAAATTTAAGCAGCTACATCATTCCAAAGAGGAAGCCTACAGAAAAGGTGATAAAATGCTATACAATCAGGCCAGAAATGTATTAACAAGGGAGATCAGAGCAACAAAAAGAAGCTACTTTGAAAAGCTAAAGAATCAGTTCTCAACAAATGCACCATCAAACATGTGGAAAACTCTTAAAAATATCATCAGCGAACCTCCTTCCCAGGCTGAAGGAAAACAACAACTGGCAGATGACCTGAACATGTTTTATTGCAGGGTTGAAAGGAAACTACAGCCACCTATCTCCACAAACCCCATCTCAGACACACTAATAACAGCTAAACCTTCTACAACTGACCCCATCCCATTGGGTTCCCAACCCCTAGTGATCACAGAAAAGGAAGTACAAGGCCTATTTCACAGAGAAAAGCCAGAAAAAGCTCCAGGCCCAGACAAGGTAACTCCTTCTTCCTTAAAAATCTGTGCTGACCAATTGGCCTCCATCTTCACCCATATCTTCAATAAATCACTAGAGATGTGCTATGTTCCTTCTTACTTCAAATGCTCTACTATCATCTTAGTGCCAAAGAAACCCACCATCAAGGAACTGAATGGTTACAGACCAGTTGCTCTAACATCTGTAGTTATGAAAACCTTTGAAAGGCTAATGCTGTCCCACTTGAAAACCATCATGGATCCGCTGTTAGACCCCCTACAGTTTGCATACCGAGCAAATAGATCAACAGATGATGTTGTTAATATGGCTCTGCACTACATCCTACAACATCTTGAATCTCCAAAGACTTACGCAAGGGTCCTCTTTGTAGACTTCAGTTCAGCATTCAAAGCTATCATTCCAGACATTCTTCTAACTAAGCTAAACCAGCTACAAGTACCTGAACACACTTGTAAGTGGATCATAAGCTTCCTGACAAACAGGAAGTAGCAGGTGAAGCTAAGCAGAATCACACCAGATACCTGTACAATTAGCACAGGGGCCCCACAAGGCTGTGTGCTCTCTCCACTTCTCTTCTCTCTATATACCAATGACTGCATCTCAAATGATGCATCTGTTAAACTACTGAAATTTGCAGATGACACAACAGTGATCTGTCTCATTCGAGACAATGATGAATCCACATACAGACAGGAGGTTGAACAAGTAGCCTCGTGGTGTGACCAGAACAATCTGGAACTGAACATACTCAAAACTATAGAAATGACTTTTGGAGAAACCCTCCCATACTACCACCTCTTACAATACTAGACAACACAGTTTCTAGGTTCTACCATATCTCAAGACCTAAAATGGACACCTAACATCAAAAACATTATCAAAAAAGCACAACAAAGGGACTTCCGGTTGGCACCGCCGTTGTCGTGGACGGTCTTTTATGACCGCCAGCCCCGTCCATTAAAAAGCCGCCCCGAAGCTGAGAGGCGGCTTGAAGAAACTCTTGCTTTGGAGATAAGTGAGAGCAGAGCTGGCGAGCATAGGTAGAGCCCCCTGCGAAGCCCCTGGATTAACTCTGGGGAGGAAGCAGGGAGAGGCTCCCTAAACAGCTTGATGAAACTCTGGACCCCGGGACAACTCTGTACTTATGCAGAGCCAGATGACGCGACCAATTTTAAACAGCAAAGATCAAGCAAGTTCAAAAACAAGCAGGGTGAAATCTGGACTGCAAAATTAAAATCGCAAGTATTTGAATTAGCCCTATTATTGTACTTAAGAACTGAGACAGAGTGAAAGTTGCTTTAAAATGGCATCTGGGTTATAGCAGAGAGAAGAAAGCTGAAAGTGAAAGTGATTACTGGGCTTTTGTGCTCTAACGCGCTACAAAGTAACTAAAGTAACTAAAGTTGCCAGAAGAAGAAAAAAATTTTAAAGGGAGACTTTCATCTGTTCTCTCTACCTTAGAGACTGGATTAAAGTTGGGGAAGTTTTTTGAAAAGATTCTGTGGTGGTGAAGAGTGGAGGAAGATTTCTTTTTTTGAAAGAATAAGATTGCACAGCAGCATGGCTTCTAAGCAAACAAAGACAGCTTCTAAAGGTGCGGGGGGGGGGCTCCCCTATGCACCAACAAAAAGCGCAGCAATCAGACTTGCAGACTCAGAGTCAAGAGCAGGGGACTGGATTTAAGGATTTGAAGGAATTTATTGCAGGGGCTCTGAATAATCAAACTAAAGCCATGGAAAATTTGAACAAAAAATTTGAAAAATCTCAGCAGGAGATTAAAGATGTGGAACAAGAAAAGTATGACAAAATGAAAAATGATATATTGACAGCAGTGACTGGTTTGTCAAAAGTGGTTGTTCAGATTGATAAAAAAGTGGGAGAAATTAGTTCAGAATTGGAATCTAAAATGATGGAAGCTGATAATAAAATTGCTGATGTGGATAATAAAACCCAAATAATTGAAAATGAACTGACTATGATGCAATTTAGATTTATGGAGTTTGCTGTAAGACTGAGAGGAATAAAAAAAAATAACAGAGAGGATCTAAGAGCAATCTGTACAGAAGCACTGGCAGTGATGTTAAAGACTAGCTCTGAAGATATTCTAAGCAGGATTGATAAGGTTTACAGAGTGAATTCTTGGGTGGCAAGGCAAAGACAGCTGCCTAGAGATGTGGTGATTTATTTTACAGACAGAAGAATAAGAAATGATATCTTGCAAAAATCCTTTGTTTCTACTGTCCAAGTGGATGGAAAGGAGATTGGGATCTACAAAGAGCTGCCACCGAAGATGTTAAGAGATAGAAAGGATTTTGGCTTCCTAGTGAACAAACTGAAGAAACAGCAAATTCAATTCAGATGGGATGCTCCAGTTGGCATAATATTGAGGTACCAAGGAGAAAGATATCAACTAAACACTGTTTAAAAGCTAAAGAATTCTACTTCAATGTTCTAAAAACTGGGTTTGCATCTCCACGTGTATCTTCATCTCCATGTGTACAGGAGAGTGATAAAGAGAAGGAATTTGAACAAGAGTGTGAGGAGCAGTGGAAGCAAACATATGCAGAGGTGGCGGCTGGAATTCAAGGAGCAACAGGAGGGGGGTTAATGGATGAACCATTAATAGATTTTCCTCTGGAAACTACCAGTGGATCATCTAAGAACACAAGGCAAATAGCATTGAACCTGGAGCTGAAATTACAAGAATCAAGAGATCAACATATCACCAGAGCAGCTTATAAGCAATTACAAGAGAAACAACAGCAGGTTGTTTGCCACCACAAGATAAGAATGGAGTTAATAGTAAATCAAAGAAATCTGAAGTAATGGGAGGAGCCAGGCCGAAGACTACTACATTGGAACAGGAACTTCAGCAAATGCTCTTAAAGCTTCAAAAGGCCACAGATGGCAATTAAATTTTTATCTTGGAATGTGAATTGATTAAACTCACCACAGAAGAGAAGAAAAATATTTCATTATTTGAAGCAATTTAATAACGATGTTATCTGTTTGCAAGAAATTCATATCAGATTGCTAGACCAAAAATACCTGATAAATTCCAAATTAGGTGCACAATTTATAGCATCAGATTTAGAGAAAAAGAATGGGATAGTGATTTATGTGAATAAAAGACTATCAGCCAAAATAATAGAGGCAGATGATTGTGGAAGATATTTAGCGATTGAATTAAATACACAAAATGGATTAATATTGGCGATTGGAATTTATGCTCCCAATCAACATCAAGAAAATTTTTTATAAATTATTATATTCTAAAATATTGCAATGGGACTACAGATCTATTTTGCTTATGGGAGATTGGAATGGTGTAATAGATACTAAAAAAGATAAGAAGAGTCTGGCAAAGTCGTCAATATGTGCCAAATTACCACAAATATTTTTTGATATGAAAGAAGATTTGGAACTGAAAGATATATGGAGAGAGCAAAACCCAAAAGAATTGGATTTTACCTTTTTTTCAGATAGACATCGATCCTTCTCTAGAACTGACTTTATTTTAATTACAGCTGATCTAATTTCTAGGACAAAGAAAACGAAGATATTTCCGAGAACTTTAACTGATCATAGCCCGGTATGGATAGAATTAGAAATGGGAAAAAACAAGAGAAGATCATGGAGAGTAAACAAAAATCTGTTTAGATATGAAAAGAATGTAAATAAACTTAAAGAACAAATGAAAGAATTCTTTGAAATTAATTTGAATAAGGGTACCCCTATTGAAATTGTTTGGGATACTAGCAAGGCCTATATGCGGGAGGTGCTAATACATATGAACTCTAGACATAAACCGAATCAGCAAAGGAAAAGACTAGAATTGGAAGGAGAAATAAAGAAAAAAGAACAATTATTTATAAAAAACCCGGCAGATTAAAAAACGACAAGAAATTATAACACTTCTGAAAGATCAATTTCAAATGCTTATAGCGGAGCAAACAGCAACTAATTTGCAATTTGCAAAACATAACACATTTTGTAATGCTAACAAACCGGGCAGATGGCTGGCTTATACATTGAGAAAGCAGCAGAGTTCTCGAGTTATCGGTAGAATTGAGTATGGAGGGAAGGAAGTTTTTCAACAAAATGCAATCAAAGAAGCTTTTTTAGGCTATTATACAAAACTATATGCCAAAGAGGTTATACAGAATGAACTTATAGATAAATACTTAGAAGAAGGGAGAGTTATGAAAATTACTAAGGAGCAAAAGGAAAGAATGAACCAGCTAATATCAGTCGAGGAGATTATTATTGCAATTAAACAACTGAAAACAGCTAAAGCTCCAGGGATGGATGGCCTAACAGCGGTGTATTACAAGACTTTACAAGCAGAAATGCTTGAATACCTGAGAGATTTATTTTGTAGCATACAAAAAGGGGGCAAAGTACCCCCTTCATGGAAAGCAGCTTTTGTATCGTTGATACCAAAAGAGGAAACAAGTTGCACAAAACTGGAAAATTTCAGACCAATTTCCCTCCTGAATACGGATTATAAAATTTTTGCAAAATTATTAGCCAACAGGCTAATGCCAATTATGCAAGAAGTGATTCATCATGATCAAGCAGGATTTATAGAAGGCAGATATATGAAGTATAATGTGAGGCAAATTATAGATTTACTGGAATATCTTGAGAAGAGTAAACAGATCCCTGCAGTGCTTGTGTTTTTGGATGCGGAGAAGGCCTTTGATCGAGTTAATTGGAACTTTCTATTAAAAACACTAACAAAGATGGGTTTTGGGGATGAGTTTATGCAAGCTGTTACAGCAATTTATCAAGATCAAACTGCACAGATCATTATCAATGGAAGTTTAACTACAAATTTTAGTATAGAGAAAACGACAAGACAAGGTTGTCCACTATCCCCACTGTTGTTTATTCTAACTTTAGAAGTTTTGTTGAATAAAATACGAGATTCGAGTATTTTGAATGGAATAGTTATAAGGCAAGAGGACTACAGAATAAGGGCATTTGCAGATGATCTGGTTGTTACCCTAACACGGCCTATCGAATCGGTAATCCAGATGAAAGACATTATAAAAGAATATGGTATGGTGTCAGGATTTAGACTGAATCAGAATAAAACCAAGATGATAGTTAAAAATGTGTCAGATGCTCAGAAAAAGGAACTTGAAAGGAAGACAGGTTTTGAAATAGTAGCAAAGGTGAAATATCTAGGAGTTTACATTGCAGCTTCAAATACAAAACTTTTTAAAAATAATTATGAGGTGTTGTGGCAAAAGGTACAAAGAGAAATGGAAGCTTGGAAAAAACTGCAACTATCTTTACTTGGAAGAATAGCAGCAGTTAAGAAGAACGTTCTTCCTAGATTCTTATTTTTGTATCAAATGATTCTGGTGCTTAAAAATGATAAAAATCTGGCTGAAGAGCAAAAAGGGGTGAACAAGTTTGTTTGGAATGAGAAAAAACCAAGAGTTAAGCTAAAAATTATGCAAGATGTTCGTGAAAGAGGTGGCCTTAAAGTTCCAAACCTATGACTGTATTATGAAGCAGCAGCTTTGACGAGTGATTGGTTTGGAATGACAGAGATCGGAATATTAAATATAGAAGGCCATGACTTGGTGCATGGGTGGCATGCATATTTATTTTATGAAAGTAAAGTTGATAAAGTATTCAAGAATCATATACTTAGAAACTCCTTAATGAGAGTATGGAAGAAGCACCAGCTTAAATTGGATTATAAAATACCGTTGTGGTTGAATCTTGGTCATATTACATGGAATATAAACATAAAGTCACTCGGGGGGATTTTATAGAAAGAGGTACTTTTAATGATGGGGGTAGCTTACAATTAAAAACATTAAATACACTGTTGGAAAAAGGGATAACGTTAACTTGGTTACAGTATAATCAACTTCAATTGAGATGGAGGGAAGATCAAAAAACTGGTTTAATGCTGTATGAAAAAGATTTGGTAAGACAGATAAAAGATAAAAGCCAAATGCATATTAAAAGGGTGTACAATGCTTTGTTAGAAAAAGATTCTGAAAATGAGTTGGTTAAAGACTGTATGATAAAATGGGCGCAGAATTTTGCAGAACCAGGTATGATGGAAACATGGGAAAAAATATGGGTTCACAATGTTAAATTTATGCAGTCACAGAATTTGAGGGAAAATTTTTATAAAATGTTTTACAGATGGCATCTAGATCCCAAGAAATTATCATGTATGTATCCTAATGTGCAGGCAAAATGTTGGAGATGTGAATGCTTAGATGCTACGTATTATCATATATGGCGGACTTGCAAGAAAGTGAAGGCTTTTTGGATTAAAATATGGTGGGTTATGCAAAATGTTTTGAAGAAAAAAATTGAAATTTTCTCCTCAGTTGTTTTTATTGGGGATAGTTAGGAGTTAGGGTTGTAGGAGGGTAATGTACGTTATAGTAAATGATGGTATGATTTGGATTTCACCCAGGGAAGTTGGGGGGGAGGGACTGGGGGGGTGGTTAGAGGAGGGGGGTAGGGTAGGGAGGGGTTAGGGGAGAGGGGGGGGGAAATGGGGGAAAATTTGTATTTGTAAAACTTTTCTAATTAAAAAAAAAGCACAACAAAGAATGTTCTTTCTGTGCCAAGTCAGAAAGCTCAAACTGACCAAGGAGCTGCTGATACAGTTCTACAGAGGAATTATTGCGTCTGTCATCTGCACCTCTATAACTGTCTGGTTTGGTTCTGCAACCCAACAAGACAGACACAGACTTCAGAGGATAATTAGAACTGCAGAAAAAACAATTACTACCAATCTGCCTTCCATTGAGGACCTGTATACTGTCAAAAAGAGGGCAATTACAGACCACTCACATCCTGGACATAAACTGTTTCAACTCCTACTCTCAAAACAACACTATAGAGCAGTGCATATCAGAACAGCTAGACACAAGAACAGTTTTTTCCCGAGTGCCATCACTCAGCTAAACAAATTATTCCCTCAATACCGTCAAACTAGTTACTAAGTTTGCATTACTATTAATCTTCTCATTGTTCCTATCACCCATCCCCTCTCACTTATGACTGTATGACTGTAATCTTGTTGCTGGTATCTTTATGATTTATAGTGACTGTTCCTTAATATGATTTGATTGCTTATTTGTTCCCTGTGACTATCATTAAGTTTTGTACCTTATGATTCTTGACAAATGTATCTTTTCTTTTATGTACACTGAGAGCACCAAGACAAATTCCTTGTGCATCCAATCACACTTGGCCAATAAAGAATGCTATTCTATTCTATTCTAAAATGTTTTGTTCTTTTAATTTGTTGCACCAATTCTTCTTTTTCTATTTGATTTAATTTGTTTTATTATTTCCATTTGCTTTTTTAAAATTTTCTTTTGTGGATCTTTTTGCAATTCTAATTCCAATTTTTTATATTCACCCTCTAATGTCTCATTGTTTTTATTCTTTCTCACGATGTAGGTTATAGCTAATCCTCTGCTGTATATTTTAGTTTTAGCCCATAAATTTTGTAGTGAGGTGTCTTTTTTTTTGTTTTCTTTAAAAAAGAATTCCATTTCTTTTACTATTGTTTGCATGAACTCTTTCTCTTTTAATATAGATTCATTCAATGTCCATCTCCACCTTTTCTTTTCTTCTTTCCAACTGACTTTCATTGGGTTATGGTTGGCCCATAAATTGGTTTTTATCTCTATCTCTTGCACATTAGTTCTTAATTCAGGTGACATCGAAATCATGTCAATTCTGGACCTTTATTTATTTATTTATTTATTAAATTTGTATACTGCCCTTCTCCCAAAGGACTCAGGGCGGTTCACAGCCATAGTAAAAACCAGTATATACCATAAAATCTAAAAACAATTAAAACAAGTTAGATAATTTGGCCCTTGCTTTTTATAAAAAACCCCAAGATTAAAATACCCATTTAAAATTCAGTCTCTCGTCAGCCCGGTCTGTTGAAATAGTAAGGTCTTAAGGGCACGGCGGAAGGTACATAGGTTGGGGATCAAACATATCTCCAGGGGCAATTCACTCCAAAGGGCGGGAGCCCCCACAGAGAAGGCTCTCCCCCTGGGGGTTGCCTGTCAACATACTTTGACCGATGGCACCCTGAGGAGTCCCTCTCTATGGGAGCATACTGGACTGTGGGAGGCTATTGATGGCAGAAGGTGATCTCGCAGGTACCCAGGTCCTAAGCCATGGAGCGCTTTAAAGGTGTTAACCAACACTTTGAATTGCACCCAGGTGCTAAGCCATGGAGCGCTTTAAAGGTGTTAACCTTTGAATAAAGGTGTTAACACTTTGAATCGCACCCGGAAGATCATTGGGAGCCAGTGCAGCTCATGCAGGAGAGGTGTTACATGGGTGCGTCATGTCGCCCCCATAATCACCCACGCGGCTGCATTCTGGACCAGTTGGAACCTCCAAGTGCTCTTCAAGGGGAGCCCCATGTAGAGAGCATTACAGTAGTCCAGACAGGAAGTGACGAGATTGTGAGTGACTGTGCGCAGGGCAGTCTATTTGAATAAGGTTCATTTCTCTCCATACATCCTGTTTGCAAGTTTCTTCTCCCGTTTTAAAAAATGCTCTGGGAATATCTTTCTTGCTCTTTTTCCAGTCTTACTACTTCTGTAATCTAATTTTGCATCTACAATTGCATTGAAATCTTCTATAGCACAAATATTTTCATATTCCACTTCCAGTATCTTTTTATACAGCTTTTGATAGAATTGTCAGCCTCTCAAGTTGCATTTCATTCAGGGCTGACATAGTAAAGGGGGGGGGGGGTTAAATTCCTGTGGGATTAGTAAGAGAGACTGCAGTAGAATGATTTAGAGGATGACCAATAGAATAAGGGAGCAAGCCAGGAAAGGGAGGGAATTTGGAGCAGAGATCATTTCCTGGCTGCATATGAGTCCGTGAGGACGTTGTTCTGACAAATAAAAGTTTTTTTTCTTTATTATCAAAATGTGAGACGCACTTTATTATTTTTTTAGACAACTCCTCTCGGACAAGAATTCTAGTTTATTGTTTGATGCATATATTGCTATCAACAATATCTTTTTTTGGTTCATCACTATTTCCATCATTAAGATTCTTCCTTCTTCATCCATATGTATTTGTTTAGAGTTTATTGTTTTCTTAATATACAGAACTACCCCTCTTTTCTTTTGTTGTGCTGATGAGAAATATAATTTCCCAATTTTGTGATACTCCAATAATTTACTGTGTTGTTTTTTTATGTGGGTCTCTTGGAGGCAGATTATATCTACTTTTAATTTTTGTAGTTGTGTATATTTTTCCCCTTTTTATGGGGGAGTTCAGTCCATTTATATTAATTGACAACATCTCACTTTCTCCCTCCATCTCTTCTATTTATATATAGGACTTAGTCTCCCAGTTGTTCTTATTTATCTTTGATCTTTTGCTCTTGCTCCTCCTTTTTCTGATCTCTCTGCTTCTCTTTCTTCTTGTCTTCGTGTATTCCTCTCTTCACCTGTTGAATCCTCTTATCTTTGATATTCCAACTGTCCTCTTATTTCTTGTCCCTCATTTGCAACAATGTAACTATCGTAGAATTCTATCACCTTGCCTAGTGAATCCAGTCTGTATCTTTTATCCTCCCAATTCACTAATATTCCCTCTGGTACCAACCATATGAAGCTTATTTCTCTTTTAATCAATTTAACAGTCAGGAATTGATGTTGCTTACATAACTCTCTTACACTCCTAGCAATCTGTTTCAGAACCACAATTTATTTCCCTCTGTACTTCAGTGGATGATCTCTTGCCCTTCTTAGTACTTCATCTCTTGTTGATGTTTTAACGAATCTCACATGTACTTCCTTTGGGACCTTATGACTCCTTGCATAACTCATGCTTATTCTAAATATTTCATCTATCTCCCCCTCCATCTTTTGCTTTCCTATCTTTAAGACACTTGCCAATAGCTCTATCATCACTTCTGGGAGGTCGTCTTCTTTATCCTCCTCTATATTCTGAAATCTTAGGAAATAGGCTGTTTTCTCCATTTCTAAAAATATGACAGTCTCTGCCAGGTTCCTATTTGCTTGTGTCAGATTTTGGTTTATTTCCTCCAATTTTTTTTCTTGGTTTCTTCTGATTTGTCCTCTATTTTCTGAATCCCGCGTTCATTTTTTGTGATCATTTGCTGAAAATTCCCTTGTCTCATATCCATTTTCTGAACCTCCCCCAAGTCACCTTTCACCTCATTGTGACTCTTCCTTGCTTCCCCTTTCTGTGAAACAATAGCTTCTTGAATGGATTGGAGCACTGATTGTATTTCTTTTTGGAAAGTATTTGTTTTTTTTCTTGTTGTAACATTGTGTCTATTGATCTTTAGTTTGATGGACTGGATGCTGTGGATGTTACTGTGGAAGATGCTTTCTTTCCAATTTTGGTTAGATTTGGAACACTCAATTTTTTTTACAATCTATTTTGTAATCTTATAGTTTTACCAATCTATGTAGCGATCTAATAGTAACATATAATACATTACCATTTATAGTTACTCCATCATTACCCTATTACAATTAATTCAACTTTATAACAATTCCAATATTAAAATAGTAAGTCTATTAGGAAGAAAAAAGAAACTTTAAAGTCAAGAGTTATATAATCCAAATTTTCCTGTCAGCACTTTTCTTCTTTCACCTCTCCAAATGTTCTGTCAAATGATGCTTGTAATCCAAAATGGCCCACCAAATTCTGCAATGTCTCAGTAATCCAAAAAAGCCAAAGAACCAAAAAGCCACTTCATTCAGACTCAAAACAATTCAAAACAGTTCCACAAATCAACAATCTTTATAATCCACAATAGTTCAAAGAACTTCAAAAGGCTCACTGTCTGTCCCCAAACCACAAGTAAAATGGCCTTGCAGTTTTTTTAATTTCTTGTCCATTTATTTATTCCAAATTAATTGTTTCTTCTTTTATATTTCCCGGGTTCATTTCTATCTGTGTAATATCCTTTTCCACCAGTAGATATCATCCCAGCTCTGTCTTCCAGCTTCCAGCTAATGCAGCAAAAGCTTAGCTTCTGTTTATCAAATAGTTCACTTTTTTCCAGGTAGTATTATTAAAACTTTCAGTCTGGTCTTTTCTTTATGATTTTACTTTAATGTTCTCCCATTAAAATTCTAATTCTTTTCTGGATCTGTCACCTGTCTCTTTATATATTAACTCGCCGCTTCCTTTTAGAGGTGGGAATAAAATCCCTTCCTCTTGCCTTTAGAGAGTCTTAGTTTTCAAATAATCTCTTTATTCTGGAATCAATCTCCTAAGTAGAAATTGGAAAAATCCTCACCCAGTTCCAGTACGCTACTCACAAATTGCTAATAAGTGCTTTTCTTTGGTTGCCATAGCTTCAGTTGGACCATAATGGCCATCTCTTCTTCCATCAGTCAGGAGGGTGCCCTTGGATTCAGTGGGAGGATCGCTGTCACCCCATGATCAATAAGGGGTCCCTCCTATCTTCATCACCCCTCCAGAGTGACTTTGGTCCCTTGGGGCCTCCAAATAGAAAAGAATCAGCTGGGTTTCATGGAGTTCCACTCACCCTCAGCTGTCTCTCCATGACACCAACTGGAAATCCCATAATATACTGTACTTTATTATTGACTGGGTGTTGATGGAAGGATGATGTTAGGTGTTTCACTTTGCAGCATATATTCTTTACTGTTTGAATTATAATAAATGTTAAAAAAAATCAGAGGGACTTCCAGTTGATATTCCGGTGGGAACAGCTGGAAAATAGTGGAGCTCCACCATGATCCATGAAATGCAGCCAGCTTCTCGGGAGACCCTATGGGGTCAAGCTGCCGTTGAGGGATGGTGAAGAAAGGAGAGGTGCTTCATTGATCACGAGGAAACCACAATTTCCTCATTGATCCAAAGAAAGCTCTCCTGAGGATCTTGTACTGGAGTGGTGCATGGACAGACCAGTGAAACTTCTAACTTTTATCTTAGAGATTGAACTCAAGTAAAAAAATTCCAAAAAACAATATCCAAACATTAAGAAAGTGGCAATTGGATTAATGGAGAAGGATTAAAGACTGAAAATCAAAGAGAAAGACTAAAGATTAAAGACTTAGACATAAATAAATATTTAAAGGATGTTTTAAACCATAGAAAGCCTAGAAAAAGTCAAATAACATTGTGAAAAGTGATTATTGGGAGAAATTGCCTTTCTAAACTCCATTTTTACACCCCCCCAATGGCTGACAATCAGCTGTTTTTGACTTTTATACTCTGTTGAATGCTGGAATTGGGAGCAGGGGAGCCATCTACTGGAGGAAGAATATTACTGCAGTGTGTGAAATCTGAGTCAAAATGATGAAAGAAGAGAAAGCAAACAATACCTGTGTGGCTATTTGACCTTGACTTTATCTTAGAAGGCAATTTGGAGGCTTGGAAGTAAACTGAACTATAAATATCAATACCTTATTGAACTGTTCATTGAAAGATGGATTTGGGTGGGCCAACTGGATTTGATTCACTAACATTATTTGATAGATCATCCTATGAGGCAAGAGAAGAAAAGAGAAAGAAAGGGGGTGGGGGAGAAAAGGAAAAAGGAAAGAGAAAAAGAAGAAAAGACAAACAAGACTTTAAAATTTGGACAATTGGGAAGGTGTAAACTGGAAACTATAAAGACTGTAAAGTATAAATTAAATTTATTTATAGCTTTTAGGGACTAGAAAACTAGGGGACCTGAAGGCACAATTCTGGGATTGATAAATTTTATTAATAATTGACTTTTTTGGAGTTTTTACATATTAGAAAAATGGAATATTAGAGACACATTGAATAATTTTTAATATATTAATTTGGTACAAAATGACCCAGCAGGAGACAATAAAGTCTTATGAAGAAATGTTAATGATGGCTAAAAGTTTTAATGAAAGTCTGACAAAGAATTAGGAGATGATGGGATTGCCCAAAGATAAAGATGTGAGTGTAGAAGACCCTCAACAAATAGGGGGAAAAGATGAACAAAATATTCAGATGAGAAATCAGAAGGAGTGCTGGAGGAGACAAACCAAATAAGCTACAAGAAAACAAAAACAATGAAAAGATAATAATAATAAATATTAAGAATTGAATAGATCATTCCTTAAGAGCTTACAATAGTACAGAGAAAAGAAAGGAAGACTTCCCAAAAATAATGAAAGGGTTATGGATGGGCATCCACATGATGCAGCAGAAGGAGATAAGGGGTAAGGCAGAGAGAGTATTCAATCTATGTAAAAATGTTAGAAAGAAATTTAGGATCCCAAGAGAGAAATATAAAAGAATCACCAAAAAGTGAATAAATGATGAAATTCTAAAAAGGCTGAGAGATGACGGATAGAGACATAATATTTTGAAATTCTGTGATTGGATTAAAAACTAATAGAAACAAACAGAAAGTATAAATGGGGAAAATAGTAACATTTATAAAGAAATATAATATAATTTATTGTAACCATAAATATACTAAGGTTAGGAGGTGGAAGACTGTGATTACGCATGTCTAAATGTATTATTATGATTAACAGTGTGCAAAAAATGTATTTGTCAGATCCCTAAGAGTGATACTGCCAATCAGTTGAGAGAAGTGAGAGGCTTGGATTCGATTTAATAGCATTGCCTGTGTCAACAGCTATTTTACAACCTATATCCTGGCGCCAAAGAGCCCTGAGATCCTTTTAATGTGGAGGAATGTTTATGATAGCCATGTGGGTTGTTTCACTTTAAAGGATAACAGTGTGAATACATGTTTGTTCGGGTTCTCAGGGAAACGAGTAAAGAAAACATCTTCACATTTGTATATTGGCTAAAATCTGCATTCTGACTTAAAGGGAGGGGTCTCTACTGCTTTAATCCTACTTATCTTGCCTAAGGGTATTCAGATGTTGCTTTAACTTGGTTGCTATCACATTTGCTTAATAAAAGGTTCCTTTTGAACAACCACATTTCAAAAGTTTTTATTTTCTTAAGTTGGAAGGAGAGGCAATCATTACAGAAAGCAAGATCTGCAAAACGGTCAACCCAGAGAAGCAATCTTGGCTCTACTGAGGGGACCTTGCAAACCTTGTCTGAATGAAGCAGAGAACTGAGAGAAGCTGAATGGGGGGAGGGGGGGAGACATCAATGCCACCCAGTGGGATGCCTGTTTCATATGCCCCATCGGAGAGGATGAGGTAACCCTGGAGAATCCTGAAAAGCCCTGCTGGTCAATTGGCATATGGAAGAAAGATAGCTGGAATGAGAGAACCAGAGGAGTTACCCTCAGCTGTGGCAACCAAAAACCGGAGTGGAACCTGGAACTAGAAGCCCTTGCTGGCCAGGGGTGACTAACTGAAGCAACACCAAGAGAGGATTATCTGAAGAAGCATATAACCCAATTGGTGATGGAAACTTTGGAAAATCTCAACGTCCAAGGGGAGCCAGAACAACAACCAAAGAATGCTAAAAGGGCAGCAGTCGCAGATGATGCCATGGGAGGCACCTCTCTTCTCGAGCCTGCCTATCGAACCCAGCAAACCCTCCCCCCCAGGCAGCACGCACACTGGCACCCATTCCCAACTGGCCCTGCGTCCCACAATTAGAAAGAGAAACTCCCTCCCTTGGGGTGAAATTTGATGGGAATCCACAGCAATTAGGATTCTTTGTAGCACACGTGCTCACCTACATGCAAAAGTACAGGCATGATTTCCAAACCCAAGGATTCCGAGTACGAGTTGTGACCCTAGCCCTAGAGGTTGCCTTTGCCAGATGGATGGTGACCCTGCATAATGCCAATGCACCAGAACTGCAGGATTTCGACCATTTCATGATGGCCCTGCAACAACAGTTTGAGGACCCACTAGCAGACCACAAAGCAGACAACCGCATTAAGGTGATGAGGCAGGGGTGATGGCCAGTAGCAGAGTATACTCAAGAGTTCAGGGGACCTTGCATGTCATGTAAACTGGCTGGAAGATATTTTAGAATTTCCATCTCCCCCCCCCCCTTTGGGGAGAAAGCCCTGGCATCTCAGCAGGAGTCACACTCATTCGGAAGTGATCCAGAAGATGAACCATTGGTAAGCAAACCAGCTAAACTGCTTACCAGTTTAGAACCCTAGTAGGGAAGTTGGGGATTAACATAAGAAAGCTGAAAAAGCCCATCGCTTTCTGCCAACTAGATGGGTCAATAGCAGGAGGGGAGCCAGCTTCTTTTGCCACTGAGCCTCTACATATAGGCATCAGAAACCACAAGAAAATGCTTACATTTATAGTGGCATCTGGCATGGAATGGCCGTTAGTTCTGGGCCTTGTATGGCTGAAAAAATGGAACCCCCAAATCAATTGGAAAAAAGGCATCATAAAATTTCAGATGAATGTGACTTTTGCTGAGAATCCACATAAAGGAATGAGGGGGCAGAGAACCGAGAAACAGCCATGCCTGTTTCTCGGATCTTGTCACGCCATGCCAACTGAGGGCATACCCATAGAATACAAGGATTTGGCTGAGGTTTTTAGCAAAAAAGCCTCAGACAAGCTCCCTCCCCACCACGCCACTGACTGTGCGATAGAAATCTTACCAGGCACAAAACTCCCTAAACCCAAGATGTATAGTATGTCCCCAAGAGAGTTGGAAGAGCTGAGAACCTTTTTTGAGAAAAACCTAGCAAGGGGTTCATCGAGACAGCCTGATCAAAAATCGCAGCTCCAGTGCTATTTAGAGAGAAAAAAGGTGGCTCAAAACATCTCTGTGTTAATTTTCATACCCTGAATGTGATCAGTTTGGAGAACATGTACCTCCTCCCCCTTATGAAAGATATGCTAGCTCACCTCGCAAAAGGGAAAAATTTTTCAAAACAGGGCTTAAGGGAGGTTTACTACTGTGTCAGAATTAAGGAGGGCGATGAGTGGAAAACAGCATTTAACACCCACCTTGGGTGCTACCAGTTCAAGGTGCTCCCCTTTGGGTTACAAGGAGCCCCTGCAGTGTTTATGCAGTTAATAAATGAAGTGCTACATCAGCATTTGTATAAGGGGGTTCTGGTCTATTCGGACGACATTTTAATTTATACCAAGACCAAAACAGAACATGTAAAACTCTGCTCTGCCAAACTTTATGCTAAACTTTCTAAATGTGAATTCCACCAAGATAAGATTGACTATTGGGGTACTGCATTTCACACCAGGGGGTGGAGATGGATCCTCTAAAAGTGCAGGCTGTACTTGATTGGGAATCTCCACACACACATAAACAGTTACAAAACTTCCTGGGTTTTGCCAACTTTTATCACCAGTTTATCCCTGCTTTTACTCAGATTGCCCTCCCCATCACCAAGCTCTTAAAAATGAAGGGGGAGGGCAACCTAACCAAAGCAGCCATTGAACTGGACTGCCAGGCTGCATTTGAAAAACTTAAATGGCTGTTCTCAGCAGAACCAATTCTAAAACACCCGGACACAGAGAAACCAGGGTTGAAATGCTCCTGGTTCAGACCGGATTGCTCAATCCGGTAGCGATGGCAGTGGGTGATTCAGAGAATCGGTAGCAAAAATCCCTGCCCCCCCCCCACGCCCAGCTGAGCCGCGCAATCATTGGAGGCTTTTTAAAATTATTTTTAAAAACATTTTTTCTACAACCTCTTTGACCAAAAAAATGCTTTTAAAAGTTAAAAAAAAAGCCTCTGATGATCATGCAGCTCAGCTGGGATTGTCAGAAGCTTTTAAAAACATTTTTTTACAACCTCTTCGGCTGAAGAGGTTGTAGAAAAAATGTTTTTAAAAGGAAAAAAAGTTGGCCACACTCACCCAGCCACATTACCCACCACCACCACCACCAAGCCATACCCACAGAACCAGTAGTAACTAATTTTACATTTCACCACTGGAAGAAACCATTTGTCATACAAGCAGATTCCAACAATGTGGCAATAGGAGCGGTCCTGCTTCACAAAAATGAGCAAGACCAACTACAACCCTGTGCTTACACATCCAAAAAGTTGAATGAGACTGAGCAAAGGTGGGCCATTTGGGAGAAAGAGACTTATGCAGTTCATTGGGCATTGTTAACATGGAGACACTTCCTAGAAGGTAGTAAGACCCCTTTTGAAGTCTGGACTGATGATAAAAATCTAGAAGCCCTAAAGACTCCAAGGAAACTCTCCCCAAAACAAGTACGATGGGTTTGATTTTACTCTAAAATATCTCCCGGGGGGGGAGGGACTTTCTGGCAGATGTGCTATCCAGAAAACCACAATACAATAGTGCGAAGTCAGACGTAGTCAGCCAGCCACTAAAGTAATCATCAGATCCCAGGCAAAACAAGAAATATTGACGGACAATGACATCACCCAAACTTTTAAACAAGCATTGGCCACCGATGAATGGTTTTTGAACCATAAATCCAGCTGTCTGATGAAAGAAGACTTGGCTTGGGTGGGAGGGAAGTTGTATGTTCCAGCCAGCCAAAGACTATGAATATGGAAGAACTCCAATAAATGGGGAAAAAAATCAGTACAAATAGGGAAAATAGTAATATACATTCTGATACATAAAAGAATATATTATAATGAGGATATTAAGGTCAGAAGTTGGAAGATATTAACTATGTATATGTAATTGAATTATTATTGTTAGCACTGTGTAAAAAAGTATTGACCCAGTCATTACACTGTCCACAAAATATGCTGGTTGTTAAAGGAAATCTGCAAATAAAACATATACAATAAATAAATAAATAAATCAGAAGAAACAGAGAAGGAGCTGTGCTCAGGCATTTGTACCTCTTTTCTAGAGGGCAACAAAACATGTATCAAAACATTTTCACTGAAATGTAAACAAAAAAGATTTATTAACTTTGAGAAATGAGGTGTTTGTTAAGCACACATAATCAGAAGCAACGTGAAATAAATGATCATGTTCCTATTTATTTATAAGTTAACCTTTAGAAGTAAATAATAGTTTATTGCTTGGCTTCATGCCAAATAC
Organism: Masticophis lateralis; assembly: GCA_030761175.1. Taxonomy (NCBI): domain Eukaryota; kingdom Metazoa; phylum Chordata; class Lepidosauria; order Squamata; family Colubridae; genus Masticophis; species Masticophis lateralis. Next base: position 70,457,893 of record JAUDYJ010000004.1, on the reverse strand, counting down.
TTTCTTGTCAAAAGGCTTCACAAGTACTATATTATTCTTACAAGTTAGAGAAAAAATGATTACAGAATCTGACAAACCTGTTAACAAGCACACTAAAAATGTATGATGACATTAAGTCTTATGCTTGGGTTGCAAGAAAAAGTGGAGGCTCTTGCAATTCAGCTATTAACAGAACAATGTTCACAGTCTCTGTGATTTAGCATTTTCCTGGAAATGAAAGAGAACAAGAAACTAAATTTAACTATCAGAGAAACAAGAAGTTGGGACAGTATATTTATTCCTCTTGACAATATAAATGTGGTAATCATAAAAGAAAAATTCTATAATAGAAAAGGATTGTGATTATTGAAAGAATAAGAAAACAATATTTGTAAATTGCATGAGTTCTGTCAGAGTTCGGGTTAAATTAATTATAATATCATTAAGTCCTTCACCCAGTGATATTTTTCACTCTATGTTTTGGAAAAAACCCAGTGTAAGCTCTTTTGTGTGAAAAATCATTATATTAAACCATAGACAGTGATTGCTGAACTATTTTGTCAGCACTGATCTAGATAAACTAATGCTTTAATACAGTATTAGGTCATGCAGCTTAACTGCCCCCTACACTTCTTTCCATATTTTATTTATTTATTTTATTTATTTATTTATTATTTCTATTTATAAACTGCCCTTCTCCTCGCGGACTCAAGGCGGTGAACAGCCAAAGTAAAACATGATATATATAAAATTTAAAACAATTTTAAAAAACTTTAAATAATTTCAGCCGACAATTAAAACAATCCAATTTAAAATCAGTTCCAATTTAAAACAGAAGATGGGATCAAGTCAGTCCGGCTAGATGAAATAAGTGGGTTTTAAGGGCCTGACGAAAAGTCCGGAGGTCTGATATCCTGCGTATCTTCGGGGGTAGATCATTCCAGAGGGCGGGTGCCGCCACAGAGAAGGCTCTCCCTCTGGGGATTGCCAGCCGATATTGTCTGGCTGACGGCACCCTGAGAAGGCCCTCTCTGTGCGAGCGTACTGGCCAGTGGGATGCTATTGGCGGCAGAAGGCAGTCTCGCAAATATCCAGGCCCTAAGCCATGAAGCGCTTTAAAGGTGGTCACCAACACCTTGAAGCACACCCGGAAGACCACCGGAAGCCAGTGCAGCTCGCACAGGAGAGGTATCACATGGGAGCGCCCCGTCGCTCCCATAATCCCCTGCACAGCCGCATTCTGGACCAGCTGGAGCCTCCGGGTGCACCCCATGTAGATAGCATTACAGTAGTCCAGGTGGTAAGTCACGAGAGCGTGAGTAACCATGCATAAGGAGTCCTGGTCCAGAAAGTGACGCAACTGGCATATCAGGCGAACCTGATAAAAAGCTCCCCTGGCCACGGCCATCATATGCTCTTCTAAAGACAGCCATGCATCCAGGAGGACGCCCAAGTTGCGAGCCCTTTCCGTGGGGGCCAATGTCTCGCCCCCAATAGTCAGCGATGACACCAGCTGACTATGACGGGACGCCAGAAGCCACAGCCACTTGGTCTTGGAGGGGTTAAGTCGGAGTCTGTTTCTCCCCATCCAGACCCTCATGGCTTCCAGGCACTGGGACATCACTTCAAGGGCATAGTTGGGGTGGCCTGGGGTGGAGATGTACAGCTAGGTGTCGTCAGGGTACTGGTGGAACTCCACCCCAAAGCCACAGATGATCTCACCCAGCGGCTTTACATAAATGTTGAATAGAAGGGGCGAGAGGACCGACCCTTGCGGCACCCCACAAACAAGGTGCCTCGGAGTCAACCACTGCCCCCCTGTCAATATTCAAGCAAATCTATGTGCATGCTATAGCAAAACAATAAAACAAATGTGACAATGTTTTGTAAAGATTTAGCACATATGTAGGATTGCATGCACAATAAATTAGGGAATTACCTTGCAGAGTTAACATTTGTTTTATCTTAAATATTTGTGAAAATAAAAATGCTATAGATCAAATTGTGCCAGAAAAGTTCTTTTTGATTATACTGTATTTCTTTTTAAAATACAGGTAGTCCTCACTTATCAGCACTAATTGGGACTGGGAACTTCATTACTAAGCAATGTAGCCATAAAGCACAATGTCATGAGATCATGCCAATTTATGATGGCAGTTCTGGCAGTCCCAGTTGCCATTGTTGGATAAATCTGCACAATTGCAGAATCCTGTCATCATATGATTACCATTTTGAGCTTCCTGCCAGAATCTCAATTGACTTTCTTACTAGAAGAAGGAGAAGGTTGTAAATGGCTATCTTGTTACTGTGGGACACTGAAAGGTTATATATGTGAATCAGTCATCAGGTGCTCATATTGCAATTATGTGAGCACAGGGCCAGAACTACAAAGACCTGTCATCTTTTTCAGCATGGTTGCTGAAAAGGTAAATATTAAATGAGGGACATGTATGTACAAAACGAAGTATCATTTTAAATGTAACCAGTTAAAGAACAAGGCCTAAAAAAGTTGCTGCTAAAGGAATATTTTATTAGGACAAGAAGCAATTAATGGAAAATAATCAAGGAGTGAAGCAACCTAGAACTAAGGAGAAATTTCCTGATAGTGAGAATAATTAACCAGTGGAACGGCTTTCCTTCTGTTGTAGAAAGAGAAGACTGAACAACATTCCTAGGTCAGCCAGAGACAATTTATTGCGCAGTTTCAGAACCAGATTTGTATCTGCAATTCTGAACAAAAAAAGAGTTCTGATACAACTGTTTTATACATATCCAAGACAAAGGATTCTGCTAGCACAGCAAGTTTCCATATATGGCTAACATATATTTGTTACATTATAATTGACACTTTCTAATTACTAAATTTCTTCATCTATTTTCTAGTTCATAAGATTATCTTTAGCTAACAACCCTCCTCAGTCCTGTGTAGATTTATGGCTTGCCTTTGATGGTAAGTAACTTTTTGTTTCATATAGATGTCCTTGCATTCTTGACAACTAAGCCTTTCAAAAGATACATTACCAAGAATGGAATTTATCTGACTTAGTATAATCTCCAAACAAGCACTTTTTCTTTCTTATAATACTGTGAATAGAGAGGGTCCTCCAGTGTTCATATAGCTGACCCTATACCATTCACATCATTCACATACATTACTTCAGAAGTTGTAAGTACTCCAACACTGGAAGTTTTAAAGAAGAAATTGGACAACTATTGGACAAGAATGCTATAGGGTCTCCTGTTTGTGCAGAAGGTTGGACTAGAAGACCCCCAAGGTCCCTTCCAATTATTTTTTTTATTTTTTTTATTTTTTATAAAAATGTCAAATCAATGTGTGAACAGTGTGTCACCTGGGCACCATACATTCCAGTAAAAACAAAACTGATCAGATTAAATATTATTATTACATTCAATCAATTTATGAAATTCCCATAACAATACACATCTCTATTATGTTACAGTCTATTGTTATTCAATTATTCCACCTATTTCTCATTATTTTCATTTTATCGAATAAAAATGTAATACATTAATATTTCTTTTATTTCTATCTCTACTCTAGCTTTTAATCATATCACCCTATATTAAAAAAGTTTTTTCTTTCTTTCCTGTCTAACTTCTAATCATGTCACCTGCCTACAAAAAGAGGGGGGAGGAGAAAAAGAATAGAAAGGGAGAGATAGGGAAAGACAATTCAATACAGCAATCAAGAAAAGGAATCATCCAACAATCTTCTCTTGCCTGCTTTGTACTTCAGTTGCTATATTTTAAAAGAAAGAGGGGTAAAAAGAAAAGCAAATCAAAACAACATTAGAGAAAGAAAAAAGAAAAATAATCTACCCATCTTCTCTTGCTCGCTTTGATACTTCAATTGCTATATTTTTTTACTTGCCTCCCCCATTCCTCTTAAATCTCCATTTATTTCTATTTCTTGGATGTCCAATCTAAGTGTTCTTCCCACCTCTACCCTCTTCCACTGCCTATTTTCTAACATTTTTACCAAGGTGCCTGTTTCCATTTCAAATATATCTTCCAACTCTCTTAATATGTTTTCCCCCTGGAAAACATATTTAATTCATCAATCATTATTTTCGTTGTAGTCTCCTCCTTGTCGTCTTTCTTCTTTGTTTCTTCTTTTAGCTCCTCCCTTTCCTAGGCATCTTGGTCTGTGATCATTAGCCCTTGTACAGTGTTTTCCATTTTTTCCATAATATTCTTAAATCCTTTGTCCATAATGTCTTTTATATTTTGATAAAGTAATTCCATCTCCTGAACAATTCCACTCATATCTGCTTCTTTGATATCTTATTTTATTTTTACAAGGTTGATTTTAATCCAACAGCTCAAAGGATTATTTATTTAGTCTTTAAACTGCCCTTCAAAGAGTGCACTAGTCCCAAGTCTTTATATCTCTTAAATTAAGATTCAGTTCCATTCAAGTAGTCCACAGAAGTTATCAAAAAACCTTTTATATCCTCTTTGCAAATTCAATCCTCTAATATGGTATTCAAATGTCTCTTACTTAAATCACTTCCTTGTAGTTTCCACTTTTGTCAGATGGTGGCACTCTCCATTTAAATTTCAGTTTGCTAGTTTATTAATCCCTTGTTGTTTGGATTATCCAGCAAATATCGAGCAGAGTAAATTTTTAATATGTATAAATAAATCCAATGTTTAAAAATACCTTCCCAGTAGCATTTCTTCCCAGTTTAGGAGTCTGCTTATTTCACAGTTTATTGTCACAGTCTATTGTTTATTCTCCTACAACTCTCATTTCCAGTTAGGTATTTTTTTTTTTCTTCAAAACATCCCAAAATGCTTAGGTACTGCTTTAACACACAATTCTGGGCAAATAGTTCTGGTTATTTTGGGGGGATCAATTTAAGACAAAAGAAGTATCCTCTCCACCAGTTCCACCACTCCAGCATTGATTATACCAGCTGTTTCACATCTAATAAAAATGTTAGTTGAGTTTTTCCTGTATATAATTTCATCAATATTCAGTAAACTGCCATGTTGCCCAAAGACCTTTGGGAAGCATACACAAAAGCTTTTTATAACTGATCTGGTTTTCTGCTTACTATAATGTCCAGATAGCATGACAAAAGTCCTTTCTCACCGAATCTTACAGTTTCACAGAATTACAAAGGGAATGATTCAAGTTTATGGTATAAGAGGCCTTCCTTTGGATGGAAAGATGAAATGGATTGCCTTAAGCACAGTTAACAATTTTTGGGTTGGGGAACCTCAAAGACATATAATATCTGAAATACAGAAAATAACAAATGCGGGAAAAGGCTAATCAATGACTGAAGACAACAAAGAAAAATAAGTTATATTTACATTGTACTTGTGTTGAGAATCTGAAAAATCCAGACTGTCCTTTTCATTCTCTAGAATAATACCAACCATCTTAAAATTAACAATATCACAGTAGTAATATTTTCTGTGATAAATTATTCTGCAGAAGTTTTTTGGTATGAATTTGGCAAGCCACTCTTATTTTGAAGTGCTGCTGCTTACTTGCTAGATGACTCCGCAGCTCTGGCTTCATCTAGTGCAGTCTGCAGAGTGAGGTTAGGCTTTGGAAGTTTATGTCACGCTAGAGTTGTCCTGGGTGGGAGGAGGGGCCATTTTCTCTGGTTGTGGTGGCAGGGGGTGGGGTCCCCTTGCTATCCTCAGTCTGCGGGTCCCTTCTTGCCACCAGATGGTGGGGCCCCACTTGTCCAGCCAGGAGAGTCCCAGTATGACTGGGTTGGTCATCTTGGGGGCTATTATGAACCGAATCATTTCCCAGTGATCCGCTAGCTCCAGCTTCACCGGCTTGGTCAAATGTGTGGCATCCGCCCCCCCTAGTAGGGATCCATCAACTTGCTGAAAACGGATTGGGTGGCTGAGCCTTTTAGCCCGGATCCCCAGTTTTAGGACTGTGGGTAGGTTAATCAAGCACCTCGTGCAACCCGAATCTACTAGGGCTTGGAAAGTCCCTTGGGCACCTGTTTTTGGGGCTGTTAGGCATATGGGGAAAAGAAAAGGGTGGATGGGTGCGCTCACCATTGGGTCGTTTTCACCATCGTCATTGCCCTCATACAGTTCGGAGAGTCGATTCGCATTGTCAGAGCTCCCCCTATTTTCAGTCAGATGGGCAAAAACTTCTGCAGTTGGGGAAAGTCTTAATGGTGCCTTGGTGGTGTGCCTGGGTCCTCGTTCCAGTCGTGCCTTGGCCGGGGGCTCTGTTTTTGGCCCCAGGGTTTCACACGCTGCTGCCAAATGCCCAACTCCCCCACACCTGTAGCACCTCAGTGGACTCCGTGGGGTGGATGGCCTCTGGGTGGCCCGTGATGCTGTAGTTTCTGGTCTGATAGACGGTTCCTGGTCCAGCTGGGTTTTCTCCTTTGCCTGTGGTTGTTTTAGCATGTTGTTGGCACGTAGCCCTCTCTCAACTTGCGTCGCTATCCGGAACCAGTCAGACAGTCAGTTTGGAATATCTCGATAAGCAGTCACTTGGGCGATTTGCTTATCTAAGCTTGTTCTAAAGAAGTATACTAGCAGTCGTTCAGGCAAAGGAGGTAAAGTCCCAACAACTTTCCTGAACTCACGGATATGTTCTTGGATAGGCTTCCCCCTCTGCATTAGGTGCCTGAGCTCATCTTCTACATAGGGATTGTCCCCTGTTTCTTCGAAGCGGGCTCGCAGCAGTTGTAAGAAACCATCTGCATCTTGCAGTTGGGGGGCCCTGTATTTGTACTGGGCTGCTGACCAGCTCCTTGCTTCTCCCTCCAGACCTTCTGCGATGGCACTGACCAGGGCCCTGGGGAAAGGGGAAAGGTGTGCGTAGCGCTTGATGTAAATCTCAGCTGCATCGAGAAATTGAGCTAGCAGGTCCGGATCCCTATCAAATTTCCCTCTGAATCGGGGTGGTTCCACCCTCAGTGGCCTCTCCTCCCATTGCGGGGGTCTGTGAGCCTGCCCACGGTGCCCTTGGGCTTCTTCATCATCTCCCATTTGGGTGCAGAGGAGTGATGCCGTGGCTGGGCTGGGTCGCTTGCTGAGCAGGGAGGGAAGCCCTGAGTGCATTTTGGAGCTTTCTTCTCTCGTCTTTTTTTTTTCCTTGTGTGTGTGTGTGGGGGGGGGGTATGCTGCCGTTTGGAGAGCCATAGAACCTTCCCCCCTTACCTGCCACTTGATGGGAGTCCAGCAAAAAGGCATCATAATTTTTTCCTTTTCTGAGGCAAACCTCTGGTGGAGATAGTTTTCTTCATGGCCTCTGATAAGGTTGCTACGGAGACATCTGAAGGTCTGCCAACGTCGGCGTGGAGTAGATTAGGAATGCATAAATATTTTTAGAAGAAAAGTTTTTGAAGAGAGCATTTCTTTTTGTTTTAAAAAACATTTTCCTGACTGTCTGTCACGCTAGAGTTGTCTGATGAAATAAGATGCCTCTCACATTTTGATAATAAAGACAAAAAAAACTTTTATTTGTTAGAACAACGTCTTCACGGACTCATATGCAGTCAGGAAATGACCTCTGCTCCATAATCCCTCCCTTTCCTGGCTTGCTTCCTTATCCTATTGGTCATTATCTAAATCATTCTACGGCCGTCTCTCTTACTAATCCCACAGGAATTTAACCCCCTCTTTACTATGTCAATACTGGAGGCTGACACCTCACTCTGCTAATAATTTGCTCTAACAGCGCACTGTCCAGCTCCCTGAACTCACAGTATGCTGCAGCTTTTCTTAAGGCAGCTATGTATTGGTTAACTGTTTCTCCCTCTTCTTGCATTCTCCAGTGAAATTCGTGCCTTCTCATGAACTTTGACTGAACTGGTGCATAATGTGCCTGAAGCACATTTTGTAGCATTGCCAAGGCTACTGACTGTATGGCTGTGGATGCAATCAATACCTTTGTGGTGTCAAAGACTTAAGATGTGCAATAACTGAGGAAGAGGGCCCTCTTCCTGTTGTCCAAGAGACCGAAGAAATCGTTGGCCTCCATGAAGCACTCGAATCTCTGCATGTACAAGTCCCACTTGTCCATGGCTGGTTTGAATGGTGTAGGAGGAGCGAGGGTGGTCATTTTGGCCTGAAACAGGATGTACTCGGTTGCGCCACTAAATGATTCTCAATTCCTATGGCCGCAGTGGTGAGTCTGATCAGTTCTTTTTATTCTGTGTTTCTTCTGATCCCACCTTCGTCATCAGTGTTAGATAGGTTAATGGAAGAAACAGGACAATTCTCAGTAACAACAGCTCTTTATTAATACAACAATGAAACCCAGTGTTGTGGTCCGCCAGCAGCCTACGGAGCTGGCAGCAGAGTTGGACAGTGAGGAGGCTGGGGAGGAACATGAGCCAGTCCTGGGGTCTGGAGGAGACTCAGACAGGGCTCTGAATCAGAGACAGAGATGGGGCCAGGGCCATCTGGGAATGTGAGGACTCTGGAGCCTCTAGAGTCGGACATCAGAGAGGCAGAGAAACAGTGGGAGCCTGTTCCTAGTATGTGCATGCTCAAAGCTGCCAGAAGGCAAGAACAGTTAAAACAAAAGGAATGACTTGGGAGTAAGACTTGAAGATGATTGGCCCCTCCCATAAGACATAAAGAAAGAGCAAAGGCATGTGGGCCTTTGCAGGAAGCAACATTGTGGATGGTGTGGGTTTGTACTTCGAAGCTCCCTTTTTGACTCTTTGCTTCCATGTGGCCATGCCAAAATAATTGTCAATTAGGTCTTTAGCAGCGTGTCAAAGAAGATAAAGATGGGTGTTTACCAGCCTTCTCTGAAGGACTGTGGCAGACGTCTGTTGGACTATTTATAAACTCTTGGTGATTCAGCAGGTGCTGTGAATGAAAGGAATTCACAGCCATTGAAATAATAAAGGGGTGTGTGTGTGACTAATTGTGTGCTTTTTACTATATCAGGAAGCCTAGGTCAGAACAGTTTGCTTCCTGCCCAAACTAATTACAAACAAATCTTTATCATGGTGGAGCAGCTTTGTGCCGAGAACGTGCAGCTTCAGCAGCAATTAGCTTTGTTGGCAACACAGATGGCTCAGCTCCAAGCTCATGCTGCTCTACCTCCCCATAGAAGATGTCCAGGTGCTGTGCCAGACAAGTTTGATGGCAATCAGACCATGTTTCTTGCTTTTTTGGGACAATGCCAACTTTTTATCGGCCTGAAAGCTGAAGACTTCCCCACTGACTGGGATAAAGTGGGGTTTATGATCAGCCTGCTCTCTGGGTCTGTGGCTCACTGCTCGTCCAGGCTAGTCCTCTGTTGGATGATTTCAGGGGGTTTTGTGATAATCTCAGACTTATGTATGAGGACCCCATCAAAATGCAGACTGCTACCTGATGTTTGAAGACCCTGAAACAGGACTGGCAACCACAGCAGGAATATATCAACGAGTTTCAGTTGCTTAGCCAGGATTTGGCCTGGAATGAGGCTGTCCTCATGGACGAGTTTCCATTGGAGGAGTTGCAGGACAAGCTGGTCCGGGTTGATATTCCTCCAACCCTCAACACGTTGGTCCATCTGTATCTTAGGCTCGATGCCTGGTTGCAGATACGGATCAGTCACTGTGCTTGCCAGGAGACCCGGGTGGTACCAGTTGTGCATGAGACCCTGGCTCCATGAGAGGATCCCATGGAAATAGGCGCAGCCAGATCCTGTCTGTCGGTGGCCAAGAAAAACAGATGGTGCTCAGGGGGTTGTGTCTGTAATCTGGGAAACCTGAGCACATGGCTGCCTCTTGCCCCAAGAAGTGACGAGGAGAGTCGGTTCCTGGACCAGCCCCACAGCCACAGAAAACCCTGTCGGTAATGCCTTGAGCCCAATCTAGGGTAGACCCTGGGTTGGGCATGCACCAAAACTAAGTCACTTTCAGCGGATGTGGAGCTGGACCCCCCCAGCACTTTATCCTGGCAGCATGAGTATTCTTGTCCAGTAGTCCCCAGGAAATTCCAGCTGATTCCTTAGTTGACTCCGGAGCTACAACTAACTTTATGGATGCGAGTTTGCACCTCAGTGTCCAAAGGATCCTCCCATGCTCGTGGAGACCATTAATTGCTGAGTGCTTCTGTCTGGGTCTATTAAGACTGCGATGCAACCCTTGCGCTTGACCATCAGTTCTCAGTTTTATATTACCTCTGGCCTGCATTTTCCCATGGTCTTGGGCTTGGCTTGGCTTGCCTCCGGACACACGATCAGCAGATCTACTGGTCCCAGAACTGATTTGGAAAATTGGGGGAAAATACAGTTATCTTTAATGGGTAGGATAGCTACCATTAAGATGAATATTTTACCAAAAATGTTTCTATTTCAATGCATACCAATTTGGCTCAAAAAAGATTTTTTTACAAATTTGGAAAGATATATTTCAAAATTTATTTGGCAAGGGAAAAACCCGAGAATTAGATTAAAATTATTACAAGATGCTAGAGAAAGAGGGGGATTTGGCCTACCAGATTGGAGAAAATACTACGAAGCAGCATCTCAAAAATACAAGATTATTGGCACTAGAAGGTCATGATTAACAGACAGGATGGCATGTTACTTTATGGGAGGAAAAACCTAAAGCTCATCAACACTTCTGGAGGCAGTCCCGAAACCAGCATAGTCTGGGGACTGGGCAGGAGACAGAATGTATCTGCCCTCAGTGTGGAAGGGTTTGCCACTCTTGAATTGGCCTTTTTAGTCACACTAGATGCTGTTTTAGGACCTCTTTCCAGAGCACGATACCATAGTCCTTTGAGACTGTGATTATATTCATACTACTACAACATCCAGTTTTAATTTGGTTTAAATGAATTAGCACAAAACAAGTGAAATGCTGAGTCAGGTCACCAAATTTATTATTTATTTATTTATTTATTTATTTACTCAACTTCTATAAATACCCATCTTACTTTTACATAACTCTAGGTGGCTTAAAATAAAACAAATAAAAACACAAATTGTATAATATAAAACAAAAATAAAAACAGATAGCAGCCAGACTTCATCTAAAACAAATGCAGAAATTATTCTAGTTTTGTTGCTGGTGTGGAACATTTATTTATTTATTTAGCGTATGGCATGTCATACATGGATTTGGGTTTTTTTCTCCCAATTTTTTTTTATTTTTTTAGCATAAAACATAAAATATATCTTTTTAGAGCAGGGGTTTGGTCTGGCTTAAAATAAGTACAATTATTCAGATTCCCTCAATCAATTTTGTTCCAATTTTTAAAATCTTTAAGAAGAAAAAAAAAGTATAAAAAAAGACAAAATTCTTATTCTAAACATTTATCATTCTACTATAACACCCAGAATTCTAAACAATAAACACCGTTCTAAATCTTTATCATTTTTAACAATTAATATATCATATATATTCCTCAATCCTAAGACCCATTGTCTCAAAACTATATTTTATCTCTCTTAAATGACAACAGATATCCAATTCTTGACAAAAAATATTTTCCTCCTCTCTTAAAATCATTTTGAAATAAATCAACATTTCTTTCTATATTTTATTACTTCCAAGATATTTTACCTTAATACTTCAAATTTATTCTCAAATTCTATTAGACCAGCTGTTTAAGTGATTCATAGTTTAAATATCTATTTCCCAGTTATAATTTTTGATATTCCTTTCTCCATTTATTTAACTGGTTCACAGTTCAATTGCTATTCTCCAATAATGTCTCTTCCACTTTCTCCTAGGTTTATTTTTGAGCTGGTTCGCATCTTAATCAGCTGCTTTCCAGCAATGCTTCACTCCTTACCTTAATTATTTTGGCTGGTTCACAGTATAATTTAATTGCATACCAACCTTCTCCTTTACTCCTCCTAAATCTAATGTAAAACTAGTTCACAACTCAAATGGTTGCCTTCCAGCAATGCTTTCCTCCACTTCTACCCCTATTTTTAACTGGTTCACAACTCTATTTCAATTGATCCCCAGGTATAGTCTCCTCCACGCCTACCTTTTTATTTTTTGCTAGTTTACAGTTTTGCTTTAATTGCTTTCCAGCGCATATTTCCTCCACTCCTAACTCCTATTTTTATTTTTAACTGGTTCCCAGTTTGCATTAACTGTTCTCCAGTATGATGCTTTCCTCCACTCCTACCCTATTTGTAAGACTGGGTCTCAGCTTTTCTTTCACTGATCACCAGAATCTTGCTTTATATTTTCCTCCACTCCAAGATCTCTTATTCAATTATTTAGCTTCAAATTACTTCAAAGTATATCACCAGTAGTATTTTCAATCTCTTCTCCTCCATATCTTTTGCTAATTTTAAAAAAAACCATTTCAACAGGTATCTTATCTCTTATTTTCTCCTAAATTTTCTCCCATTACTTGCTTATTTCATATTTCAATACAAACTTCATTTTAAACCATTTTAAATTCATTTATCTATGCTTATTAAATCTATGAATAATTCTTTTAACATCCAACACCTTAAAGGAAAAAACATTTTTTTCTTCCAGATTATTAAATCTATAAATATTACTTGTTAAGGATTTAAAATTCAAAAAGGCATTAGAACATCCAAAACTCATGCTTCTTCCTTCAAACATTTCTTAATCAAGTTATTTATATGTTTGTATAAAACTAATAATAATTATAAAAAATGGGAAATAGTGACAATAATAATGTAATTACCTTAAAATAGTGAAATAATCATAATACAGCAATAATAATAGTAAAAAAATAAGAAAAGGGGATAGAAATATCTCAAAGCAAAGGAAAAAGAAAAGGAAAAAAATCAAGTAGATTAAAAAAAATTTAAAGAGGAAAAACAAAAACAAATAGAAAGATAGAAAAGGAAGATAGAGATGGTATAATAAGAAAAAAAAAAAGAAATGTCTCCTAACTCTGTTCATTCACCCAAAAACTATTACATCTATTTAAATCAAAATACAATAATTTGTTGTCTTGTTACATAGTATGTTCCAATATTCCTTTCTCCAATCTGTCCAAATATGTTTCTTCTCCATTTTAATACCATCAAAGTTCCAACTTTCTTTCTTTCTTTCTTTCTTTTTAAAGAATTAGTTCTGGGTTATTCCATATATGATATCATCATGTCCTTCTTATGCTGCCACACCCTTCTCTTATTGTCACGTCTGTTAGTTCAGTTTCCATTGTTCCATTTAATTTCTTCCTTCTGATCTTCAGTAAAGCCTCCAATGAACAAATTTGTCTATCCAGAATCAGGCTCTCTTAATCTGAGTCTTTCTCTTCTTTTTTTTCCCCAAATTAGTCAAGTTTAAAGAAACAAGTAACAAAGTTTCTCCCTTTATGTAACAAGTAGGCAGTCTGTAAATCAGTAACAAGCAATCAGTCTGAAATTCACACTTTCATTTGCCACTTAGCAGCCATTTTCTCTGCCTCCGTTTGTCTTTTTTTCTTTACTTTTAAAGGCATAGTTATTTCCTCTTCTCCTTCCTTTCTCTCTAAAATACATGGATTTGTGATATATATTAAGGTTTCCCCTAGATTAGAAAAACAAAATAAAATAGGGGTGTTTAAAAAGATCTATATTCAGATGGCAATATCTAGGCCATCTAACCATTGAAACGCAGTATCAATTATATGAAAAAAATCAGATACTGGTCCATATATCCCTTCAGTTTACAGATGGTCACAGGGGTCATTCAAAAGAGAGACAGAGAATCTCTACATGAAGTTCAGTTTTTCTACACATTCCAGAATCCACTTTTTAAGTGGTATTATTTTTAGTGAAAGAAAATTGCTAGACATGGCAAAAATCAGGAGAACAATAAGAATTCTATATACTAGAACTCTTGTTTGTCTTGATCTTTAACTGGGCAAATAATCACACAGCAACATTTTTTGAGTCTAGGTACCTCAAATGGGACTTACAGAATGTGTCCAAATTCCAGGGCCCATGACTTCTGAAGAAATGAAGTTTGGGAAAGTTGTGGTTGCTTCAGTGCTCTACTGGCAACTGCTGAACTGCTGCCATGGTCATGTGATCTTCATTTTCAATATTCTGGGACAGTTCTCCAGTCCAAACTGACAGGAATAGCCAATAGTCCAGAAGATAGGCTTAAGATACAGAAGGATCTTGACTGCTGTGCTGCAACTGCCAAAAAAGCCAACACAGTCCTAGGCTGCATTAACAGAGGTATAGACTCAAGAATCATGTGAAGTGTTAATACCACTTTTTTAATGCCTTTGTAAGACCACATACGACTGGAGGCTAAAACATACAAAGAACAGTTGCTGGAATTGGGTATGTCTAGTTTAATGAAAAGAAGGAATGGGGTGACATGATAGCAGTGTTCCAATATCTAAGCGGTTGCCACAAAGAAGAGGGAGTCAACCTATTCAATTAATTAATTAATGCAACCTAAACAATTCATCAACCAATGGAACAGCTTGACTTCAGAAGTTGTAGGAGTTTCATCACTGGACACTTTCAAGAACAGACTGGACTGCCATCTGTCAGAAATGGTTTAGGGCAGTAGTGGGTTCCACTTACCTTCGCTACTGGCTTGGAATTGTGAGCATGTGTACGCGCTCTCGCTTCACTTGCATGTGATGATTCTACCGGTTCGCCCATAGAAACCCTCCATTGGTGGGGGATTGGACTAGATGACCTATGAGATCCCTTCCAATTCTGTTAATCTGTTAAACTATTCTCCAAAGCAGCTGAAAACAGGACAAGAAGCAATGGATGGAAACTAATAAAGGAGAGGAGCAACCTAGAACTAAGAAGAAATTTCCCGAAAGTTACCCTGTTTCCACTCAAATAAGACATCTCCTGATAATAAGCCCAATTGGGTTTTTCAGCACATGGCAATAAGGCCAAGCACTTATTTCACGGTTCAAAAAAATATAAGACAGGGTCTTATTTTCGGGAAAACACGGTAGAAAAATTAATCAGTGGAACAACTTGCCTCCAGAAGTTGTGTTGTGGCCCACCAGCGGCCTGCACAGATCGTGGCTAATCCTGACGAGGAGGAGGATGGTGTGTGGTTGCACCAGCAGCCTCTGAGCTGGTGCTCACATCAGACAGTGAGGAGGCTGAAGAGGATGTGGTACCAGAGGCAGAGACTCAGCCTGGGCCTTCAGAATCTCCAGAGGCTCCTTCAAGTGGAGAGAGTGAAGTGGAAGAGCCTCTCCTCAATGTCGAGCATGCATGGCTGCCAAAAGGCAGGAAGTGGCTACTCAGGAGGAGGAGGTCTCCTTGAGAGTAAGGTTTGAGGATAATTGGCCACTTCCTTAGCCTATTTAAGTTGCACACAATTAGTAATTTCTTGCTGGAAACAACGTGTAATTATTACAGAACATTTTGGAGAGTGAGTGTCTTATCGTATCTTGTTTTCTGGGCTGGTTGCCAAACTTTGCTGGACTTTGTTTATTTTTGGTATGTTATAACTTTGATAAGGACCATTGGTGTGTGTCACAATCCTTGGGAATCCAAAGCTGGGGCAGTTGTGAATGCTCCAACACTGGAAGTTTTTAAGAAGAAACTGAACAACCATTTGTCTTAAATGGTATAGGGCTGTGATTGCGAACCTATGGCACACGTGCCAGAGGTGGCATGCAGCACCCTCTCTGTGGGCACGCAAACCTTCACCCCAGTTCAGCTCTGCTACACATGTGTGTGCACCTTCCACCGGCCAGCTGGTCTTTGGGTCTCTGTCGTGCATGCACGGGAGAGTGGGGTGCATGTGGGAGGGCCCACATGCATGCATGGGGCCACACATACATGCATGGGGGGAGTATGTGTGAGGGCCTGTGCACACATACACAGGGTGTGGGGGTGTGTGGATGTGCGAGAGACATTTTGGGGGTTCGAGCGCATGTGCTTTGGGCACTCGGTCCAGAAAAGGTTAGCCATTCGGTTTCCTGCCTGAGCAGGAAATTGGACTAAGGTTCAAGGTCCCTTCCAACTCAGTTATTCTGTTCGCTTATTCTGTTACCTGCCAAATGGGATCAGAAGGGAAAGATAGGTAAGTAGGTAGATAGGTAGGTAGGTAGGTAGGTAGGTAAGGAAGGTGGAAGAAAGGAAAGGAAAGGAAAGGAAAGGAAAAGGAAGGAAGGAAGGAAGGAAGGAAGGAAGGAAGGAAGGAAGGAAGGAAGGAAGGAAGGAAGGAAGGAAGTTTTCTAAAATTCTGTTTACCCAACAGGGCATGGGTTGTCTAGTACATCATAAAATGTAGCCTTTCTTTTTTTCCCCCCTCCTTCCTTCCTTCCTTCCTTCCTTCCTTCCTTCCTTCCTTCCTTCCTTCCTTCCTTCCTTCCTTCCTTCCTTCCTTCCTTCCTTCCTTCCTTCCTTGAGCCATGGTGGTGCAGTGGTTAGAGTACAGTACTGCAGGCTGCTACTTCTTTTTTTTTTTTGAAAAGTTTTTCAGTTTTATTTCTTATACACATAGTATAAAATGTACATTTTCTTATACATAATTAATCATACATATATATGTTTTCCTTAAAGGCATTTTAATTACATTTGGAGTTGCTCTTCTACCCTTTCTTCCCTCATTTCACAACAAACCTTCTTCTCCTCTTTCCCTTCTCTCCCTCCTCTCCTCTCCTCCCCTACCTCATCCTACTTCCCCTTCCCTTCCCCCACTCCTCTCTTCTTTTCCCCCTTCTCACCTTCCCTCCTACTCCTGTCCCCTATCCTGCCTTCCCCTCCTTTTCCCTTTCTTCCATTCCTCTTCCTCCCTCCCTCTCCTCTTCCTAGGTTTATTAGGTTTAAGTTTATTAAATTTCTATACCGCCCTTCTCCAAAAGGACTCAGGATGGTTTACAGCCATCATAAAACAATGTAAAAATACAAAATTTAAAACAATTTAAAAGCAGATTAAATATTTCAGCCATTAAATTAAAACCTCCAAATTTAAAACATCCCATTCCAATTTCTTGTTACTCCAGTCCAGCCTGTTGAACTAGCAGTGTCTTAATGGCACGGTGAAAGGTACACAGGTCGGGAATCATATGTATTCTGGGGGGCAGTTCATTCCAGAGGATGGGTGCCCCCACAGAGAAAGCTCTCCCCCTGGGGGTCGCCAGTCTACATTGTTTAACTGACGGCACCCTGAGGAGTCCCTCTCTGTGGGAGCGTATTGGTTGGTGAGAGGCTATCGGTGGCAGAAGGCGGTCCCGTAGATAACTGGGTCCTAAGCCATGGAGCACTTTAAAGATAGTCACTAACACCTTGAACTGCACCTGGAAGACCTCTGTGAGCCAGTGTAGCTCACTCAGGAGAGGTGTCATGTGGGTGCTTCGGGTTGCACCCATAATCACCCACGTGGCCGCATTCTGGACCAGTTGGAACCTCTGAGTGCTCTTCAAGGAGATCCCCATGTAGAGAGTGTTACAGTAGTCCAGACGGGACATGATGAGGGCGTGAGTGACCATGCACAGGGCGTTCTGGTCCAGAAAGTGGCACATCTGGTAAATCAGTTCCGTCTACTCCTCTCTCCTTTCTATCTTATTCTCCTTGTTTGGTATCCGAGCAACTCCTGTATTCTAATATTATATACTTTCTTTCAATTTCTTTTCAGATTTATTCTATCTATCAGTGTTATCATCATAATTGTACATTTATTCTTATTATCTTCTTTCTTTTCCCCCTCCCATCCCCCTTTTTCTTTTACTCTGGTATCATCTGGGTTTCTATTTCTTTTTTATCCTCTCCCTCATTTAACTTTCTATTATCTAAATCATTTATCTATCCTCTTATCTTCATTTTTTTCTAACCATATATAAAATCTTCCCCATGTCTTGAAATACACTGATTCCTCTTTATCTCTTATTCTTAAAGTTAATCTATTCATTTCCGCACAGTCTAAAATCTTTTTTATTACTTCACCTTCTGATGGAATTTTTTCTGTCTTCCAATTTTATGCAAATACAACTCTTGCTGCTGTTATTATATGTATAGTTAAATACACATCTTTACTATATCTCTCTGGGAGAATACCCAATAAAAAAACCTCTGGTTTTAATTCTATAGATTTATGTAATATTTCTTCCAATCATTTCTGTATTCTAGACCAATAATTTTTTGCTTCTAAACATGACCTAAACATGAACATATCTCTGTTCTCAGTGTTTTCTTGGTGAATCTGACATGAATTTCTCTAGGTAGATTATGTCTCATCACATATCTTGTCTGCACTCTGTATATCTCGTTGATTCCACTTAATATTCCTTTCTTACTTTCTTCCATTGCTTCTGCTAGTATCTCTGCAATTTTCTCTGCTAAATTTTCTCCCTTTTCTTCTTCAATGTTTTGAAATCTTAAATAAAAATCAGTTTTATCCATTTCCAGGGTTATAATTTTTTTCCCTGTTTTTTTCCATAATTGTAAGTCTATAGTCCATCTCTTCAATTTTTTTCTCCGTTGCTTCTGCTTTTTCTTCCATTTGCTGCAATCGTTCATTTTTCCCTTATCATTTCTTTCACTTCTTTCAATTCTCCTTCCATTTTTTCCATATTTCCTTCCATTTTTTCCATTCTCCCATCTATCTTGTCTAATCTTGTCTTAAGATCTTCATATATAGTCTGTAGCATATTTTTTAATTCTGTGTTGACTTTCTTTTGCTGGGATGCGATTTCTGTTGTTTTTTGCCCTGTAGTACCAGGGATTGATATTGATGGTGATGATAGATGCTGTGTTTTTTTCTTCATCTTTTTTTTCCCAAATCTTACTACCCAATTTTATAATCCAAATATTCGATTTCTTTAAATTCAAAATGCCCAATCAGACTCTTCAGGTTCTTGATACTCTAATCCACATAGATTTGATCCATAAACCATACAAAAAGCCAAGAACAATCAAACAGCCTAAAAGGGCAAAAATAGAGAAAGAAAGAGAAAGAAATAGGAAGGGAAAAAGGTAAGAAAGAAAGAAAGAAGAAAAGATAAAACCAGATCAGCACAAAAATAAAAATTCACTAGTCCAAAACCCAGGTGTTTGCCCAAAATATCCAACCAGGCAATAAAAAGATGAAAAAAATATATCCCCCCCCCAAAAATATTTAAAAATAGAAAAAACAAAAACCCTACCAATGAACTCTTTTAAGTCCAGGAAGAGGGAATTTCTTCAAGAAAAAAGGAAAAGGCAGAAAAAGAGAAAAACCAGAAAGAAAAAATAATATTCCAAAATACCACTATTCCAAAATCTTCCAAAATTTATAACTCCATCAAGCGAAAGGAAAAAATAAACAGCTTTCTTTTTCTTCTTCTTCTATAATTTCCTTCTTCTGTTACAAAATCACAAGACCACTTTTTTTAAATTAAATTAAATTTATTTACTTTTTAATTTGATTTATATGCCGCCCTTCTCCGGAGACTCAGGGCGGCTTACAATGCGTTAAGCAATAGCCTTCATACTTTTGTATATTTATATTTATACAAAGTCAGCTTATTGCCCCCAACAAACTGGGTCCTCAATTTACCCACCTTATAAAGGATGGAAGGCTGAGTCGACCTTGAGCCTGCCTGGGATTGAACTCACAAGTAATTGCAGCAGCTGGATCTTAAATGCTGTCTTTGTAGGAGGCATTACTCCCCTACGCTACTCAGGCTCCTATACTTGATTTTGATACTTCTTATCAAAATCTTCTTGCCAGTTTCCAAAACATCCCAAGGTCACTTCCTTTTCATTTTTTCCTTTGTCCAATATATCTCTTTAATTTCCTCTGCAATCCAAAATAGTCTTTTTTTTATTAAAAAGTTTTACAAAAAGTTTACATATATATCCCCCGTTCCCTACCACCCCCACCCCTCCCCCTCCTCTTCCCCCTCCCCTATCCCTACCTTCCCTCCCCCCTCCCCTTCCCCTTCCCAACCACCCGCCTCCCCCAACCCTTCTTCCCAGAACAAATTACAGGATATAATATTCAACAATCATAATCCATCCTAATCTAATAAATTATAACATCTAACATCCCCTATTACTTTAATTCCCCAATCACCCTGCTAAACTTAATTACCTAATAACATCTTCATATTTATTCATAACCTTTCTGCAGCTTCTTATTCTGGTATTTACTTTGAATATAATCTATCCATCTTCTCCAGTCCCTCAAATATTTTTCATTTTAGTGTTCCTTCAGGTACGCCGAAATTTTTGCCATCTCTGCTAGATTTATTACTTTTAAGGTCCATTCTTGAATTGTAGGTAAATCTTGTTTCTTCTTTCAAGTTTTCTTGAGAATCTTCTTTCAAACCACTCACTCTCACAGCAAATTCCATTGCCCTGTATTGTGTCATCATTACCTCTGCTTCTGTCTTTTCAATCTTGGTTTGTGCCTCTTCCATTTTACTATCCAGAATCTCATTGGCTTGGCTAACTTCTTCAATTCTGTCTTCTATATAATTAACATGCTTCACCAGTCCCTGAAGCGCATCAACAATATCTTCCTTTATATGCTTATTTCTTAATTATGTCTTTCATTTCTTCCATTTGGTCTGAGACTCCTTTGAATGCAAGTGCAATATCTTCTTTAAATCCTTCTTTAAGTTTCCCCTGCATTTGTTTTATGGCTTCCTGGAACATTTCAAGTGTTAATGTTTGCGCTTGTGTTTGTGTTTGAGCTTGTATATCTGCAGGGGCCAGTAAAGTTTGCAGCCTGGTGGTCTGGGCGGGGGAACTTCCTGCACTCCCAGGTTTAGGCACCCCAGATTTTATTTGCTTTGAAGCCATTTTAAATTTACACAGTCTCAAAGTCAATTCAGCAACCAGAGGAGAAAATCCCCAAAAAAGAACCAAAGATAGGCTTTAAATTCTAGTCTTTTAACTTTTAACTTTAAACTTTGAGTCCCAAAGTCTTAAACCCAAGAGTTTTGAGCGGGGCTGGTAACTTGAAGGAATTAAGGAGTTAACAAGTTAATAAGGACTTTCTTCCTTAACTTTCACTTTCGTCTCTCTGTGTTAACGAGCCAGTGCCATTTTTTTCTTTTTTCACTTTACTCCGCGCTCTTGTACACTGGAAAAGAAGCGATGTTCAAATGGAATTAAAGTATAATACTTGCATTTATGTAGTCTTTGTTCTGCCTGCTTCAATAATCAGTTCATCTCAAATTGATTGCAGGGATGGTCATGGCGTTTTGACCACAGTTTTCACCCAGATGATCACCTCATTCTTTTTCCTTCTCTTCTTGAGTGTGGCTGCCCAGCTTCTGACAGCTCCTAATGACTGTCTTCCCTTGCTGCTGGGTCGCAGGCTAATGCAGACACTTCAGGGAACTTGTGACTTCCCTGTTCGTGCCTGCCTATGCCTCCGTTCTTCACTGTCCCTACAGGACAGCTATGATCCCTGTGTATCCCCTAAAGCAGCTGAGATACTAGCATTTTCCAGGAGCCCAGGAATTTGCTGTACCGCCGCTGGCACTGGCCACACCCCCTTTCTCTCTACTGCAGGCTACTTCTGCTGACTGCCAGCTGCCTGCAATTTGGCAGTTCAAAATTCATCAGGCTCTTTCTCTTTTTCTCCCTCCCTCCCTCCTTCCCTCCCTCCCTTCTTCTTTCTTTCTTTCCTTCCTCCCTCCCTCCCTCCCTCCCTCCCTCCCTCCCTCCCTCCCTCCCTCCCTCTTTCTTTCTTTCTTTCTTTCTTTCTTTCTTTCTTTCTTTCTTTCTTTCTTTCTTTCTTTCTTTCTTTCTTTCTTTTTCTTTCTGAAGGGTCAGAGTTCAAAAGAATAAATTGCCTGGATTTACCAACAATCAATTAAATTACAATTGAGAATTTTATAGCAACCAAAGGGAATTTAACATATAATTTTCACAAATCTTGATGTTATTTGAGTACTGAACTCTTTTGAAAAACATGACCTGTTTTTTTTTTAAATCACAAATTTTGATTATATTGGAAGCAATTTTTACTATGCCTTAAAACTTGTTTTTTTATTGAAAAAGCAAGCCCTATAATATGTTTTCAATAAAGATTTGGTATTTACCTCTAGCTTTTCCTATTGAGATTATTTTTCCAATTCAATGTGCTTATCCCACTATTATATAACATATAGGAATAAATTTTATAAAATTACATTGAATAATGGAATAAATTTATCATAAATTCCAATTTCCCATGTGAAATATAAAATACAAAAGTTTAAGATTTTAATCATGATATCATGCTTATTTTGAAATGTATTTCCCAATTGCATTTTTGTCAGAATAAATTTGAGAAAGTGAAAACTTGATCACATTCAATTGAAACAAGGACATAAAGATTTAAGCAAATTAATTTTGCAAAAAAGTAATATTTAAGCATTAAATGATGCAACTGCTTTCTAGGTTCACACAACACATAAACCATTGTGTAATTTTTATTTTATTTTGGGGAGTGGGTTTTACTAAAAGTATTATGATTCATGTCATAGGTAGATTATTCAAAATAATATGATCAAAATATTAATAGCATAGTAGGACTGAATGAATGTTGGTGAATGAATTATTTTTGGGAAAAAAATGAGGTAATTAATTCAGATGTTTTTTAGTGCTGTCTATATGTGATTCTTTGATCCTGGGAACAAAGTTTGATTTTCAAAACACTGCAGAACAGATCGATATTTCTGTGATTTCAAACAAGCAATTATTAAAATAAGATTCTATTAAAAAGAAGATTAAAGGGAATAGGGAGTCTCTTTCTTAACATATTTACTGATAAATAAAGGGCACAATGGACATTATTATTACTTATTTAGTGTATGGCATATCATACATACACACATTTAGTCGAATCTGAGCCTAGTATCTCTTCCTATAAATTAGGGCAGGGATCCACAACCCTCAGCGTCTAATCCATGGACCTCTTCTGGTCTGTGGCCTATTGGCCACTGGGCTATGCAAGCAGTGGGCAAGCATGAGTGTTATGGCCTGTTGGCTGCCAGCAGAAATAGCTGCAAAGTCAGATGAGGAGGAGGGGGAGAGGGAGGGAGAGCCTGGGCCAGCTTTGGAGCCTTTGGAAGGCTCTGATAAGGAAACAGCATCAGAGACAGAAGCCGAGTCAGGGCCTTCTGTCTCCTCCAGGTCAAGAGGCAGCTGTTTTTAGGGCCTGAGCTGAGTGAGCGGGAGGAACAGATGGGGCCCATCACAGATGTGCCTATACGCAGAGAGAAAAAGAGAGGAGAGTGAAGGAAAGCAGTAAACCAGCTCTCAGGGAGAGGCAGATGCAGACGATAGCCAGCTAGCTGGCTGGGAAATAAATAGAAGGGGTTTGGGAATGGCCAGTTGTCTCAGACAACTGTTTTTTCTAGTATACGGCAAGCAATTCAGATTTCTTGGCTAAACCCAGTTTTGTTGGAACTAATTACGTTTGATTTTTTGTTTATCCCTGTGTATAAACAACTGTTACTGCCCTGTTATAAAAGGGGGTTGTTTTATTCATGAGTAAATGCCTTCTTACTACCTGCAAAGACTGGGTCAGAAAGTGGGAAGCTTCACTTGTGCAAGCAGTGTGTGCGCTTACAAAACCATCCACTCTCCCCCACTGCTGATGCTTATGATCTGCAGAGCCAGAAAGGTTGGAGATCATTGATTTCAGGGTTTCTTCCAAAAAGGTTTGTGGGGGCCTCCTATAATATGAAAGTTTGCAGCACTTTTACTTTAGCCTGGCTAAATGCCCTGCCTTGGCAATCCTTGGATGCTCAAAGAATATCTCAGTACATGAATGTTTCCAGGTACAGAACGCAACTACTATTACTACTCTTATCTGGTAGGACCCCAAGTATAGCCTCACAGGTTGCCAGCTTTGTGCCTCTATATATACTATATATATATTTAAGGGACACGGTAGCTCAGTGGCTAAGATGCTGAGCTTGTTGATTGAAAGGTCAACAGTTCAGTGGTTCAAATCCCTAGTGCTTCATAACGGGGTGAGCTCCTGTTACTTGTCCCAGCTTCTGCCAACCTAGCAGTTCAAAAGCACATAAAAAAATGCTAGAAAAAATAGGGATCATCTTTGGTGGGAAGGTAACAGCGTTCTGTGTGCCTTTGGCATTTAGTCATGCCGGCCACATGATCACAGAGATGTCTTCGGACAGCGCTGGCTCTTCGGCTTTGAAATGGAGATGAGCACCACCCCCTAGAGTTAGGAACAACTAGCACATATGAGGGGAACCTTTACCTTTATATACTATTTGCTTTACTTGTAGTTGAGGATTATGATTGTCATTTGCTTGCTTGTATTTCATGTTTTTTCCTGAATTTTTTATACTTTTATTCTTGTACTTTATATTCTATGTTTCATTCTTATTTCTTGAAGTAAAGATGAGTATATTTATCCTTAATGCTTATAGTTATCCTTAATTCTTGTAAATTTATATATACAGGTAATCCCTGCAACCATTCATTTAGTCACCATTCAAAATTACAACAGCACTGAAAAAAATGATTTATGACCAGTTTTTCACACTTATGACTGTTTTATCTTATGATAAAAATTTAGATACTTGGCAATTGGCATATATTTAGGATACTTTCAGTGTCTTGAGATCAGGTGATTGCCTTTTGCAACCTTCTGACAAGCAAAGTCAATGGGGAAATGGGATTCACTTAATAACCATGTTATTAACTTAAGAACTGGGGTGATTCACTTAACAACTATGGCAAGAAAAATTGTAAAATAGGGGAAAACTCACTTAACAACTGTCTTCTTGGCATAAATTTGGGGCTCAGTTCTGGTTGTATGTCAAAGACTAGTTTATCTATATTTATATTTATTTATTGATTAGGACTTCTATCACTTTTTTGTGGCCTCATGGCTATAATAAAGTTATTTGATTTTAACTCATCCCTAGCTGGCCCTGCTTTCTCTTCTGCCGAGGGAAAAAAAGATGGTGTGAGGGTTCCAGGCTCTAGAAGTGAACTAGAACCAGATGTTTTGATGGTGCAGTAGCTCTCCAGATCCCAGTAGAACTGCAACTTCCCACAAGATTAGTGGAATGGGACAGTGTAGTACCACCTGGAATACCATCTCTTGCTAGATCAGAAGCACATGTATTTTTATTCAACTGCAAATGGGAATGCTACAAGCTTACTTATAAATTTTCATTAAATATGGCTGTTTTTCCAGAAAGAATAATAAAATAATGATAAATAATAATAAAATAGCTGAATTGAGTTTTCTTGAACTTCTGTGTTCAATAAAAATCACAACATTTTTACAGAACTACAGATACGTTGAAGCCTTTAAGATGAGCAGCCAGGAGATGAGGTGAGGCTGGACATGGCAAAGAGTGGCTAGGAGTGGAGGGGTGAGGCAGGGCCCGGCGAGGTGAGGAAAAGCTGGACGAATTGAGGCGCCCCTTGACGTGAGTGACGTTGAGTTCCCCATGCCCACCCAGTCATATGAGCACCCATCCATGCCTATCCAGCTGGTCATTAGAGCAGAGAACCAGTTGTTAAATTATTTGAATCCCACCACTGATTAACACCAACACCAGCTAAAGAACTGGCAGCTATTATTTCACTTGTCTAAATAACAATAGTACATTATCTGCAACTGCAGACTTGTCTCTGTCTGTCTCTGCTTATTTAATAAATCAGTTTTAATCTGAAATAACCATTAATTAGAGCATACTAGATTTATTATATTAATGACAATGATGACACTATTTTTAATTCCACCCCAGTATTTTCCAAGAAGAAAACCTTCTGCTACAAGGTCCAGGATTTATCTGTCTGTCTGTCTGTCCGTCCGTCCGTCCGTCCATCCATCCATCCATCCATCCATCCATCCATCCATCTATCTATCTATCTATCTATCTATCTATTTTTTATTCATTCATTCATTCATTCATTCATTCATTCATTCATTCATTCAATTTGCATGCCACCCATCTCTCTACCAAGTGGCTGTCAAGGTTCCAACTAATGAACACAAGCAAATCAGAACTCTAGGATCCTCCTCAAAGGTCTTTTTTATTGAGTATATCATATTTTTGGAGCCAAAATGGCATTATTTTGAATTGGAAGCTACCCAGTGGGCAGTTAAATGCCATCTTCCATTTGTCCCCCTCTTTGATCCTCATTCTGTAGTATGCCTCCCTCAGTTCGAGCTTAGTGAAGACTTTCCCCTCTGCTAGATGGGCTAGCACCATGATGGTGAACCTATAGCACGCATGCCAGAGGTTGCATGCAGAGCTCTTTCTGTGGGCACACATGCTATCGCCAGCTGTTCTTCTGGTTTCACAGAGCCCTCTCTGTGAGCTTCAGTCGGTGGGCAGTGGGGGAGGGTAGCATGTCACATTCTGTGTCATTGAACACCCATGCTAGGTCCCAGTATTCTTGGGGGATTAGCTGGGTCCCTGACTGTTGCTCTGATGTGGTTTTCAGGATCTTGTTCCTTTTCGCTCCCAGTCCAGTGCTGGACTGCTCCTCCTCTCGGCTGCTTTGAGGAGGGAGAGGACCTCTTCCAACTTCATTTTTCTCTCTCCTCCTTCCCACCAGATTGTCGAGCCCAGACAGTCCCAGAATTACTGCCTTAGTCATCTTTGGGACTATCACATATCAGATAATCTCCCAATGTTGGCCCATCTCTAGCTGCACTGACTCAGTAAGGTACATTGTGGGAGAACCTCCTATCAGTGATCCATCAACCTGCTTGAACCTCCTTGTGTGGATCCCTAGCTTCAGCACAGTCAGTAGGCTAATTAGGCACTGTATGCAGCCTGAGTTTATTAGGGCAGCCACCTCTCCCTGAACTCCTGAATTTGGCACCATGATTTTAGTGGGGATAGCAAAAGGGCAGATGGCTTCACTTACCATCAGGTCATCTTCGCTCTCATCTTCACTGTCATAAGAAGTGGGCTGCTGGTGTCTCTTACCTGGAGTTCCCTCTCGCTCACTTTAGGAGGAGGAGACCTTGATGGCCTGGTGCTCCAAGCTTGACTTTTCCCAGCCCTTCTGCAATGGCTTTTTTTTGCTTAGATAATATGGCCAGGGTTACTTTTTGCTGGGGTGTGGGAGCCAGGTACTTGGCATCTCGGTGGCCCTGTTGGCCACATCTGAAGCACTTGATCGGGGCTCCACCTGGAGCAGAAGGATGACCAGTGGGTGTAATAGCAACAGCCTTCTTGGCTCTGCTTGGGCGGCCTTCTTGGCTCTGCTTGGGCTTCAGTTTGGGCACACTATGCTACTTACGCTGCTTTAGCTCGAGGTCCAGTGCTATGGCCATCCAGTACCAATTATGGGTCTCTCTGGGACTCACTGGTAGATGCAGGCCTGTAGTAGTTCTCTGTCCAGGCCTTCCTTGAAATAGGTAGACCAGCAGTTTGTCCGGCTGCTCTCTTAGCTTGCCGGCCACTCTGCGGAACTCCCCAACATACTCCTTCATTGCTTTAAGTCTCGGATTTCTACTTCAGCCTGCAGGGCTTGGGATTCATTTTTGAATCTGGCTCTCAGCTCCCCCAGGAAGAAATAGACATTCCCTAGCTCTGGCGTGTCTTCACTGTGGAATTTCATTACCCACTCCATGGCTTCTCCCTCTAGGTTGGTGGCCACGGCATTCACCATCACAATGTCCAATGCCTAAGCTGGGACATAGTGGTCTAGATTAGTCCACACCTGGTTGAGGAGGAATGCCAACTTCTCTGGGCCTTTATTAGTGGCGGGTCTGCTGGCAGAAGAGGGGGGTGCTCACAACTTGGGGAACCAACTGGGGCCCAGATAGTAAGGCCACAGTGGGTGACCATGCCATCTGGGGGAAGGCTGAGGTTAGCCTCATTGGATTCGTTGCTTGTTGCTGCCATGGGAGTCTCCTTTTTTAGCATAAGCTTGCTGCCCCAACTGGCTGGGGAGGCAGTCTGACCACTCAGTCTGCTGTGGTTGGGTTCAGACTCCAGAGTGTTAGATGTGGCTGAGATGCTGTGGCTGCTGTCACCACAGTTGGCCAAAGTTAGTGTATCAGCTCCACTCTTCAGATCTCCATGTGGTTGAATCTGTCCCTCAGCCACTCTACCAATGGGCTGTGAAGGATGGTTACATACTTCCATTCCCTGTGCTTATTCCACTCAGCAATCCCCTTCACCTTCCATCTCAGAACAATGGCAGTTGACAATTGAGGAGACCTCAGGGGGAACTCTGCTTCGGTACACCCCTGCACCAGGTTTCCCCCTCTGTTCGGTAGAGTTTCTCAGTGGTTAGGGCATCCTTTCATATTGCTGGCCTTTTGGTTCTTTCCACATGGACCTTTGGCCTGGTTCCCAGTGGAAGGATTGCCTCTTTGGTCTGACCTGCCAGCTGTGCAGCCCCAACTTGGTCAGAGGTAGTGTTAGTGGTTGCTTCCTCCATCTTCTCCATCTCTGATCTCCTCTGAGTCTTTTCCATCCTCCCGATGTTGTCGGGTGGCGGTCTGACTCAGGACCTTGGGGTAGGTTTAAGAGAGTTGGTTTAATGTCAATGTTCCAACTAATGAACATTAGTTCATTAAGGATCTTGTAAGGATCCTTACAATCCTTGTAAGGGTCGCCTCTCCTTCCAACCTAAGAAAGTACAAACTCTTGAAACATAGTTGTTCAAAAGGATTCTTTTATTAAGCAGAAGTGAAAGCCATCCAGCTAAAGCACAATCTGAATACCCTTAGGCAATGCAGTAGGATTAAAGTGGTAGAGACCACTCCCTGTAAGTCAGAATGCAGATTTTAGCCAATACACAAGTGTGAGGATGTTTTCTTTACTATTTCTTTTGAGAACCCGAACAAACATGCATTCCCACCATTACCCTTTAAAGTGAGACAAGCCACATGGCTATCATATAAATTCCTGCAGGTAAAGTTCCCTTCTCAGGCCCCTTGGATATAGGTTGTAAAATATCTGATGACACAGGCCGTGCTAGTAAATCGAATGCAAGTCTACCTCTTCTCCACTTGAATGGCAGTATCACATTTTTTTGGGATCTGACATGCTACCCTCCTTAGAAAACAAAAAGGTCCACCTGTAAAAAAACAAATATATACAAGATTTCATAATTTCATGATAGCATATCAACAAGGTTTGCTAGGATGTTGGGAGTGAAATTTTCTCAGCAAGATTGGAGCCCTAACATGGTGTTTAGCAACCCATTCATTGTGTGCTGATGGTAAATGTTTCCAAGTAACTAAGTATTGGACTTTCCCTCTGTGTATCTTAGAGTCAAGGATTTCCTTGATTTCAAAGTGTTGTTACCTTCAATCATAATGAGCACAAGTGGTGTAGATGCAGGTGGTCTGAGGGATGAGATTACTTCTCGTTTGAATAAACTGATATGGAATACTGGGTGGATCTGACTGAGTTTCTTTGGAAGGAGTAGTTCAACTGCTACTGGATTGATGATTCTAGTGATGGGGAAAGGTCCAATCAACTTTGGCCCTAGTTTCTTTGAAGGTTGTAATGATTTTAAGAATTTTGTAGATAAGTATATTCTATCTCCAATATGAAAAGGTTTGGGTTCCATCCTTTTCTTCTCAGCTTGAATCTTAAAAGCTTCTCTAGCTTCCTGTAAGGCTAATCTAACCACTGGCCATGTGTTTTGCAAATTATCTATCCACTCCTTAAGTGAGGGGATGGTGGGCTCTTCTGTGGATAGTTCAGGCATGGGACTGAAATCCTGGCCTGTTGCTACTCTAAAAGGGGTAAAATCAGTGCTTGAATGAACAGCATTATTAAATGCAACTTCAGCAAAAGGTAGAAGTTCAGTCCAGTTATCCTGTTGAAAATTAATGAAACATCTTAAATATTGTTCTAGCACAGAGTTCAAAATTTCAGAATTACCATTAGTACAAGGATGAAAGGATGTGCTCAACCCCTGTCCAGTACCAAGTAAACCCCAAAACGCCTCCAAAAGCTGGAGGTGAATTGAGCCCCTCTGTCAGAGATGATCCTTTGTGGAGCACCATGAAGTCGATAAATGTGTATTAGGAATAATTTGGCTAAACCTTTAGCAGTTGGGATCTTTTGGCAGGGTATAAAATGTGCCTGTTTTGAAAATAGGTCTGTCACAACCCAAATAACAGTATTTCCCTCACTGTTTGGCAATTCCACAATGAAATCCGTAGTGATCTCTCTCCAAGGCCCTGAAGGCTCAGCTATCTTTTGCAATAGACCTGGGGATTTCCCCTAGTATCTTTTTGCTGCTGCACAAATGGGGCAGCTAGCTACATAGCTTTCTATGTCCTTTTTTAGTGATGGCCACCAAAATTGTCTTTTAATCAGGTGTAAACTTTTCACAAACCCAAAATGTCCAGCTAATTTGGAGTCATGGCACCGTCCCATTAAGCATAGTCTTTGGCTTGCAGGGACATACAAATTCCCACCCACCCAAGCCAAGTCTTCTTTCAACAGACAGCTGGATTTGTTGTTCAAAAACCATTCATCAGTGTTCAATGCTTGTTTTAAAAGCTTGGGTGGTGTCATTGTCCGTCAATGTTTCTTGTTTAGCCTGGGACTACTTTAGCAGCTAGTTGATTGTTTTGTACTATAGGTTTGATTATGTCTGGCTTTGCACTATTGTATTGCGGTTTTCTGGATAGCGCATCTGCCAGAAAGTTTTCCCCCCCTAGGAGGTATTTTAGAGTAAAATCAAACCATTGAGCCCATCGTACTTGTTTTGGGGAGAGTTTCCTTGAGGTCTTTAGGATTTCTAGATTTTTGTGATCAGTCCAGACTTCAAAAGGGGTCTTACGGCCTTCTAGGAAGTGCCGCCAGGTCAACAAAGCCCAACAAACTGCATAAGCCTCTTTCTCCCAAATAGCTCACCTTTGCTCAGTCTCATTCGACTTTTTGGATGTGTAAGTACAGGTTTGTAGTTGGTCTTGCTCATTCTTCTGAAGTAATACTGCTCCTATTGCCACATTGCTGGCATCTGCTTGTACGACAATTGGTTTCTCTGTGTCTGGGTGTTTTAAAATTGGTTCTGCTGAGAACAGCCGTTTAAGGTTTTCACAAGCCACCTGGCATTCCATAGTCCAGTGCAATGGTTGCTTTGGTTTAGGGTTGTCCTCCCCCTTTGTTTTTAAGAGCTTGGTGATGGGGAGGGCAATCTAAGCAAACCCAGGGATAAACTGGCGGTAAAATTTGGCAAACCTCAGGAAGCTCTGTAAATGTTTATGTTTGCATGGAGCGTCCCAATCAAGTACAGCCTGCACTTTTAGAGGATCCATCTCAACCCCTTGATGTGAAATGCGGTATCCCAAATAGTCAATCTTCTCTTGGTGGAATTCACATTTGGAAAGTTTGGCATAAAGTTTGGCAGCACGGAGTTTGTTTAAAACTGCCCTGACTAGTTTCACATGTTCTGCTTTGGTCTTGGTATAGATTAAAATGTCGTCCAAATAGACCAGAACCCCCTTATGTAAATGCTGATGCAGCACTTCATTTATTAACTGCATAAACACTGCAGGAGCTCCTTGCAACCCAAAGAGGAGCACCTTGAATTGGTAGCAACTGAGGGGGGTGTTAAATGCTGTTTTCCACTCATCCCCTTCCTTTATTCTGACACAGTAGTAAGCCTCCCTTAAGTCCAGCTTTGAAAAATTTTTCCCTTTAGTGAGGTGTGCTAACATATCTTTCATAAGGGGGAGAGGATACATGTTCTGCACACTGATTGTATTTAAATTTCTAAAACACAGACATTTTGAGCCATCTTTTCTCTCTCTAAAGAGTACAGGAGCTGCAATTTTTGGTCAGGCTGGCTCAATGAAACCCCTTGCTGGCTCAATGAAACCCCTTGCTAGGGGTTTCAATGAATGTTCTCAGCTCTTCCAATTCCCTCAGTGACATGCTGTACATCTTGGGTTTAGGGAGTTTCGCACTGGGTAAGTTTTCTATTGCACAGTCAGTGGCGCGGTGGGGGGGGAGCTTATCTGAGGCTTTTTCACTTAAAACCTAAGCTAAAATCCTTGTATTCTATGGGTATGTTCTCAATTGGTGTGGCGTGACCAGGCATGGCTGTTTCTCGATTCTCTGCCCCCTCAATTCCTTCATGTGTATACTCAGCAAGAGTCACCTTTTTCTGAAATTTTATGATGCCTGATTTGAACTGATTTGTGGGTTCCATTCTTTTAGCCATGCAAGGCCCAGAACCAATGGCCATTCCATGCCAGGTGCCACTATAAAGGTAAGCTTTTCCTTGTGGCTTCCAATGCCTATATGTAGAGGCTTGGTGGCTAGAGAAGCTGGCTCCCCTCCTGCTATTGACCCATCTAGTTGGCAGAAAGCAATGGGGGTTTTCAGCTTTCTTACGTTAATCCCTAACCTCCCTACTAAGGTTGGGCTGATCAAGCAATGGGTGCACCCTGAATCTACTAAAGTGGAGATGCTTATCTCCCTGTCTTGGATTGGGATGAATAGTCTTAAGGGGAAGGTAAGTGGTTTAATTGGTTTGCTTACCAGTGGTTCATCATCTGGATCAGTTCTGAATGAGTGTGATTCCTCCTGTTCAGATGCCAGGATTTCCTCCCCAAAGAGGGGAGGGGATGGAACTTCTGTGGTCTGCCTGTTCCTCAGAGAAGTCTCCTTCCCACGCCAACCTGGTTTTGCAGGACCCTCCCCTGGTGGGTGGTTCCGGGCAGGTGTTTGCAAATGACACTCTGCAGCTTGGTGCCCTTCTTTTGCATACTTGAAACAGGCTGAAGATCTCGGAGAAAATGTGGTTTGTGGTTTGAGGGACTCTTGCTTCCATTGGGGTGAGGATTTCTTCTATGCTTGCCCTGCTCAATACTGGTTTCTGGCTATTTCGATCTCAGCTTCTTCAGCGGTGACATACCATTCATGTAGGTCATTCGGTGCCCCTCAGATCACTCAGGCATTGTATAGATCATCACTCAGCCTGTCCTTGAAACAGCTCACCAAAATATATTCCGGCCAGTGCACACGGCACGTGAGGTCCCCGAATTCTTCAGTATACTCTGCTACTGGCCGTTGCCCCTGCTTCACCACCTTAGTGCAGTCGTGTGCTTTGCGATCTGCCAGTGGGTCCTCAAATCGATGTCATAGGGCCATCATGAAATGGTTGAAATCCCGCAATTCTGGTGTGTTAGCATTATGCAGGGTCACCATCCATCTGGCAGTGGCACCCTCTAGGGCTAGGTTCACAACTCGCACTCGGGAGCCTTGGGTTTGGAAATCATGCCCATACTCTTGCATATAGGTTAGCACATGTGCCACAAAGAATCCTAATTGTTGCGGATTCCCATCAAACTTCACCCCAAGGGGGGGGAGTTTCTCTTTCCAGCTGAGGAGCCCAGGGTTGGTTGGGAATGGGCGCCAGTGTGCGTGCTGCCTAGGAGGGAGGGTTTGCTGGGTCTTCTCCCACTGCTGCTGTGCCCTCTGCTTGATAGGCAGGCTCCAGAAGGAGGGTGCCTCCCATGGCATCATCCATGACTGCTGCCCTTTCAGTGCCCTTTGGTTGTTGTCCTGGCTCCCTTCGGATGTTGAGATTTTCCAAAGTTTCCATCACCAATTGGGCTATAGGCCTCTTCAGATAGTCCTCCTTCAGGGGTGCTTCGGTCAGTCCCCCCTGGTCAGCAAGGACTTCTAGTTCCAGTTTCCACCCCGGTTTTCAGTTGCCACGGTTGAGGGTGACTCCTCTGGTTCTCTCATTCCAGCTATCTTTCTTCCTGATGCCAATCGACTAGTGGGGCTTTTCTGGATTCCCCAGGGTTACCTCATCCTCTCCGATGGGGTGCACAAGGCAGGCATCTGACTGGGTGGCGGTTACTGTCTCTCCCCAGCAATCGGTTTCTCCCAGTTCTCTGCTTCATTCAGACATAGTTTGCAAGGTCCCCTCTGTAGGGCAAGGATTGCTTCTCTGGATTGACCGTTTTGCAGATTGTGCTTTCTGTAAGGATTGCCTCTCCTTCCAATCTAAGAAAGTACAAACTCTTGAAACATAGTTGTTCAAAAGGATTCTTTTATTAAGCAGAAGTGAAAGCCATCCAGCTAAAGCACAATTTGAAAAGGCAAAGCAGTAGGATTAACGTGGTAGAGACCACTCCCTGTAAGTCAGAATGCAGATTTTAGCCAATACACAAGTGTGAGGATGTTTTCTTTACTATTTCTTTTGAGAACCCGAACAAACATGCATTCCCACCATTACCCTTTAAAGTGAGACAAGCCACATGGCTATCATATAAATTCCTGCAGGTAAAGTTCCCTTCTCAGGCCCCTTGGCACCAGTATATAGGTTATAAAATATCTGATGACACAGGTCGTGCTAGTAAATCAAATGCAAGTCTCCACTTGAATGGCAGTATCACATTTTTTGGGGATCTGACAGAACCCAAGCAAATCAGAACTCTGAGACTAGGATCCTCCTCAAAGCTCCTCTTTATTGAGTACATGATATTGGCACAGCTTCAAAGGAAACAAACTCTAAATCTTTCCTCCAGTTTCAGTATAATTAAAATAGGAATTAACCCTACCCCCAAGTATCACAGGTCATGTTGGCCAGTTGGGTTAATTGACGGGCTCTCCAGGCACTCCTTTCCTGGCCTTATCCAGTAGAGATGACTTTAGTTCTCACTAGAAAACTCTTGTTTGTGTCTAGTAAGCATTCCAACCTCCTTCCACTCTTCCCCTTCTGTGTGGCAACTGAGGAACAGAAAAATGGCTGCTGCCAGGTTTGGTTTGAAGTTGACAGCAATTCTGGGCAGCTTGCAATTCCATTAATAGAAGAATAAACAATTACAGAACAACTATAGAACTTGAACACTTTTAATCAGTATTGTTTTTAGGAGTTCAGAAGTGAGAATGGTACCTGATTGTTGTTGTGTAGAAATTCTCTGAAATTATGAAGGAAGATGTGATGTTCTTTGCTGAAAAAAATACAGTAATGATAAGGAAATGTCATGACTGTTCTTGAAAAGATTAAACTTCTCAAATGTGATGTCTCCCTTCAGTATTTCTCTTATTAATGGCATAGTTCCAAATCAAAACATAACATTCTACAGTGAGCAGAAACTGTTTAATATTTTGCCGAATACAACTTCTTAAAACTCACTTTTGCCTTTTTTCCCCTCCTCTTTCAGCAGATGGATGTACTGACTGGTCAGTGGATTACAAAAAGTATCAAGTCTTAGTGGGAGAACCTGTTCGTATAAAATGTGCACTGTTTTATGGTTATATAAGAGCAAATTACACCATAGCACAAAGTGCTGGACTCAGTTTAATGTGGTACAAGAGTTCTGGACCTGGAGATTTTGAGGAACCTATAGCTTTTGATGGAAATAGAATGAGCAAAGAGGAAGATGCTATTTGGTTTCGTCCAACACTGGCACAAGACAGTGGCCTTTATGCATGTGTCATAAGGTATGTTTTAACCTTTTTTATCAGCAAGAAGTACATAAACAATATTTATTTATTTATTATTTATTCTTCTGACTAAATAATTTTGTTGTTTAAATTATCTTGATTGCACAGTTTTTAAATAGAAACTATCTTTATGATGTTTATGTTTAATTGAAAAATAGTTTACAAATGTATTTGGTTTGCCTTCAACTTCATTTATATTCTAGGAAGCATTCCTTAATGAGTTGTTTTGATTATCCTGTCTTTGAAATTTTTCTTGTTAACAAAAATGTGCATTGGTATGTTGCATATTGTATATCTCTTAGCTGGTAGGGTATGGGCCACAGTAAAATGGTTTCCAAAGTAATTTATATATTAGAAATCATAGTTTGCATAGAATAGATGAACTTGCTTATCACAAAACTGGATTTCTGTTGTGATTACAGAAATTACAGACATACAACTTGTGGCCTGAAAGGGTCAAAATTAATCAGTTGTAACCTTAGTGTTGACAGAGTATGCTTCATAAGTCTTCGATGCAATTAAATCTATAGATTTTCTATCTTATAAAAAGCTTATATGAAAGCTTTCATTTATGAAATCCATGATGGATGATGGAAGTCAATATTTACAGGCTCATTTTGTCACAACCATGGCAGTTGGAAGACTTCAGCTTTCAATCTAAGAGTAAATGATAAAGAACATGAATAAATGAAATGAAAGTGAGAAAAATATGTGTTGTGTGTCTGTGAATCTAAAAGAAAGACAAAGGTTGTACCAGATTTGAATAAGTCTTGGATATTGTGGAATGAGTTGATGAGAACATGAAATTAAGTGAAAGTTTATAATTAAAAAAGGAGTGACTAAAATGATGTTTGCAGTATATAAGAATTGGTGCCATTTATGCTATTGTGCGTATTTATAAAAGTATGAATTGATAGGTTGGTGACAGTTACACATGAAAGATTAATAATGAATAGTGATAATGGAAGAACCAAGAATGATTTTATGTAAAATAAAACATACTGAATGAATGTACTCCAGTTGGGCAAAATATATTTTCTAATAAGTAGCACAAATAGATCTTTTGAAATGAAATGAGAATATTCAGAAATGTGAGAATTAATCTTTAATACATATGCATATATTCCCAAACTAATTATCATTTTTTATAGTTTCTGCTTTTGAAATGCATATTCTTCTATTTCGGTTTATTCTTTAATACTAAAATTATTCATACTGAGATATATTTTTCTCCCTGTGGGGAAAATCTGGGTTCCCTCTTAAATTTTGAAAATTATCAGAGAACATAGAATTAATTTAGAGAGAGGATAAATGATGCACATAAAAATGCAAGAAAAGCCTTGCAGAGAAAATGCACAGTTTATTGCTAAATGGCTTGAAACATTTTGATTATTTTTCTTTGCAGAAAAACTGTAAAAATCTGTGGTAGCTCCATTGACACATATTGTAGATAAGATGTAGTTACCTGCATATTGCAGGATCCACAGCAAATTAAAGACCTAGATGTATAGCTGGAAAGAAGACATACCATGTGATGACCCTGACAAGGCCAGCTGGTAGTTCAAACTCCCCTTTATTGCTCCAACTTTCCCCCAAATGCTCCCATGTTTATGTCAAGTCCCAGAGCAAAATGCTCATACACAAACACAGCAGCCTCTGGCTACGAGTAGTCCAGCAAAATGCTGTTAGCACAACAGCTTCAAAGCAAGAAGTCCAGTGAGGCAAAGGAACAAGGCAATGAGTCCACGAAGCAAAGAACAAGGCAAGAAGCCCTGCAAACTCAGACTTTGGCAATGACACACAAAACTCCATGAATTCAGTGTTTGTTCCCGACAAAATGCCCGTCCCCACAGTGTCTCCTTAAGTCTCATTCCCCAGTTGAAGAGGGGCGGATGCTATCCTCCCAAGTTGTTGGGTCAGCTTGCACTGTTCCTGCTTCCTCTCCACTCGCCATGCTCGGGGATCAGGAGGGGGCAGTCCTTGCTTATCACCTGAGCTCCATCGCTCTTCATTTCCAGTTCCTGCCCTCTCTCGATCATCCTGCCCGTTTCTCCCTGCTGGCAAATGTCCCAAGCCCAAGGGGCCTGGGGCTGCCTCATCCTGCTCCTTCCCCATTCCTCTGAAGCCAACGAGGCTGCCTGCTTGACCTCTGCTGGCC
This sequence comes from Masticophis lateralis, assembly GCA_030761175.1. Classification (NCBI taxonomy): domain Eukaryota; kingdom Metazoa; phylum Chordata; class Lepidosauria; order Squamata; family Colubridae; genus Masticophis; species Masticophis lateralis. The sequence goes on along the minus strand of JAUDYJ010000004.1, from coordinate 70,420,497 downwards.
CCAGCTCTGGCTGGTCTTTCTCCATGGATTCAGACTTCGACAGGGGCATGACATATCCATTATTTAAATTGTCTGGTTTCATAACCACAATAAGATAAAACAGAAATAAAACCATATTATGCTGTATCTCTCGAATATGGTGGTACTAATAAGTTTTAAAATGTTCTTTTCTCCCTCCAACCATTAGGCCTCATTTTGCCTCATTATGCAGTTTATTATCCATAGAATAAACAAGTATTTATTTTGTATTTACTTTTAGATAGAAACACAACACATGAACAGAATCTAAATGTAAATAATTGCTTAGGTTCAGGCCTATATCCTAAAATATTAGGAGACTGTGAGGATTTGCCTCTCCTATCCTCGCAAGAAAGCAGAACTCTTGAAACAGGCAGCATTTCAAAAGGAACTTTTATTGGGAGATAGTGATAGCAAGAAGAATAAGCAGGATCTGAAGTTCTTGTTTAAAGCTGTTAGGTTAAAAGATGTAGAAACCTATCCACTCGGTCCAGTCTGAGGTGAGCCAATCCACAAGTGTGAAGTTGTTGTGGGAACTGCAAACTGTGAAGGTGATAAGAAGTTGTTCTCTGGCTCTGCTTACTCATCCCTCTGGAGCTGAAACAAAACAGAGGGATGGCCCCAGACTCATCCCTCCTGCCTCCCATTCCCAGGAAGATACATCAAAGTAAAAACCAGAAATAAGAAAATATCATAAAATGTTATGAGGACCCCTTTCCACCAGAATGGCAGCATTGTGATAGGGATCTATGGGGACCTGACAGAGACAGAGATAGGTAACATTTATAGGGAATTTATCTGCAGTATATCTGATTTTAGTTTGTTGAAAATACAGAACAGTTTCAATGATTTGAATGACTCAGCACTTTACTGAGCATTTTTAATCACCATTATATACTATGAAAGTCCTCCTCTAGGTTCCTTTTCACATGTAAATTGCACTTCCAAACTGTGAAATATGTGTGAGCTAACAGATTATCAATTGTTTGAATGCAGGACATAATTAAGAAAATTAACTTACTGATAGAAATTGATTCTGAGACAGAATTAGTTAAAGATTGCATGATAAAATGGGCGTAAAATTTTGAAGAACCAGTAATGATGGAAACCTGGGAAACGATCTGGGTTAGAAATGTAAAATTTACACAAGCACAAAATTTACGAGAGAATTTTTATAAAATGTTTTATAGATGGCATATGGATCCAAAAAAATTAGCTTGTATGTATCCAAATTTGCAATCTAAATGTTGGAGATGTAATTGTGTTGATGCTACTTATTTTCATATCTGTAAAAACATGTAAAAAAGTTAAAGCATTTTGGATAAAAATATGGTGGATCATACAGAACGTTCTGAAAAAACGGATAAAATTTACTCCACAGTTATTTTTGTTAGGCATTGTACAAAACTGCACGGTAATAGAAACTAAGCTGATTTTGAATTTAATAACTGCAGCAAGACTTCTGGTGGTGCAGTACTGGAAGAAGGAAGACCTACCATCTACTGAAGAATGGACATTAAAAGTTATGAATTTAGCAGAAATGGTGAAAATTTCAGCATATTTAAAAGACCATTCAAATGAAAAGTTTAGGTTGGAATGGAAAAGATGGATAGAATATACTCAAGGCAAATATAAGACTAAAAAATTACGAATAGCTTTTGAATAAGGAATGGGTTAAGAGAATTTTATAAAGTACTTAAGGTTAGATTAGTTAAAGAGAGTTAAAAGTTCAAGAGGGTGATAAGAGACTATAGATTATTATCTTAAATTAGTTTATGATTGTTAAATGTGATACCCTGTAATTTGCTCTGGGAAGTGAGGGTGGGGTTAAGGAGGGCATGGGGGGAATGGGTGGGGGAAAGGGAAAATATATGTAAAACTTTTTTAAAATTTTCAATAAAAAAAAAAGAAATTAATGTGTTGAGAAAGCTATATATATTAACAAGTAGCAGAAAAATATTACACACAGGACTCTTTGCAAGCTTAACCATCCTCATTTTCCAAACCTAAGCTTGGAGCCAAGATTTTTTTCAAATTACTATAGTATAAAATTGTAAATGGTTAAGATCCTAATGATCTTGTCATGTCTGTTCTTGGTATTAATTTAGATGGCTTTGTTATAGCTGCCAATCTTAGCACATCTAGAAGAAAGGGGGATGTTTAATGAAATAGCTCAATTTGCTATTATTATTATTGTTGTTGTTTTTGTTGTTAGCCTTATTACCACTTATCTATGTAGTTAATAGCATAACATGAATAAATAAATAAATAGAAGTCTCTGTGAAGATGATAAGTTTATATTTTGCTCTAGAGAGGAAGAATATGGGAGAAGAAAAAAGTAATATTAGGGAGAGTATGATTTGCTGCAATTCAGGTTGAAAACTAAAAGTTCTATGAAATAGTCATATATTTTTCCTTTTTCATTTCATCAGTTTATGTTTACTATTTAAATCTTAATTCAACAAGCCAGTATCCTTTGAAAATATAAAAAAATAAAGATGTCCTATAAATAATAAATAAATAAATAAATAATTTATATAGCATAATTAGATGTAATTATTGAACTTTTTCTTTGATGCATTAGATTCTAGTAATGTTGCCTTAAAATTAGATGGAGACATTTCAACTAGGAAGTTATGCAACTAGGTAAGATAAAAAGACATGAGAGAAACCATAAGCTGTCAATCCTTTTAGGCTCTTTTTGTTTTTAATTTGATGGATTATTATGCAATCATGGAGAAAAACTATCAAGCAAGAGAATATGTAACCCCAAATGAAAAATGTTAAGAACCTAGAATTCAGGATCTAAAGCAGTTTCCAGCTGTCATTGTTTCAAGATTGTTACTGATGAAGCCATGTCTATGTTAATGTTAACTAGCATTTTTATTACAAAATTAAGACATTGCTCCCATGCATATGAATAGTATTTTGCATTGGAACAACTGTCTTTAATCTTCAAAGAAAATTGATTTATAATATCATCACTAATAATTATACATCTCTCTCAAATTGCTTAAGTGTTATGATTTTTTAAAATTCTCTTACAATCCATCGGGCTTTGCAATCTTTTAATTTAAATTATCATCATTTTGAAAGCATGATAACACTTTTTAAATCTTTCATATGTAATCTTTTCATTACATATGAAAGACTAAAGCAATATTGCTGTTATACATCCAAAAAATTCCCTATTTTAATATTCACAATTCTCTCAACTTATTTTCATAGAAATGATATGTCATCATGATCACCTAACTGCCCATCTCTGAATTTGTTCCACTTCATTTCAACCTTTCTTGAGTGAGATATTTAAAACCAGATATACACTTAGGCCAAGGTTTGAAGAATACAGAGAAAAATAGATTTATTGTTGTTGGATTCATCATTCTCATTCATAGTGAAAAAGAGAAGCTACTTAGTGTTCTTCTTCCCATCTTATTTTGCTATTTCTACTGTAGGTACCTATAAGGGTAAAAGCTGAAATAATTAAAGATCCCATAGGACTGTTCATGTTAATTTTCCACAGGATTATTTCTGGTGGCTTGGAAAGTTCTGTGTGATAGAGCTTTTCCAACTGACTGATGATGGTTTTGTCACTGCAGGTGGTGTTCAAATGGTCCTCCAAATGTTTTTGTATTGTTCAAATGGTACTATTATTGTTCATCACACAGTTAGCCGAATGTTCAGATTGGATTTGGAATTTTTCTCTCTCTGTTGAGTCCTGGATGTTTGATAGTGTTAGAGGTATCATTGCAGTATGTAAGCTGTTCCAAGTAAGGATGCTTTTTGCAATTGACTAATGGTGAATTTGTCAATGTTTAAGTGATACTCCAATTTAAGTGATACTCCAAGGTATCTATGCTTGTTGGTACTACCTTTGCTTTCTTTTGCCTTAGTTCTATTTCCAGGACTTTGTATTTTATTATCTTCTCCAGAACTTTCTGTTCTATTCTGCTGACTCCAGGTACTGCCACATCCATTAGCCAGCCTTTTTTGTCTTTCTTATTGACAGTTGTTAAGCCTGGGGTGTTATGTGGTGTATGTCTGTTTGAATTCTAAAATCCCAGAACAATTTAGTTTCCTCATTTTCTATGACTTTTTTTAATGGCCCCACCAGTTCTGGCTTGCAGGGAAATGATATTTCTTGCAGATCTTCTAATGCATCGTTGTTGCTACTTTGTCATGCCATTACTTACAGTCAGTCTGTGCGATCTTTTTGCAGCAGTTAACAAGGTGATCCACTGTTTCTTCAGCTTCTTTGCATAGATGGCACTTATTGTCTGTTGCTGTCTTCTCAATTGTTATTTTCGCTGTTATTATTATCCCTCTGCCCCATTGCCAGTGAACTCTTTTTGTTGTTTGATGAAGTTTAATAAATATGAAATAGAATATGTTTTTGCAGCTTTTTTGGTTCTTTCTAAAATGAATTCATTCTACTTGAATAATATTTTGCATATATGTATCAAGTTACTTTTTGACATCACCTAGGCTTGCAATATGGCTAGACAAAATTATAATGTAGAAATAATAATAAAAATACATAAATTGGAAAATGATTGTTTTTTTATTGTACAAAAAAGAAACAGGGAATGTCCTTAAATCCTCTCAGAGGGCACTAAAGTAGAGCCTTGTAAAACATGACAAGTGTCATTAGCAATTATTTTTTTTTAAAGTCAAAATTTGTTTCATTTTGATGACCAAAATATTCAACCCAGAAATATTCAACTAATTTGAACAGGTTTTCCAGCAATTTTTCACCAACTGATGCAATTTAGATGATTAATATTTAATAGCCAAAATGATTTAATAACTGGTCATCAGCACCCCAATCAACAACTAAAAAGTCACATACAAGCAGGCACAGTGGTCGGTTGCTACCAGTTTGCCCCGGTTCGGGCGAATTGGTAGCAATAGCGGCGGGAGGTTCTGCCTACCCGTCTGAATGTCATCAAATATGATCTGCGCATGAGCAGAAGTGGCGTGCATATGGGCGAAGTGAGTGCGTGTGCATGCACAAACCAATAACAAAGGTAAGTGAAACCCACCCCTGAGCAGGCACCATATAAATACTACATGTAGAATAGTCCCCCCCACATACAAAGGGGGCATGCATAAGCGCACAAGCGTGCCTACCATCCCTGTCCTACTGTCCCCATTTATTTGTACACATTTCCTGTGTTCATGTCCATGTTTATACTTATACCTGTTATCTTGTACATGTTTGACAAACTAAATAAATAAAATAATAATAAATAAATTCTGATGAGTCATAAAGCTTGGAAGACTAAACCTCTGGTCCTGGTGACTGATTCAAATTGGATCATCCAAAGTTTATGTTTCTGTTGTGGCTTCGACTCTCGAGCATGTATTATCAGCAGGAGAAGACTCCGAAAGTGAAGGAGAGGAGTTGGCAAGGCCTCCTTCTCCAGAACCCTCCTCTCTGGCAATGCCTCAGGTGTCCTCTGAAGGCCAAGAGATAGGCCAGGGGCCAAGCACTTCCGAGCTGCCACAGGTGGACAGATAAGTCTTGGCTGGACCCTTGACAGCATTGCAGAGATAAACTTGCACAGCAGAGGAAGAGGCGTGCCAGGGATTAAGCTGAGTCACTGGACCACACCTCACAGGGGATAAAAGAGGGTGTGGTGGCCGTTTAAGCTCTGTGATGAACAAAAACTGGAAGTTAACAAGTCTCCCTGCATTGCTGGAACTTTGTGTATGCCTTGCTTGGACTGACTTTCTGGATTGAATTTGACTAATCTCTTAGCTTCTGTGATTTTGCTTTGATGTTCAGGATGGAGGAGAAAACTCTCCCGTTGTAAGTAAAGACTGTTGACAGCCAGCCATTGGGTTGCTGCCAATTCTGCTATCACAGAAACTCTTGTCTGTTGGCTTATTTAACCCTTGGCTGTTTGTGGGTATGCGTGTGTGAGGTGGGGACAGAACATCTTGTTCGTCACTAGAACGTTAACCCATCTTTTAACCAAGATGGACCAACAGCTGCAACAGCAGTTACAACAGCTGCAAGCTGATAATCAGCTCCTGCAGCAACAAGTCACTCATTTAACTGCCCAACTGGCTTTGGGTAATGCTCCTGCAGCTCTCCCTCCTCCTCCCCCTCCCCTGTCGGAAATGCCCAATTAACGTGCCAGACAAGTTCTCTGGGCAGCCAGAGATGTTCCTGGCCTTCATGGTCAATGCCAACTTTTCATGGCTATGAGGCCGGAGGATTTTCTGGATGACTGGGCTTGGATGGCATTTGTAATTAACCTCCTTTCTGGCTCTGCCCGATGGGCCATGCCCCTGTTTGCTTCAAAACAGCCCCTTGTTATCGGATTATCAGGGCTTTTGGCAACACCTGCGTGTCATGTATGAGGACCCCCTTTGGACTTAATGCAGCAGGCGCATTAAGGACTTCTGTCAAGGGAAGCGCCCCCTTTAGGGGTATATAGCTGAATTTCAGCTTTTAGGCCAGGACTCTGCTTGGAATGATGCGGCGCTGATGGACGTATTCCAAGATGGCCTCTCCGATAACCTGTAGGATGAACTGGTTCGGGTGGAGGCACCTCAGACCCTTGACGATCTGGTGATGCAATGCCTGCATATCGACGCCCGCCTTCAACGGCGAAGGACCCGTCGGCCCACCCAAGAACCACCATCCATTTCTGCACCCCCGCGTCCCACACCGACAGTGCCCCAGGCTATCCCACATTTTGTGGTGACTGCGGAGGAGCCCATGGAGCTGGGAGCGGCCAGACCTCACCTGATGGCCCAGGAGTGGATGCGGAAACACCAAGGGGGATTGTGCCTCTATTGCGGAGAGGCTGGACATTTTGCTGCCTCGTGCCCCAGGAAGTGAAGTGGGGTGCTCAAGCCTGTTCCTGAATCTCGGCGTGACCAGCTAGGAAATGGGGCAGGTCCAGCCTAGGGGAAACCTTAGGCCGGGCACGTATCAATGCCCTGCCTGAATTAGCGGATCTGGGCTCTGGGCCCCCTCAACACCTGATTCTGGACACCTGGGTTTTGTTGGCCAACCAGTCAGAGGAGCTTCAGGCGCATGTGCTAGTAGACTCAGGGGCCATGATGAATTTCATGGACCAGGACTTTGTGGCCCATTTTGTGGTCCCCTTGGTTCCGGTGGACCCTCCTTTAAGGGTCAAGACTATTGATGGGTGGGAACTCGTTGCGGGGTCCATTAAATTTGCTACCCAGTCTTTGAGCCTTGCCATTGGAGCACACAAGGAGGCGATCCAGTTTTACATGACGGCAGACCTTCATTTCCCACTGGTCCTGGGGAGGGCCTGGCTTTGGGCCCATGACCTGCAGGTGGCATGGTCGAGAAACGCCATCTCTTTCCCGAGCCTGCAGTGCGTCAACTACATCTGCCACACCTGTGCCAGCCAGGACATCTCCACCCCTACCGTCTCCTTGCCTCCTGAGCTGATGCCCTTCGCCGATGTGTTCCGCGAAAGGGAGGCAGACCGATTATCCCCGCATTGACCCTATGACTGCCCAGTGGATCTGCTGCCCAACATGCCACTGCCCGTGGGATGCCTGTATTCCATGTCTGAGCTGGAGTTGGCTGCCCTACAGGACTTCTTGGACAAGAACCTGGCCTGAGGGTTCATCCGGCCTTTGTCCTCCCCTCTCTTGGACCCAGTCCTCTTCGTGAAGAAGAAGACGAGGGACTTACGCTTGTGCTGTGATTACAGGTGGTTGAATGCCATCACGGTGCGGAATCACTATCCCCTGCCGCTCATCCCGGAGCTGATGGAGAGGTTGCGGGAGGCCTCGATCTTCACCAAGCTTGATCTCTGATGCAGATGTGAACCTGGTGCAGATGTGAGAGGGGGACGAGTGGAAGATGGTGTTTGGCACTCAATAAGGCCACTTCAAATACACTGTCATGCCGTTCGGGTTGACCAACACCCCTGCAGTCTTCCAGCACTTGATGAGTGATGTGTTCCGGGACATGTTGGACCAGTTTGTGGTGATCTATTTGGACGACATCTTGATTTATTCCCCATCCCAGGAAAGCCACCTCCAGCATCTCCGCCAGGTTTTTCAATGCCTGCGGGAGCACCAACTCTATGCAAAGTTGGAGAAATGTCTCTTCTTCCAGACTTCCATAGAGTTCCTTGGGCACATCATCTCCCCCGAAGGCATCGCTATGGACCAGCGCAAGGTGGAGGCCTTGTGTAGTTGGGAACCCCCCTTGTCGGGTGAAGGATGTCCAGTGTCTGCTGGGGTTTGCCAACTACTACTGAACCTTCATCCCAGGCTTCGCCACCCTGACCTTGCCATTGACCCAGTTCCTTCAGAAGAAGGTTCCGTTCCAGTGCGGTCCCCCACAGCAGCAGGCATTCGAGGTCCTCAAGCAAGCCTTCATCATGGAACCTGTCCTGAGGCACCCCAATCCACATCATCCGTTCATGGTAGAGATGGATGCATCCAATGTGGCGATTGGGGCGGTGCTGTTACAGGCCCCGGCGGATGGCGGCACTCTTTTTCCCTGCTCTTATTACTTCCAGAAACTCAATCCTTCTGAGTGCAATTACACCATCTGGAAAAAAGAGTTGCTGGCTATCAAGGCCACGTTTGAGGCTAGGTGGCATCATCTCAAGGGGGCCCGACACCAGTTGGAGGTGCAGATGGACCTGTGGGTGTGCGGGTGTGAGACAGGGACAGAACAGTTTCATAACTATTTATCCTGCATAAAATTCTTCTTTCTTGTAATTTTTTGAACATGAAAAAATGTTCTGTTCCTTACCTTCAGTGTATTGAGGATGAAATATTTTCCTCCTTATAGAAATATATGTGTTCTTTTAAGATTTTTGTTATTAATAGTAGAGGAAAACTAATACCCAGAGTTTGACCCAAATCTTTGTATCTTGGATGCAATATCTTTTAAGTAAAAATACCTCTGAATGAAGAGGTGTCTGTATTTTAGCTTCTAAACTTTTAACCTCTTTACTGTCTATTCTTAATACTCTTGTGAGAGAAAAGCAAGTTCAGTATTATGAAAGAAGGAAGGAAGGAAGGAAGGAGAGAGAGAGAGAGAGAAAGAAGAAAAAGAAGGAAGGAAGGAAAAAAGAAAGAAAGAATAAGAAAAGAAAAGTGAAACAATTGCATAAAAGATTATTGTAGCTTTTTCTATTATTTGTCTAATTGCAAGAATCAGTTTCACTGAGTCATATGAATCAATTTTAAATAGGCAATTAGCAATTCCTTTTTAGAGGTATTCCATGTGTTTCTTTTGAACAATTTGTATCCATCTCTCAGTATATTCCAGTCATGGGTTTCATCCTACCTGGTTTCTGTAATGGCAACTTTTGAATGATATGCTGGTTCTGTTCCTTTGAGAGTAGAATCTCCTATCACCAACACTTGCCTTCCTTTTGGGGGGGGGGGTGCAGTCTAGGGTGCTCTTCTGTTTATCTCAGGTGTATTTGTTGATGTGACTTCTTAAGGGATATTTGATGCTGTCTCTTTTCTAGGTGTCTGCATGTTTTCCTAGAAGGGGAGTTTGTGGGTCTGTGTATTTTCACCTTGGGGAGAGCTCAATTTTAATGGGGTTGCTTCTGGTTGGTTAGATTGTTAGATGTATGCTGCTTCTTTCTTTGATTATTGTGTTTCCTTCTATGTGTGACATACCTCCATCTATCTTCCTCCAAGTGTTTATCAGCAGGGTCAAATCCTCTGGGAGTTATTTGTTCATTATTTGGTTCAATTTGGGTATAGCTTTTTTGTGTAGGTTGGAGTTTGGCTAGAATTGCCAACTCCAGTAGAGTTACTTTTTCCTCTAGTAGTTTACATAATTTACATTTAATAAATATATAATTTGGGTGTTCTTTGGACCTTAGCACATACATGGAACATATATTGCATACTAGAGGTGGGTTTCAGCAGGTTCTGACCAGTTCTGGAGAACTGGTAGTGGAAATTTTGAGTAGTTCAGAAAACCAGTAGTAAAAATTCTAACTGGCCCTGCCTCCATCTATTCTCTGCCTCCCAAGTACCCACTGATTGGGAGAAAATGGGGAATTTGCAGTAACCTTCCCCTGGAGTGGGGTGGGAATGGAGATTTTACAGTATCCTTCCCCTGCTACGCCCATCAAGCCATGCCCATAGAACCAGTAGTAAAAAATTTTGAAACCCACCACTGTTGCATACCACAATAATATCAGCTACCTGTTCCATGAATTGATTTCTTTTTGCTTATTCTTTTAAAGATAAAAAATTACGTTTCTTTCTTTTTTTTTCTATCCCTTTTTCTGCCTTTTTGTGCTCATTTTTCTACGTTGTTATTTATTTAGCTTGTTTACTGTTATGTTAGTTTTATTTATCCTTTTCTTCTCTATATTTTTAAAAGTTTTTGAGCCCAATTCTTCCTTATCTTATTATTTAGGATTTGCCTTATTTATTTGATTGATCTTGTTCTTCCTTGATTTCTAATGTTCTACTCTTGTACTTATTATTTGCTTATTTAGTTATCTTTTATTTTCTGTTCTGTATTTATTTTTATTCTGTACTGGGGTCTTCCCTTCCTGCCTATTGGGATCTCTGTCTTAATTGTTGCCTTCCCTTCTATCATTCACTGCTCCTACCTCTTGTCATTTTCTCTGCCAGCTCTGTTCTGTCTTTTGGTGCTCAGGTCTTTTTGGCTTCGTCTCTGCTCTGGCCAGCTTTCTTGGCCTGCCATGCAGATTTCCACTCAGCTCAGCTCCACTGTCTGGCCTGCTCTTCTCAGTCCTCCACTCAGCTCCACTATTCCTTTCCCCATTGCTCTCTGTGCTGCTCTCAGGCTCTAGCTCACTGCACTGCCCCTTGCTGCTGCTGGCTTTCCTCCCTGCTGTGCTGCTGCTGCTTTTTGCTCTGCAGCCACGTGGCTCCTGTTTGCTGGTCCATTGCACTAGGATGCTGCTTCCACCAACAAACAGCACCACCTGGATGGCGCCTCTCCTGTCTTCTCTTCCTCCCTGCTCTGCTCTCTCACTGCCTGTATAGTCCACAGCAAGTTCGCCTCTCCTCTCTTTTTCTCTTCCCTGCTCCTCTCTCTCATCAGCTCACCTATTTGTTCTCTGCTGGTTGTTGCACTGCCTTTGATCTGCTGGCCTCTCTACTCCACAGCTGATTTTCCTTCCTGCTCCACAGCTGGCCCCACTTACTCACCTCTATTCTCTGCTGGTTGGTTTTACTGCCTGCAATCGGTTTGCCTCTCTGCTCACTTCACTTCAATGGGCCTCCGGTCTCTTGGGTAGGCCTCTCAGGTGCAGCTTGGCTTCTCTCCTATTTTTTTCCAATCTTACTCTCCTTTTTCTTTCTCCATTTCTTCCTTTTTCTTTGCCTTATCTTTTCCTCTGCACCTCCCCTTCTACCCTTTTATCTTAGTTTAGTTACAATTTTTCTGCCCTTTTCTTTTTATGTAAATAAAAGTACACTCTGCTGTTTAACTTTAGCATCAGAGAAAATTTAAAATTAATTATGTTGAATCCACAAATTTATAAAAAAGAAATTGATAAGAAATCTATAGAATTGGAAATTGTCAACAATAAATAGATTAAAAAATCAATGAATTTATCAAAATGGATAGGAACTCAGATCAAAATGGGTTCCTACCAAAAAGACAAATTAAAAATAATGTAAGATTTATTTTAGACACTTTGGAATATTATGAAGTACATGCAGAAAATCAAATGGCATTGATTTTTTTAGATGCACAGAAAGCCTTTGACAATGTAAATTGGCAATTCATGATACAACAGTTAGACTGTATGGGTTTTGGTTAGAAGTTTATAAATATAAAGCACTCCATGGCATAGGACCTGAGTATTTGCTGGACTGCCTTCTGCTGCTGATAGCCTCCCACCGACCAGTACGCTCCCACAGAGAGGGACTCCTCAGGGTGCCGTCAGCCGAGCAATATCAGCTGGTGACCCTCAGGGAGAGGGCCTTCTCTGTGGCAGCTCCTGCCCTCTGGAATGATTTGCCCCTGGAGATACGAAGGATATCAGATCTCCAGGCCTTTTGCCGTGCCCTTAAACCTTTCTTTTCCATCAAGCAGTGCTGGCGTAACCCCCCCCCCCTTTTAGCTTTTTCAATTGTCAATGGGTTTTAGTTTGAATGTTTTTAAATTTTGGGCCAAAGTTATGTAATTCTTTTAAAAATTTAAATTTTGTATTGGTATGTGTTTTATTTCTGGCTGTGCACCACTGTGAGTCCACTAGAAGAGCAGTATACAAATTGAATAAAATAAATAAATAAATAAATAAGATTAAAGCAATATATCACAAGCAAATGGCAAAAGTAAGTTAATGGGTACTTGATGGAGAATTTTAATATAAAAAAAGGCATAAGACAAGGATGTCCATTGTCCCCATTACTATTTATATTAACATTGGAAGTGTTAAATAGAAATATTAGACAAGATTTGGAAATAAAAAGGAAAAATATAAATTATAAGCATTTGCAGATGATTTAGTATTTATTTTAGAAGAACCAAGTTAATGGGGAAAATAGAAGAATACAGAAAAATTGCAGGACTGAAAATAAACAAAGACACAACTAAAATCTTAGCTAAAAATCTTATGGAAAAACAGAAAGGTGAATTGACAAAGAAATTAGACCTACAGATAGTTAAGAAAGTAAAATACTTGGGAATATATTTAACAGCAAGATGTGTAACAATCAAAGAAGAAAATTATATAAGACTACTACAATAAATTAAAGCGGATTTAGAAAAATGATAAAATTTGCAGATATCAATGGTAGAAAGGATTGCAACTATAGAAATGAATATTTTACCAAAGCTACTTTTTCTATTCCAACCGATCCCTATAAAATTAGTAAAAAAGTACTTTGATGAGCTAAGCACAATAATTTTGAAATATATTTGGCAAGGGAAAAAAGCAAGAATAAGACTGAAAACGTTGCAAGAATCTAAAAATAATGGAGGCTTTGGGTTACCAGATTGGGAGCTTTTTTACAAAGCTTCTGTATTAATATGGGTGAGAGAATGAATAACTCTTAGACACAGAAAATTACTGTTTTTAAAAGATCACGATCTCCAATTAGGATAGTGTGCTTTTTTATAGTATGATAAAAATAAAGCTCATAGATATTTGCAAAGACATTATATAAGAAATTCTCTACTTCTAGTATAGGTGAAAGCAAAAAATTTACATGAAAATACCAGTTTCGCTCTCAACAATGGAAGCATTTATCCATCCAAATCTAAATCTGGGGGGAGGGGGTAATGTAACATATAAAGATATCTTGAATGTGGAAGGGGAATTTAAAACTAAACGAGAGTTACAGAATCAAGGTGTGGACCTATCATAGTGGCCACATATGCAAATACAATCAAGATACGAGAAAGATATTAAGACTTATAGCTTCTATAAAGAACAAACAATATTTGATCAAATAATATTAGGAGTAGATGAAAAGTTAATAAAGAAAATATACAATTTCTTGTTAAGTTTAAAAAGGGAAGATAAACAGGTAAAAGAGACAATGATAGTAAGGGCAATTTTTTTGGATATACTATAGAACTAGACAAATGGCAAAAACTGTGGGAAAGAAACTGTAAATTGACAATGGCAAATACTGTATTTTTTGGAGTATAAGACACTCCAGACTATAAAACACATCTACCTTTCTTGGGGAGGAAAACAGGAAAAAAAAATCTCCCTCTGCCTCCCAGCAATTTGCCTCCTTGCAGCAAACAGCCAACAGCCTGTTTCTGTTTCATTTTCATTTTCAGCACAACCTGATTAGCACAAGAAAAAAAAACCTGCCTCTGCTTCTCAGCAATTTGTCTCCTTGTAGCAAACAGCCCGTTTCAATTTCAGCTTCAGCACAGGCTGATTAGCACAAGCAGCTGATTGTCCATTGGATCAGCCTCCCGAAGATCAGGTACTTCAGGCTGCAGGGATTACCATAGCCAATTGCCACCTCTGTGCTCCCATTTTCCTGGCAGGTGGGTGGGCTACATTCCATGTATAAGACACACCCAAATTTTCACTCTCTTTTATTAGGGGGAGGGGGAAGTGGGTCTTATACGCTGAAAAAGACAGTACTTATAAGGAAAATCTATTTAAAATGTTTTACAGATGGCACTTACCACCAGTAAGATTAGCAAAGATGTTTAAAAACTTGTCCAGAAATGTAACCAGACACCAGGCACATATGTAGTGGACATGTGCAAAAGCAAAGAAATATTGGACTAAAATACATACATGGTTAGAAAAAATGTTAAAGCAGCACATAGATTATAAATCAGAAATATTTTTGTTAGGTATGGCATTATGTCTGCACAGGCATGAGCAGAGTTTCCTTCTGCCATGCAGGTGCAGGACATATTTTAAAGTTATTGGTTAAAGGCTGACAGTTATCCTTTAAAAGAAGCTATCAGCCGGAAATCGCATGTTGTTTTTACTGAGTCATTATCTGCAATAAACATTGCTGCTGGAAGGTTGGCTTCTCATCTGTGTTCCTACTCCCACACATTTCATTGGCGACGAAGGTGGGATTGATGGGCCCTGAGCCAACGTAGAGATAAAAGAGGCAAGTGTGAGTGATGACTGTTTGTTCTGGAAAGAGAATGGCTACAGTTTGTTCCATTTGATCCTGAAACACAGATGTGGGATTTTTATCTAATCCTTTTTGACTGTATATTGGAAGCTAATGACTATACAAATATCACAGACAATCGTAAACGAGCACTTTTTTTGAGCATTTGTGGAAAAGAAGTGTTTGAGACAGCGAGGGCCTTCATTGTGCCTCAACCCCTGCAGACAGTTCCTTGGGACATATTATTAAGCAAATTGAGGGAACATTATGCTCCTCGACCATCTTGCATTGCTAGAAGACATGTTTTTTACCATATTGACCAGGCGGAGTGTGAGCTTATCATTTGTTATATGGCAGCCCTCAGAAAAGCAGCTATCTATTGTGAATTTAGCAACTTAGATGAAGCCCTTCAAGACATATTGGTCTGTGAGGTTCAGGATGTTTGGTTACAGAGATGATTATTGGTGATACCAACGTTAATGCTACAGACAGAGTAGAGGAGGCAAAAGCCATTGAATCATCAAATAGATTGACGGAAGAGATATAGAAGTTGGGCAGCCCCCTGGCAGCTAGAAGGGGGAAATCATCCATCAGGGAGAGGTGGAATTACGTGAGGACATTGAAGATGAGGGAAATAATCATGATGATGTCCATTGGTTAAGAGCGGCTAGCAAGGAGTACAGATGGACAGAGGCTTGAAAGTTGTTCTCCTCATGTATAGGGCATGGCAGAAACCATCTGAGAGCTTTGTGTTGCCATTAAAACACCATTTGTAGATGGTGTGGGAAGAAGGGTCACCTAGCACAAGTTTGCCATGCCACATTGCCTGCCCCCCCAACTGGACAGACTTCAATTAGAAATGGGAGAGGGAAGAATGGCCCACCGAAGCTAGGAACCCCTGAGGATGAGTGTTTTACTATTAACACAGATGCTTGTCATTCAGAGAGAGTGAGCAATCAAACCGGGATTCTGGGAAGTAGTAAAATTTATATTACTGTCCTTATTGCCGGATCTCCCTGCCAGATGGAAGTGGATGCGGGATCGGCAAAACAATTGTATCCTGGCAGACTCTACAGAAATTGGTGCCACATGGAGCTGAGCAGAAGCTTATGCATAGTCATATTCGTTTGAGAGATTATCAAAGAAATAATATCCCCATTAAGGGTAGCGGAACATTCCATGTAGATTATAAAGACTTCTCTGGGCCACTTAAATTGGTTGTTGTTGAGGGTGCACTGCCTAACCTCCTGGGACTGGTTTGGTATGTAGCATTGGGGTTAGAGATTACCTGGGTTCATAAAATCCAGAGAGAAACCATCGGAGAGTTGAGTAAAGAGTTTGCCGATGTGTTTGATGGAAAGTTGGGAGAAACTAGGGCTACCCCGATATCCTTCAGTTTGGACCCCAAGGTGGCACCAATAAGAATGAAACTGAGGAGGATGCCATTTACACTAAAGCCCAAGGTTGACAAACAACTTGATAAATTGAAGGCTTACTGGAACTGGTGGACCACGCCAAGTGGGAGACCCCTATCGTGATGCCAGTGAAACAAGACGGGTCGGTTCGAATTTGCACGGATTATAAGTGTATGTTGAATAGTGCTCTTCAGCATAATGCTTATCCCTTACCTGTGGTGCAGCACTTATTACATTTGTTGGGAGGTGGGGTAAGATCTTCGCAAAGTTAGATCTTGCCCAAGCATATCAGCAGCTCCATGTAGCTGATGCCACTGATGAAACCCAAACAATCATAATGCATCGGGAGGCATTCTGTTGTCGCCGCCTATGGTTTGGGATGAGCGTGGCTCCAGGGTTGTTTCAAAGCCTGATGGAACGTTTGTTATATGGCATCCCTGGGGTTGTGCCCTATTTTGATAACGTACTCATCTCTGCTACCAATAAAATGGAATTATTTGAACAACTACAGCTAGTGCTACAAAGATTTCAAGAGGCTGAACTAAAGGTAAAGGAAGAAAAGTATAAAATAGTAGTAAATCAAGTCGAGTTCCTGGGGTACCTGGTCGATGCATCCAGATTGCACCCCACCAGGGAGAAAGTACAAGCAATACAGGCTGTGCCAACACCAAGGAATAAGATGGAACTCCAGACTTTTTTAGGTTTCTTCAATTTCTATAGTGTGTTTTTGCAACAAAAGGCATCTGTTGCTGAACCACTACATTGACTATTGGGGAAGAAGGTGCCATGGGTATGGGGCCCAGAGAAGCAACTGCCTTTGTGGGGGTAAAAAAAATTAATTTCCTTGGATAGTGTCTTAGTTCAGTTTAATGAACGTCTGCCGTTAGTCCTGACATGTGATGCATCCCTGGTTGGAGTCAGGAGAGTTTTGAGTCATCGCCTTCCAGACAATCATGAGGCTCCAATAGCATTCTTTTCCAGGACTACCAAGAGAAACTACAGAGAACTTGATAAAGAGGCATTGGCTGCAGTGGCTGGAATTAAGAGATTTCAAGAATATGTTTATGGAAGGAGATTTGATTTAGTGACAGATCATAAACCACTTTTGGGACTAATCATAGGGGACCAGCAAATATCGCAGGTCCTGTCCCCAAGATTGCTGATTGAGATCATGCAGTCGGTTCTTGTTATGGCCACAGAAGTGGCAACCCAGTCGAGAAATGACCAAATGATCATACAGGTGTTAAACTGGGTGTGGAGGGGATGGCCTAAAGAGACAGGCAGTGTAGAGTTTAAGACATTCCAGGCAAGGCAATACGAACTTTCAGTGCAGAAGGGTTGCCTATTGTGGGGGAATTGGGTAGTGATACCCTCAAGGCTAAGGAAATTATTATTAGAGATTCTACATGAAGGCCACCCCAGAATTGTAAGGATGAAGGCATTGGCCTGTAGTTATCTGTGGTGGCCAAATATAGATAGAGATATTGTGGAGTGGGTGGCGTTGTGTCAAACATGCCAGGAATCAAGACCGGCACCTCCTGCAGCACCACCATGGTACTGGGAAACATCGAAAGGCCCCTGGTCTAAAATACATCTTGATTTTGCAGGGCCAATAAAGGGGTTGCCTTTCCTAATTGTTGTGGATGCCTATTCCAAATGGCTGGAGGTGGCCATAATGAGGTCAACCATGATGGATGCTGTTGTGAGAGTATTAAACAAAATGTTTGGGACACATGGGTTGCCAGATTTGTTGGTATTGGACAATGGGCTGCAATTTATGGCAACGGCATTGGAGGTATTCCTAGTAAACCGAGGAATATGTCACACCCTGGTCGTGCCATTTCATCCCATGAGTAACAGACAGGTGGAGCAAATGTTGCGAATGACAAAAGAGGCCTTGACTTGAATGGGTCCAGGGGACTATCAGGAGAAACTTGATAAGTATTTATTCAACCAACACATCACTCCCTGTGTGGCTAGAGCCCAGCTGAATTACTTATGGTTTGCCAGCTGAGAACAAATTTAGATAGAATACACCTTGATTATTCGACAGAAACCCTTGCAGACTGGGAAAATATGGTCAGAACCTTTTTTTAAAAAAATTGATTTATATGCCGCCCTTCTCCAGAGGCTTACAATGCGTTAAGCAATAGCTTCATACTT
Source organism: Masticophis lateralis (assembly GCA_030761175.1). Taxonomy (NCBI): domain Eukaryota; kingdom Metazoa; phylum Chordata; class Lepidosauria; order Squamata; family Colubridae; genus Masticophis; species Masticophis lateralis. The sequence continues at coordinate 70,402,330 of JAUDYJ010000004.1, read as the reverse complement.
TTGTATATTTTATATGTATATTATTTATTTGAGATGACATCATAACTTGACAGTCAGCTTATTGTGCCCACAAACTGGGTCCTCAATTTACCTACCTTAGAAAGGATGGAAGGTTGAGTCAACCTTGAGCCTGGTGAGATTCAAACTTACAGTAATTGCAGACAGCTGGAGTTAATTACAATGCATTAGTCTGCTGAGCTATCCAGGCTCCTTGAGCAAGGTGATCTAATATGCGCCTGGAATTATACCGGTCAACCCATATGGGTGCTGGCACAGATTACAGACGTTACGGGTCCCTGTTTGTACCGAATGGAGGTCAAGGATGGGCGCCTGTGGTACTGACATATTGATCAGCTTCAGAGCCAAGTGAGGGGGACAGCCATTAGGGAGATGGAAGAAATAAGGCAGGGTGGGAATCCAGAAGAGTGAGAGGGACGACAACACAGTGAAAGGGTATCTGTAGGGCTGAGGCCAGTGCAGAATGAAACAACTGTTATTGAGGGTCCATTGCTGCAGAGCTTGTCTCGCTTTTCCCCATCTCTGACTGAGGGATATGTTCAAGGGGCCCCCCAGAGAGTATTTGTAAGCCATCTGATGTAGTTGAAGAATCGTCAAGAATGCAGTCAACGTGTGAGGGCCTGACAGAAATACAGGAGAGCTGCCAGTCGACACGAAGCTGCCGTAGACCAATGTATCTGGATGATTATGTTTGTGGTATACAAAGTTTCCCCGAGGAAGGGGGAAGGGGTGTTATGTCTGCGCAGGCGTGAGCAGAGACTTTCCTTCTGCCATGCAGGTGCAGAACATATTTTAAAGCTATTGGTTAAAGGCTGACAGTTTTCCTTTAAAGGGGGCTATCAGCCAGAAATTGCATGTTGGTTTTACTGAGTCATTATCTGCAATAAACATTGCTGCTGGAAGTTTGGCTTCTCATCTGTGTTCCTACTCCCACACATTCCACATAGTACCTGAAAAGTATAATAAAGGGAATATATATTTAACATTACATGTATTGACAGCAGCAAGAATTGTATTTGGACAGTACTGGAAAAGTGAGCAAATACCTACAGAAGAAGATGTAATTTAAAAAAAATTAGATTGTGCAGAAATGGACAGATTGACATTGAAGATAAAAGGAAAAAAAGGTACAGAGTAGTTTTGAATATGGGATTTGTTTTACAAATGGTTGGATAATAGAGGTAGAATGTACCTCTACACATTAAAACATTAAAAATCAATATTCAGTAAAGATCGTCATGGTTAGGATTGTGCGTTTAAAGAAAAGTGTATTAGTTGCATAGGAATAATTCACTTGAATAAGAATCTTCATTGTTGCTTTCATCTACTGTAATATAATACTACCGATATGCCCAAGTTTAACAGAATAAAAGGGACCTTGGAGGTCTTCTAGCCCAATCCCCTGCTCCCATGGTGGGTTACTTCCCAATTCCCGGCAATTCCGATACTATTTTATTCTAGTACAGAGATGATGCAGCTTTGTTACCTTTGTTGTTCACTCCTTCTAATATGCTTCCATTTCATTTCCAGTCCCTATGGAAATACAAACTCTTTTCTAACTTTAAGAAGCTTTGCAGAAGAAAAACAAAATTACTCCTTTTTTCAAGAGATATGTGTTTTACCAAGAGATTTGGAGGAGAGAAAAATGTAATTTATGGTTTAAACAAAGCTTTGGAGAAAACTATTTTGGAAAAGAAAATATACTTTGTCACTTTCAAATTTTTGGTAAGAATGAAAAATAGAAAGGCAGAGCCTTTGCAAAAAGCTTTTAATGAAGGGACGAAATAATCAGCATTTCTGCATATTTTTTCTAAAGTGTTCAGTGTTCAGCTAGTCAGAGGTTTTTTCCTCACCTCAATACCTCACTCCTTTCAAGTATGGATAAAAAGCTTCATACTGTACACCTGACAAATTTTTTATCAATTGTTAGGTCCTCACTAGGAAATTTCATTATTGATGACCAAATTATTATTTCTAGATAGATAGGTAGGCAGGCAGGCAGGCAGGCAGGCAGGCAGGCAGACAGATAGAGAGATGATAGAATTCTATATTGGCCAAGTGTGATTGGACACACAAGGAATTTGTCTTTGGTGCATATGCTCTCAGTGTACATAAAAAGAGAAGATACAATCTTATACAGTAGTACTTATTTAGTGACTGCCCTTTTTAACAAGTGCTTACAGTTACAACAGTGTTGGAAAAAATAACTTTGTGACCAATCCTGTAACATTAGTGTTATAAAAATAAATGTAAGAAATCATTAACATCTGCAAAATCAAGAGGGGAAAAAAATCATTAGAACACTTCTACTAAGTATCAAGATTGAATTTAAGCTTCTTTCAAATCTTTTTTTTTTTAAAAATATAATTTTATTTATAATTTTTTCCTTAACATCCAAAAGTGCTTAGTGAACAGTGTATTGTCTGGGTACTTACTTTACACACAATTCTAATAGTGATAGTACCATTTAAATATACATAATCATAATCTTTCAACTTCTAACATTTGTATATACATAGTAATTATATGTTCTATTATATTTCAGTGTACATAATTCTATTTTCCCAATTTCTACTTTCTACTTTCTACTTCTTTTTTCTAACACTTAATAAAATAACCACCATTGTTAAAAAATATTCTATATCTATCCATCATCTCTTGCCCTTTTTAAACTCTTATTAACTTTTTGGTGAATCTTTCATGTTTCTCTCCTGGTATCTTGTCCTTTCATCATGTTTATTTAATCTAAATATTTCATCTGCCACAATATCTATCTCTTGCTGTTGGATCTCTAGTACACCCATCCGCAGTTCCCTCATCATTTTCAGGAGATCTTTCTCTTTATAGTCTTTTATATTTTGAACTCTTAAGGGATAATCTGTCTGTTCCATATTAAAAATTATTGTTATCTCTTCCATATCTTTACCTGCTTGTATCATTTTTGGATTTATCTCTCTATTCTTTCCTCAACTCCTGATTTCTCCTCTATTTTCTGAATTTTTTATTCATTTTTATTGTCATATGCTGGGGTTTTTCTAGTCTCACACCTGTATCCTGCATCAATTCCATCATCTCCCTATGATTCCTTGTCATATCTTCCTGAATGCATTGAAACATAGGCTCAAGAGCCAGATGGCAGACTTGACAGACTTGTACACTGGGCCCTATCTAACAAAACGAAATTCAATGTAGAGAAAAGTAAAGCCCTACACTTAGATAAGAAAAACCAAAAGTACACATATAAACTGGACGAAACCAGGCTTAATAGCAGTGACTGAGAGAGATCTTGGAGTCTTAGGGGACAACCAGCTAAACATGAGCCAGCAGTGTGCAGCGGCAGCTATAAAAGTCCTAAATTGCATTAACAGAGGGATACAATCAAGATCAAGTGAGGTACTAATATCATTCAATAAAGCCCTAGTAAGACCACACCTAGAGTACTGCATCCAATTTTGGTCACCACACTATAAAAAAGATGTTGAGACTCTAGAAAAAGTGCAGAGGAGAGCAACCAGGATGATTAGGGGACTGGAGATTAAAACATATGAAGAATGGTTACGGGAACTGAGTATGGCTAGTCTAGTGAAAGGAATAAGGGGACACATTATAGCATTGTTCCAATACTTGAGGGGCTGCCACAGAGAGGAATGGGTCAAGCTATTTTCCAAAGCACCTGAAGGCCAGACAAGGAATAATGGATGGAAACTGCCCAAGGAGAGATTCAACCTAGAAATGAGGAGGAACTTTCTGACAGTGAGAACAATCAACCAATGGAACAATTTGCCTTTGGAAGTTGTGGGAGCTTCATCACTTGAAACTTTCAAGAAAAGATTGGACTGTCATTTGTTCGAAATGGTGTAGGTCTCCTGCTTGAATGGGGGGTTGGACTAGATGATCTACAAGGTCCTTTCTAACTCTGTTAATCTGTAAATCTGGACCAGGTGCTGACTATGGAACAGATCATGAACTGCTCATGTGCAAGTTCCAAGCTATATTAAATAATAATAAGAAAATCAATTTCCACTATATATTGATTATATACCAACCATTTTCAAGATGAATATCAGGAATTATTCTGAACTCCTAAACATATAACCTCGAATTGATATACTAAAGCACACTTATGGAGATATAATAACCAATTCTAAGGAGATAAAATGAACATGGAACGAGAATACTAAAACACTCTACAGTACAAATATCAATATCCAAGTTACCTTAGAAGATATTCCTTACTTAAAAGAACATCTAGACAGTGACATTAGATTAGCACTCAAGTTGTTATCAGGTCAAAACTACAGGAACTGATGAAACCTACTAAAATATGGCAAGCAGCAAAAGAAAATCAGTCAAAATTCTAACAAAATTATGCCAGAAAATATGTAAGAAAACTCAATGACTAACCAATTGGAAGAGGTCAATCTACATTCCAATACCCCAAAGTAGACATGCCTGCAATGGCTTCCCCAGACCCTGACTCTGACAAACATGAGCCAACTCCAGGGACTTTGAAATGGGGGGCAGAGGAGCATCGGGAAGACTCAGAAGTCTCTGAGCCAGAAGCAATGGGCCAGATGAAGAAGAGAAGCCAGGCATCTCAGAGGTGCTGTCTGGGGAATGCCTGGATGAGTGCTTGGCTGGAGAGGAAGGTCCAGCTTAGAGTCAAGGTGATGATTCACCTTCCTTTCGAAAGGTGAGTCAGCATGTCCTTCAGGAGGGGAGGGTGTACACATTTTCCATGCAGGCAGTGTTCAGATTTCTATAGTCCACACACAAACAAAGTGAACCATCTTTCTTCTCACAGAATAGGACTGGCACAGCTACGTTGGGTCTAGCAGTTTGGATGACTCCATGCTCTAGGTTTTTGTCTATGAATGTGTGCAGTTCATCTAGCTCCCAGGGGATCACTGAGTAAAGTTTTGGCTTTGGCAATTTCACCCCTGGAAGGATTTTGATGGCACAGTATGTGCGCTGATGAGGGGGAGCTCATCCAAGCCTATCTCACTGAATATGTCTGTTAGATCCAAGTATTCCCTGGGCATGCCCTGCCCTGGCCCTTCCTGAGTGGCCATGGCTACTTCCCCTTTCCAGGCTCCCCCATGATTTGGGAAATGGAGAGTCCCTAGTCCAGTCCACCCTTGAATTCCATTTCTTCAGCCAGGTTAGTCCCAACACTAAAGGCCACTCCATGCCAGGGGTCACTATAAAAGCAGTAGTCTCAGAGTACCATTCTGTCATGAGCTGCAAAAGTTTGATGACAAATGTGGCCGGAGTTTCTCCTACAATGGACCCATCAAGTTGGCAGAAAGAAACTGGGGTTTTTAGTGGCCTGAAGTGGATTCCCAGTTTCCCCACTAAGGTCCGGATGATCAGGCAGCAAGTCCAGTAAAGCCATCAGCTTGACAATTCTCCCCGTTATTGGGATCAACAGTTCTAGGGGAGAATACTGTGGGTAGCCAAGAAAACAAACCAGTTTATCAATTAAAAAACCAAAACAACTCAATCAAAAGGCACAAACAAAAGTTAGGAATTACTCTATTTTGGATATGTTATACAAAGACCTATTTCTCTGGGGAAGGTTCTAATGCTGGGAAAGGTACAAGGAAAAAGAAGGAAGAAAGGGAGGAACAGCAATGAGGTGGATGGACTCAAGGACTCAAGTACATGGAATTTAATGCACCATTGAAAGATATGAAAGACCAAATTAGGGACAGGTCACCAAGATCTCTCTGGCTGGCAGTAAGGACTTAAAATGACTTGAGGCAATCAGTCAACCCATTTAATCAAAATAATTGAGGCAAATATTTTGTGATAAAAGATTAAGTTATGGAAACATTAGGAAATGTATCACCAGAGCCAGATGGTATCCCTCTAAAATTCTTAAAGAAACTAAGCAAATCTGAATTTGTTAGTCTTCTATAAAATTAAAACATTTTAATAATCAATATAATGCAAGAAAGACAATAATAAGCTATTACTAAAACAATTATTGAAGATTTATGATCTTGGGTCAACTTAAAATTGGTTTTGGTTAAATTAGTGATGATTTTTAACATAAATAAAATTATTGCATGATAAATATTTTTTTTAATAAAAGCATAACATATGTGAAATAATGGCACATATTTGCCATGTGTGATAGAAAATGAACTTGTTCTTAAATGATTTCAAATTAGGATTTGAATATTGTATTATCAAAGTTGTTAATAATACTAAATTATTTAGTGTAACAGAAATGAAAATGTCATCACATAGTTCTAAGTATACCTGAAATTTGAATGGATATTTAAATAGCAAATGCAGATCAACATAGGTAAGTATAAAATAATGCACACTGACACAAACATTGAATCAAGTTGTTGAATCAAGGCTTTGGTAGAAATGGCCATAAAGTTATTAACCTAGTGTGTAGCAAGATAAACCATAAACTTAGATAGATTTAAACGAAGGCTAGGAAGATTCATAGAAAATAGAGTTGAATGGGAACATAATGATAATTATTTAAATACATTCATGATCAGAGACTATCAGCCTCTGGAGAATGAGAGTAGAAATATTATTGCCCTTATATCCTGCTATGGGGCTTTCAATTGGCATCTAATTGGCACCTGTGGGAACAAAATGTAGGCCACATATGCTTTTGATCTTATTCAAAGTATTTTTAATATGATTGACTAAATGGAAGGAAAGATTGATGTTTTCACCTTAAATATGTTGCTGATATCAGCATTTTATTACCAATAATTTCTCTGAAAACTGAAGAGAGAATGGGAGGAAGGAACTAAGTAAGTAGCTGTATTTCTCTGAATGAACTCTGAAAAGATGTTATATTTCATTTGCTCAGTAGATAAAGGAGACATGAGTTTTTCGAGAATTTAAGTGAAAGGGGAATTGTGTAAAAAATATAATTATATCATGTACAATATACAGTATAAAGTGTAAAGATGTTTTTTTAATAAAAGGAGAAGAAAATGATTTTAATGTTATTTCAATCATACGAAGAAAGGGAGAGGTAAAAAGATTCCTCTTATGTAGAATCTGGTCTTTGAATGCCTAAGAAGAATTCTTTGAAAATAACACTGAGAGATTACAGCAACCAGAACAACAAAACCCATCTATAAATAAAACTATGGAAGAAGAAATAAAATTACTGTCAATAAATACAAATGGATTGAATTGGGGCTATAAAAAGGAAAAGGACTTTTAGTAAACTAGAAAAATTAAAGTTGGATATAATTTGCCTACAAGAGGTTCATATTAAAAAAACAACACAATAAACTGCTGGAACATTCTAAAATTGGGAAACTATAGACCTCTCTATCACAACCTAAGAAGAGAGGAGTAGCTCTTTACATAAAAGAAACAATAAATGTTAAGCAAATTTTCACAGATAAAGAAGGGAGGATTTTGATGGTGGAGAAAACAATGAATTACAAACAAATACTTTTGATAGCAATTTATGCACCAAATAGCAATCAAGAGGACTTTTATTGTAAACTTCATAAGAAATAAATAGAATTAGAGTATGAAAATATATGTGTAGTAGGAGATTTTAATGCAATTGAAGATGTAGAACTGGATTATAAAACTAGGAAAGTAAATTAAAAAGCTAGGAAGACACTTCCAAAAGCTTTTTTTCAAAATGGCAGAAGAATTAGGTATCCAAGATGTATGGCATGAGATACATCCTAAGGAAAAGCAATATTCATTTTACTCAAATAGGCATATGTCTTGGTGAAGAATAGATATGATATGGATGTCATCTAAATTAAGATCTAATGTACAAGAAATAGACATAGAACCAAATAATTGGGCAGATTAGAATCCAATATAAGTTAAATGGAAAGGACAAAAAAAAAGGAAATTAAGATGGATGTTGACTCTATCAATATTAAAAGATAAGGAATTTATTCAATTCATGGAAAAAGAATTAGACTGTTTCTTTAAAGAGAATAGAGAAGAAGAGACCTCATTACAAAATGTATGGGACACAACTAAGGCATACATTAGAGGTTTAGCTATAATTTATATGGGAAAGAAAAATAATAAGAAGAAACAAAGCCAAAAGATATTAGAAGAAGAATATAAGAGGCTAGAGATGGAACTACAAAAAGAATCACCAAAAAAAAAAGAATCTAAAAAGCCAAATGGAATTAATAAAACATAAATTGAATTTAATAGATAAAGAAGAATTAGCACAAAAAAATAAAAGTGTTAAACAATTTTTTTTTGAAAATGCAAATAAACCAAGAAGATGGCTGGCATATAAATTGAAAAAGGAAAAGGAAAAAAAAACTGATACACCAATTAATGGATGAGGAAGGAAACCTTCAGCACCAAAATGAAAATTAAAAAAAAGTGATCCAAAAGTACTATGAAAACCTATATGATCAAGAGACAGTTTCAGATGATAAAATAAAACAATATTTAGAAATTGTGTCTAAAACAATTGTTTCTAAAACAGTTTCTAGAAATTTAGTGGAATTACCTAAAATACTTGAAACAGTGAAAGCTATGTTATTATTATTATTTTATTGTTTATTAAATTTTTATACCACCTGTCAACCTCGCTAGTTTTGCTTTGCCGCTTCGGTTGTCATAGAAACGGAGGGAGGGGGGTTTATGCTCACGCGGGCTTTCTAAGAAACTCTGAGAAACGAAACCTTTCCTTAAGCTGTTATCAGTCCAACGGACACTGCATTCCTGGATGCTGACATGGCCAGACGTCTGCTCCCACCTGACCTCTGGAAGACCTGTGGATTGGATGATTTATGGTGCACAAGGGAGGGGGATGCTTTCTAATTGTAACTTTCGCGCGTTTTGCTTCAGAATCCTGCTTTCTATGGTTGCGTTCATTTCATATCTAGTAAAAGTACCAGTTAACCTCTCTAATGGAGTCTGGGTCCTCCTTTCCTGGATACTGAAGGAAGCATACCTGACACCACCCTTCTCCCGAAGGACTCAGGGCGGTGTACAGCCACAATAAAACAGCATAATACAAAATTTAAAAACAAATTAAAAACAAATTAAATAATTTGGCCCCAAAATTAAAACTCAAAGATTAAAACACCCAATTCCAATTTCTTATTTAGCCAGCCCAGCCTGTTGGAATAGTAAGATCTTAAGGGCATAGTGAAAGGTATGTAGGTCAGGACAGAGAAGGCTCTCCCCCTGGGGGTTGCCAGTCGGCATTGTTTGACCCTGAGGAGTCCCTCTCTGTGGGAGCATGTTGATCGGTGGGAGGCCATGGGAGGCAGAAGGTGATCTCGTAAGTATCCGGGTCCTAAGCCATGAAGCACTTTGAAGATGGTGACCAACACCTTGAATCGCACCCAGAAGACCACCGGAAGCCAGTGCAGCTCACGCAGGAGAGGTGTAACTTGGAAGTCCCGTGTGGCTCCCATAGTCCCCCGTGCAGCTACATTCTGGACCAGTTGGAGACTCCGAGTGCTCTTCAAGGAGAGCCCCACGTAGAGAGTGTTACAATAGTCCAGACAGGATGTGACGAGGGTGTGAGTGACTGTGCGCAGGGCGTCCTGGTCCAGAAAGGGACGCAACTGGTAAATCAAATGAACCTGATAAAAAAAAAACCCTAGCCACAGCCGTCATATGATCTTCTAAAGACAGCCTTGTATCCAGGAGGACACCCAGATTGCGAGCCCTCTCTGAGGGGGCCAGAGTCTCACCCCCAATAGTCAGCGATGGCACCAGCTGGCTATACCGGGATGCCGGGAGCCATAGCCACTCAGTCTTGGAGGGGTTGATCTGATCTGTCCCCCCCCTTCAGAGACCCACAAAAACACAGCCAGCCGAGGGTTAAGAATCACTTGGCACACTCCGCAGTTCTTATCTCAACCTTGGCAGCGATATGCACACCGTCTGCCAAGGACTTTATTGGTTTACACAAACAAGAAAATCACCTACGTAGCTTTGCCGTTCATCCAGCTTCCAAGACTACGAGGTTGCTCCGTTTGTTTAGCTTTGTTCGTCATGAACTTCGTGACCCACCGTACTGTCTTATATAGATATGTTTCTGGGTGTGGTCCAGTGAGTCATTGATCCTGTGACTCCAATCCAATGACTCAGGATTTCCTCATACGCCGCAGCTGCAGTACCCTTTTCTCTCGCCTTCTTTGGCGTGCGTCCAGGAATGACGTCTCTCCCTCACTCTCATCTGAGACACCTGTTTCCCCACTACTTGGCTCTCTTTCAGCTGGCACCTGAGCCAGTGCCAGAGGGGGAGGGCTGGGAGATCTGGCTGGCTCCTCTTCCTCCTGCTCAGAGCTGCCTTCCTCCAAAGGGATAGGCTCAGAGGACGGGGCCACAACATAATCTAAGCCTGTTTCTCCCCATCCAGATTCGCATGGCCTCCAGGCATCGGGACATCACGTCAAGAACATCATTGGGGTAGTCCAGGGTGGAGATGTACAGCTGAATATCATCAGCGTACTGATGGAACTTCACCCCCAAACCACGGATGATCTCACCCAGCGGCTTCACATAAATGTTGGACAAAAGGGGCAAGAGGACTGACCCTTGCGGCACCCCACAAACAAGGCACCTCGAGGTCTGTTCCCCTGCCAACACAGACTGTGTCCGGCCAGAGAGGAAGGAGGAGAACCACCATAACATGGTGCCCCCCATTCCTAACCCCTCCAGCCGGTGCAGCATGATACCATGGTCAATGGTATCAAAAGCCACTGAGAGATCTAATAGGACTAGGACAGAGGAACAACCCCTGTCCCGAGCCCTCCAGAGTTCATCAACCAATGCGACCAGTGCCATTTCCATGCTGTATCCCAGCCTGAAGCCCGACTGGTATGGATCTAGATAGACAGCTTCATCCAGGTACTGTGGGAGTTGTCGCACCACCACACTTTAAACAACCTTCACCACAAAGCGAAGGTTGGAGACTGGACGATAGTTTGCTAATACAGCCAGGTCCAGGGAAGGCTTCTTGAGGGGGGGCCTCACCACCACCACTTTCAGGGCGGCAGGGAAGAAACCCTCACTCAAAGAAGCGTTAATAATCCTCTGGAGCCAGCCTCATGTGACCGCCCGGGAGGCCAGCACCAACCAGGGGGGACACGGGTCCAGTAAACATGTGGCCGCACTCAACTTATCCAGAATCCTGTCCATGTCCTTCCACGTCCTTTGACAAGGTCAAACACCAGATAATACTCTCAAGACCCACCTCCATCACACCATCTGAACCTACCCAATCGGAGTCCAAGCCTTCCCGAATCTGAGCAATTTTGTCATGCAGGTATTGCACAAAATCGTTAGCCCTTCCTGCAAGGGGTCTTCTTATTCTCTCACATGGAGTAGGGAGTGGGTCACCCTAAACAGGGCAGCTGGACGGTTCTCTGCAGATGCAATAAGAGCGGAGAAATGATTAGATCTTGCTGCTCTTATTGCCACTAGGTAGATCTTAATCACCAGTGTTCAGTCAGATTTGGATCAGCTGGCCCTCCAATCGCTCTTCAGGCATCTTTTCCAATGCTTCATCTCTCTCAGCTCCTCAGAAAACCAGGGAGCCAATTGAGATTGGCACCGGGTCAGAGGCTGCAAAGGCACGACGCGGTCCAAAGTTTCAGCGGCCACCTTATCCCAGGTGGCCACCAGTTCTTCAGTCGAGTTATGAGCCAGAGCCTCCAGGAATGGCTCAAGCTCTGTCAGGAACCTATCAGGAACCATCAGGCACCTGGGACAGAACCACCTGGTTGGTTCTGTCTCCCTGCGGTGGAGGGAAGCGGTTCGAAAGTCTAATTGAAGGAGTGAATGATCTGACCATGACAAGGGTTTGATAACTAAATCCCCTATTTCTAGATCATTCAACCACTGACCCGAGACAAAAATGAAGTCCAGAGTGTGACCCCTGTGTGAGTAGGGTCTTGAACTAACTGGGTCAGGTCTGTGGCCATCATGGAAACCATGAACTCCCGAGCCGCCTCTGACATTTCACCAACAGATAGCGGGTTAAAATCCCCCATGACCATAAGTCTGGGGGTGTCCACTGCCACCCCAGCTATTACATTGAGCAGCTCGGGCAGGGCTGCCGCTATGTGGCAGGGAGCCAGGTAAGCAGTCAGCAAGCCCATCTGCACCCCACGACCCCACTTCACAAGGAGGGACTCACATCTGGCTATGTGAGGAAAAGTGGCCTCCCTCAGACAAAGACTTTCCCTAATAATTGCTGCCATCCCCTCACCCCTCCCCCTCCCCCTCGGCTGATGGAATGTGTGGAAGCCTGGGGGGCACATTTCAATGAGGGGAATCCCACCTCCTGGCCCAACCAGGTGTCCTTAATCCCTGCCAGGTCCACACACCCCTCTTGAACAAGATCATAAATGAGGGGGGCTTTATTAATCGCGGACCTGGCATTGCAAAACATCAGCCGGAGGCCCAGGCCCTGAGGGTCTGTGCAACCCAGAAAACAAGAATCACATTGGGGACCGGAGTGCGCAATCGCTCATAAACAGCGAGTGCGCACTCCCATAACATGATTTGGCCCCCTGCTATCACCATATCTGCCCCTCCCACCCACAATGCTAATCAAACAACCCTCACCCTCACCCCCTGGCACCCCTGCCAACCTCCCATCCCCGTCCCCCCTGACATGACCATCAGACATACAATGCTGCTCTGTAGCTATATGGACCCCCACGGTCCATCACTATGACCATCCAACCCCCTCCCCGAATCCCTTAAAATCTTCCCTAATAATTTAACTAAAAAACCCCGCAACCTCCTCTTTGCTGCATGCCACCTCTCTGGGTTCCAATACCCGTCATCAAGGTAGGCCCTCGATAGTGTGGAGGGCCAGGCCTGCGAGAGGGGGGAGTCTCTCAGCACAAGGAGCTCAGCCGCTGAATACATCCAGGTGACCAAGGGTAAAGATGGTATATGGCCTGGGATTCCCCAATGATAGTCACAAAGAGATCCTGGAGAAAGTACAAGCCATTAGGTGCGGGTCACCTGGGCTCCATTGTCCTCTCATGACAATGGAGAGGAGTCTCAGGCCATTTCAAATAAGCGGAGAATAAAAGACCAAAACCACTCTCTCAGGGTGGCTGGTACTAGAGCAGATGGACTATCATATCCGGTAAGAAAACAGCAGCCAGAAACCAGCTCCCTCAGTACCCATAGCCAAAGGCTAAGAACTCTCCTTACGGCAAAGATGTAGAATGCAATACAGAGCCGGGATAGGGGATCAGACTGTTGGCAATATCAAAGAGAGGATAAGATGGATCCAAAGGAAGGTATTTTGATATGGACGGAATCAGTCCTGGTGGCAAGTGACCATGATAATGCCTGAAACCAGGCCCTGGGGGGAAGGAGAAATGAGGGCGACAAACCAGCCACTCCTCCACGGCCATCCAGCCCTTCTTGGTCTCCCTCAGATCTTCCGGTGGTCACACAGTTCACACAGTTCACATATTTCATACCCCCAGATTCCCAGATCTCCACAGGGATCTCCAGCCGGGGCAGTTCCATGATGATAACCCATCAATGAATACCTTCCCAAACCAACAGCTTAAGAGACAAAAGAATGACAAAACACCAGGCCCAGATGGATTACCAGCAGAACTCTATAAAGACTTACAAAATATTTGAAGTATACCAAGGAGCCTGGATAGCTCAACAGACTAAAAAGCCTGTTATTAACATTCAGCTGAACTTGCAGTTATTGCAAGTTCAAGACTCAAGGTTGACTCAGCATTCCATCCTTTCTAAAGTAGGTAAATTGAGGACCCAGTTTGTGGGGGCAATAAGCTGACTTTGTATAAAATATACAAAAGTATGAAGGCTATTGCTTAATGCATTGTAAGCCACCCTGAGTCTCCGGAGAAGGGCGGCATATAAATCTAATTTTAAAAAAAATGTTGGAAGTGTTCAATGAAGTACTGCTAGAAGCGAAAGTACCAAATTCATGGATGGAAGCATATATTACTTTCATACTGAAAGAACATTCAGACCTATAACAGATAAAAAATTACAGACTGATATCCTTACTGAATGCTGATTATAAAATATATGCCTCAATAATTATAGGAAGGGTTCTTAAATCAATTTATACATCCAGATCAAAATGTATTTCTATCTAAGAGACAAATTAATTACAATATGAGAGTAATTTTAAATACACTGGAGTACTACGAAGCACATCCAGGGAAGCAAATGGCATTGATTTTTCTAGACACACAGAAAGCATTTGACAATGTGAACGGCAGTTTATGCTAGCACAATTGAAAAAATATGGATTTGGGGGAGAGATTTATTAACATGATTAAGGCAATATATTATAAACAAACAGCAAAAGTGATGGTAAATGGAGATATGAGAGAGAAGGCTAACATTAAAAAAGGCACAAGACAAGGATGCCCCTTGTCTCCTCTGTTATTCATATTGACACCAGAAGTATTAAACAGAAATATTAGACAAGACACAGAGATAAAAGGTATGGAAATAAAAAAGGAAAAATATAAACTATAGATATCTGCAGACAATTTAGTTTTCATTTTGGAAGATCCACAAGAAACAGGGCCTAAATTAATAAAAAAAAATAGAGGAATATGGTGAAATGGCAGGACTGAAAATAAATAAAGAGAAAACTAAGATTAGTTAAAAACTTTACAGACATGCAGAAAAAGGAGTTAATGAAGAGAATAGATATTTAGATTACTAAGAAAGTAAAATACTTAGAGATTCATTTGACAGCAAGATGTGTAACTATCAAGGAAGATAATTACTATAAATTGATGCAACAAATTAAAGCAGATTTGGAGAAATGGAAAAACCTGCAATTATCATTAATAGGAAGAAAAGCTACAATAAAAATGAATATATTACCGAGATTACTACATCTCTTTCAAACAATTCTGATAAAATTGGGGAAAAAAATACTTTGAAGAATTCAATAAAGTAATATTAAGATATATCTGGCAAGGGAAAAAAGCAAGAATAAGTTTAAAAATGTTGCAGGATTCAAGAAATAGAGGAGGCTTTGGAGTACCGAATTGGGAATTGTATTACTAGGCTGTGGTACTTATATGTGGTACAATGGATTGTATTGAGGCATACAAGACTATCGACTTTGGAGGAGCACGATTGGGCTGACACGCCTTCTTGTGGTATGGGAAAAATAAAATACATGGTTCCTTTAAAGACATTATATTAGGAATGCATTATTGTTAGCGTGGGAAAAAATTAGAGAACAACATTATTTGAGGATACCAATTTGGCTTTCAACAATGGAAGCACTGATTCACCCAAATGTTATTAACATGGAAAATATTGTTAAATACAAAGATATTTTGAATGAAAAGGGGGAACTCAAAACTAAACAAGAATTGAGCGATCAAGTGATTGATATGGCATAGTACTCAACAAGTGCAGAATATTCTAGATATGAAAAAGATGTTAAACTATACGGATTTTATAAAGAACTAACAGATATTAACAGGGACAGAAGAAAAATTGATAAAACGTACAGCCACATATTGGGCATTAAATTGGAAGATGAATAAGTGAAGGAGACAATGATAGTATGGGCGAAAAACTTTGGTTATACAATAGAGTTAGACAAATGGCAGAAACTGTGGGATAAAAACTATAAATTAACAATGTCAACTGTATATAAAGAAAATTTGTACAAGATGTTTTATTAGATGGCATTTTTCACCAGCGAGGTTGGCAAAGATGTTTAAAGATGTTGGCTAAATGCGGGAAGTACTATCAGATACCTGGGTCATATTATCATATGTAGTGGACACGTTCAAAGGCAAAAAAAAAAAAAAAGTATTGGACAAAAATACATATGTGGCTGGAAAAAACGATAAAGCAGCATATTGATTTAAAGCCAGAAATATTCTTGTTGGGGATTTTACCCAAAAAATATAGTAAGGGGAATGCATATCTAATTATCCATATACTAACTGCAGCTAGAATCATATTTGTACAAAATTGGAAAAGTGAAGAGATCCCCACAGATGAGAATGTGATCAGGAAAATATTAGAATGTTCAGAAATGAATAGACTAACACTAGCAATTAAGGAAAAAGAACAAACTGAATATTATATGACATGGGACTTATTTTATCAATGGTTAGATAAAAAATGGAAATTAGAAACAGGAAAAGAAAAGAAAAGAAAAAGATGAATGAAATAAAGAAGATATTTTAAGAGAGAGAAGCAAATATGATTATTATGTTTAATAATCCTCAAAGGGAGACCATAGCTGTGATATAAGGATATCTGCAAGAGGGACCTAAAGGCCCTGGGAATGGACATTAACACCTGGGAAACCTTGACCTCCGAGCATTCAACTTGGAGACTAAAGACGTAGCATGGCCTTCTCAATTCAAAGAGACACTTGTTCGGCAAGCTGAGGCAAAGAGGCAGTCCTGGAACCAGTGAAATCTGGGGATTGGGCAGAGGACAGAATGTATCTGCCCTCAGTGTGGAAGGGATTGCCACTTTTGAATTGGCCTTTTTAGTTACAGTAGATGCTCTTTTAGGACCTCTTTCCAGAGCACGATACCATAGTCTCTTGAGACTGAAGAATGCCAATGATTATCATTTTAATATTGTAGAATCAATGTTAATGTAATGAATATTGTTGTAAATTTTGATTATTACTTTATAAAGATATCTGTACCCGGATGACACACTGTTTAAATTGAAGATGGAATTATTATATTAAAAAGTTAAAAAATTTAAAAAGAAAAAGAAAAGAAAATAACACTGACAAAATTCTCCAGTTGATGAACCAATCAGTATTATTATTATACAATATTAAAGAATTGGAGTTGTATAGCCAAGAATTTTAAAGTATCATATAATATCAGAAGGATATAGATAATTGTATAATCCATTTTGCTACATTTTCCTATTATTCAATACTCATACATTATAAAGATGTTGCAACAGCTTAAGCATTTTATTTTTATCACTTTTGAACCTATTTTCCAGGTGATATATACAGATATTCCTCAATTTATGACCAAAATTTCTGATATTAAGGCAGTTATTAAATGAGTTGTACCTCATTTTGCAATCTTTTTACTATAGTTGTTAAGTGGATCACTAAAATTATTAAGTAAATCATATGGTTATTAAACAAATCCAGCTTCCATCGCTGACTATTTGTCTGAAGCCATTTGGGCAAGTGGCAAATGATAATCACGATGATCCCATGATACTGCAAGCATCATAAATACATGCCAGTTGCCAAGCACATGAATTTTGATAATGTAATTATGGGGATCAGTTGCTAAACAAATGGTTGTAAATTGAGAACTACAGTAAATCTAAGTATTATAACAATATTTTAAAAAGATATTTTTCAACAGACTTAAAAACTTAGAGAAACTACTATTATTAATTTTTGCTACATATATTTAGTAAAATTAGGTGATTTCACTTTTTCTTCTTCGATTTTTATTATAGATATATTTCTATATAGAATTCTTCTTTGATTATGAAAAGATAGTGACACACATACATTTTCTCTACATTATAAAGTTTTGTCGTATAGTAATTTGTTAAGCTTTTCACATGTATTTATAAAGACATAAATAGGTTTGAACCTCTCTTAGTAAGGAGAAGATGGGAGATAAACTCCAGATGGCTGCTTCTTATGAGGAGATTGCAAGACAATGGTTTTCTACAGATTTGGGATTGGGAAACAAAGGAATTAACCACCTTGCTCACAGACATAGCAGAGTCTTTTAAAGGACATTAAGTTCACATATTCACTTTCTAATCACTTTTGGAAATTAGTTATTAGCCATATTAACACCATTAGAGA
The DNA here is from genome assembly GCA_030761175.1 of Masticophis lateralis. NCBI lineage: Eukaryota > Metazoa > Chordata > Lepidosauria > Squamata > Colubridae > Masticophis > Masticophis lateralis. The sequence continues at coordinate 70,384,500 of JAUDYJ010000004.1, read as the reverse complement.
GCTCCAGAAGAACAAGTTTGAAAAGTCTTTATCAGAAGAATTTATTTCAATTCTGAACAGAAGAAAAAATGATTATATGTTTAAGTACTTAAATAATTCAAAATAAATACCAAAAAGCTAAATAAGGCTTTGATCTAAGAAAGTTATAAATAGATTAAGGGTCAATAGAAATTTGGACTGTTGACTTTTAATATAATATTTTGAAAATAACTATAAAAAACAATAGTTTCTTATGGGAAACAGACCTCTTTCTGGTATCCTGGCTATTGTAAATCATTTTTAAAAAGCCTAAGTGATTACATTACAAACTGGACAGAAGAGTTATTTAATATTTTAAGCAGTAGAAAAAAGCATACAGGACTATTCTTAATACTGGGACTTTAACAAATGACACAAAGCATTATAACACTACAAATATTTCATAATCATAAATTGAAGAATGGAGTTAAATTAGTAGCTACAATATTGACTGTCCAAAATGATGTCTGTTTTATGTGTAGGCTATATATGAAAAATGTTAATAAATGAAACATGTGGAACAAATTTTATCTCACAAAACAGAGAAAATATCAAAATTCCTCTCCCCATTTTTGCTGATTCTTTGATCAGAATTTAACTGACAAATAATGAGTCATTGGTGGCAAGACTATTACAAAAGCCAATAAACAAACAAACAAACAAACCCTAAGAAAAAAGATGTTTTGATAGAGCATACTCTTAACATGTGGAAGCAGAAATTTCAAATATGCAGTTCAAGTGTGCAGTTAAAGAATCTTATTCCTGTCTTTGGAGGCTACCTTCTACACCAGGGATATCAAACGTGAGTTCATTGAGGGCCACATCAAGGTTGTGGTTGAACTTAAGTAGGCTCAAGTCGGGGTGGTTGTTGCTGGGGTGGGCATGGCTAGGTTGACATCGTTCATGTCAGGGGGATGCCTGTGGTGGCCTGGGTGGGGCTGGTGTGAATCCATTGTTTCCAATGGAGGAAAGCAAGAGTAGGACTATCATCAAATCCTTGTACACTAGAGAAGCTTCGCTGTCCCTCTCAGGCCATGCAGAGGATGACGGCACTGGCTGCCTGGAGCTCTGGGCAGTGGAGGGTAAGTGCCCAGTTGGCCTTCAAGCTCCCAGGGCACCAAGAGACCTCACAGCCCAGCCCAGCCATGCTTCCCAAGAGGGTGCCTGTCTGCACTTACCTTCTCCTGCTGCTGCTGTGTTCACTCTCCTTGGCCAGGTTTCTCATGATGTGTGTAGGAGGGCAAAGTGTGTGGGTCAGAGGGAGGCTCACTCCCACTCCTTGTGAAGAGACCCAGCTTTGTAACCAAAGCATCCTCAGCAATAAGATGGGAGACCACCAGGAGAGGTCAGGAAGAGGGGATAAGGGAATGGCAAAAGGACAGCAGGGCTGCTGGTGGCCAAGTACTAAGGCAGAACTTCCCTCAGACCCTTCCTCCTTCTCACTATAATCTCCCTCCCTCCCTTCTTTTTCCCCTTCCTTCTTTTTCTTTCCCTTTTCCTTCTCCTTTCTTTCTTCTTCCTTCCCCTCTTTCCCTTCTTTTTCCTTCCTTGCTCTCTCCCCCTCTTTTTTCTTTTTCTTTGTCTTTCCTCTTTCCCTTTCTCCTTTCCTGTCCTTTCTTGGATGCTCAAATGCAAAAGGGGAAACATTTCTTGATGCCTTGTGATCAAATGCCACTTTTGCTAATAGTTTGTGGCTACTTAAAAGACTGAGAACAAACCTGTTATGTATTGGAGATAATTGCTATTTGAAGGTTTTATCTTGGTTATCTGTTGGAGTGGGGAAATACTCTCTCCTGATTGGTTGTTGGCTGATTAGTTCCCTATAAAAGGAACTATGTCAGCTAGGGAGTTTTTTAAATTGCCTTATAGGCAGAAATAAATAAAGAGCTGTTAGAGATAACTCTGGCTTCACCCTCCATTCTTTGCTCAGAACTTAACACTGGCGATGAAGGTGGGATGAATGGAATGGAGGCTGTAAAGAGCAGATTACTGCGAGATGACTCACTTAGAGCTGAATCACCGGAGCTGATTTACAGTTGCTGCCACATACGCCTAAACCAAGATTGCCTGGGGCTCATAATGGTCCCTTGGAAAATGGCTTCATTACTATCCTTTGCTCCATACAATCCAGTCTCTGAGACATGGGATTTCTACCTTGCTCATTTCGATTGCTTCCTTGAAGCAAATGACTTTGCTGAGATTACTGACAACAGGAAGAGGGCACTTTTTCTAAACTTCTGTGGCCCAGAGATCTTTGAGATAGCCAAGGCTCTCTTCACTCCATTGGCCATTCATGCTGCATCATGGGACATGCTGCAGAGCAAGCTACAGATTCATTATGAACCCAAACCTTTGCAAATCACATGTTGGCACACCTTTCATCATTGGAATCAGTCTGAAGTGAATCTATCAACAGGTACATTGCTGCCCTTCAGAAGGCAGACCTGTATTGTGAGTTCAGGGACCTAGATGATGCTTTCTTGGACAGAGTGGTCTGTGGTGTGACGCCAAGCTACAGTGGTGCCTCCTTGCAAAAACAGACCTTACCCTGCAGTTGGTACTCAACGATGCACAAACAGCCAAAATGTCCAATTAGTCAATGGCTGAGATTCAAAAATCAAACAGCCCACTAGCATCACAAAAAACAGTTACTATGCACTACAAAGATGCTAGCCATGGTGAATCAGTAGATGAGGATGAGGATGCTCATCACCTCAAATCCTCCAAAGGAAGGAATGTGGCCATAGGAAAGAGCAACCAGCATGTATTGGTTGTGGCAGAAATCACCCGCGAAGGGCATGCAAGTTCAAGAATGCCATCTGCCAAAGATTTAAAAGGAAAGGACATTTGGCCAGGGTCTGTCGTGCAAACCAACCAACAGCTATCACTGAGAGCCAAGAAAATTGCTCTAAAAGAATGCAGAAACGACAAGAGAGTTATGGAGAGGACTGTTTTACCATCTCCAGAGGCACCTGTAAGGCAGAAACTTGTTGGTCAAGCAAGCCTCTGCTCCTGCAAGAAGGTCCATGTCACCGTCCTGATTGAGGGGTCCCCTTGCCATATGGAGGTGGATATGGGGTCATCAATGGCCATTGTCTCTTGGGGTACATTAAGGGGATTGGTGCCTAAAATCTCAAAAAGACAGTTGGACTTCCACCATATTCATCTCCGAGACTACCAGGGCAACAGTATCCCTGTCATCAGCATTGGCACTTTTAGAGCATCTTTTAAGGACTTTTCAGGTCCATTGCAACTACTTGTAGTGGACGACTCCCTATCAAATCTCCTAGAATTGGACTGGTTTTCCTCTTTGAGTCTAGGAATCATTGGCATTAACTCCATCAGTGACTCTGATATCAAGGCATTAACCTTTAATTTTGCAGACATCTTTGATGGAAACCTGGGCACATATATGGGCACATCCATCTCATTTAACCTTGACCCCCAGGTTGCTCCAATGTGAATGAAGTCACAAACAGTACTGTTTACCTTGCGCTCAACGCTTGATGAGCAGCTTGACAATCTCACCAGCCAAGGAATTCTGGAACCTGTCGCCCATGCAAAATGGGAGACTCCAATTGTGACCCCTATGAAGCCAGGCGGTTCTATCCACATTTGTGCAGATTATAAATGTACATTATACATAAAGCACTACAGCAAATGCATACCCAGTGCCCGTGGTCCAACATCTACTGCACTCTTTGGGTGAAGGTAAAGTCTTTGCTAAACTGGACTTTGCCCAAGCCTATCAACAGCTACCAGTTGATGACGCCACAGTGGAAGCTCAGACAATTGTAACATGTTGAGGTGCTTTTAGATGTTGTTGGCTATAATTTGGGCTGAGCGTGGCACTGAGACTCTTCCAGAGTCTGATGGAGCATCTCCTGCAAGGCATCCCAGGTCTCCTATTTCAATGATGTTCTAGTGTAAACAGCCAACAACGTCAAACTCCTTGACCATCTGCAAGTGGTACTTACCCGTTTCCAGGAAGGTGGCCTCAAGATTAAAAAAGAAAAGTGCAAGATCGCTGTTCCACAGGTAGAGTTCCTTGGCTACCTTATCGATGCCTCTGGGTTACACCCTACACAGACAAAAGTCCAAGTCATCCAGGAAGCTCCCGCACCCAAGAACAAGACCAAATTCCAGGCATTCTTGGGGCTTTTAAACTTTTATAATGTTTTCTTGCCACACAAAGTTTCCATAGCTGAGCCTCTCCATCGTTTGCTCAACAAGGAGATGTCTTGGTCATGGGGCGAAAAGAAGCTGCTGTTTTCTCCACTGTCAAGGAACTGCTATCTTCAAACAGCATCCTGGTGAAGTGCAATGAGAATCTCCCCTTGGTTCTCACCTGCGACACCTGTCCATTCAGCATCGGTGCTGTTTTAAACCACCAATTCCCAGATGGAAGAGAGGCCTCGATTGCCTTTTTCTCACAGATCTTGTCATTGCCTGAATGAAATTACAGCCAGTTGGACAAGGAGGCTTTGGCTATAGTCACAGGAGTCAAACGCTTCCATGAATACATCTACAGCAAATCATTTGACTTTGTGACTGATCACAAGCCACTACTGGGCCTCCTCACTAGGGACTGCCAAATGCTACAAGTTTTGTCCCCTCGTATGCTGTGCTGGATTGTGTTCCTAGCTGCATACAGCTACCATCTCCTGCATCGGCCAGGTAAGACACTTAGCCACACTGACACCCTCAGCTGATGCCCACTCCTGACTGTTGTGGAGGATCCGGCTCTAGCATCAGCTGTTTTATTAATTGAAGACCTGCCATCCGGTCCCATTATGATGTCAGAGATTGCTGCACACTCTGTCAATCAAGGACCATGTCATTGGCCAAGTGCTCAACTGAATATGGAGGGGATGGCCAAAGGGACCAGTCAGCACAGAGTTCCTGCCTTTCTACACCCAGCAACATGAGCTGTCCACTCAATGGAGCTGCCTATTCTGGTGGAGTCGTGTGGTGGTTGTGGCGGCCAGTTTTGGAAGTTCTTCATGTGGGCCACCCAGGCATCGTGCGGATGAAGGCACTCAGCCACAGTTATGTCTGGTGGTCTAATTTAGACAAGGTCATTGCTGGTTGGGTTGCATCTTGTCAGCCTTGCCAAGAGTCAAGGCCAGCCCCCCCCCCCCAGCCACTCTAGTACACAAGTGGGAAACACCCAAGATACCTTGGTCGAGGGTGCATATTGACTTTGCGGGGCCCTTTCATGGATAGACTTTTATTTTTATTTTTTTTATTGAAAAAGTTTTACAATACAATTTTAACCCCATTTTCCCACCCTCCCACCCCCCCACCCTTTCCCCCCATCCCTCCCACCCCGACTTCCGTTACAAGCAAAACATAAATTTTATATATCAATCATTATTAAACATTAGATATAGGTGAGATCCAAAAAATATATCATAAACTTTAACAAGTAAAATAGAATTAATCCAAAATTCTTTACTAATAAAAGGAAAAGCTTAGACAAATAAGAATTATAAATGCCCCATTAAACCTAACTCAAACATAAATCATTGTCAAGACAGCAGTATAACCAAAATATATGTTTATATCAACTTAATAATTATCTAAACAATAATATAATATATATATTTAACATAATAATGACTTTAAAATAATTCTATATATATAATCTTCAACATATATATTATACCATACTAATAATTTCAAACCCCTAATAATTATGAATAAAAAAACTAACTGAAGATTCTTAGTTTGATATTTATTCCACACATAATCAACCCACTTCTTCCATTCCCTAACAAAAACTTCATGGGTCCTATCTTTTAAGTATGCAGAGATCTTAGCCATTTCCGCAAGACTAGCCATCTTTGACATCCATTCAGCTATGGTAGGCACACTATCTTTTTTCCAATATTGACCAATCAGTAACCTAGCTGCAGTAATCATATACAAAATCAATCTCGTATCACTCTGTGAGCAATCCTTAACTATACCTAACAAAAACAGTTGCGGAGAAAATTGAAGCTTCTTTTTTAAAACATTCTGCATAACCCACCAAAGTCTAATCCAAAATGCTTTCACTTTTATGATGGTAGTGGATGCCTACTCAAAATGGCTTGAAGTGGTACTCATGACATCGACCACCTCAGACACCATGATCAAGACCCTTAAAAAGCTATTTGCAACCCAAGGACTGCCAGACAGAAATTTCCTTGTTTCAGAAAATGGGCCATAGCTCACATCAAGTCAGTTTGAGCTGTTCCTGGCAAGTCATGGCATTCGGCATACCCTGATTGCACCATTCCATCCTGCTAGCAATGGCCAGGCTGAGCAGATGGTCCGATCAGCAAAGGAAGCCCTGGCAAGGATGGGCCTGAGGGATTGGCAAACATGGATAGTTGAGTACCTCCTGGTCCAACATGTTACACCAAGCTCCACCAATAGGAGTCTGGCTGAACTCCTAATGGAGTCAGTCATTGCCTGTGGACTGACTTGGACTATTCCTCAGAGGTCCCTGCAGACTTGACCAGCCAGCTCTGGTCATCCTCACTGGGCAACCTTGTCTATGCCCACAACTATGCCAGGGTCTTGCTTGGATTCCTGCCTGGGTAGTGGACATTACTGGGCCACATTCCTACAGGGTTGCACTCGAAGGTTGTGGCACGACCACATTGACCAACTGCACAGCCACTTCGGAACCTCTGTCTGCTGCCAGCCATAATGGACTATACCAGAGACAAACCTGGCTAAGGATATGCTAGCTCAGCCACCACAAATAATGATACCGACAAGGGATGATGGTGATGCACAGATGCCTGCTGACTCGGCTCCTCTGGTGACGGAAGTACAAGTGACTGAGCCTTTGCTGGCATCACAAGCTACACCTGAAGCAGCATCAGTCACTCTGTCTAGTCAGGGCATTGGAATTACTGGTCTTGAGATGGAACCTCATAGGTCAGAATGGACACATCGCCGCCCTGCCTATATATATAAAAGACTATATATGTTAAATTGTTATTTTGATCATCATAATGCTCCATCTTGTGGGGAAGGAGTGTTATGTATTGGAGATAACTGGTAGTTGAAGTTTTTATCCTAGTTATCTGTTGGAGTGGGGAAATACTCTCTCCTGATTGGTTGTTGGCTGATTAGTTCCCTATAAAAGAAACTATGTCAGCTAGGGAATTTTTTTTTTTATTGAAAAAGTTTTACAATACAAAATTTTTTTTTCATTTTCACCCCCCTCCCCAATCCCCCCTCCCCAACCCCTCCCATCCTCCCTCAACCCCAACCCCTTCCCTCCCCATCCCCCCCTGACTTCCGCTACAGGTTTTAAAAAAAACGAAGTTTAGAACAAGAGAAAAAGAAAAAGATTATTAAATATTCAAATTCTAAATTAAACAAATTTCGAAAGAGGAAGAGAAAGAGAAAGAAGGAAAGGAAGAAAAAAAAGTAAAAAAAACAGACATTAATATATTTCTAAGACAAACAGTATTATAGTAAAAAAAAACCATTAATAAGCATTATAATTCTATCCCAACTACACCCCTTAACTAACCCCCCCAAAGACATAAAACATAAGAAATATATATGCATATATAATTATAATCATACAGTTATATCATAAAGAAAATTATCTTTTGTTTAATTCATTTCTCAGTCTCTATAATCCAAATTTCAATCTTCTCTTCAACTTGATTGAAGTCAAACATATTTCTTCACATAAATCCTGCTTCAATAATCTTCATCTTGCCGCTGCCCCCATCAGCAAAGTAAAACATTTTTCCACACAACCCCCCGAGTGACTTTATATAAATAATATCCAACCACGAAGGTATTCACACCTCTAGGAAGATTCATTCAAGCTAACTTATACTGTACCTAAAAATAGGCTTTTGCAGCCTTAACATTCAAGCCTTGAAGAAAAAAAAAAGTGAAGAAAAAACCAACTAAGAGCTGCATTCCCAGATGTTCCTTTAAAATTCTTTCAAATCCTGCCACCCTTTGCAATTCAATCCTTCGGGTTATAAGATATTTTCAATTTCATAGTCTTCTCCTAGAAGATGAATTCCACAAAAAATATATAATTGGGTAACCAGTGATCGCTGCTAATTTTGCAGCAATCTATCAACACTCAGGATATCATGTCCAATCCAGGATAAACTTCATAGTAAAAATTTTTTATAATCCATTTTAATATATAAGTTTAATGTTAATCCAACTCAGAATAAACTTTTAACAAATTGTTATACATCTTAAAAGAATTTTTATAATCCATTTTTTCCAAATCTTTCAATGCTTTCTGATTCAGTATCAAACGATTCACGATGCTCTTTAAATTTATCATCTGTGGTTTCCAGTCGGATTTCTTCATTAACTTCTAGTTCCTGTCGATTAGCATCACCCCCCATGTCTTGAAGAGTACTGGACCTCTGCTGCTGGTCATCTCGAAGTAAAACTTTGTTTTTTGAATCTTCCTCCAGCAGTTCAAGGTCCTGTGATCCCCCTCCAAGGTCACTGAGGTGTTCAATTTTCTCATCAGAAAAATCCATAGTAGAATCCTCTGGACAACCACCAAATTCTCCTTTTACTTTTAACACACTTTGATTTTCTTCTTTCTGTTCACATTTTGTAGACTCTATTTTTGATTTTTTATTCTTGAGATATTTTGGTGCTCCCTTAAAAATATTTTGATAAAAATATTCTGCTTTTTCAATAGTATTCAGACAATGTCTCACACCATGATATCTAAAAATTATACCAACTGGAAAATCCCATCTAAATGGGATATTACTTCTCTTCAGTTCCTTGACCAAAAAATCAAAATCTTTTCTGTCCTTTAAAACCTTCGATGGTAGCTCTTTAAAAATCCTGATTTGTGTACCTGCTACCTGCACTCTATCAGAATAAGACTTTTGTAAAATATCATCTCTCAGTCTTTTATCAGTGAAATAAACAACGACGTCTCTAGGCAGATTCCTTTGTTTAGCCAGACGTGAATTAACTCTGTAAACTTTCTCTATAGAACCCAAAATTAGTTCATCTTGTAGCTTTAATAATTCTGCAAAGGCCTTTGCACAAGTTATTCTTAAGTTTTCTCTGTTGTTTTCTTTTATCCCTCTTAGTCTAATTGCAGATTCCATAGCCTTAATTTGAAGCATAATAACATCATTCTGAATGTTCTGATTTTTGGCGTCTGCTTCCAGAAGTTTCCCTTGTAATTCTTGTATCTGGGATTCAAATTTACTACTAATCTCAGTCACTTTCTTCCCCATTGCAGCCACCGCAGTTGAAAGATCTGAAGCTACTTGAGCAATAGTTTGACTTAGTTGGTCATATTTCCCAGAAACCAGCTCCTCAAGATCCTTCTGTGATCCTTTTATCTTATCTACCACACTCTCTAAGGACCTTGTAATTAACTCTTTTAGATCCAGCTCTGTAAATCTCTGTAAATGAGACATTTCAACTTTATTCATCTGACTCAAGGGGGAGCCCCCCCTTCCTTTAAGTTTAGGCATCTTTGCTTTTAAAAAGGACCAAAAAAAAATTCCTTCTTACTTCAATAGAGAAAAAAAAGGGAAAAAAACAGAAGAAATCTATTTAAATCAGCCTTTATTCCTTTAAATTCTTTTTCTGTGACAAAATATTTCTTTCAAAGTCTTTCAGGACTGAACTCTAAATTCCATTTCCGCTCTCACTTTTCTTTCAAGCAGAGCCAATCGCCATCTTAAAAGACTTTCACTTTTCTTCCTCTCCTTCCCCCTTCCCCTCCTTCCTCCTCCAAAAAATCAGTAAAGAAAAATCCATACTTGCTTTAACTTATCTTCTCTCTTTTCCAGCTTGCTCCAATTATCAATTCAATTGTGGTGTTGCTCCCAGCGTCTGGCTCCGCTAATTAAGTAATTAGCGGAGGACCCTCTCGGCGCGGAGCATACCCTGGGGGTAGGGAGGGAGCCATCCCTCTGAGCCTTCCCCAGGACAAAGGAAAAATTCCTGGGGCGACTCGGGGGGCTCAACCTCACCCCCAGAAGCTCTCCCTGCTCCTCCCGTTAAGGCGCAGGTTTTTCGAGCCGCCTGCCTGCTGAGCAGCGGCTCTAACGCGCTGAGAAGCCGGCGGGCATGGAAAAGCCCGACGACGACGACGAGGAAGGCGCCACCGGAAGTCGTCAGCTAGGGAATTTTTAAAGTTGTCTTACAGACAGAAATAAATAAAGAGCTGTTAGAGATAAGTCTGGCCTCACCTCCATTCTTCGCTCAGAACTTAACACAACCAGGCTCAGTTTATCCCATTTGTGGGGGCATCCACAGACAACAGTACAGCAAAACTGTCAAAATGGTGGCTCTGATAGTTAATGAGAGCTCCTCTGATTTTTTATGTGCAACAGCTTTAGCGTTTAAGAACAGAGGTAAGTTAGTTGCTTTTCTATTAATATATAATCCTTAAAAAGGCTCTCCTGTATGGACCATGGCCATGCTCTAATTCAGACTGGAAATATAGCAAAGGAACATATTTTCCCCACTCTGCTTTGTCCTGTTTCCCCACTGGAAATGGCTGTTCGCAACACACAAGGGGGGAATACTTTCCTAAGAGCTCACAATTCAAGATACCAATGTTAACTTGGATTGTTAACAAAGTCCTGTCTATGACAAAACAGAACACAAAATTGCTTTCTCCTTTGAGCCCAAGTCTCAATGGATTCAGGATTGATGCAGAACTGCATGAACTGGGACATCTCCAACAAGTTGCCTCTCCTTCCTTCCTTCCTTCCTCTTTCCTTCCCTCCCTACTTCCCTGCCTCCCTCCTCATTTCCATCTCCATCCTTCCTGGATTCTCATTCTCCTTCCTTACTCCATGTTCAGGCAGGGATGAGGGGAGGGGGACAGATTGGTAGCCCTGGAAGCTCAGAATGTAGTTAGTCCCACAAGCTGACTGCATTCTGCGTGAAGGAAAGAAGGAAGGAAAGTATTTAAAGCAGGGAAGGAAGAAAAAAAGAATTAAATGAGGGAGGGAAAAAGGAAAGAACCCGTGATAAGTTTTATCCATTCCTTACTTAAGTGAATGGTGAAAAGGAGACTAATCTTTTAAACTTGGAGATTACTGCAGAAACAAATCAACTTTCATTCTTTCCCATGAATCAAATCAGATGTGCAAAACTACCACTTCACTTGTTAACAGCTGGAGAACATGAGAACCATACAGAGCTGCGAAAGTGAAGAAAGCCTTGGCCTGGGAGGACAGAGCAAAAAGCTACCGTTTACAATTATCTTGACCTTGAACAAGAACAAGAGAAACGTTGAGTGGGAAGCATTAACAACAACAATCCTAACAAAAGGTGGCCACACTAGCAATAAGAAAGTTCGCCCTCTTTCCTGTCTTAAGGGGAGGGGAAGGGTGAGAGGTACAATTACCAAAACCTCAGCAGAGTGATCAACTCCACCTCCAGCTAGTCAAGAAAAATTAAAATTAAGCATTTTGCAAAGAATTATTCCATCCTTGGAAAAGGCAGCTGAAGGGAGAAGCACAGACAGAAAAGGAAAGCTTGTTAGAGGCCATAGAAGTTGGAGGAGGAGGGAGGAATCACTGCTGGGGTGAAACCTCTAACTTCTCTATCTCAAAACTGCTCTCCATGGGAAGGAATCCTACTAAATTCCCTGCCTTTTGATTTCTCAGCAACTTAAAATCACATTTTTTCTGCTCCAAAATCTTGCACCTAGATTTCCTCCTGGCTTTAGGCAGCCAGCTAAACCCAGTGTCTATAAAACAGAAAAAGCAAGCCAAACAAATGGAGCATTTAAAAATAAAATAAAAGAATAATATAAATAATATAAAAAGAATAATAATAACATAAAAAATAAATAAAATAAATAAAATAAAATAAAATAAAATAAAATAAAATAAAATAAAATAAAATAAAATAAAATCTATCTATCTATCTATCTATCTATCTATCTATCTATCTATCTATCTATCTATCTATCTATCTATCTATCTAAAAGATATATCTATATTTGTTCCAACATAACTCTGGAACACCTCAAGCAATTTCAACCAAACTTGGTATGCAGATGACTTAACCCCTGGAAAGAAATACTGTGGGGGTAAGATAACCCTGGTGTGTGTGTGTGTGTCTGTGTGTGTGTGTGTGTGTGTTCCCGCATAACTCTGGAATGCATGGCCTGCTGAAATGAAAAGGAATTAATTATATCTATAGTGTCAAATCACAATACTTTTGACAGTGATAGTGTGCATTTTGTGTTCAAGTTCTGTTAACATACAGCCTGTTGTGCCTTAAAATGGCTTCTACTATACAGCACAATGGTGTTGCCATGGTAATGGCTTCACAGTATACCACAAGGGGGCTCCTCCTGGTAAGGGGGATTTGTTCTTAAAACCAAACAAACAAACAGAAAACAACCCCCAAACAAAAATAAACCCCCTAGGCCCACAGCTTCAAGCAAAGAGGGCAAGTTGTCGGGAGAGTTGCCTACTAATGCAGATAATTACCTCAAAGGCTGTTCCCTGTAGAATATTTCCCAGACTGTTGGCCAGGGCAATTAGGTCTCTAATTCTCACCACATTGAGTGATGGCTTTTCCTGTCTAATACAGAATTGGGATAAATATATACCCAGGCAACATTGGGTTATCAGCTAATAAAATAATAAATTTTATTTATCCGGTGGCGCCTTCCTCGTCGTCGGCGGGCTCCTCCATGCCCGCCGGCTTCTTGGCGCGTCAGAGCCGCCTTACAGCTGGCAGGCGGCTCGAACAACCTGCTCCTCAGTGGGAGGAGCAGGCAGAGCTTCTGGGGGTGAGGCTGGGCCCCCTGAGTCGCCCCAGGAATGCTTCATTTGTCCTGGGGAGGGCTCAGAAGGATGGCCCCCTCCATATCCTCCAGAGAATGCTCTGCGTCGAGACAGTCCTCCGCTAATTAGCGGAGCCAGACGCTGGAAGCAACACCACAGCTGAAGCGTTTATTGAGCAAGCTGAAAAAGAAAGAAGAAGAGTTGAAGCAAGTATGGATTTTTTTTTCTTTTTTTACTGTTTTTTTATTGATTTTCTGGAAGAGGAAAGAGGGGAAGGGGGAAGGAGAGGAAGAGAAGTGAAAGCTCTTAAGAAAGTCCTTTAAGATGGCGACTGGTCTTAATTGAAGAAATGCCAGAGCGATTGAAAATGGAGGTTTTGAAATAAATACTTTGCTATGGGAAAGGCAATTAAAGTAAGAAGAATTTTCTTGGATATTTTTTTTTAAATTTAAAGTAAACTAAAGTAAAGTAAAATAAAGTAAAGCAAAGTAAAGCAATTTAAAGTAAAGTAAAGATGACTAAAGGAAGGGGGGGCTCCCCCTTGAGCCAGCTGAAGAATAAAGCTGAGATGATGCAATTGTGTGGATTGGCAGAAGGGGACTTAAAAGATCTTATAACAACTTCCCTACCGAGCGTAGTTGACAAAATTAAAAATTCACAGAAGAATCTTGTGGACTTGATTGCTGGAAAGCATGACCAATTAAGTCAAACTATTATTAAAGTAATTTCAGATCTTTCAAATGTGGTGATTGAAATGGAGGAGAAAGTAACTGAAATTAGCAGTAAATTTGACTCTCAGATTCAAGAAATACAAGAAAAGTTTGTGGAAGCAGAGATTCGAAATCAGACTATACAGAATGATATTATCATGCTTCAAATCAAAACTATGGCATCAGCGATCAGGGTAAGAGGTATTAAAGAAAACCAGAGAGATTTAAAAGCAATTTCTGCAAAGGTCTTTGCTGAATTACTAGAGCTAGAAGATGAGATAATTCTTGGTTGTATAGAGAAAGTTTATAGAGTCAACTCACGAGTAGCCAAACAAAGGAATTTGCCTAGAGACGTTGTTGTTTACTTTACTGATAAAAGGCTGAGAGATGACATCTTACAAAAGTCCTACTCTGCCAGAGTGCAAGTAGAAGGTGCACAAATTAATATCTTTAAAGAGTTACCATCGAAGGTTCTAAAGGATAGGAAAGAATTTGCTTTTTTAACTAAGGAATTGAAGAAAAGTAATATCCCATTTAGATGGGACTTACCAGTTGGCATAATTTTTAGATATCATGGTGTGAGATATTGTTTGAATACTATTGGAAAAGCGGAACATTTTTATAAAAATATCTTTAAGGGAGCTTCGGAATATCTTAAGAATAAGAAACAAGAAAGAGAGTTTGCAAAAGGTAAACAGAAGGATGAGACTCAAAGAATGAATCAAAGAATGTTAAAAGTACAAGGAGTACAATCTGGCTTCTCTGAGGATTTTACTATGGATCTTTCAGATGGAAGAATTGAGCATACTAGTGAACCTAGACTAGGAGCACCGGACCTTGAACTGCTGGAGCAAGATTTAAAAAATATTATAACTCAAGATGAACAGCAGCAGAGGTCCAACGCTCCGCAAGGAAAGGGTGGTGATGTCGAACAGCAGGAACCAGAATTTAATGAGGAAATTCAAGTGGTAACTAATGAGTGTCGTGAAGTCCTCCACCAGTTACAGTTGTTATCAGAAAGTATGGAAAATTTTGGAAAATGGTTATAAAATTCTCAAAGTTTATACTGAGTTGGATTTATGGATTATAAAGTCTTCATCCTGAATTGGAGATTTATAAAACTTTTATTATTCTGAATTGGATTCAACATCTTGAGCAAGTTTAACAGATTGCTGCATTAGTAGCAGCGTTCTGTGATTACCCTATTATAGTTTTTTTTTTTTTGGAATTTATCATCCAAGAGGAAAGAATGGAAATGAAAACATCTCACAACCAGAAGGAGTGAACAACAAAGGGTGGCAGGATTTGAAACAGCTTCACAAGAACATCTGGGAATGCAGTTTCTAGGATTTTTTTCTTTTTTTGATTTTTTTGTTCTCAAGGTTTGGCGGAGCTGCATTGGGTTTCTTCTTGTTGAAATAGAATACGTTAGTTTGAATGACTCTACCTAGAGGAGTGAATATCTTCGTGGTTGGATGCTATCTATATAAAGTCACACGGGGGGTTTATGTGGAATGCTTTATTTTATTGATGGGGGCAGATAGAAGATGAAGCTTATTGGAATTGGACATATGTGAAGAAAGAAGATTTAACTTCAATCAGGATGAAGAGAAGATTGAAATTCGAGTTATGGAAAATTATAACAATATATGCATAATTATATTATATTGTATGTTTTATATTTTTGTCTTCGGGGGGGGTTTGTATTCTTGAATTAACGGGAGTAGTTGGGATTAAACTATTTGATATTATCTAATATGAATAAGTAGGTTATATAATTTTTGGGGGACCGAGTATGGCATATGATTAGTAATGTTAGTAATGTTTCTTTTTCTTTTCTTTGTTTTTAAATTGGGTTAAATATTATAATGGTTATTTTTTCTGGGTGTTTTTCTTATTACAATATTGTTAATTTTAGATAAATATTTATGTTTATGGGCTTTTTTTATTTTATTTTTTAAATTCTTTTCTTTCTTTCTTTTCTCTTCCTCTCAATTTAGAATTGAATATATAATAGTATTTGCTTTTCGTTACAAATTCTTGCTGTTTTTTTTTTTAAGAAATGTGTAGCGGAAGTCAGGGGTGGGATGGGGAGGGAGGGGGTGGGATTGGGGGGAGGTTGGGGGGGATGGGAGGGTGGGGGTGGGGGAGGGGTGAAAAAGGGGGAAAAATTTTTGTATTGTAAAACTTTTTCAATAAAAAAAAATAATAATAAATTAAATAAAATTCAGCATGCAATTCACACCCTCCGGCCACAGACTGGAGCCAACCTGAACTCGGGACCAGAAACTTCAAGCAAGAAGCGAGTTGCAGCCAAGCAAATGCTTCGGTTCTTTGGACAGAAAGTCTTTTGGGGGATGTGAGGAAGAGGTAGGGGGGAGAAATCATCTCTTGAGAGTTGAAGACTCTGAAATCTTACAACCTGTTCTCCTGCCCACCTTTTTTAAAAAAAATTACCAGTTTGCATTTCATTAGTTGCTAATTCCTCATCCCTAGCTGCATATTCCAATTCCAATATATCGGTATAAAGACACTCTGTTCCATGAGAGATTTCCTTTCTCTTCCCTGATTTCAATTTTCTCCCTCAGCCCCCTCAAAAATGAATACACTTGGGATGAAGGACATTTGCCAAGTGGCCCAGAAGAAGTGGTGGAAAATTTTAAAAAAAGAAGAAATAGAAACAAAAAATCCCTGTTCACTTGCTCACCCCCTCCCACCTATGAATTGCAAATGAATGGGAGCTGCTCCAGGAAGCTTTGAAGTTGTTTGCGGGTGCATGGAGGTTGCCAGTCCAGTGCTGCTTTCATTTTCCCTGAGTCCATTTCCACTCCTCCACATGATATTTGGTAGTCTAGGTAATCTAGGAAGGTTTTATGGAATTCACATTTTGACAGTTTTCCATAGAGCTTTGCAGCCAGCAGGTTTTTCAGCACTTGCCGCACTAGTTTTACATGCTCCTTAAGCGTTTTGTTGAATATTAGGATGCCATCTAGTTAAACTAGGACTCCTTTGTATAGGTGCTCATGTAGCACCTCATTTATAAGCTTCATGAAAACCGCAGGGGCTCCTTGCAGGCCAAATGGCATGATTTTAAACTGGAAGCTGCCAAGCGAACAGTTAAAGGCGGTCTTCCATTTGTCCCCTTCTTTGATACATATGCGGTAATAGGCCCCTCTCAAGTCCAGCTGGGTGAACACATTGCCTTTGGCTAAGTGACTTAGCATGTCCTTCATGAGGGGGAGGGGGTAGGTGTTCTCCACACACACATGGCATTAATTCCATGAAAATCCACACAAAGCCTCACCCCATCTTTTTTCCCCCTTTAAATAGCCCTGAGGCTGCCAGTCTGGATTATGCGGGCTGGATAAACCCCTTGCTAAGTTGGCATCGATGTATTTTCTTAATTCCTCCATCTCTTTGGGTGTGAGTACATCTTTGGCTTAGGCACCTTTGCTCCCGGTACAAATTTGATCGCAGCTGTTGGGCAATGAGGGGGAGGAAGTTGTAGTCTTTCTCACTGAAGACACCCGACAGGTCTCATTACTCTCTTGGCACCTGTGGGCTGCCAGGTAGCTCGTCTGTGGTGGGGGCTGCAGTTTTGGGCTTCCTAAGGCTGCTGGGGATTGTGGCCTTTTGGCAATGGTCTGGCTTGATGGGAGGTAGCGGTCCGATGCTTATCCTTAGTTTTCGGTAGTGTCCTCCCATGTAATAGTCCTCCCATGTGTCCTCCCATGTGATAGTCGGGCCCCACTTGCCTAACCATGCAAGGCCCAATATGATTGATTCAGTCATTTTTGGAGCTATGACAAATCGGATTAGTTCTTGGTGGTGGCCCATCTTCAACCTAACAAGTTCTGTGACCAATATGGCAGGGGCTCCGCCTATTAACATCCCATTGACTGGCTCAAAATGAATGGGGCATGCCAGGGGTTTCATCCCTATCCTTAGCTGTTGGACTATTGGGAAGCTGGTCAGGCATCTGGTGCAGCCTATGATGGCTTCTACTTCCCCTGGGCCCCCATTTCTGGCACTACACTCTGGGTTTTGATAATGAAGGGATGGATGGCTCCACTTACCATTGGGTAATCATCACCACTGCTCCCCTTGGCGGAGCCTGGAGCGGTTTCTGTGGCTGGACTTCCCTTGTCCTCAGTTAGAAGGAGAGGAACCTCAATAGCCTGCTTGATGATTTTCCCTTTATCCAGTGGCTTCTGCTGGTTCTTCTTGCCCAGGGTGTGGAAGGGGTCCGGACTTGAGGGATTGGGGCAGTGGCAAGGCATTCAGATGCCCTGTGCCCATGCTAGCCACACAGGTAGTACTTGATCAGCCCAGACAGTGTTGGTATCAGCATATTGGGTAGCTTATTTCAGTGGCCCAGGGATCTTCTTGCTGGTTTCTCTGCAGTTGGTTTTCTGTGGAGGTTGATTTCCAGGTCAATGGCTATTCCTGTGTTGTATCAGGCGTGTATACGCTCCAGAACACCCCTAGTGCCACATGCTTGTCTGAGGTCTGGGTCAAGGGCCTCTTTGAAGTGGTAAATAAGGCATTCAGGCCAGTCCCTCAGCTTCCTGGCCAGTCTTTGGAACTCCACACTAATTCCCTGGAGGCAAGTGTGCTTGCTTCAAGGCTTTGATCTGGGCTTCAGCTTCTACTTGGTGGGCCATGTCTTTGAACTGACTTCGGAGCAGTTGGATGAACTCATCCACATCATTTAGCTCTAGGGCTCCCTCATTATGTGGCTCAGCTATCCACTCCACCGCTTCTCCTTCATTCATGCCATCTGCACTTGTTGAAATCAAGTCTCAATTGGCTTGTTATTGTGATTAATGTGGGACCAGACTCAATTGAGGAAGTAGGCCAGCTTTCCTGGGGACCCATCAAATGTCGGTCTAAATCGCGAAAGAAGAACAGCTAGTGGGACTGGCTGCAGGGTTGGTGTGGGTTATTGAGCCAGTGCTGACAGTTGAAGCAGTACTAGTGGCAGGGCCAGGACAGGTGGCAGGATCGGCACTGGCTGTGGGGCCAGCATCAGTTGCAGGGCAGGGGCTGGTGTCCATTGATATTGCACCCACCCCTGGTCGGGGTAGAAGTTGGCCAGAGGCAATATGAAGACCAGCTGCTCTAGTGGGGTGCTGGGTCCCAACAGTCCCAATTGTGGTCCTAGTATTGTTGGGCTGGATTGGCTTAATGGGCCTTGCAGTGGCACCATTCTGATTCCAGCTGGGGTTGTCACTCCAGTAGACTGGGCAAGACATATGAAGCTATGGTGTGATCTGCTCCGGGCTTAGTGAAAGGAGGTTAATGCTTTGCTTGGTGCTGCTGTGGACCCCTGGCTCAGAAAGGTGAACATGGACTGAGCCAGGGTCCATCCAATTGGGTCAGTACTAGGAGGCTGGGTGATTTTTTTTATTGAAAAGTTTTAGTAAGTTTTACAAATGTTTCCCCATCCCCCTCCCCCCCAACCCTCCCCCTCCCTACTTCCCAGAGCAAAATACAGGGTATAGTATTTAACAATCATAATCTAACATAAACTAACTGACTATAGCCTCCTATCTCCCTCTTGTACTTTAACTCCCCTTTTACTGAACTAAATTTAGATACTTTATAACATCTCATTATTCATTCATAAGCTATTTGAATTTTTTTAGTCCAATATTTGCTTTGAATATAGTCAATCCATCTTCTCCATTCCAACATATATTTCTCATTTTAGTGGTCCTTCAAATATGCTGAAATTTTAGCCATTTCTCCTAAGTTTGCTACTTTTAATATCCATTATTGAATAGTAGGCAAATCTTTCTTCTTCCAGTACTGCCACCAACAGTCTTGCTGCAGTTATTAAATTCAAAATCAAATTAGTCTCTATAACCATACAATTTGTAATTATACCCAACAAAAACCACTGTAGAGTAAACTTTATCCTCTTTTTAAGAATATTTTGAATAATCCACCATATTTTTATCCAGAACGCTTTAACTTTTTTATAAGTCCACCATACATGAAAATACGTAGCATCATCGCAATCACATATCCAATATTTAGATTGTAAATTCAAATACATGCAAGCTAGCTTTTTAGGATCTAGGTGCCATCTATAAAACATTTTGTAGAAATTTTCTCTCAGATTTTGAGCTTGTGTAAATTTTACATTCCTTACCCATATTTTTTCCCATGTTTCCATCATTATTGGTTCTTCAAAATTTTGTGCCCATTTTATCATACAATCTTTAACTAACCCTGTTTCCGAGTCTATTTCTATCAATATATTATACAACCTTTTTATATGCATTTGGCTCTGGTCTCTAATTTGTTTTACCAAGTTTTCCTCATTTTGTGTGATACCAATTTTCTGATCTTTTTTCCATCTAGCTTGTAACTGTCCAAACTGAAACCAAGTTTGAATTAGCCCTTCTTCTTTTAATACATTCAACGGCTTTAACTGTAATATACCTCTTTCTATATTAAGAATCTCTTTATATCTGCTTACATCCTGTTTTTGTTCTACACTTATATTCTCTATCGCATGTCTGGGTACTACCCATATAGGTATCTTGTCATTTAATTTATATTAATATTTTTTCCAGACACGCAATAAAGCATTCCTTAGTATATGACTTTTAAAAGTCCTATCCACCTTCTTATCATATACTAGGTAAGCATGCCAACCATATACCAAGTCTCAATATTCAATATTGAATATTGAACCCTCAATATTCAATATTCTTTCATCTGTTAGATTAATCCAATCACTAATTGCTGATAAAACACCTGCTTCATAATATAGTTTTAAATTGGGCATTTTCAGACCTCCTCTTTCACGTATATAATGCATTATTTTTAATTTTATTCTTGGTCTCTTCCCTGCCCAAACAAAGTTATTAATATCCTCTGCCATTCCTCCAAATTTGCATCCTTTTTGAGTATTCATATCATTTGAAAAAGAAATAAAAACTTAGGCAAAACATTCATTTTTACTATGCTATTCTTCCTAGCAAAGACAATTGTAATTTTTTCCAATTATCCATCTCTGTCTGTATTTTATGCCATAACAGTTCATAATTATGTTTATATAATTTCCCATTTGAAGTTGAAATATAAACTCCTAAATATTTAACCTTTTTTACTATATCACAACCTGTTACTCTTTCTAATTCTTCTTTTTGATTTGTAGTCATATTTTTAATCATCATCTTTATTTTCCCTATATTTATTTTAAACCCAGATACTTGACCATATTGATTAATTATATCTGTTGAACCTATAGCTGATTTCACTGGTTGGGTTAAGGTTACAACCAAGTCGTCTGCAAATGCTCATAATCTATAGTCATAATGCCTAATCTTAATTCCCTGTATATTATCTGAGTCACGTATTTTGTTCAGCAATAATTCCAGAGTTAAAATAAACAATAATGGAGACAGGGGATACCCCTGTCTTGTTCCTTTTTTGATTTTAAAGATTTCTGTTAAACTGCCATTAATTATTATTTGTGCTGTTTGTTCCTGGTATATTGCCTTAATAGATTGTGTAAAGTACTCTCCAAACTGTATCTTTTGTACTATTTTCAATAAAAACTGCCAATTCAATCGATCAAATGCTTTCTCTGCATCCAAAAATATAAGCACTGCAGGGACTTGGTTGTTCTTTCCCAAATACTCCAATATATTAACAATTTGCCTTACATTACTTTTCATTTGTCTCCCATGTATAAAACCAGATTGATCATTTTGAATCACTTGTTGCATAACTGACATTAGCCTATTTGCTAGTATTTTAGCAAAAATCTTATAGTCTGTATTAAGTAATGATATAGGCCTATAGTTTTTTGGCTGACTATGGTCTTGATCTTCTTTTGAAATCAAAGAAATAAAAGCTGTTCTCCAAGATGGTGGTACCTCTCCTCCCAGTTGTATTTTACTAAATAGTTCCCTGAGAAGTTCTACCATTTTTAGTTGCAAATTTTTATAATAAACCACTGTCAGTCCATCTGTGCCAGGAGCCTTACCAACTTTTAACTGCTTAATTGCCAGGAGAATTTCCTCAGTGGTTATCGGTTGATTCAATCTTTCTCTTTGCTCATCTGTAACTATAGGGATGTTCTCCTCCTACAGATATCTATCTATATCTATACCTTGTATTTATCATCAGCATACAATCGCGTATAAAATTCTAAAAATGCTTTTTTAATCATATTCTGTTGATATACCTCTTTACCCTTATACTCTATTTTTTCTATGGTATGAGACTTTTTTCCCCTTAACATATATGCTAACCATCTACCTGTTTATTTGCATTACAAAAAGTATTATGTTTAGCATATTACAAGTTAGTTGTGACCTGATCTGACATCAACATGTTAAACTGCCCTCGAAGTAAAGTAATTGCTTCTTTTGTCTTCTTATCATCTGGGTTGAGTATTAACGCCTGTTCTTTCTTTTTTATTTCCTCTTCTAGTTCCCTCCGTTTTTCCCCTGTCTGCGTCTGTATGCATTATTCAAATTTATTAAAACAACTCTCATATATGCTTTGCTTGCATCCCAAACGATTTCCATGGGTGTTCCCTTATGCATATTCAAAACAAAAAATTCTTTCATTAATTTTTTACATTCTATCACATTTCCCTCATATCTAAATAAATTCTCATTTAATTGCCAAGATCTCCTGGACCCCTCTCCATATTCTAATTCCATCCAAACCGGATTATGATCTGTTAGAGTTCTTGGACATATCTTCATCTTCTTCACCCTGGAAAGCAAATCATTAGTAATTCATATAAAATCAATTCTAGAAAAGGATTGATGTCTATCGGAAAAAAATGTAAAATCTTGTTCTTTAACATTCCGTTCACCTGGATAAAATAACTACAAAATTTGTGTGGGAGGGGAAAAAATCAAGAATAAAATTAAAGATATTACAAGATGATAAAATGAGAGGTGGATTTGGGTTCCCGGCATGGGAAAAATATTATAAGGCGGCAACCCTAGATAATCCAAGACTTTTGAATCTGGAAGGACATGATCTAATGAAGGGATGGCATGCCTTTATATGGCGCCCCAGAAACAAAACATACAAACATTTCAATAATCATACCATCAGAAAATCTTTAATAAATACATGGCAACAGATTAAATTTAAACACTATATGAAAATCCCTGGTTGGCTATCAACAATAGAAGCAATAACCTACCCTAATACATTAACAAAGCATAAAATTCTAAGATACAGAGAAATATTAGATGTACAGGGACAATTGAAATCAAGAAAAGAACTTTATGATCAAGGAATAATAATCGATTGGTGGCCCTATTCACAAATAAAGATAAGATACAGAAAAGACCAGGAGGAAGAAGGAATTGACATAAAACAAAATCAATTGGATAAATTACTAGAATCTAAAGAAGCGAAATTGATCTCAAAAATCTACAAATATTTATTGGAATATGATTTGGCAGAAGAATTGGTCAAAGGTCAGATGATAGCGTGGGCGAGGAATATAGGGCATAATATACAATTAGAGGAATGGGAAAGGGTATGGGAAAGCAATTATAAGATGACAAAATCAGTAGCCTACAAAGAAAATCATTATAAAATGTGGTATCGGTGGTATCTGGCTCCTGTAAGACTAGCCAAGATGTTTCCAAATGTAAATCCAACTTGTTGGAAATGTGAAAAAACACAGGGGACTTTTTATCATGTTTGGTGGCTCTGCCCAGTAGTTAAGAAATTTTGGAGCAAAATAAAAACATGGATAACAGAAATAACAAAATACGAAATTGAATTAGAACCTGAGGTTTTCCTATTAGGCATGATCAAAGGAAATATTAGGAAAGATATCAAGTATTTAATTTTACGTATAATCATGGCGGCTAGGTTATCATTAGCGCAATTGTGGAAATGTGATCGCTTGCCAACAGAACAGGAAGTAATACAGAAAATATTTGCATGCACAGAAATGGACAAATTAACTTTACAACTAAAAGATAAGGAGGACTCAGATTATTATATTATATGGAATAAATGGTACCAGTGGACAAAACAGAGGAAGAGGAAAATGAGTAAAGATGGAATCTAGAAGAAATTGATGCAATTAAAAACAGCACTGTCAGATGGATATAGTTGGAATAATGTATATATGTATATATGTATATGTATATAAAAAAAGATATAGAAATTAGTTAATATGTGAAGTTGAGTAATAGTACAAGTACATTTGTCTTTTGTTTTGTTTTGTTTTGTTTATCTTTCTTCTTTTGTTTGACTAAGAAATTTGTGTATTTTAAATGTTTGTTTTTAAAGTCTTAATAAAGGTTTGTTTTTAAAATTAAAAAAAAAACATTCCGTTCACGCCAAATATCTTTCAGCTCCGTATCATCCATTATGTTAAAAAAAGATTTAGGCAATCTAGGTCATGTTTGAATGTTTTACAAGAGCCCCTTTTTGTCCTTTCTAAATTCCAATACTCCATTCCAATCACCCATCAGTATACACAATTTATAATCCCATTGTATTAATTTGGTATGAAGAAGCTTATAAAATTTTTCTTGTTGTTGATTGGGTGCATATACTCCCGTTAAAAGTATTTTCTTCCCTTCTATTAATAGTTCAATTGCTATATATCTTCCTTGAGGATCTGCTTCAATTAGTTTAGCCATTAAGTCTTTCCTTAAATATATAACTATGCCATTTTTCTTCTCTGGAGCAGATGCCACAAAATGTGTTCCCAATCTTGCATTTATCAAATATTTTTGGTCATTTGTTCTAATATGTGTTTCTTGCAAGCAAATTACATCATTTTTAAATTGTTTCAAATAGTGAAATATTTTCTTCCTTTTTTGTGGTGAATTTAAACCATTAAATTCACCACAAAAGGTTAAAAATCTAGTTGCCATCCTTGGCCCCCTGAAGCTTTCAAAGCACCGACTTGAAATCCTCCTGGAATTTCTTCTTCGGCCTTGCCCCCCCCCCCCCCGCCTCCCCACAGCTTCTGTGTTTGTGTTTATAATTTCTTGAGTTATTATTTGGGTTTGTTGCATCTTTAATTCTTGTTCTTTACATTTAGTTGCCGCTTGAGTTTGTCTTTGTTCCTTGGATCCTTCCATTTTTTTTCAAATAATTCCAAAGCTTGAACAGCACCCAAGAGTTGCAGTAATTCTTCTTGAGTACTCAAAGCACCTCCTTGGGCTTGTGCCTGCATACCTTCCTTCTCCCTCTTTCTGGCCTCCCCTGCTTCTTTTCTTCTTCTGGCTTCTGGAGATGGAGCCTTTAGTATGTTGGTGTAAAAATCTCTTGCCTTCCAGACTGTATTAAGACGATATCTTTGTCCTGAATGATTCATCACTAATCCAGCTGGAACCTCCCATCTGTACTGTATCTGGCGATTTCTAAGTTCATCAGCTAAAAATGCATAATCCTTTCTAGATCTTAACATTTTGGGGGGAATTTCCTTCAGTACTGTAACCTCCTGTCCTACCACTTGGAGTTTATTTTTATAGGAAGCTTGTAGGATTCCATTTCTTATCCTCCTGGTAACAAAGTAGATTACAATGTCTCTTGGTACTTGTCTCTGTCTGGCAATCCATGAATTAACACGGTAAATTTTGTCTATTTGTCAATCACACTCTGCCTTTGATTCTCTAGTTAACTGAGCAAAAGCTTCTGCAAAAATCTCTCAAATTTTCCTGATTATTTTCTCTCAGGCCTCTTACTCTCAAGGCAAACTCCATCACTCTATATTGTATCATTGTAACTTCTGCCTCTGTCTTTTCCATCTTGATTTGAGCCTTATCCACTTTATTTTCCAAATTCACATTAGACTGATTAATTTCTTCCACCCTCTCCTCCAACAATGCAATATGACCTACCAAACCCTGAAATGCTTCAACAATATCTTCTCTTATTTGTTTATTTCAGATTTGGATTAACTCTTTGATTTCAGGCATTTACTCAAACACATCTTTAAAAGTGGATGTAACTTTTTCTTCCAAATCAGAGGCTTGCACCTTTAAAGCCACCTGAAGGGTTTCAAGTGTCAGTATTTGTGTGTCCGCTGGGGCTATGAAATATTGCATTTTAGATGTTTGAGCTGGTGATCCCCCAGCACTTTTAGAAACACCTATTTTTATTTGCTTTGAGGCCATTTCCAAACTGCACTTTTTCTAGCTCAGTAAATCCAATAAATCCTCTTAATCCCAATCTTTGGTAAATGTTATAGTTTATTGATAAGTCAATACTGTATTCTTTAATCTCAAAATCTTGATTCTTTTAAATCAAAATCCATTAAAGTTAAGAGGTGCTAACAGCGTTAACAAGCACTTTTCTCTTTAACTTTCACTTTCCACACCCTTAAATGATGCAGCGCCATCTTCCTTTTGCCTTTTTCCTGTTCTTAACAAATTCAGAAGAAAGTACTACTCGATCAGAGTTAAAGTTTGGTACTCTCAATTGTGATCACTCCTGTCTTTGCTCTGCCTGCTTTTAAATCCAATAGTTGCTAAAAAGCTGTTTGCAGGGGTGGTTGCGGCGTCTTGTTCTGTTTAAAGCAGAAGTGTCCCAGATCTGGAGCTCTGTCAGGTTTCTGGGGAGCTCTCACCCTCCAAGCTCCAGGATTGTTCGTGGAGGTCTTGGGGAGCTCTACCCACACCCAGCTGCTCTCTTTCCACCCTTTTCCCAAGGGGAAAGTTTCCAAGCTGCTAGACAGCTGATTTTCGCTGTTCTACAACTTTAACAAAATCACGGGGCTGGCGCTCCCAAAGGAATGACCGCTGATGCCTGCGGTAGCACCGGAAGTCCTGGCTGGGTGATGTTGTGGCCTGTACGCTGTCTATGCAGCTAGTAGCTGATTAAGACAGCAAGGAGACTGGTGTGGTGCTGGACCAGCAGCCTGTGCAGCTGGCACTTGAGTCAAACAGTGAGGAGGCTGGAGAAGATGTGGTGCCAGAGGTGGGGATTCAGCCAGGACCTTCAGAACCTCCAGAAGCTCCCTTAAGTGAAGAGGATGAAGAGGAGGAGCCTCTTCTCACACAGAGAGCTGCCAAAAGGCAAGAGTGGCTCCTTAGGAGGAGGACTCCTCGAGAGTAAGGCTTGGGGCTAATTGGCCACTCCCTTAGTTTATTTAAGTTGTTCCCTGCAAATTGCTTCAGTCGGAATGCCGACTGAAGCAATTTGCAGGGAACAACTTAGTTCACATACCTTCATGTCTTGTCTTGCTTATCTTATGAGCTTTCTGCAAATTGCTTCTGGGCATTCTGCCAACCATAGTAAGTTTTCAGTTATTATTCTTTGAATTCTTGGTGGCTGTTAATGCAATTTGTTGTAAAAAACTGGTTTGTTCA
Organism: Masticophis lateralis; assembly: GCA_030761175.1. Classification (NCBI taxonomy): domain Eukaryota; kingdom Metazoa; phylum Chordata; class Lepidosauria; order Squamata; family Colubridae; genus Masticophis; species Masticophis lateralis. The sequence continues at coordinate 70,357,656 of JAUDYJ010000004.1, read as the reverse complement.
GTAAACTAAGATTTGAACAGACTTTGTGTGTGCTGTGTTCTTTGGGATCCATAGCTGGGGCAGAACAAGTGATGCTGCCCATGCTGAGCTGGCCAAACTGTTCCGGTAGGCCCGCTAGCAACTGGCTGCTTGATGGTTGTAGGAAGTCCCATTTGCAGGAGTCGCTGAGACTAGCCAGTCCCGTTGCTTTCCATTCAAGGGCTTGGGTCTGCTCCACTTGGCTCACTCCCATCTGCTGTTCCCACAGCGTCACCCCAGTCAACACTTCCTGGGGCAGCACGATTCCTGCAGCTTCACCTCATAGAGAATGGTCCAGTTGAGTGGCTTACCAAGGCACCAGCTCTTTGGGCCAAGCACCCTGTTGCCATTCCGCTTCAGTGGCCTCCTCTGCCTTCACCACATCTTTGGAAGGAGAGTAGAGGGTCTTGATGTGGACCATCAAACTAGTCCTGTAGTTCCCTCAGTGGCTGCCTTGTCTTCCTCCATCTTCACTGAGTCTTCACAATGCCCGATGTCAGAGCAGCGCTTGGGACTCAGGACCCTGGACAGTACCCTGGAGTTCAGGAAGCTGGTTGACGTTTTAAAGGAGATTCAGGTTAAAGTCAGGGTTCTAAGTAACACCCCAATGAAAGAAGATTCTGAGACTAAAAGTTCCTCAAAGTTCCATTTTATTAGAGATGTAATATTGGCACATCTGGGAAAACCCAAATCTGAAATCTTCCAGGTTTTCCTCAGAGAAAAGAAGACCAGTTCCCAGCCCCAGCACCCACATGTCCATCACATGATCCAATCAATGCACCATCCCAACTGGAGATGCCTCCCAGTAACACCACTCCAGGTGCAGGGCAAGATGTCCTTGACTCTCAAAGAAAAGCATGTTATTATGGCCAGATATCACTTCAATCCATACAATCCCTCCTCCCAGTTTCCCACAGCACTAAATGTGGCAGTCCTGAAGATGCAAAGTAAAAGATGTCTTCCAGAACTGACAACAGCGTTTAATTGGCCACTAGGATGTTTTCAGTTCAGGATTTTGCCATTCGGATTCCAAGGGGCTACCACTGTTTTCATGCAGCTAATTAATGAGGTGCTGCATGAGCACTTGTATAAGGGAGTTTTGGGTTATCTTGATGATGTATTGATTTAAACTGAAACTAAGACGCAACATGTTTAATTGGCGTGGGAGGTTTTGAAGAAATTAAGGGCAGCTAAATTGTTTGCCAAACTCTCCAAATGTGATTTTCACTAAGATAAGATAGATTTCCTAGGGTACAGAATCTCTCACCAGGGGGTGGAAATGGACCCCGCAAAAGCCAGAGTAGTCCTTGAGTGGTTTGCTAACCTTTATAGGCAGTATATCCCCTCTTTTGCCCAATAGCGTTGCTGATTACAAATCTCTTAAAAACCAAGGGGGTAGATAAACTGAAACCTAGCCAACCACTGAATTGGACTATGGACTGCCAAGATGCGTTTGAAAAACTGAAAAAAACTTTTTTCATCTGAACCTGTTTTAAAATACCCAGAATGAGAGAAACCATTTGTAATCCAGGCCAATGCCAGTGATGTGGCAGTCTGTGCTGTTTTACTCCAAGAGAATGAAGAAGACAAATTAAAACCATGTGCATATACCTCTAGGAAGTTAACTGAAACTGAATAGAGATGGGTAATTTGGGAAAAGGAGACTTTTTCAGTTAGGTGGGCACTCCTAACTTGGAGACATTTCTTGGAAGGAAGTAAAATACCTTTCCAAGTATGGACAGACCACAAGAACTTGGAAGCACTCAAAACCCCACAGAAAAATGTCTCCAAAACAAGTCCAGTGGGCACAGTACTTCCAATGCTTTAATTTCACTTTGAAATATTTACTGGGAGGGAAAAACTTTTTTGCAGACTATCTGGACAAAAACTTGTCCAGACTATCGCAATACAACAGTGTCAAGGCGGAAGTAATTAAGCCCATGATCCTAACCACCCAATTAGCAGCTAAGGTCATCACACACTCTCATGCTACTCTACCTTAGACACAGATGAGTGGTTTAGTGTCAATAAACATACTTGCATAATAAAAGAGGGGTTAGCTTGGGTGGGAAATAAGATGTATGTCCCAGCTTGTTATGACTCCAAATTATCTGGTCACATTGGTTTTGTAAAAACATTACAAACATTTACTGAAATGGCAATTCTGGTGGCCCTCATTAAAAAAGGACATAGAAAGTTATGTAGCAAGCTGCCCCATTTGTGCTGCCACTAAACACAGGCAGGGGAAAACCCCTGATCTACTGCAGTCAGTAGCCAACTCTTCAGGACCATGGAGAGAGATCTCCATGGATTTCATTGTTGAATTGCTCAAGAGTTCTGGTAACACAGTGATCTGGGTTGTCACAGATCTTTTCTCAAAACAAGTTCATTTCATCCCATGCCAGAAGATCCCTACAGCTAAAGCCTTGGCTAAACTGTTTTTGGTCCATATTTACTGCTTGCATGGGGCCCCATGACATATTATTTTGGACAGGGGGATCCAAATCACTTTCAAGTTCTGGAAAGCTTTTTTGAATCTACTTAGGACTGAGCAGGGACTTCGTTCTAGTCATCATCTGCAGACAAACAGGGCCACAGAATAAATGAACTCAATTCTGGAACAGTACCTGTGCTGTTTTATTAATTACCAGCAGGACAACTGAATCAAACTACTGCCTTTTGCAGAAGTAGCTATAATAATGCAGTTCACACTAGCACAGGTGTTACCCCTTTCAGAGTGGCCACAGGGCAGGAATTTAGTGCTATGCCTGAGTTACCCTCACATGAACCAAATATATCCTCCTTGAAATAGTGGATCAGTCATTTGCAAACCTTTGCAATTTGCAAAGCTTTGCTGGTGGTCTGCAAAGCTTTGAATGAAGTCAGGTTTGCCTATAAAGCACAAGCAGACAAGAAACAAACAGAACGTAAACCTTATAATGTGGGGGACAAAGTTTACCTTTCCACCAAGTTTCTAAAATCTTTGCAGCAGTCTTTCCCTATAGTTCGTATCATTAACCCTGTCATGGTGGAATTAAAACTCCCTAAGTCATTACGACAATTCCATCCCATTTTCCATTATAGCTTATTGATGCCTGAAGTCACCTCTGATCTTTGTCCAGCTACTACCCCTGTTCTGCCCCCTATTTTGGTAGAGGGTGAACAACATTTTGAAGTTCAGGACATTCTTGACTCTAGGAAATTCCACAGGACCATTCAGTACCTGGTGAATGTTTGAAGTGCTTCCATTCTCTGGAAACATCAAGAAGAAAGGGTACATTCACAAAGCAATACTGAATTCTTTTTCATGAAATTTATTCCCCAGTTCAAAAAACAGGAATATATGAATTTGGTTGAATATTTAGGTCAGTACAAGTCAAATAGCTATTCAGGAGTTAGTGGTGTCATCATGGTTAGAAGCAATGGTAAAGCAAGATATGAATTTAAAACCAGAAATATTTTGTTGGGTATTTTAAAGGGAATATATATTTAATTTTATACATGTTAACAGCTGCTAGAATTGTGTTTGCACAACAGTGGAAAAACAAAGATATGAAAATGAATACAAACAATAAAGCATAAAGGGAAAAAACCCAGCCAGTTATCCAATTGAAGTTACAAGGTGGCAGGCAGGCAGGCAGATTCAGTTACTCGCCAATGAGATGGATGCAGCTGTGGGATGCCTTCCACTTCAAGCCAGGCAGGTCTTCCAGGCGCTCGGGATTTGGCTCCTGAAAGCTGGAGGCTGTACAAGACAGGCAGGTAAGGCAGGCTGGAAATGTTAAGCCCACCTGGAATGGAGCCAATGCTGCAGGTGAGCTACAGGAGGCTGCGGATTGGGCCTGGCAGCCAGCAAGGCTGCAGGCAATAGCAATAGCAATAGCTATTAGACTTATATACTGCTTCATAGTGTTTACAGCCCTCCCTAAGCAGTTTACAAGCCAGCATATTGGCCCCAACAATCTGGGTCCTCATTTTACCCACCTTGGAAGGATGGAAGGCTGAGTCAACCTTGAGCTGGTGAGATTTGATCTGCTGAACTGCTGAAGTAGTCTGCAGTACTGCACTTTAACCACTACGCCACCTCGGCTCTCTGGGAGCAATGAGAGGCCGGAGATTGGGCCTGGCAGCCAGCAAGGCTGCAGGTGAGCTCTGGTGGGCTACAGGAGGCCAGGGATCAGGCCAGGCAGCCAGCAAGGCTGCAGGCGAGCTCTGGCGGGCTTCGTCACCTATGTGTTGTGGTCCACCAGCATCCTGCAGACCTGGCAGCAGAGTTGGACAGTGAGGAGGCTGGGGAGGACAATGGAACAGTCCTGGAGTCAGGGGAAAGCCCAGACAAGGGCTCTGCATCAGAGGCAGAGATGGGGCCAGGGCCATCTGGGAGCAATGCATGGACTCCGGAGCCTCCAGAGGCAGACAGGAGAGAGGCAGAGCAACAGGAGGAGCCTGTTCCTAGTGCATGCATGTGAAGAGCTGCCATAAGGTAAGAGCAGCTGAAGCAAAAAGGACAACTCAGGACTAGGGCCAGAAGATGATTGGCCTAGTCCCATAAGGTTTAAAAGAGCCTTGGGACACAGTTTTGATGTGGTCCCTTGCTTTCCAGTTAGCCAGCGATCAAAGTTTCTCAGCTCTGGGTCATTTGTGTTGTGAAGTGTCACCATCCAGTGGGCTGCAGCTCCCTCCAGCATTAGGATGATGTTCCTTACCTTGGAGCATTCAGTGAGGATTTCTGGCCTGTACTACTGCATGTATGTCAGGACATGGACCAGAAAGAATCCCAGCTGTTGGGGGTCCCCATTCACAATGAGGGGTGGAATCTTCTAGGCCTTTGCTTTTGCTGGACCAGTTCCCACAAGGGCAGCACTCCTGGTGGCCCCTCTTGTCACTGCACCTGCAGCTGTGGTGCCAACAACTGGGGGGCATGACTTTCCCACCATGGTGTCTAGCATAACACTCTTCTCCTGTCTTCTTCCTCCTGGATCTTCTGGGGCTCACTGGTGGCAACCATGGCATGGGATTCACATGCCTTAAGGGTTTGAAAGGCATTCATCATGAACCACATCGCTTGCTTCATCAGTGGGTCAGCATGGTCAGATTCTCCACCCTCCTTTTTCTTGTCCTCAAGCTCTTCCAGCTCTGGATGCTACTCCCTTCATTGGCCACCATGGCTCCCTCAGGAGAGAGTTACTCCTTTGGTTCTTCTGTCCCAGTCTTCCTTTTTTCTGATGCTTATGGACCACCAGGTCCTGATGAGTCTCCCAAGCTCCCAACCTCCTCCATCTATTTGGAAAGGTCCAGCTCAGAGGAAGACCTAGACAATGCTTCTTCCCAGCACTCAGCTTTCTCCTGATCACTGCCTGTGGCTGACGTTGTGCATGGTCCCCATGATAGGGCTGTGTGCCTCTCTGGGTTGACCAAATTTGCAGAATCCACCTAATGTAGAGAGACTTGTCCCAGCAGGAGGAAAGCAAAACTCTTGACTCCATTGAGCTGAATTAAAATAACTTTTACTGAGAGAAAGTGGTTGCATTAGTCAGGCAGAATCTGAAAGTCCTATGCAAAGCACAAAGCAATTCTTCCATTTACCCAAACCCACCCACCCACCCCGACAAATCCACTGGCAGCCAATGTGATGCCACAAGGAAGTTTTGAAAACACTAAGGTGCTAGGCAGATAACAGGTCAGTCTCAGGGCATGATGGCCTTGGAGACACTTGAAAACAGTGTTTTTAAAACTTCCTTGTGGCATGGAAGGTCACGTGGAAGACCCCTGGATGGCAGTGCAGGCTATCCAGAGCCCTACGCAGCCCTAAGCACCCAGCCCAGCCCTCAAGCTCCCAGGCAAACCCATCCCAACCACGCTTCCCAAGGGGGTTGCCTAGCTGCACTCACCTCCTCCTCAAGGTTGCTGCTACTGTTTTTGCTCTCCTTGGCCAGATGGCTCATGGTGTCTGTGTGGGAGGGCAAAGTGTGTAGGTCAGAGGGAGGTCCACTTCCTCACCACAAAAGGAGACCCAGCTTTGTAATCAAAGCATCCACCGTGATAGGATGGGAGACCACCGGGAGAGGTCAGGAGGAGGAGACAAGGGGATGGAGAAAGGACAACAGGGCTTCTGGTGACCAAGTGCTAAGGCAGGACTTCCCTCAGACCTTCCCTCCCTCTCATTATAATCGCCTTCCTTTCTTCCTTTTTCCCTTTCCTTCTTTCCCCTTCCTTGCTCTCTTCCCCCTTTCCTTCTTTTTCTTTGTCTTTCCTCTTTCTTCTTTCCTGTCCCTTCTTCGATGCTCAAATGCAAAACGGGAAACATTTCTCAATGCCTTGTGCTTTGTGATCAAATGCCACTTTTACTAGTAGTTTGTTTTACTACCACTCTGCCAGCAAAAATGAAAACATTTTCAACTCCAATAGCTCCCTGCAGCCCTCTGCCAGCAAAAACAGAGCTTGGGAGTGGCGCAAGCAGTGCTTCTGGCCTCCATTTTCAGTTCCAACAGCCTCCTGCAGCCCACTGCCAGCAAAAATGGAGTTCAGGAGGGCCACACCTCTGTTTTGGCTTGGATGGCCTCCTGCAGCCCTCTGCCAGTGAAAATGGAGTCAGGAGGTCTGTGTGCAGCCCTCCCAACCTTCATTTTTGCTGGCAGAGGCACTGTGGGCCAGTCCTTTGCTGTTTCCAGGGTGGTCCCGTGGGCCAGGTCTAAGGACCCTGCTGGCCGGATGTGGCTCATGGGCCTTGAGTTTGACACCTCCGGTGTATGGGGATATTACAAGATTTCAAACCTTCTTCTCCCACCCCCAGTTTCTCAGAAAATAAATTTTTCTTTACTGCCAAAGATTTTCCTTTACTGTGACTTTTTTTTGTAAACTATGTCCTCATGATAACATCTGCTCTAATACCATTTTACATGATTTCTAACTGTAATGTAGTTGATTCTCTTAGTCTCTCTATGATTGTAATTAAAGCCTTTAGATTTTTGCTTCTCTGGGAGAATGTTTTGCTGTGGGTGATAAGATCATTGTGCAATTTTCATAGAATTATTCTTTTTTATCCTTCACTGTAAGATTAATGATTCTGTACTGCTATTGTTAAGTGTAGACCATGTGGGTCATTATATGAGGACTTCATGTGATTGCAACCTGTGACTTCCTGTGGATTCCCTATTGATTTTGAGTGTAAAAAGTATGCAGAGAAAATTTCAAATTGTGATCACATGACTACAGGGATACTTGATGGCCATAAGTATGAGGACCAGGCATAACTATCACTCATTCATCATAATGTTGAACAAGAGCTCATTAAATGGGGATCACCTGTAATGGGAAAATAAGATCAAACACATCTGTGCAAGATTATTGTATGCCTATGGAGATTCTCAATCATCCAGGTCATGGTTGTCCCAAAGATGCTTTTTCAAGAGGCAACTGGACTTTCTTATTTCACTTTTCATCCAAGAAGCTTCTTCAGCTCAGAGCTTCTTGGATGAGAAGCGAAATGTCTTTACAAAAAAAAACAACTCCAGTTGCCTCTTGAAAAAACACCTTTGAGACATGATTGTTGGATTCTATTTCTATATGAAGATCCATCAACAATGTTCTGCTTCAAAGACATCTAATATTATTTCAAAATAACATGTGGCTATGTTGTCTACAATACCATGTCTTCTCAAAATGATATACTAGACAATTTGTTACAGTCCAACTTGATAGAATTTGAACAAAAGTGTAGCACCATAATATTTGCTAATATGTAGACAAAAATACAAATAATCTACAAGTAATACTCGATTTATGACCACACTTGAGCCCAAGGTTTCTGTTACTAAGTGACACATTTGTTAAGTGAATTTTGCCCCATTTTGCAAAATTGTTAAGTGAATCACTGCAGTTGTTAAGTTAGTAATACTGTTGTAAAGTGAGTCTGGCTTCCCCATTGATTTCGCTTGTCAGTAGGTGGCAAAAGGTGATCACATGACCCCAGAATCACTGCAAACATCATAAATATGAGTCATTTGCTAAACAGCTGGATTTTGATCATGTGATCATAGGATGCTGCAAAAGTTGTAAGCATGAAAAATGGTCATAAATCACTTTTTAAAATTAATGATAAACAAACATACATATACAAACATACATACATACACAATACACTACATAGACAAACTATACGCTAAAATCAAGTAATTGAAAACAAATAGAGTTACTTCAGTAATTTATAGATCTATATATCTATGTATATATATATAGTTCATTATATAACAATATTTATGTAACAATATTTAATTTTGTTTCTTCATTTTTATATCCTTGAGTGGTATTCCCTTATTTCATCCTCTTTTTCTCTAGCCAATCATACCATCTTTGCCAAATTAGGTAGTATTCTGTGTCTTCTTTTTCCTGTATTTCTTTGGTGAGTCTATCCATCTCCGCACATTCCATTATTTTTTGTATTATTCTCTCCTCTGATGGCGTATCTTCCAGTTTCCACATTTATGTGAAAGTAATTCTAGCTGCTGTCAGAATATGTATTATCAGATATTGTATTTCTTTTTTGTAGACCTTCGTCAATATTCCTAATAAATATGTTTCTGGTCATAGTGGCACTTTCTGGGTAATAGTTTCTTCCAGTTGTTTTTGGATCATTTTCCAAATTTTTTTTACCTTTGGGCATGACCTCCACATGTGGTAATAGGTCCCTTGTGTGTTCTGCATTTCCAACAGTTCTGTGTAGTATTTGGGAACATCTTTGCCAAGCGTGCGAGGGGGAGGTGCCACCTGTAGAACATCTTGTGTGTATTTTCTTTGTATGGTACAGATATAGTCAATTTGGTATTTACTTTCCACATTTTCTCCCAGTTTTCAAGTTTGATATTATAGCCTAAATTTTGGCCCACATAATCATATTTTCTTTCACTACTTCTTCCTCTAATTTGTATTTTAATAAATAATTATATATTTTAGTTATTAATTTATCATCAGATTCCAATATAATTTTATCTAATTCATTCCATTCTTTTTGGATTCCAAATTTTTTCATATCCATTTTGTTTCTTGATTTTATCTGTAAGTATGGCCACCAATCAATGTCTGTACCCTGCTGTCTCAATTCCTCTCATTTTCATTTCTCCTTCTGCATTCTGCATTCTGCATTCAACAGTTTATAAGTTTTCATCTTATCTGTATCCATTGTATTTGAATAAATTTGGGCCTCCATGGTTGATATCCATTTTGGGATTTTTTCATAGTGTTTTCTCCTTATTTCCATCCAGATTTTTGCCAGTGCTTCTCTAATATAGTGTCTCCTGAAATGTTCATGTTGTCTAGATTTTTCCTCCCATAAGAATGCATGCCATTGACTTCCGGTTGGCGCCACCGTCGTCGCAGACGGTCTTTCATGACCGCCAGCCCCGCCGCCCATAAAAAAGCCGCCCTTGCAGCTGAGAGGCGGCTTGGAAAGCTCTCATTTAGAAAATAAACAAGAGGAGAGCTGGCGAGCCCAGGTAGAGTCCCCTGCGAGGCCCCTGGATTGTTTCTGGGGAGGAAGCAGGGAGAGGCTCCCTAACTAGCTTGCCGAAGCTCTGGACTCCGGGACAACTCTGCATTCAAGCAGAGCCAGACGACGCGACCAACTTAAGCAGCAAAGTTAAAACAAGTCTTCAAAACAAGCAGGGTGAAATCTGGACTGTGATCTAAAAAACCGCAAGTATTTATATTAGCCCTGTCATTATATTTAAGAATGGACAAAGAGAGAAAGTGACCTTAAAATGGCGTCTGGCTTTAGCAGAGAGAAGAAAGCTGAAAACGAAAGTGAATATGCCTGTGCATTCTAACACGTTACAAAGTAACTAAAGTAATTGCACTTGTCAGAAGAAAAGGAAAAAGTTTTTTTTTAAATGACTTTTACCTGTTCCTTTTCCCCTAGAGACTTGATTAAGGCTGGGGAAGTTTTTCAAAAGATTCTGTGGTGGTGGAAAGGGGGGGAAGACTTCCTTTCTAGAAAGAATAAGATTGCATAGCAGTATGGCTTCAAAACAGACAAAGTCAGCGCCCAAAGGTGGGGGCTCCCCTACTCACCAACAAAAAGGGCAGCCTTCAAGCTTGCAGACTCAGAACCAAGAACAGGAGACTGGATTTAAAGATTTGAAGGAATTTATTGCTGTTGCTCTGATAAATCAAACTGAAACTAGGGATCAGAAATTTGAAAAGTCTCAACAGGAGATTAAAGAGGTGGTTTAAGAAAAGTATGATAAAATGAAGCGAGATATACTGACAGTAGTGACTGGCTTGTCAAAAGTGGTTGTTCAGATTGACAAAAAAGTGGGAGAACTCAGTTCAGAATTTGAATCTAAAATGAGGGAAACTGAACTCAAAGAATTGAAAACGAATTGACCATGATGCAATTTAGATTTATGGAGTTTGCTGTAAGACTGAGAGGAATAAAAGAAAATAACAGAGAGGATCTGAGAACAGTTTGCACTGAGGCTCTGGCTGTGATGTTAAAGATTAATCCTGAAGATGTTTTGAGTAAGATTGACAAGGCTTACAGAGTGAACTCTCAGGTGCCAAAGCAAAGGCAATTGCCTAGAAATGTGGTGATTTATTTTACAGACAGAAGAATAAGAAATGACATCTGGTAAAAGTCTTTTGTTTCCACTGTCCAAGTGGATGGAAAGGAGATTGGGATCTACAAAGAGCTGCCACCAAAGATGTTGAGAGATAGAAAAATTTTTGGATTCCTGGTGAATGAGTTGAAGAAACAGCAAATTCAATTTAGATGGGATGCTCCAGGTGGCATAATATTGAGGTACCAAAGAGAGAGATATCAATTAAACACTCTTGCAAAAGCTGAAGAATTTTATTTTAATATTCTAAAAACTGGTACAGCATCTCCATGCACATCCTCATTGATATGTTTAGAGGAGGGTGATAAACAGAAGGAATTTGAACAAGAGTCTGAAGAACAGCGGAAACAAACAGATGCAGAGGTGGTAGAAACTCAAGGAGCAACAGGAGGGGGGTTTTGGGGATGAACCATTGTAAGACTTCCCTCTGGAAGCTATAAGTGGATCACTTAAGAGTACAAGACAGGTAGCATTGGACCTCGAACTGAAATTGCATGAACTGAAAGATCAACGTATAACCCGTGCAGCTTATAAGCAACTTCAAGAGAAGCAACAGCAGCAGAGGTCTTTGCCACCACAAGATAAGAACCACAGAATAGTGAACCACAGAAATCTGAAGCTATGGGAGGAGTCAGACCGAAGATTACCACCTTGGAACAGCAACTTCAGCAAATGCTCTTAGCGTTTCAAGAGACCACAAATGACAATTAAACTTTTATCTTGGAACGTGAATGGACTGAATTCACCACAGAAAAGAAGGAAAATATTTTATTATTTGAAACAATTTAATAATGATGTTATTTGTTTGCAAGAAACTCATATTAGATTACAAGATCAAAAATATTTGATAAATTCTAAATTAGGTGCACAATTTATAGCATCAGATCCAGAGAAAAAGAATGGTGTTGTGATTTATATAAACAAAAGATTGTCAGCCAAAATTATAGAGGCAGATGATTGTGGAATATACTTAGCAATTGGATTATATACACAAAATGGTCCAATTTTGGTGATTGGAATTTATGCTCCTAACCAGCAACAAGAAAATTTTTATAAATTATTATATTCTAAAATATTACAATGGGATTATAGATCTATTTTACTCATGGGAGATTGGAATGGAGTAATAGACATTAAAAAAGATAAGAGTTTGGCAAAGTCATCAACACGTGCTAAATTACCACAGATTTTTTTTTGATATGAAAGAAGATTTGGAATTGAAAGATATATGGAGAGAGCAGAACCCAAAAGAACTGGACTTTTCTTTCTTTTCAGATAGACACCGATCCTTCTCTAGGATTGATTTTATTTTAGTTACAGCTGATTTACTTTCCAAAACAAAGAAAACAAAGATATTCCCATGGACTATAACTGATCATAGCCTGGTGTGGATAGAAATAGAAATGGGAAAGAACGAGAGAAGATCGTGGAGAGTAAATGAAAACCTGTGAAAATGAACAAATGAAAGAATTTTTTGAAATAAACCTGAATAAGGGTACCCCTATTGAAATTGTTTGGGATGCGAGCAAGGCTTATATGCGAGGGGTACTGATTCATATGAACTTTAAACACAAATTGAATCAGCAAAGGAAAAGATTAGAAATGGAAGGAGAGATAAAGAAAAAGGAACAATTACTTATAAATAATCCGACAGATAAAAAACTACAAGAAATTATAAAACTTTTGAAAGACCAATTTCAAATGCTTATAGTGGAACAAACAGCAACTAATTTACAATTTGTAAAACATAATACATTTTGTAATGCTAACAAACGGGGCAGGTGGTTGGCTTATACACTGAGGAAACAACAGAGTTCTCGAGTTATTGGCAAAATTGAGTATGGAGGGAAGGAAGTTTTTCAACAAAGTCTAATTAAAGAAGCCTTTTTAGAATACTATACAAAGCTGTATGCTAAAGATGACATACAGAATGAACTTATAGATAAATACCTACAAGAAGGGAGAGTTACGAAAATTTCCAGGGAGTAAAAGGAGAGAATGAACCAGCTAATAACAACTGAGGAGATTATTATTGCAATTAAACAATTGAAAACAGCTAAAGCTCCAGGGATGGATGGTTTAACAGCGGTGTACTACAAAACTTTACAAGCAGAAATGATTGCATACCTTAAAGATTTATTTTGTAGCATACAAAAAGGGGGTAAAATACCCCCTTCATGGAAAGCAGCCTTTGTTTCATTGATACCAAAAGAGGAAACAGGTTCTACAAAACTGGAAAAGTTTAGACCAATATCTCTCCTGAATACGGATTATAAAATTTTTGCAAAAGTATTAGCCAACAGATTAATGCCAGTTATGCAAGAGGTTATTCATCATGATCAAGCAGGATTTATCAGGCAGATATATGAAGGATAATGTGAGGCAAATTATAGACTTATTGGAATATCTTGAGAAGAGTAAACAGATCCCTGCAGTGCTGATGTTTTTGGATGCGGAGAAGGCCTTTGATCGAGTTAATTGGAACTTTCTATTAAAGACTTTAACAAAGATGGGCTTTGGGGATCAGTTTGTGCAAGCGGTTACAGCAATTTACCAAGATCAAACAGCACAGATTATCAATAATGGAAGTTTAACTACAAACTTTAGTATAGAAAAAGGAACAAGACAAGGCTGTCCACTATCCCCACTGTTGTTTATTTTAACCTTAGAAGTCTTGTTGAACAAAATACGGGATTCGAGTATTTTGGATGGAATAGTTATAAGGCAAGAGGATTATAGAACAAGGGCATTTGCAGATGATCTGGTTGTTACCCTAGCACGGCCTATCGAATCGGTAATCCAGATGAAAGACATTATAGAAGAATATGGTATGGTATCAGGATTTAGATTGAATCAGAAAAAAACCAAGATGATAGTTAAAAATATGTCAGAAGTTCAAAAGAAGGAACTCGAAAGGAAGGCAGGCTTTGAAATAGTAGCAAAGGTGAAATATCTAGGAGTTCAAGTTGCAGCTTCAAATACAAAACTTTTCCAAAATAATTATGAGGTGTTGTGGCGAAAGGTACAAAGAGACATGGAAACTTGGAAAAAACTGCAACTATCTTTACTTGGAAGAATAGCAGCAGTTAAGATAAATGTTCTACCTAGATTCCTATTTTTGTTTCAAATGATTCTGGTGCTTAAAAATGATAAACATCTGACTGAATGGCAAAAAGGAGTGAATAAGTTTGTTTGGAATGAGAAAAAACCAAGAGTTAAATTGAAAATTATGCAGGATGTTCGTGAAAGGGGTGGCCTTAAACTTCCAAACCTACGATTGTATTATGAAGCAGCAGCATTGGTGCAAGTGAGTGATTGGTTTGGAATGACAAAGACTGGAATATTGAATCTGGAAGGCCATGACTTGGAATATGGCTGGCATGCATACTTATTTTATGAAAATAAAGTTGATAAAGTATTTAAGAGCCATATACTTAGAAATTCTTTGATGAGAGTATGGAAGAAGCACCATCTTAAATTGGATTACAAAATACCGTTATGGTTGGATCTTGGTCATATTACACGGAATATAAATATAAAGTCACTCGTGGGATTTTATACAAAGAGGTACTTTTTAATGATGGGGTAGATTACAATTAAAGACATTAAATACACTGTTGGAAGAAGGGATTACCTTAACTTGGTTACAGTATAATCAACTTCAATTGAGATGGAGGGAAGATAAAAAAACTGGTTTAATGTTGCATGAAGAGGACTTGGTAAGACAGATAAAAGATAAAGGCCAAATGCATATTAAGAAGGTATATAATGTTTTGCTAGAAGAGATTCTGAAAATGAATTGGTTAAAGATTGCATGATAAAGTGGGTGCAAAACTTTGCAGAACCAGTTACGATGGAAACATGGGAAAAAATATGGGTCCAGAATGTTAAATTTACACAGTCACAGAACCTGAGAGAAAATTTTTATAAAATGTTTTATAGGTGGCATCTAGATCCCAAGAAATTATCGTGCATGTACCCTAACGTTCAGGCAAAATGTTGGAGATGTGATTGTTTAGATGCTACATATTATCCTATATGGTGGACTTTCAAGAAAGTGAAGGCTTTTTGAATTAAAATATGGTAGGTTATGCAAAATGTTTTGAAGAAAAAGCTGCAATTTTCTCCTCAATTGTTTTTATTGGGTATAGTTAAGGATTTTTCATTGACTGAAACAAAAATGATATTATACAAGGTCACAGCAGCTAGATTATTGATTGGCCAATATTGGAAAAAAGACTTTATACCTACTATAGAAGAATGGACCTTGAATGTGGCCAGCTTTGCAGAAATGACGAAGATTTCAGCATATTTAAAAGACCGGACTCAAGAAACTTACATGTGGGAATGGAAGAAATGGATAGATTATGTGCAGAACAAATATCAAACAAGGAAGTATCAGATAGCTTTCAGTTGAATGTTATGCAGAGAGTTATAGACAGGGGCTAGAGCTGTAGGAATGGGTAGAACAAATATTTAAAAAATATTAAACAAGGATGTATCAGATAGCTTTTAGCTGAGTGTTAGGTAGAATATATATTATATAGTGTTGACAGGGGGTAGAGTTATATGAGAGTATTGTATGATATGGTACGATCTGGATTTCACCTTGGGAAGTCGTGGGGGGAGGGGAGGATTGGAGGGGGGAAGGGGGAAAAGGTGGGGGAAAATTTGTGTTTGTAAAACTTTTTCAATAAAAAAAAAGAATGCATGCCATCCTTTCAGCAAGTCGAATCCTTCTATTGCTAACATGCGTTTATTTTTAAGTGTTATCCAGTCTTTTATCCAAGTTAGTGCTGTTGTGTTATAATAAGTTTGCCAGTCCGGTAATCCTAGACCACCCCTCTCTCTGGCATCTTGCAGATGTTTCAGTTTGATTCTTGCTCTTTTTCCTTGCCAGATGCATTTTAATATCATTTTATCGAGGTCTTTGAAATATGATTTTCCTGGATTTATCGGTATTACTCTAAATAAATATAATAGTTTCGGCAGGACAGTCATTTTGATAGAAGTGATTTTACCTAAAAGTGATAATCATAATTTACTCCATACATCTAAGTCCTTTTGAATTTGTTTGGCCAATTTATCGTAGTTATTTTCTTCAAGGGTTGATACTTTATTGGTGAACCAAATTCCTAGGTATTTTATTTTTGTTGTTTGTATTTTTAATGTGTCTTCCAATTCTTTCTCCTGTGTTTTCGTCAAATTTTTCGTTAATAGTTTTGTTTTTTGTTTGTTAATTTTCAATCCTGCCACTTCACCATATTGTTCTATCTTCCTTAGTAATTTCATTCCTGATTGTTTTGGTCGTTCTAGAATAAATACCACATCATCGGCAAACGTTTGTAATTTATACTCCTGATTTTTTGTTCTTAACCCTTTTATATCATCATTCCTAATTTCATTCAATAATGTTTCTAGTGCTAGTATAAATAGTATAGGTGATAAAGGACATCCTTGTCTCACCCCCTTAGATATTTCAAATTGGTCCGTTGTCTCTCCATTTATCCATATTTTCGCCGTTTGATTGGAGTATATTGTCTTGATCATATTTAGGAATTTGTCGCCTGTTCTCATTTTTTCTAATTGTAATATTAAGAATGTCCAATTAAATTTATCAAACGCCTTTTGTGCGTCAAGGAAAAGTAAGGCCATTTGTTTGTCCAATTTTTGCTCGTAATATTCCAGAATGTTAATTATTGTTCTTGTATTGTTTTGGATCTGTCTAGTTGGAATAAATCCATTTTGGTCTGGGTGGATGTAATCAACAATAAAGTTCTTCATTCTCTGTGCAATAATTGATGTAAATAGTTTATAAACCATGTTCAGAAGTGATATGGGTCTGTAATTTTTAATTTGGGTAGAGTCTGAGTCTTCTTTGGGTATCAATGTGATAATTGTCTCTGTCCATGATTTAGGGATTTTGGCTTCTGAGATTGCTTCATTCAGGACTTGTAGTAACATATTATCTGTTGGCTGGTGTCCTATTTTATAAAATTCCGCCAGAATGCCATCTGGACCTGGGGTTTTATTGTTATTCTGTTTCTTCTTTGCCTCGATTAACTCTAACATCGATATTGGTCTATTCAGTAATTATTTTTGGGTTTCATTTATTTCTTGAATATTAGTTTTATTTATATAATCTTTGACTTCTTCTATTTTGATTCCTTCCTATGCATATATGCAATTCCTGATAAAAGTTCTTTGCAATTCTTTTCTTTTCCTCATTCATATGTTGCATTTGCCCTTGTTCATCTTGTAGTTGGCATATTACCCTTTTTTCCTTTTCTTTCTTCAATTTATAAGCCAACCAACATCTTGTTTTATTTGCATATTCGAATTGATTTTGTTTTTCCATTTTAATTTTCCTCACTATTTCTGTTGTTGTTATTAAATTTATTTCATGTTTGATGAGATTTATTTTTTCCTTAATCTCTTTCCTGTGTGGTTCTTTCTGTAATTCTGCTTCATATTTTTCAAGGTCTAACAATAAATTATTTCTCCTTTGCTGTTTCTCTCTATTTTTCTTTGTTTTGTAAGAAATTGTTAATCCTCTTATGTATGCTTTTGTTGTGTCCCATAAAATTTGCAATGATGTTTGTTCCCTCTTATTTATTTGGAAAAATATATCCATTTCTTTTTTTTTTATCATTTCTATGTATTTCTTATCATTAATGATCTCTCTGTCCATCATCCATCTTCCTTGTTTTTGTTGGCCTTTCCAGATTACTATTATAGAGCTATGATCTGCCCATACATTCGGTGCAATTTCAATTTCTTTTATATTCTTTCTTAACTCTGTAGTCATCCAGACCATGTCTATCCTGGACCAGGATTGGTGCAGGTTCGAGTAATAAGTCTATTGTTTTTTGGTTTTATTCAATTCTCTCCATGCATCCTTCAATTGTAACTCTTGGGTCATATCTTTAAGAGTATCGGGGAGTGTCTTTTTCCTAAATTTATTTTTTTTTGTTACTTTGATAATCGTAATCCATATCTACAATTGCATTGTAGTCCCCAACCATACATATATGTTCATAATCCAATTCTTTAACTATGTTGTGCATTTTTTTAAACTATTCTTTTTTATTCCCGTTCGGTGCATAAATTGATATTAGTAACATATTTTTGGTTTCCAACTTGATCTCTATCATTCAAGCAAAACAATATTTGTTTTGCTTGAATGTGGCTCTTGATATATACTGCAATACCTCTTTTTTTTTGATCTGATAGTGAGGTAAATAGTGTTCCTAATCTTCTGTTTTCTAATAACTTTTGATGTTGTTTTTTGATATGCACTTCTTGTAAGTTAATGATGTCTATGTCTAATTTTTGTAATTTTTTAAATGTGTGTATTCTTTTAGTTGGTAGATTGAGTCTATTTATGTTGATTGAAATCAACTTCATTTCTTGTCCCATTTTTCTTACTTATCTGTATGTTAATCTAAGTTTACTTTTGTTCCTTGTTATCATTTGTGTTTTCCCTCTGGCCTCTTCTTTCTCCATCTTCTCCCTTTCCATTCATCTTTTCTCTTCCTGTTCTTTTTTTGCTTCCTCTATAGGATGTTCTTGGCTTGTATTTTCTGAATCATGTCTTGTTTCCTGTTCTTCTTCTAGTATAAAGTGGGTATCGAAAAATTCTTGTGCCTTCTCTATCATGTCAATTTTGTATTTCTTATCTTACCAGGATATCAAAATTCCTTCTGGCACCAACCAATGAAACATTATTTTATGTTGATTCAGTAGTGCTGTTAGAAAGTTATATTTTTTTCTGTGCTCTCTTCTGTGCAGATCATCTCAGGATCTGCTTTAGGGTTATTATTTCCTTTCCTTTATAACAGATTTTTTTCCCTCTCTCATTAGTGTATAGATCTCTTCCTTTACTGTTTTATTTGCAAATCTGATGTGGATCTCTTTAGGTAGTTTATTCCTGCGTGCATAATTCGTATGGACCCTGTATATTTCATCAATTTCCCTACTAATCACATTTTTCTCCTTTTGGGTGGCTTCCGCTAGTATACTCATCATCAGGTCCCTTAAGTCTTCTCCTTTGGTTTCCGCAATGTTTTGGAATCTTAAGAAGAAAGATGCCTTTTCTAATTCTAAGTAGGTAATCGACTCTTCCAATTCTCTATTTAATTCCGTTTGATTTTGTTCCATATTATCAATCTTTTTCTCGCGTAGGGCCATTTTTGCTTCTATATTCTGGATCCGTTTTTCATTTTTTACAATGTTTTGTTGGATTCTCTCAATCTTGTCGTCCATTTTTTTAATGTTATCATTTATTTGTCCTACGTCTGATTTCAATTCTTCGTGGTTCTTTCTCGTTTCTTCATGACTGTTCGCTATCGTTTCCTGCATCTTATTCATCCCCTCCTGGATCATGACTAACACCAATTGTATGTTTTGTATATTGAATGCAGTGGAGGCTTTTTCTTTATCTGAGAATAGCATTGTGTCTATGGTTTTTTTTTGTGCTGGCAAGGATACTGTAGCTGTCTGATTTGATGTTAATTTTTTTCCTGTTTTGGTTATTGTTATTGAGGGTGTTGTCATCTTTGTTTTTTGTTTTACTATTTCCCAAATTCTCATACACTATATTGATTGAGAGGATAGGTTAATATGTCGTATTTTTATTTAATTTCTTTTTTTATTGTATAGTAGTTAATTTGTGTGTTTCTGATTTTTAATAGTTTCACTTGAAAATATTGTTATATAAAGATTGGGTTAATCAGTTGATAAGGGGTAGGAGGAAAGTACAGTATTTCAGCAATTCATTTCTCTATTCTTATTCCTATACAATATAATATTTATATATTAATTTATAAAAGTAATAAATCACATTTTATGTTCTTCACTGTTAATTGATTATTAAGGTTTTCTATAAGCAATCTAAAATCTTCTACTAACTTATTTCACCTGAATTTGCTATAACAGTTATTATTTCTAAACAATATCTATATCTATATAATAAATGTATAAATTTCTAGGCAATACACTTTCAATTAATCAATATATTTGTATAAAAATCTGTGTACTTATTTTAATAGGGGAGGGAGACAGTAGGAAAAAGTATTGTTAAACCAATTAATTAGTATATATTATAATAACTTTAATTATTTTAATTATCTTTAAACAAAATTAAATAAATTCTAAATTTAAATTTGTGAAGTAAATAAAATAGCTGATTACATATATTTTTAGGTATATAATAACTTGAAATTATCCACTATTTCACTTTCAAACCGATAAGAGTTACTTCCTTTCCTTCCGTCTTTGTTCTTCGGTCCATCTTCTTTCACTCCAATTTTGACAGTTCTAATGCAGTTAGTCTTAGATAAATTCGTAAGTCAATTCCTTCCGATTTTTCAATGTAATAGGAGCTCTCATCTGTCTCCTTTACCAGGGGATTCAATGTATCTTTCTGGTGTCTCATTGCAATGTCTCGTATCTGTAATTTAGCTTGTTACTGTTGCTAATTGCAAAGTGAAAGTCTTTCTTCTTCGGGTCCTTAGTTCACCATTTGCTGTTGTTTCCGCTGTGTGTTTCTCTTCCTGCCTGCAACGTACTTGCTTTAAGTTCTTTGAGTTTCACTTTCTGCAATTGCTTTTTTAAATCCTAAGACTTAATTGGTCATTTCCTCTACCAAGTCGATATGTTTTATTTTAAAGTTTATAATCCACCGCTTTCTTGTAATCATTCTTCACTGTCACTTGCTTCTTCCGCCTGTCAAATTTGCATTGTCACTGTGAGGTTTGAACTTCACTCCAGTCTCTTTCTCTTGCTGCTTGCCCGGCGATCGTGCCGCCGCTTTTTGGAGCTTTACTATTGCTAACTTCTTTTGTTTCTTATAATTATACCTTTGTTATTCTATTTATTTTAGTCCTTACCAATGTTTCTCTTTTTTGATCTTCGCTTCCACACTCGTCAGTTGCAAGCGCTCCGGCCAGCCAAGATGGCTAGTTTTTCCCGGTTGGATTTAGGAGGATTTCTCTGAACCTTCGGGGTGATTGCTTTTGCTCCGAGGCCTTGAGATTCCTCCTTTGTCTATTGACCTCTCTGTGGTCAATAGTGTCAAAAAAAAAAAAAAAGGCTTCCAATCAGGTATATTGGAACTACAGGGACAGAGCCTCGTTCCCCTCGTTCCTAACATGCTGACGTCACCACCAGAAGTCAGTCATAAATCACTTTTTATAGTGCCATTATAACTTTGAACAGTCACTAAGTGAACTGTTGTAAGTCGAGGACTACCTGTATATAATTTAGATGCATGCTAACCTCTGTACTTCTTAATATTGCAGACCCATGTCTATATAACATTAAAAAAACCTCCTTCTTAGGGAGGAAAAGCAATCAGCAACTTTTTGCCATAGGTCTTATTTTTGCATTTTTGCATTAGTTTATTTCAGATATGAATGGGAGAATCATTCCTATTTCTCTACATTCATTCTGAAGTGTATTTATTGCCAACTCAATATACTCTTTTGTGCCTGCTGAAATACAGACATTGCTTCAGACTTTAGAAGTATTGAAAAAGGGATATGCTGCAAGACACCTGTAATTAACTCAAAAATATTCCTTGGTTTGGAATGAAATCTATTCCTCTGTCTTGCACTAAACCTATTTATAATAATTACTTATAAAAATAACATTATGCCATAAGTTTTATAGTAAATTAAAAATAATTTATTTGAATCATTGAATTTTACAAAATATGCAATGCTCATTATGTTATGTATCAATAAAAGGGAGGCAATTTTTTTTTTGTTTCCAGATGTATTTAGATAGATAGATAGATAGATAGATAGATAGACAGACAGACACAATATGTGATGCTGATAAATTAGTCTTTTGTTCAAGAAGTAGAACACATGATTTTAAGAAAAAATAAACAGAATATTTCTAATAAAAGAGCAGAGGATATGCATGGTTTGTAAGCTCATTTACATAGCACAATGCATTTTAATAAGGCCAAATCTGAGACCATGCATATAAACATAAATATTAATTGCAAGATAGGAAGCTTTATCTATCCCAGAAAGCCATTATTCTAAAAAGGTCTTATAAGTCATTAAGAGATAATTGATTAAATATAACTTCCAGTATGGTGTTTTAGCTACAGCAAAATGAACTTTTAATAGAATTGTAAGTAAGATTGTTCAGTTGTAATAATAATAATAATAATAATAATAATAATAATAATAATAATAATAATAATAATAATAATAATAAATAGAAGCAGATTCTAAAGGAATAAATTGTTGAATAATTTCTTTTAACTTTAATACTAAATCACAATGGAATGTGAATCATTTAATTTTAATGGGGTGTTTAAGTTTCTGTTCAAACTGGAACAAGTGGAAGAACCACCCAGAGGTGGCACTTGGCACCAATCAAGTGCTTTCGGTGTGGACAGCACCAGTGTGGACAGCAAGGCCACCACACATCGGAATGTCTGGCACCGGCACCCATTCCCCAGCCAAAAGCTCCTGGACCGGCAAGGCCCAAAAGGCTGCTGTGGAGATCCACCAAGCCATTGAGGTCTCCCTC
Source organism: Masticophis lateralis (assembly GCA_030761175.1). NCBI lineage: Eukaryota > Metazoa > Chordata > Lepidosauria > Squamata > Colubridae > Masticophis > Masticophis lateralis. The sequence continues at coordinate 70,335,475 of JAUDYJ010000004.1, read as the reverse complement.
CCTCCACAAGGAGAGGAGGAAACTTTGGCCCTAGATGCATCACCACTGACCGCAAATGACAGCAGTGATGGTAGCGAGGATGACCCAATGGTGAGTAAACCCACCTGTCCCTTTGCCATAAAATTGAGGCTGGTGATGCCAAGTAGAGGAGACCATCGGGAAGTAGATGCCATCATTGACACAGGCAGTATCTGCTGCCTGATCAGCTTCTCCCTCTGCCAAAAGCTAGGTATCCAGAGCCTCAGATAGCTCAACAGGCTAGATAGTGAGCCTCAGATAGCTCAACAGGCTAGATAGCCTGTTATTAACACCCAGCTGTCTGCAATTGTGCAAGTTCGAGGCTCAAGGTTGACTCAGCCTTCCATCCTTTCTAAGGTGGGTAAATTGAGGACCCAGTTTGTGGGGGCAATAAGCTGACTTTGTATTAAAAATATACAAAAGTATGAAGGCTATTGCTTAATGCATTGTAAGCCACCCTGAGTCTCTGGAGAAGGGTGGCATATAAATCTAATTAAAAAAAAAAAATCCAGATGCAGCTCCCAGCCAATCTCATACGCTCTGAACAAGAGACTAATCGGGGGGACACTGGCCACTTTGATCACCGAGCTGGTGTGCTTAGAAATGGACTGCCACTGGGAACATATCTGATTTGTGGTGGCACAAAAAATGCCTGAAGCGATCATCCTGGGACTTTCCATCTTCTGGAAAGACAGCTGGGAAGATGGCTACCAGAAAGTAAAACTGGGACTAGGCCCCTTCCCCTCCTCTGACCCTGCAGGGAAAGAAATAGTCAAGCTGCAAAATGGCAAGAAAGCCGCCACAGCAGAAGCACACCCAGGAAACCCCCAGGTCCCTAGGGAGTATCGGGACCTAGTGGAGACATTTAGCAAGGAAGAATGCAATGCACTCCCACCTCACAGATCTACTGACTGCACCATAGAGTTTGTGCCAGTGGTTAAACTACCCAAACCTAAGATGTATTCCATGACCCCAAGAGAGATGAAAGAATTAAGGGAATACATCAGCACCAATTTTGCCCGAAGGTTCATGCAACCAGCCAAATCCTGTGTAGCTGCCCCTGTCCTCTTCAAGGAGAAGAAAGGTGTATCAATGATATTATGGATTGATTTTAGAAGTATTAATGCTGTGTGTGTGGAAAATACCTATTCCCTGCCCTTGATGAAGGACATGCTAGCCCACATAGCTAAAAGGAAAGTGTTTGCCAAGCTAGACCTACAAGAGGCATACTACCAGGTGCAAATAAAAGAGGGAGATGAGTGTAAGACTGCCTTCAACTGTCCCTTGGACAGCTTCCAATTTAAAGTAATGTCCTTCGGGCTACAGGGAGCCCCTTTGGTCTTTATGCAACTAATAAACAAAGTACTGCATGATCACCTGTACAAGAGAGTTCTTGTGTACTTACATGACATTCTCATCTTCACTGAGATTCTAGAGGAGCACATCTAACTGGTGCGTCAAGTCTTGAAAAAGCTCCTTGCGGCTAAGTTATATGTGAAGCTGTCAAAATGCAACTTTCACAAGACCAACCTAGACTACCTGGGCTACTGAGTGTCAAATGAAATAGTGGAAATGGATCCAGCCAAAGTGAAAGCAGTTCTAGACTGGCAGCCCACATGCACCAGAACCCTGACAGTACAAAGCTTCCTAGGATTTGGCAACTTTTACCGGCAATTCATCCCATCCTTCGCCAAGATTGCCCTGCCCATCACAGAACTGTTAAAAAAGGGGGTGGCACAACAGCCACGGCCAAGCCAACCCCGAAACTGGACTTTAGATTGCCAATGGGCATTTGAAAAGCTAAGAGCCCTGTTTTCCAAGGAGCCGACCCTCAGGCACCCTGACCCAGAATAGCTCTTCATTGTCCAAGTGGATGACAGCAACATGGCCATTGCGGCAGTCTTCCTTCAAAAAACACCAATGGTGATTTACAGCCATGCACCTACATGCACCTACAACTGGTGGATCAGGAAAACCTGATAAAAAGCCCCCCTAGCCACAGTCGTCATATGCTCTTCCAAAGACAGCCGTGTATCCAGGAGGATGCCCAAGTTGTGAGCCCTCTCTGTGGGGGCCAACGACTCACTCCCCAAAGTCAGCAATGGTACCAACTGACTATATCGGGATGCCAGAAGCCACAGCCACTCGGTCTTGGATGGGTTGAGCCTGAGCCTGTTTCTCCCCATCTAGATCTGCATGGCCTCCAGGCACCAGGAGGCATCACATCAATGGCATCATTGGGGTGGTCTGGGGTGGAGATGTACAGCTGAGTATCATAAACATATAGATGACACTTCACCCCGAAATCACAGATGATCTCACCCAGCGGCTTCACATAAATGTTGAACAAGAGGGGCAAGAGAACCGACCCTTGCGGCACCCCACACAAAAGGCACTTAGAGATCGACCTCTGTCCCCCCATCAACACAAACTGTGACCAGTCGGATAGGAAGGAGGACAGTGCCCCCTATCCCCAACCACTCCAATCGGTGCAGCATGATACCATGGTTGATGGTATCAAAAGTCGCCAAGAGATCTAATAGAACCAGGACAGAGGAACAACCCCTGTCCCGAGCCCTCCAGAGATCATCCACCAACATGACCAATGCCATTTCCGTGCTGTGCCCAGGCCTGAAACCCGACTGGAATGGATCTAGATAAACCATTTCTTCCAGGTACTGGGGAAACTGTTGTGCCACCACACTCTCAACAACCTTTGCCATAAAGAGAAGGTTGGAGACAGGACGATAATTAGCTAAAACAGCCGGGTCCAGAGAAGGCTTCTTAAGGAGTGGCCTCACTACTGCCTCCTTCAAGGCAGCAGAGAAGTTACCCTCACTCAAAGAAGCATTGATAATCCCCTGGAGCCAGCCTTGTGTAACCTCCCGAGAGGCCAGTACCAACCAGGATGGACACGGGTCCAGTAAACATGTGGCCGCACTAAGTCTGCCCAGAATCCTGTCCATGTCCTTGGGAGCCACAGTGTCAAACACCACCCAAATGACATTCTCAAGGCCCGCCTCTGTCACCCCGCCTGAAACTACCCAGTCAGAGTCCAAACCTTCCTGAATCTGAGCGATTTTGTCATACAGATATTGCACAAAGTCCTCAGGTCTCCCCTGCAAGGGGTCTTTCCTCGCTCCCTGATTGAGTAGGAAATGGGTCACCCTAAACAGGGTGGCTGGGCAATTATCTAATGACATGATAAGAGTGGAAAAATATTCAGATTTTGCTGCTTTTATCGCCACTAGGTAGGCCTTAATATGAGACCTATCCAGTGTCCGATCGGATTCAGATCGTCTGGCCCTCCAACTGCTCTCTAGGTGTCTTTTCTGGTGCTTCATTTCCCTGAGGTCCTTGGAAAACCAGGGAGCCACATAGGATTGGCACCGGGTTAGAGGCCACAAAGGCATGACGCTATCCAAGGCTCCAGCAGCTGCCCTATCCCAGGCGGCTACCAGGTCCTCAGTCGAATTGTGAGCCAGAACCTCAGAGAATGGCCCAAGCTCTGTCTGGAATCCCTCAGGATCCATCAGGCACCTGGGGCGGAACCACCTAACCAGTTCCACCTCCCTGCGGCAGGGGGCAACAGTACAGAAGTCCAGTCAGAGGAGCGAATGATCAGACCATGACAAGGGTTCGATGACTACATCCCCTATATCTAGATCATTCAGCCACTGTCGTGAGACAAAAATCAAGTCCAGAGTGTGTCCCCCGGTGTGCATTGGGCCATGAACTACCTGAGTCAGGTCCAAAGCCATCATGGAAGTCATGAACTCCCGAGCCGCTTCCGACATCTCACCGGCAGATGGCAGGTTGAAATTCCCCATGACCATAAGTCTGAGGGTATCCACCGCCACCCCGGCTATCACATCAATCAGCTCGGGCAGGGCTGTTGCTATGTGGCAGAGAGCCAGGTACGCAGTCAGCAGGCTCATCTGAACCCACGACCCCACTTCACAAGGAGGGACTCACATCCGGCTATCTAAGGAACAGTGGCCTCCCTCAGACTCAGATCTTCTTTAATAATAACCGCCACCCCACCGCCCCTACCCTGAGCCCTTATTAATGGCTCCCATTTCTTCACAGCTATTCCAGAGGTGGGGAGGTAGCCTTTTTCCACTCCCTCCCCTCTCTCTTTGCCAATTTTCTCAGTAAAATAGTTTTAAAAGTTCAGGAGTTAAATAGATAAAGGAATCTTGTTTCCAAGACCACAATTTCTCACCCAGATGATCGCCTCGTTCTTTTTTCCTTCTCTTCTTGCGTGTGGCTGCCTTTCTTTTGACAGCTCCTAATGACTGTCTTCCCTTGCTGCTGGGTCAGAGGTTGATGCAGACACTTTAGGGAACTTGCGACTTCCCTGTTTGTGCCTGCCTGTGCCTCTGTTCTTCACTGTCCCTACAGGGCAGCTATGATCTCTGGGGATCCCCTAAAGCAGCTGAGATATCAGCATTTGCTATACTGCTGCTGGCACTGTCCACACCCACTCCTGCCAGCTGCTCTTGTGGCTTTCTGGCTCGTGCATTCACACCAGCCAGCTGGTATTCATGGGCACTGGAGCTCCGGAAAACAGCCTGAAAAACGCCCCAAAACCAGGCCATTTTCTCGAGCCATTTTCAGGCCTTTTTTGGGCTGTTTTCTGGGCCATTTTCAGGATAGTTTTCTGGACCAAAAACGGCCTGAAAAATGGCCTGAAAACAGCCCCAAAAATGGCCTGAAAATGGCCTGAAAAATGGCCAAAAATGGCCAAAAAACAGGTATGTGCATGCCAGCCAGCTGATCTTCAGGTTTCCAGTGCTCCAGCACACACACCTGCATGCACATGCATTCACATTCCAGTTTGAGCACTCGGTGCCCAAAAGGTTCATCATCACTGAATTAGACCAAAACATAGATCTGAAACCAGAATTATTCCTATTAGAAATCAAAAAAGAGAAATATAGCAAAAAACTGATATACTTAATGCTGCATGTTATAACAGCAGCAAAGTTGGTTTATGTTCAGGTACACTTGAAAAAGGAAGACACCCCCCCACCCCCACAGAAGAAGAAATAATTTAAAAAATCTTGACATGTGCAGAAATGGACAGGCTGACATTAGAACTCAAAAACAAGGACGAGGCCTAGTACTATAAAATCTGGAACAAAGTGTGCCTGTCAGATCCCTAAACGTGATACTGCCATTCAATTGGGAGAAGGGGGAGACTTGGATTCGATTTACTAGCATTGCTTGTGTCAACAGATATTTTACAACCTATATCCTGGCTCCAAAGAGCCCTGAGATCTCCTTAACATTTAGGAATGTTTATGACAACCATGTGGGCTGTTTCACTTTAAAAGATAACGATATGAATACATGTTTATCCAGGTTCTCAGGGCAGCCGGTAAAGAAAACATCTTCACACTTGCATATTGCCTAAAATCTGCATTCTGGCTTAAGGGAGGGGTCGCTTCTGCTTTAATCGTACTTGTTTTGCCTAAGGGTATTCAGACGTTGCTTTGAATCCATTGCTGTCACTTCTGCTTAATAAAGACTACATTTTGAAAGACTACATTTCAAGAGTTTTTACTTTCTTAAGTTAGAAGGAGAGGCAGTCTTTACAGTACTAATGGTTAGAAAGGAGAAAAGGAGTTGAACAAAAAAGTTTTAGGGTTTGTAGAATCGATACTGAATAATATTTAGACAAATATGTAAATGAGGATAAGGGATATGTATATAAGAACAAAGTAACAATGTATGTTAAATAGTAATTATATTTGTTGTTATGTTAAAAATATGTATGGATATGACAAGACCAGGATGGTCACACTGTGTGTCCAATGTTTTTAACTAGGAAAAGGACAATGTCAGGCTTCGATGTTATCTCAAAATAAATGAATTTCCAAACAGCCGATCTTTGAGGAAATTTTCTCTTTATTGAGCATAACCATCTGTCCCTGACTCTTTTCGCAGTCAGAACTAATCTTTGCCCCCCAAACCCTTCCTTTCCGTTCCCCAATTCTCGGCATCTCATTGGCCATCTTCCAAGCCACTCTCCCCATCCCATCTCCATCAGTTCACAGGAATATGCCATCTCCGAGGAGACACTATCCTCAGGGGAATTAAGTAGGTGAAAGTTCAAGCTTTTCCTCTCCTTTCGTATGTCAGCACTGGAATGCTGACAGACAAGATATAAATGAGGCAAAAGGTTGGTCTGTCTTGGTATCCCAGTACCTGTTTCTTTTTTGGCATATTGCTAGTTAAATAAGTCTTTGTGTTCAGCCAAAGGAATATTTTTATTTTTTTATTCATGGCAACACATTATGCTGCATGGCAAACAGAATTAAAATAAAATAAAAACAATGAAAGTGGGTCCCTGCACATAGCCAGGCTCAGGCCCCGGCCCAATCCAGGTCTTTAAAGTCTTACGAAAGACCAGGAGAGTTGGGGCATAGATTTGTATGTTATTCATTGGATTACCCAGAATGTTGGACTGGCTTGACCTTTGGTTTGATTATGCAAAGTTTTTCTAGTCGTGCTTCTTTATTTAAGCCTTATTATGAGCGGGCCTTCAATTTGAGATATCTTTATTTTTGCTACATCTTTGCTACAGAATCAAGCAAATTTTCTAGTAATTTTATTTACAATAGTATAATCAATTTGAAACCTATAATGCAAATGAGTACAATCAAGAGAGAAAATAGTAAGCTGGGTTTATTCTGTAAGGATAGATTCATCTGTTTTTCATTGGATTACCCAGAATGTTGGACTGACTTGACCTTTGGTTTGATTATGCAAAGTTTCTCTAGTCATGCTTCTTTATTTAAGTCTTATTATGAGCGCGCCTTCAATTTGAGACATCTTTATTTTTGCCCTGAAGGTTCAGCTACCTTCTGCAATAGACCTGGGGATTTCCCCTGGCATCTTTTTGCTGCTGCACAAATGAGGCAGCTAGCTACATAGCTTTCTATGTCCTTTTTTAGTGATGACCACCAAAATTGTTTTTTAAACAGGTGTAAAGTTTTTACAAACCCAAAATGTCCAGCTAATTTGGAGTCATGGCACCATTCCATTAAGCATAGTCTTTGACTTGCAGGGACGTACAACTTCCCACCCACCCAACCCAAGTCATCTTTCAGCAGACAGCTGGATTTGTTATTCAAAAATCATTCATCAGTGGTCAATGCTTGTTTAAAAGTTTGGGTGGTGTCATTGTCCGTCAATGTTTCTTGTTTAGCCTGGGATCTGGTGACTACTTTAGCGGCTAGTTGATTGTTTTGTACTATAGGTTTGATTACATCTGGCTTTGCACTATTGTATTGCGGCTTTCTGGATAGCGCATCCACCAGAAAGTCCCCCCCCCCGGAGGTATTTTAGAGTAAAATCAAACCATTTAAAGTACTGAGCCCATTGTACTTGTTTAGGGGGGAGTTTCCTTGGGGTCTTTAGGGCTTCTAGATTTTTATGATCAGTCCAGACTTCAAAAGGGGTCTTACTGCCTTCTAGGAAATGCCGCTAGGTCAACAATGCCCAACGAACTGCATAAGCCTCTTTCTCCCAAATAGCCCGCCTTTGCTCAGTCTCATTCAACTTTTTGGAAGTGTAAGCGCAAGGTTGTAGTTGGTCTTGCTCATTCTTCTGAAGTAATACCGCTCCTATTGCCACATCACTGGCATCTGTTTGTATGACAAATAGTTTCTCCGTGTCTGGGTGTTTTAGAATTGGTTCTGCTGAGAACAGCCATTTAAGTTTTTCAAATGCCCCCTGGTATTCCATAGTCCAGTTCAATGGTTGCTTTGGTTTAGGATTGTCCTCCCCCTTTGTATTTAAGAGCTTGGTGATGGGGAGAGCAATCTAAGCGAATGCAGGGATAAACTTGCGGTCCCAATTAAGTACAGCCTGCACTTTTAGAGGATCCATCTCCACCCCCTGGTGTGAAATGCAGTATCCCAAATAGTCAATCTTCTCTTGGTGGAATTCACATTTGGAAAGTTTGGCATAAAGTTTGGCAGTGCAGAGTTTGTTTAAAACTGCCCTGACTAGTTTCACATGTTCTGCTTTGGTCTCAGTATAGATTAAAATGTCGTCCAAATAGACCAGAACCCCCTTATATAAATGCTGATGCAGCACTTCATTTATTAACTGCATAAACACTGCAGGAGCTCCTTGCAACCCAAAAGGGAGCACCTTGAATTGGTAGCAGGCGAGGGGGGTGTTAAAATGCTGTTTTCCACTCATCCCCCTCCTTAATTCTGACATGGTAATAAGCCTCCCTTAAGTCCAGCTTTGAAAAAAATTTCCCTTTAGCGAGGTGTGCTAACATATCTTTCATAAGGGGGAGAGGGTACATGTTCTGCACACTGATCATATTTAGATTTCTAAAATCAACACATAGACATTTTGAGCCATCTTTTTTCTCTCTAAATAGCACTCGAGCTGCGATTTTTGGTCGGGCTGGCTCGATGAAACCCCTTGCTAGGTTTTTCTCAGTGAATGTTCTCAGCTCTTCCAACTCCCTCAGTGACATGCTGTACATCTTGGGTTTAGGAAGTTTCGCGCTGGGTAAGATTTCTATTGCACAGTCAGTGGCGTGGTGGTGGTGGGAGCTCATCTGAGGCTTTTTCGCTAAAATCCTCAGCTAAATCCTTGTATTCTATGGGTTGATGTGGCGTGACCAGGCATGGCTGTTTCTCGATTCTCTGCCCCCTCAATTCCTTTATGTGGATACTCAGCAAGAGTCACCTTCTTCTGAAATTTTATGCTGCCTTGTTTCCAATTGATTTGTGGGTTCCATTTTGTTTAGCCATGCAAGGCACAGAACCAACGGCCATTCTATGCCAGGTGCCACTATAAATGCAAGCCTTTCCTCGTGGCTTCTGATTCCTATATGTAGAGGCTCAGTGGCCAGAGAAGCTGGCTCCCCTCCTGCTATTGACCCATCTAGTTGGCAGAAAGCAATGGGTTTTTAGCTTTCTTACGTTAACTCCTAACTCCCTACTAAGATTGGGCTGATCAAACAACGGGTGCACCCTGAATCCACTAAAGTGGAGATGCTTATCTCCCTGTCTTGGATTGGGATGAATAGTCTTAAGGGAAGGGTAAGCGGTTTAATTGGTTTGCTTACCAGTGGTTCATCATCTGGATCACTTCCGAATGAGTGATTCCTCCTGTTCAGATGCCAGGATTTCCTCCCCAAAGAGGGGAGGGGATGGACCTTCTGTGGTCTGCCTGTTCCTCAGAGCAGTCTCCTTCCCACGTCGACCCAGTTTTGCAGGATCCTCCCCTGGTGGGTGGTTCCAGGCAGGTGTTTGCGAATGACACTCTGCAGCTCGGTGCCTTTCTTTTCCGCACTTGAAACAGGCTGAAGATCTTGGAGAGAATACGGTTTGTGGTTTGACGGGCTCTTGCTTCCATTGGGGTGAGGATTTCGTCCATGCTCACCCCACTCGATACTGGTTTCTGGCCATATTGATCTCAGTTTCTTCGGCGGTCACTTACCATATATGTAGGTTGTTCGGTGCCCCTCGGGCCACACAGGCATTGTATAGATCATCACAGCCTATCCTTGAAGCAGTTCACCAAAATATCTTCTGGCCAGTGCATACAGCACACGAGGTCCCAGAATTGTTCAGTATACTCTGCTGCTGGCCGTCACCCCTGCTTCACCACCTTAATGCGGACGCGTGCTTTGCGGTCTGCCAGTGGGTCCTCAAATTGATGTTGTAGGGCCATCATGAAACGGTCGAAATCCCACAGTTCTGGTGTGTTAGCGTTATGCAGGGTCACCATCCATCTGGCAGTGGCACCCTCTAGGGCTAGGGTCACAACTCGCATTTGGGAGCCTTGGGTTTGGAAATCTTGCCCATACTCTTGCATGTAGGTTAGCACATGTGCCACAAAGCATCCTAATTGTTCCAGATTCCCATCAAACCTCAGCCCAAGGGGGGGAGTTTCTCTTTCCATTTGAAGAGCCCAGGGTTGGTTGGGAATGGGCGCCGGTATGCATGCCTTTGGGGGGTAGGGTTTGCTGGGTCTTCTCCCACTGCTGCTGTGCCCTCTGATTGATAGGCAGGCTCCAGAAGGAGGGTGCCTCCCATGGCATCATCCGTGACTGCTGCCCTTTCAGTGCCCTTTGGTTGTTGTCCTGGCTCCCTTTGGATGTTGAGATTTTCCAAAGTTTCCATCACCAATTGGGCTATATGCCTCTTCAGATAGTCCTCCCTCAGGGGTGCTTCAGTCAGTCCCCCCTGGTTAGTAAGGGCTTCTAGTTCCATTTTCCACCCCAGTTTTCAGTTGCCACGGTTGAGGGTGACTCCTCTGGTTCTCTCATCCCAGCCATCTTTCTTCTCGATGCCAATCGACCAGCAGGGCTTTTCCGGATTCCCCAGGGTTACCTCATCCTCTCCGATGGGGTGCACGAGACAGGCATCTGACTGGGTGGCGGTTACTGTCTCTCCCCAGCAATCAGTTTCTCCCAGCTCTCTGCTTCATTCAGACATGGTTTGCAAGGTCCCCTCAGTAGGGCAAAGATTGCTTCTCTGGGTTGACCATTTTGCAGATTGTACTTTCTGTAAGGATCGCCTCTCCTTCCAACCTAAGAAAGTATGAACTCTTGAAACGTAGTTGTTCAAAAGGATTCTTTTATTAAGCAGAAGTGAAAGCCATCCAGCTAAAGCACAATCTGAATACCCTTAGGCAAAGCAATAGGATTAAAGTGGTAGAGACACCTCCCTTTAAGTCAGAATGCAGATTTTTGAGGTTTTTTGAGTTTGAGTTTTATTGGACTTATATACCGCCCTACTCCCGAAGGACTCAGGGCGGTGTACAGCCAACAATAAAAATACATACGTACAAAATTTAAAACCATCTAAAAACAGATTAAATGAATTTGGCCCGGACAGAATTAAAACACCCCAATATAATTTAAAATTTTTTAAAATTTGACACTAAAAATGGGGAGTGGTTAGGCCAGGCCCGCCTGGCGAAATAGAAAAGTCTTAAGAGCGCGGCGGAAGGTGGGCAGATCCAGGATCCTCCGTATCTCTGGGGGGAGCTCATTCCAGATAGTAGGTGCCCCCACAGAGAAAGCTCTCCCCCTGGGGGCTGCCAGCCGACATTGTTTGGCTGACGGCACCCAGAGGAGCCCCTCTCTATGAGAGCGTACTGGTCGGTGGGAGGCTATTGCTGGTAGTAGGCGGTCCTGCAAGTACCCAGGTCCTAAGCCATGGAGCTCTTTAAAGGTAGTAACCAGGACCTTGAAGCGCACCCGGAAGACCACCGGGAGCCAGTGCAGCTCGCGCAGGAGAGGTGTCACATGGGAACGCCATGTCGCTCCCATCATCACCCGCGCGGCCGCACTCTGCGCCAGTTGGAGCCTCCGGGTGCTCCTCAAGGGGAGCCCCATGTAGAGAGCATTACAGTAGTCTAGACGGGAAGTGACAAGGGCGTGAGTGACCGTGAGCAAGGAGTCCTGATCCAGAAAGGGACGTAACTGGCGGATCAGGCGAACCTGATAGAAAATCCTCCCGGCCATGGCCGTCAGATGCCCTTCCAAGGACAGCCGTGAATCCAGGAGGACGCCCAAGTTACGAACCCTCTCCGTGGGGGCCAGTGATTCACCCCCAATAGTCAGTGATGGCGCCAACTGACTATATCGGGACGTCAGAAACCACAGCCACTCGGTCTTGGATGGGTTGAGCCTGAGCCTGTTCCTCCCCATCCAGATCCGCACGGCCTCCAGGCACCGGGACATCACTTCAAGGGCATCGTTGGGGTGGTCTGGGGTGGAGATGTACAGCTGAGTATCATCAGCGTACTAATGGTACTTCACCCCAAAACCACAGATGATCTCACCCAGCGGCTTCACATAAATGTTGAACAGGAGGGGCGAGAGGACCGATCCTTGTGGCACCCCGCATATAAGGGGCCTTGGGGTTGACCTCTGCCCCCCTGCCAACACAGACTGCGACCGGTCGGAGAGATAGGAGGAGAACCACCGCAACACAGTGCCTCCCACCCCCATCTCTACCAACCGGTGCAGCATGATACCATGGTCGATGGTATCAAAAGCCACTGAGAGGTCTAACAGGACCAGAACAGAGGAGCACCCCCTGTCCCGAGCCCTCCAGAGATCATCAACCAATGCGACCAATGCCGTTTCCGTGCTGTACCCGGGCCTGAAACCCGACTGGAACGGATCTAGATACGTCGCTTCATCCAGGTGCTGGGGAAACTATTTCGCAACCACGCTCTCAACAACCTTCGCCACAAAGCGAAGGTTGGAGACCGGACAATAATTTACCAACATTGCTGGGTCCAGGGAAGACTTCTTGAGGAGAGGCCTCACTACCGCCTCTTTCAAGGCGGCAGGAAAGACACCCTCCCCCAATGAAGCCTTTATAATCCCCTGGAGCCAGCCTCGTGTCACTTCCCGGGAAGCCAGCACTAACCAGGAAGGACACGGGTCCAATAAACACGTGGTCGCGTTCAGTCCACCCAGTATCCTGTCCACATCCTCAGGGGTCACAGGATCAAACTCAGTCCAGATAAAATTCTCAAGACCTGTCCCGGTCCCTTCCCCCGAGACCACCCAGTCGGAGTCCAAATCTTCCTGAATCTGAGTGATTTTGTCATGCAGATATTGAACAAAATCCTCGGCTCTACCCTCCAAGGGGTCCTCCCGCGCTTCCTGGTGGAGCAGGGAGCGGGTCACCCTAAACAGGGCAGCCGGGCAATTATCTGATGACGCAATAAGAGCAGCAAAATAGCTACATTTTGCTGCTTTTATTGCCACTAGGTAAGTCCTAATATGGGATCTCACCAGTGTCCGGTCAGATTCAGCAAGACTGGCCCTCCAACTACTCTCTAGGTGTCTTTTCTGGCGCTTCAACTCCCTCAGCTCCTCAGTAAACCAAGGAGCCAAGCGAGATCGACGCCGGGTCAGAGGCCGCAAAGGCACAACCCGATCCAGAGCTCCGGCGGCCACCCTATCCCAGGCGGCCACCAGGTCTCCGGCCGAGGCGTGTGCCAGAGCCTCAGGGAATGGCCCAAGCTCCATCTGGAACCTATCAGGTTCCATCAGGCGCCTGGGGCAGAACCATCTTACCGGCTCCACCTCCCTGCGGCGGGGTATTGCGGTTCGAAAGTCAAAACGAAGGAGAGAGTGATCTGACCATGACAAGGGTTCGATGACTATGTCCCCTATATCAAGATCTCTCAACCACTGTCCAGAGACAAAAACCAGGTCCAGTATGTTTCCCCCCGTGTGAGTAGGGCCATGAATTAATTGGGTCAGGTCCATAGCCGTCATGGAAGCCATGAACTCCCGAGCCACCTCAGACATCTCCCCCACGGATGGCAGGTTGAAATCCCCCATGACCATAAGCCTGGGAGTATCAACCGCCACCGCGGCGATGAAGCCAAGAAGCTCGGGCAGGGCTGCTGCCACGTGGCAGGGAGCCAGATACGTGATCAGCAAACCCATCTGAACCCCATGACCCCATTTCACAAGGAGGGATTCACAACCGGCCATCTGAGGAACAGTGGCCTCCCTCGGTTGGCCAATACACAAGTGTAAAGATGTTTTCTTTACTATTTCTTTTGAGAACCCGAACAAACATGCATTCCCACTACTACCCTTTAAAGTGAGACAACCCACATGGCTATCATATAAATTCCTGCAGGTAGAGGGAATCTCAGGCCCCTTGGTGCCAGGATATAGGTTGTAAAATATCTGATGACACAGGTCCTGCTAGTAAATCAAATCCAGTCTCCATCTTCCTTCACTTGAATGGCAGTATCACTTTTAGGGAACTGACATATGGTAACACACCTATGGATCCCCTGTAAGAGTTGTTTTTTCTTCTCCAATAAAGTGACCAAACATGCTTCCACTATCCTTTCTACTCATTTCCATAATCCTCCAGCAATAATATAAAATCTATCTCACAAGCTTTATACTATCTAATAACACATACTTAACTGATAAAACTTTTGTAAGATGCAAAGACTAATACATCTAGAGACATGGATATGCAATTGTTCTGTTCATACCAATAGATAAGTTACTATAGTGGGCAGTGTAGCCATGCTGGTAAAATTTTATCAGCTGGGATGCAGAATGATAATGGATTATTTTCTTTGTGTCAGGAACAGGACATACTTTCATGGTTTGTTTTTGCACGAATAATTCTATTTTTTAGTACTCTTATATACATCTGGGCCATTTTCTATAAATATATTTCAGATATATAGTATGCAACTGCAGACATATTTGCTGACAGATGACTTTTGTAGGAAGCAATTTCAGTAAATTGAATGTATCAAATATGTTAACTACTGCTGGTGTCTGTGCTATTTCTACTTTAAAAACCAATAGAACATTATTATGTTCCCTGTAACAGCATTTCTTCTTACCCATTTTGAAGGAAACAATATTATTTAACTTACTTACATATATATATTCATCTAAATAATCAGTTGCCTGGAAAATAATGTATTTGGAATCTTGTGGGTCCCCAGTACTGTGAATATTGTGACTTAATTTGTCATTGGCATGTCTATGTAATAAGTAATATATAATAAGTTACATGGCTACATGGATTTATGATATACAAAGTGCAAGAAGTTCTACTTCAAATTGCATGCTTATATAAAGAAAGTTCTATAGGTAATCCTTTTTAGCTGCCTTGGAAAGGGACAAAGAAGAATATAACTTTATTACAGTCATCAACCAGCAATAGACATACAATATATTAAAAAAAATAATACATTAGGGTCACTCCCTAATTTATGTGAGTGTAAAGCTGATAAATTGTGAATATATATATATATATGTTTTCTGAGGTTTTCGTGGGTGTTTGTATGTAGGTCTTTGGTTATTCAGGTCTTCTCCTGCGTAAAATTGGAAGTGTTCTGGAGATTGACAAAACGCTTAGCTGACAAACAACACCTAAAAACCAAACTACACACTCTCACTAATGTACTAACATCCAATGGATTCCAAAGAAATAAGATTACCAATCTAATCCAAAAAGAAACCCCCACTAAAATCCAAGACAGAGAACAAGAAACGGCAAAGCCCTCCTCCCATACATAAAAGGCACCACAGACAGAATCAGCAAAATCCTCCACAAACACAACATCAAGACAGCATTCTGCACAAACCAAAAAATAACCACCATCCTATGGAACCCCAAAGACAAAATTGAGTTAAAAAATCAAGGAGTATATGAAATCCCATGCACCGCCTGCCCCACTACATACATTGGAAAAACCAACAGAAGAATAAGTGCACGCATTGAAGAACACAAGAAAAGAAGAACCAACTTCTTTCCTGGTCCAACACCTTAAAGCCACAGGACATGAAATTGACTTCAAAAAGACCAGAACTATCACCAAAACTAAACACTTCAACAACAGAATAATCAGAGAAGAATTCTCTATTTTCAGAATAGAGAAGCCATTGAGATAGAAAAACGCCCACACAGCATGAATAAACGAGATGATACCTCCTGCCTACCAGCCATTTGGAAACCCGCCCTTATTGACAAATGAGTCCCTAACATGAGGAATGACACCAGACCAACACTCACAAGAGCCACACAGGATGTCACCACTACACATCCATGCAGAAAGCAGACTCAAACCCACACTGATGATGAAGCACAACCACGGACCAGAAGCCAGACTGCAGCTGCATCATTAGCCACTTTAAACCCCTCCAATCCATACATGAAGCAGACTGATACCCACCATGAAGAGGTAGCGCTGCCATGAACACAAAGCCAAACAACAGCAATGCAGCTCACCAGCTCAGATCCCCCTGCAACTCATACTAACTTGAGCACAATCAAGCCCCCACCCAAACAGAACACACCCCCATCCAATCAGAACACAGCCAACCCCCCTTCCAATCAGAGCACAGCCAAGCTCCCACCCAATCAGTTCACACCCCCACTGGCAGTTAAAAGGAAGAAACAGCTGCAATCCCACATTGCTCCTGGAAGCATGAAGCCGAAGACACTAGCCTGAAGATGACGAATAAGACTTCGTCGAAATGTCACCAAAACACTTCCAATTTTATGCGGGAGAAGACCTGAAAACCAAAGACCTACACACACACACACACACACACACACACAAACACGCACACATTTCCAGAAATTGTTATACATGTCACCAAAAAATTGGCACAAGTTGACAGCTATAATTCTGTAACCAATTTTTTTCTTGTGGACATTGCAGTGATGCAGAATTTTGCCACTGCATGCGTGGTAGCCAGGTTTGAGTCCTGGAAGAGAAAGCCTACATAAAAGTTGTCTGCCCTCCCTGGCAATCTCTCTAATAAGGGGAATATATACTGACCTATAAACTCTATATAACTCATAGTACAATAAAAAATGTGAGATATCTTCAGCTTCTCTTTTACCACATATACATACCCGTTCTGCTATTGGTGTTCTCTTATACCTACCCTGGAGAAGTGCTGAGGGGAGAATATTAAATCTGGTTCTGAAGAAAGCTATTCTTTGTTTTGGGAAGATCAGATCATTTAGATACCTTGTCGATTCTTCCAGGCTCTTAACTAAATTTGAGGCATACCTGTCTCAATTCTTAACTGGGCATTTAAAGTTCCTTTGGGTGAAGCTAAGATGGCTCACATGAATTTGGTTTGTATGGTTTCTAGCAAGTCTTTCTTTGCAAGGATTCCTGCACCATAAAGAATTTGTGCCAATGTTTTGGCCTCAAAAAGTTTTAAAGCAGCAGGTACTAATTGACCTCTGCCTGTGTAAAAGAAATGTTTAATTTTTTTTCTAATTTCATTTGAGGACCTGTTGGCTGCTTGCAATATATGCTCCAGGTGTGCCTTCCATGTCTCTTGCAAGTGGGAGTGTTGCCCTAATTGCTCTCTTCAGTCCTATGGGAGTTTGTGAAATAATAGCAGCAGCATCGGCATGTAGGAGAATCGGAATTTTGTACTGTGCTAGGTTAGGAGGATGTAGTTCAGGGTTCTGTAAGAGATCGATCAGGTTTAGAAGTTATAACATAGAAGTTAAAAACTTCTGATAATATAGAAGTTAAAAAGGGTGCAACCCTGCCGTATCACTTTCTTTCTTTTTTTTATTGAAAAAGTTTTACAATACAATTTTTATCCCCATTTCCCCCCAACAATCCCCCCTCCCCCTCCCTTTCCCCCCCTCCCCTCCCCCCCGGCTTCCGTTACTAACAAAACATCAATCTTATATATCAATCAATATTAAACAAAGAGTATAGGTGAGATCCAGATAAAATATCATAGATTTTAACAATAAGTAAAGTAAAATTAATCTAAAATATTTACTAAACATGAATAGAATAAAGTTAGTCTATCAAATATATATCAAGCTAAATCATATATGCACAGTTAACCCTCAATCAACCATAAATCATTTATAGAAACTTAACAAATGTTCTTAAATATTTTTTTCTAGACAGCAGTATAACCAATGTATATAAACTTGTTTTTAACTTCATAATTTTCTAAATAATAATATAGTAAATATATGTAACATTATAAGTTTTCTAGATACAATATAATTTTAATTTCAATAAAATAGTTATAATGAAAATAATTTTTCTAGATAATTATATATATATATACATAATATATAACGTAATAGATTTTTTGAATAACAATATAATTTGAAATATTTAAAACAAATAATTATTAATCTCTAACACATATACTATACTAATAGTTTCAAACATTTAATAGAATAGTTATAGTAAAAATAATTATGAATCAAAAGCTAATTGAAAGTTCTTAGTTTGGTATTTGTTCTGCACATAATCTACCCATTTCTTCCAGTCCCTAACAAAGGCTTCATGGGTCCTATCTTTTAGGTATGCAGAAATCTTTGCCATTTCCGCAAAACTAGCCATCTTCGATGTCCATTCTCCTATAGTAGGTACACTATCTTTTTTCCAATATTGACCAATCAATAACCTAGCTGCCGTAATCATATATAAAATCAATCTCGTTTCACTCAGTGAACAATCCTTAACTATACTCAGCAAAAACAATTGCGGAGAGAAATGAAGCTTCTTTTTCAAAACATTCTGCATAACCCACCAAAGTTTAATCCAAAATGCTTTAACCTTTCTACAGGTCCACCAAATATGAAAATATATAGCATCCAAACAATCACACCTCCAACATTTAGGTTGAACATTTGGATACATACATGACAATTTCTTGGGATCTAAATGCCATCTGTAAAGCATTTTATAAAAAATTTCCCTCAGATTTTGTGCTTGTGTAAATTTAACATTCTGGACCCAGATTTTTTCCCATGTTTCCAACATAACTGGTTCTGCAAAATTTTGTGCCCACTTTACCATACAATCTTTAACTAATTCACTCTCTGAGTCTCTTTCTAACAATAAATTATACACCCTCTTAATATGCATCGGTCTTTTCCTTTTTATCTGCATCACCAAATCTTCTTCATGTAACATCAAACCAATTTTCTGGTCTTCTCTCCATCTCGCTTGAAGTTGAGAATACTGCAACCATGTTAAATTCCTCCCTTCTTCCAACAGAACTTTCAAAGATTTCAAGTTCCATCTGCCCCCATCATTAAAAAGCATCTCTTTATATAAAATCCCCCCGAGTGACTTTATATTCCGCAAGACTTGCCCAAGATCCAACCACAAAGGTATTTTGTAATCCAATTTAAGCTGGTGCTTCTTCCACACTCTCATCAGCGCATGTCTCAATATATGACTTTTAAATACATTGTCCAGCTTGTCTTCATAAAATAAATATGCATGCCAACCAAAGTCCAAGTCATGGCCTTCTACATTCAAAATTTCAGTTTTTGTTGTTACAAACCAATCACCCACTTGTGTCAACACTGCAGCTTCATAATATAAACGTAGGTTTGGAACTTTAAGGCCACCTCTTTCACGAGCATCTTGCATAATTTTAAATTTAACTCTTGGTTTTTTCTCATTCCAAATAAATTTGTTTAAACCTGATTGCCATTCAGCCAATATCTTATCGCTTCTGAGCACCGGAATCGTTTGAAACAAAAACAGGAATCTAGGTAAAACGTTCATCTTAACTGCTGCTATTCTCCCAAGTAAAGATAGTTGCAGTTTCTTCCAAGTTTCAAGGTCCTTTTGAATCTTATGCCACAAAACCTCATAATTATTTTGAAAAAGTTTTATATTAGACGCTGCAACCTGAACTCCTAGATATTTCACCTTTGTAACTATTTCAAAGCCTGCCAACCTTTCTAGTTCACTCTTTTGTGGTTCCAACATGTTTTTAACTATCATCTTGGTCTTTTTCTGGTTTAGTCTGAAGCCTGTAACCAAACCATATTCCTCTATAGTATTTTTCATCTGGATGATTGATTCCAAAGGTCGTGTTAGGGTAACAACCAGATCATCTGCAAATGCTTTTGTTCTGTAATCCTTTTGCCTTATAACTATTCCATTCAAATTGTTCGAGTCCCGTAGAGAATTCATCAAAACTTCTAAAGTTAAAATAAACAACAATGGGGATAACGGACAACCTTGTCTGGTACCCTTCTGTATATGGAAATTAGTAGTTAAGCTCCCATTAATAACCATTTGTGCTGTCTGTTCTTGATAAATTGCTGAAATTGCTTGTATAAACTGCTTCCCAAAGTCCATTTTAAACAAAGTCTTTTTTAAAAAATCCCAGTTGACTCGATCAAAGGCCTTTTCTGCATCCAAAAACACCAGCACCGCAGAGATTGCTTATTTTTCTCAAGATATTCCAGTAAATCTATAAGTTGCTGTACGTTGTCATTCATATGTCTGCCCTCTATAAAACCTGCTTGATCATTATGAATCACCTCTTGGATAACTGGCATCAGTCTGTTGGCTAATACTTTTGCAAAAATTTTATAATCTGTATTCAGGAGAGATATTGGTCTAAAATTTTCTGGTTTTAAAGAACCATCTTCCTTTGGTATCAGTGAGATAAAGGCCGTCTTCCATGAGGGGGGTATTTTACCCCCCTGCTGTATACTACAGAATAAGTCCTTAAGATGTTCAACCAATTCTGATTGTAAAGTTTTGTAATATACTGCTGTCAAACCATCCGTCCCAGGAGCTTTAGCTGTTTTCAGTTGTTTTATTGCAAATAAAATCTCTTCAGACGTTATTAGTTGATTCATTCTCTCCTTTTGTTCACATGTAATTTTTGTAACTCTCGTCTTTCCAAGATATTCATCAATAAGGTCCTTTTGAATATTATCTGTATAATATAAATTAGAATAATAATCTAAAAAAGCTTAATGTATTGAACTCTGTTGAAAAACTTGTTTACCTTTATATTCAATAGTATCTATTATACGGGAACTTCGTTGCTTTCTTAAAGTATATGCCAACCATCTACCAGGTTTATTAGCATTGCAAAAGATATTATCCTTGGCAAATTGTAAATTGGTTGCCGTCTGATCAGCCATAAACATTTGAAATTGATCTTTCAAAAGTTTTATAGTTTCCTGCAATTTCTCATCAGTCGGGTTCTTAATATGCAATTGTTCTTTCTCCTTTATTTCTGACTCCAGTTCTAATCTTATCTTTTGTCGTATTGACCTGTGCTTAGAGTTCATATAAATCAGTACACCTCTCATATAGGCCTTACTTGCATCCCAAATAACTTCAATAGGTGTACCCCTGTTCAAATTCAATTGAAAAATTTCCTTTATATGTTTTTTAAGGTCGGCTATATTCTTCTCATATCTAAATAAATTCTCATTCATTCTCCAAGATCTTCTCTCCCTCTTACCAAAATCCATTTTCATCCATACCGAACTATGATCAGTCAGAGTTCTAGGAAAAATCTTAGTCTTAGTCATTTTAGTAAGTAGATCAGAAGAAACCAGCATAAAATCAATCCTAGAAAAAGATTTATGTCTATCAGAAAAAAATGTAAAATCCAATTCCTTCGGATGGTGAATTCTCCATACATCCTTCAATTCTAATTCTTCTTTCAATGCAAAAAAGTCTGTGGTAATTTATTCCCCCTCTTAGCCAATGTCTTTTTGTCAAGCATTGTATCAATCACACCAATCCAATCTCCCATAATCAAAAAAGACTTGTAGTTCCATTGCAATATTTTAGTATATAATAATTTATAAAAAAATTCTTGCTGTTGGTTTGGGGCGTAAATTCCAATCAAAAGCAACTGAACATTCTGTATATTTATTTCAACTGCAATATATCTTCCTTCATCATCCGATTCTACAAGTTTAGCTGGTATTCTTTTAGAAATATACAAAACTATTCCATTCCTTTTCATAGAGCTAGAAGACATAAAATGTACTCCAAATTTTGAATTTATCAAATATTTTTGGTCCTGGGTTCTAATGTGTGTTTCTTGCAAACAAACAACATCATTTTTATACTGCTTCAAATAATGAAATATTTTCCTTCTTTTCTGTGGAAAGTTCAAACCATTCACGTTCCATGATAAAAATCTAACTGCCATTTGAGGATTCTTGAAGCATATCGAGCAATTGCCTAAGACCCTGTTCAACAGCAGAGGTCTTTGGTCTCGCTCCTCCCACTGCTTCAGATTTCTGTGTTTTCCCATTTGCCCCCTTCACTTCTTGTGGCACCATGGGCCTCTGCTGTTTTTGCTTCTCTAGTCTCTGCTTCTCTGCTGCACGAGTTATACATTGATCTTTTGGTTCTTGCTCCAACAGTTCAAGGTCCGGATCCACCTCTCTTGTTGCTCTGGAATGCTTTATTCTGGGCTCTGGGAGGTCTGCAAAAAAATCCTCTGAGAAACCACCTACTGCTCCTAAAAGTACTTCCCTTGCTGTTGCTCGAAGTGCCTGTTGTTCTTGTTCCCTGTGTAATTCTTGAATCCCTTCTTCAAAATCCTTATCTTTAGAAACTCCTTCTGCCGATAACAATGTGGATGAACATGGTGGAGATTTTTTGGAGATTTTTTAAGAATGTTCTGATAAAAATGTTCTGCTTTTTTCACCGAATTTAGACGGTATCTTACATCCTCATATCTCAAAATAATACCAACAGGAGCGTCCCATCTAAATGGAATCTGGCGCTTTTTCAGTTCATTTACCAAAAAACCATAGTCTCTTCGATCTCTTAACATTTTGGGTGGTAGCTCTTTAAAAACACCAATTTGATTACCCTCAGCTTGAACAGTAGTGTGGAAGGAGTTTTGTAGAATATCATTTCTCAGCCTTCTATCAGTAAAATAAATCACAACATCTCTAGGCAAATTCCTTTGTCTTGCCACACGAGAGTTAACCCTATAGACCTTGTCAATTCTTTTGGCAATTAACTCAGGTTCCAACTTTGAGATCTTGGCCAATACATCCACACAAACTGCCCTCAAATCCTCTCTGTTGTTCTCCCTCAGTCCTCTCAATCTTAAAGCGAACTCCATAGAACGAAACTGTATCATCGTAATTTCATCTTCTAGCCTCTGATTTCTCACATCCACTTTGAAAAATTTTTCTTCTGCATCCTTCTTGTTGATTTCCACTTCTAAATTTAAATCATCCACTTTTTTCTCCACCACCACCAACGCATCTGTAAAAGCAGTTACTATTTTGGTTACATCCCGATTTAACTTATCACTTTTTTCCTTGACCCACTGCTTCATTTCAGTTTGGTTATTCTCCATCCTTTCATTCAAGTTTTTGATTTGATCAGCAAGAGTTGCTGTTAAATTAGCCATAAAAGCTTTCAGATCCTCATTCCCACTTTCTTGAATTTGACTCTGAGCCTGTGTTAGTGGCTTAGCTGGCTTTTCCTTTGTCTGGTGAGTAGGGGAATCCCCACCAGATTTCTTTGAAGCCATGCCTGGACACAGTCTTAATTTCTGAAAAAAAGAAAATCTTCCTCCCTTTCCTGTAGCTCCAGTTTTTCTCCCCAGTTTTGCAAAAAGGGGGGTCAGATAAGTTATATTTCTGCTTTAAAGTCTTAAAAGTATATTTCTTTCAGTTAGTACCAGGCAGGCTAGATCACTCTAATTAGCACTTTCACTTTCCACTTTCACTTCCTCCGTTTTAGCCAGACGCCATTTTCCATACACTTTCGCTCAGAAGTTTAAACTGAAAACTTTTTTTCTTTTATCCTTAAAATGCTTATACATTCTTGAAAATAAGTCCAGATCTCACCAAAATCTTTAGTTAGAAGAAAATCTCCATATGAGATGAGAGGGACCCTGGCGGCACTTCTGGGGGCTCTACCTGTTCCCCACCGGCTCGGTCCTCTCTTCCGATCCGAAGAGAGGGTTTTCAAGCCACCTGCCGATAGCAGAGTGGCTCTGACACACAGCAAAGCCGGCGGCTATAAGAAAGCCTCCGGCGACAACGAAGATGCCACCCGGAAGCCAATCACTTTCTGAGCCCTTACTGGGCCAGTTAAAGTCCCTTGAGAATTACTCTTCACTTTCAAGGTGGAATTAGCATACAATTTTTGTATGAGGAAAAGAAGATGTTTATCAATTGTAGTGCATTTTTTTTATTGAAAAAGTTTTACAATACAGATTTTTTATACCCCTTTCCCCCCCATCCCTCCCCCCTTCCCCCCCTGACTTCCACTATTAACCAATCATATATATCAATCAACATCAAACAACAACAAAAAATAACCCGGTGAGATCCAGCTAAAAATGTAACAAATATAACAAATTTAACCTAAATAGTAATAAAAAGAATTAATCTAGCCTTACTTCAAATATATAATAACCATGAATCCTTTATAAAAACTCATGACAAGCTAACAAATATCACATATATAACAGTTATATAAAAAGGAAAAACAATTTTGAGCATCAAAAATTTTTAGAATAAAATATATGTTTAACTTTAAGTATAATTCCCAATATTCAATCTTAATAATATATATATATATATATATATATATATATATATATATATATATATATATTAATAAAAAGATATATTTTTATTATATAAAAGTAAAAGTAAAGCTCATCTACCTATCAGATATATAAACTTATTTTTAACATTATAATTTATAATATAAATGTATAAGGTAATACAAGTATAAATTCAAATATTTAATAAAATATAATAAAATAATTAATAGATATAATTAAGAATCAAATGCTAGTTGAAACTTCTTACTTTGATATTTATTCTGCATGTACTCTACCCATTTCTTCCACTCCTTAGCAAAGGCCTCATGGGTCCTGTCTTTTAGGTATGCAGAAATCTTAGCCATTTCTGCAAAATTAGACATCTTCAATATCCATTCCTCTATAGTAGGTACACTATCTTTTTTCCAATGTTGACCAATCAGTAGTCTAGCTGCAATAATCATATATAAGATCAGTCTCGTTTCAGTTGATGAGCAATTCTTAGCTATCCCCAGCAAAAAGAACTGAGGAGAAAATTCAAGCTTCTTCTTCAAAATGTTCTGCATTACCCACCAAAGTTTAATCCAAAATGCTTTCAGTTTTCTGCACGTCCACCAAATATGAAAATATGTTGCATCCAAACAATCACACCTCCAACATTTAGGCTGAACATTTGGATACATACATGATAATTTTTGGGAATCTAAATGCCATCTATAAAACATCTTATAAAAATTTTCCCTCAAATTCTGCGCTTGTGTAAATTTAACATTCTGGACCCAAATCTTTTCCCATGTTTCCAACATTACTGGTTCTGCAAAATTTTGTGCCCATTTTATCATACAATCTTTAACTAATTCACCCTCTGAATCTCTTTCTAACAATAAATTGTACACTCGCTTAATATGCATCGGCCCTTTACATTTTATCTGAGTCACTAAATCTTCTTCATGCGACATTAGTCCAATTTTCTGATCTTCTCTCCATCTCGCTTGAAGTTGAAGATACTGCAACCAAGATAAATTCACCCCTTCTTCCAACAGAATATTCAAAGGTTTCAAACTCCATCTGCCCCCATCATTAAAAAGCATCTCTTTGTATAAAATCCCCCCGAGTGACTTTATATTTGGCAAAATCTGCCCAAGATCCAACCACAAAGGTATTTTGTAATCCAATCGAGACTGGTGCTTCTTCCAAAAAAAAAATAAAATAAAAAAATTGTAGTGCATTTTAATTTCTTCCATAGGGTGTTCCTGGATATTGAATCGAAAGCCTGCTTAAAATCAGGAAAGTCCACAAAAAGAGAGGATTTTTTTTGTACGTCTATTTTTGAACCAGAAGTATCAGGATATGATCCACCATAGATCTTCCTTCTCTAAAACCGGCTTTGATTATCCCCCCTGAAATTAGCCAGTCCTGGAGTTTCAGCTCAGATTCAGATGGACCTGGACTCTGATTGGGCAATTCTGACCGAGATGACAGGGGCAGGTCTTAGTCCCATTGTATGGGATGAGTTTGCGCCTGTGACTCCTGAGGAAGTGGACAAGGCTGTAGGAGCGATGAGTTCCTCCACTTGTTTGTTGGACCCGTGCCCCTCCTGGCTGGTTTTGGCCAGCAGGGAGGTTACACGAGGCTGGCTCCAGGCTTTAGTTAATGTGTCCTTGAGGGAAGGGGCCTTCCTGCAACCATTATAGGAGGCGGTTGTAAGGCCCCTCCTCAAGAGACCTTCCCTGGACCCAGCAGAATTAAAGAACTTTCATCCAGTCTTCAACCTACCCTTTGTGGGAAAGGTTGTAGAGAAAGTGGTGGCACTTCAGCTCCTGTGGACATTGGAGGAAACGGATTATCTAGACCCTTTTCAGTCTGGCTTCAGGCCCAGCTACAGCACGGAAACTGCTTTGGTCACGCTGATGGATGATCTCTGGCGAGCCCGAGATGGGGGTCATTCCTTCATCTTGGTGCTACTTGACCTCTCAGTGGCTTTTGATACCATTGACCATGGTATCCTTCTGGGACAACTAAGGGAGTTGGGAGTGGAAGGCACCGTGTTACGGTGGTTCTCCTCCTATCTCTCTGGTCGATCACAGCCGGTGTTGGTAGAAGGACAGAGGTCGACCCCTAGGCCTCTCATTTGCGGGGTGCCTCAGGGCTTGGTCCTCTCTCCCCTCCTATTTAACATCTACATGAAGCCGTTGGGTGAGATCATCTGACGATATGGGATGAGGTATCAGCAATACGCTGATGATACCCAGTTGTATATCTCTACCCCGCATCAATTCAGTGATGTGGTGGATGTGATGGGCCGGTGCCTGGAGGTTGTGAGGGTCTGGATGGGAGTCAACAGGCTCAGACTTAACCCAGACAAGACCGAGTGGCTGTGGGCATTGCCTCCTAAAGACTATGTTAACTGTTCATCCTTGGTTCTGGGGGAGGAGAAATTGTCCCCTTCAGAACGGGTTTGCAATTTGACTCCTAGACTCACAGCTAAGATTTGAGCAACATCTGACAGCTGTGGTTAGGGGAACCTTTGCACAGGTTTGCCTGGTGCATCAATTGTGACTCTACTTGGATCGGGAGGCTCTCCTCACAGTCACTCATTCCCTTGTCACTTCATGGTTAGATTATTGCAACGCACTCTACATGGCAGCTCCCAGCGAGGAGGATCCCAGGCAAGTCCACATAATCATAGCTTCCGCAGCCAGTGCATGGTGCTGCTGAGGTGGCAGGGCCGAGAGTGCTGCCATCGGCCAGGGAACAGCTGTCTCGCCAGGAAATCGGCCGGTACCTGGTTGTCCTCCGATAAGAAGCGCACTGGCCCTCTTGGAAAAAGTGGGGGTGCATGTGCATGATGCGCACACATGCACAGTGCAGGGTGAAAGTGTGCATGCACAATGCGAGGTGCATGTGTGCATGCTCAGTATGGGGTGCATGCACAAGGGGAGTGTGTGGGGTTCGTATGTGCATGCGCAAATGGGGGTTCACATTGCATTATGGGTTCCGGTACATGTGAGCGCGATAGCGCTAGCATGCTCAGACTTTTGGCACATAACACCAAAAAGGTTCACCATCACTGTGTTATAATGTCTTTTGTGGATGAAGTGTTAATTGAAACCTGTTTCACCAGCTTGGCAGCTAGTTGTTTATTATTTCAAAGCTGATTTAATTTTAAAAGTGGGGAAATAAAAATTCATTGCATATTACAAATAAAGTTCATTTGTTTCACAGTATTATGTAAAGGTGGTTTTTATATAACTGTTATACTGGGTTAACATCTGCCTTACTTACATTAATCTCTTATTTATTTTTTGAAAATATTAAAGGATGAAATAAATTAAGGAATAAACGAACAATTAAGTGGACAGTACTATGCTGGACTGCTTGAAAGGGAAATGCAAGTGAATTCAAGTGAATTAAGTTATTATATCATAGTGGTAAAATGAATCATGGTATCTGCTAGTAACAGTTTGTGATGTTCCCACAATCAAAAAAAGTGAGCGGAGGACATATTTAGTCATTCTTTATCAGCGTGAAACATATATGCCACATAAGAAATGGATCATTTCTTGTTTTTTAAAATAAATGTTCTATTGTTTCTAAATAAATGGATTTTGGGCAACAGATTTAAAATACAATCATAATATGTACAACTTGGTTGGAAAATTTCTTCTTGAGATAGAGATGCGATATAGTCACATCTGTGTTTTGCAATATTTTCCATGCATTCATTCTATGTGAATAATTGTGAGAGCCTTGCTATAATTGCTTGCATTATTTTATCTTTTATTTGTAACACACTTAGTTAATAAACTGTACATAAATGGATTTGACAAAATAGTTTATGTCAACCCAAACTTAATGAAACAGTATATTTTCTATTTCACAAGGTGCTACAAGATTACTGTTAGAATTACTACACAATTTGTTTTTAAATTGTTTTGTAAATTGGATAATGTCCAGTGGTGGGTTGCTCCTGGTTTGCACTGGTTCACAAGAACTGGTAGTAAAAATTTGTACTAGTTCCAGGAACTGGTAATAACATTGGCTGGCCACGCCTCCGAACTGGTCCCTGGCCCAGTCGCTGCTCGCTTACCCTGCCCACCTCATTTGAGGCTTTTTTTTTTACTTTTAAAAGCATTTTTTCTACAACCTCTTCAAAAAAAATCTTTTTAAAGTAAAAAAAAAAAAAAGAAAGCCTCTGAGGATCCTGTGGCTCAGCTGGGAACATTACAGGCTTTTCAAAACATTTTTTCTTAAAAAATGCTTTGAAAAGCCTCTGATGATCCCAGCTGAGTTGCCTGATCGGCAAAGGCTTTTCAAAGCATTGTTTGCTGCAACCTCTTAAGGTTGTAGAAAAAATGCTTTGAAAAGTAAAAAAAAAAAAAGTTGGCCACACCCACCCAGTCACATTAACTCCCCCCACCAAACCATGCCCAAAAAATAAGCCACACCCACAGATTCGGTAGTAAAATATTTTAGAACCCACCCCTGGTAATGTTTATATAGTATTATACAAATAAACATGAACTTTGATTAATTAAAGTTTTTCCCATTTTTAAGGAAAATATGACATAGCTTATCTTGCATAATATTCCTCATTCCTTCATATAAATTTACTGTTTGTTTTACACAGACATTTATTTACACAGATCTTTATTACATAGATCTGTACAACATGAATAGACCATGTTGTCTTCTGTTCTTTAAGTTTTTCAAAAATTGAAATTATAATCAATTGGTAGTAATGTCCATGTGGATTCAAATCATAATATCTGTACTGTACAGTTGAAAGATTATAGCTAGTCCTTACTTAATGACTGGTTGTTTAATAATCATTCAAAGTTACAATGGACCCCAAAAAGATATTGCCCACGCATCCTTGAATTATAATTTCCACTTGCCCAGCCCAGCAAGCTTCTCAGCCATGGAAAAAGCTGCTGCCGTCGTCACCAGGTTCTTTGCGCATGCACATCCCAATGGACTTGCAAGGCAATGGGATATGTGTGCGTGAAGAACATAGTGGCAATGAACATGGCAGCTGGGGCGAGTGAGCGGCAACTGGGGGACTGGTTCGGGGGCATAGCCAGCCAGCCAGCCAGCCAGCCAGCCAGCCAGCCAGCCAGCCATTACTACCAGTTCTGCGACGGATGAAATTTTTTTACTACCAATTCTCCAAAACCAGTATGAACCGGGAGCAACCCACCACTGGGAGGGCCATCTGTTTTGCCTCAGTTCTGAAGCCTCCTGAAAGAAGTGCCTGGGAATTGTCCCTTATCTCTTTCCCAGGGCGGTTATTTTTACAACATCTTCACACCTGTGGATTGTTCATTTAACATCAGACTGAGGGGAGGGGTTTTTAACTCCTTTATCCTAATGGAATTGCCTAAAGGGAACTTAGAGAATGCTAAGCTTTTGTCTTGCAATCACCTTCCTTTCAATAAAAGTTTCCTTTAAAAAAGCTGAAGTTTCAAAAGTTCCTGCTTTCTTGAAAGGGGAGGGGAGGCAGACCTTACAAACTGCTTAAGTGACCACTTCAAACATAGAGCAAGTGTTGCTAACAAGAAGAATCAGTTATATAAAAATCTTACGATTAACAATTTGGGTAAAACAGAAAATGACAACAGCACAAAATCTGGGGGAAAATAGTACCTAATGGCAATGACTCAAATAGTACCTGATGGCAATGACACTGACAATGACACAAAATGATCTTTCTTGAGAAAAGGATTTTATAATCTTCTTTCATTTGTTGCTGCTCACTTCCCTCCCCAATTCTGTTGCCAGGGGCATCAGTGAGAACTTGGCCTCTGTTGATGTTCTAAAGTAGTAGCAATAGAAGCAGTATCTCTAATTCAATAGCCATCAAAATAGAGTTGCCAACAATATCAAGCTATTCTTCTACTAAGAGAACTGGATACTGTGTGTAGGGGGTGGGGGGTGGAGGAATATCTGTGTGATACATTTAGAAGTCTTAAAAATTCCCTTTCCCTGAAATCTTTTTTTATTGTGAATTACCACAATAACTTACAACAGAATTTCTGTGCTCAGTTGTGGTAGTTAAGGAGTCCTTCAGGAGTAGGCCAGTATATAAATCTAATAAATCTAATCTAATAAATCCTAAGGAGGAATGCACATATTCTATTTGTGCCTATGTTGAGTGTGTTATCTATTAATTGATTTGTTAATTTACTGGTTTATTTTTCTTATATAGTTGCCCATAAAAGACAGAATTCTGGCTCACAAAAGTAGTAAAAAACGCAATGAAAACAAAAACCTGGTTCTAGGCTTCTTTGGGCTCAAACCACACCCTATCCCAGTACCTTTTAGTAAGGAAATAGTTTTCTATGCTTTGTTTTTCCATCTCTTTGAAGTGACATGACACTGATTGTTTTGGGATGTTTCAGATTTTACAGGAGTCAGGATGGGCCCATTGTGGCAGCAACAAAACTTCCCATTGCAGACTATAACGTAGTCCATCATCTACAGAATGATGGGAAAAAATTGCATTTTAAAATTAGGGGTTTACCTTTTATGACTAGTCATAAGCCTTCATCTGAAGGTGGCTATTTTGGCATCAAGCAAGATCCAATGTGCAAATTGTAAGTTGTTATCAGTTACTGGAGCCAAATTATATTGCTGATGTCTGAATTGCTTGTGTAGATCAATGAGAACGTCAAGACTTTTCTGTCTTGAATAAAAGTGCATTAAGCCCAGGGAAGAAGCAAATCAGCGGACAGCATCAAAAACTATAAGAACAGAATGTACTGAAAAGGAACCAAAACAGTGTCAGATCACGTCTGTGATACTGCCATTTCTGTGGGGAAGGGGCATGGATCTCTTTATTAGTTTATTGCCCTTTTCCTGTTTCCTGCATATCCTGTAATCCCTTAGTTTATAACCCTACTTCTGACACCTATTTGCTCTATGCTTTGATTTACCTTTGGGGGAATGTGAAAGTGGGGAGGGCTCAGGGGTGAGTTCCAAAATTTTTTACTACCGGTTCTGTGGGGGTGGCTTGCTTGGTGGGCATGGCTTGGTGATCATGTGACTGTGGATGTGACTTGGTGGTCATGTGCCTGGGTGAGCGTGGTCAACTCAGTGTGACTCATGTCAAGGAGTGCCTAGCCTGGCCCCTCCCCTCCCAGCCATTCTTTGTCACATCCAGCCTCAACGTATCTATAGTTCTGTAAAAACGTTGTTCACCTTTTTTCAACTTTATTATCTACATACTATAAATTCACTTTCATGGACAGCTGAAAGGAGGAAATGGCTCCCATGCTTTCCCAAGAGTGTGATAGGCAACAGGCTTTTAAGGAGCTGCCAGAAAGAAGGGGGTGGGGGTGGGGAATGTATTTTCCAAAGCATCAGAAGGCAAAACAAGTTTCTCTCAGTTTTAAGGAATGTCTTTGTGCACCCTCAGCAGGCCCCTCTCCTATGCCAAAGAACAAGATAATACCCACATGTTCTTCTCCAAGCATATTATGCACCATAGGCATGGAAAGAAATTTCCACAAAGCAAGCATATAATCTAACTACATTGTAAAACTCAGTAATATACCCTAACTTAGATCTACATCCCACTGCAACAGACAGATTCCTTCCTTTTGTCTTCCTAATTGGCCCCCTATTAACTGCACAAAAGGTGTGTAGTCTGAGTTACATACCAATTCCTGGGGGAACGGGGTGGCATTTAAAAAAGAAAAAGGATTTATGAAGGATTTAGATCTTAAAGCAGGAAGGATACAATTAATTTCATAGATATGTTTTACATAGGTATATGTATTATAAATGCTTAACAATAAATGCTTAAAAGGAAAATACTTTTATAGCAGCATAACATATATTATACAATAGAATAACAAGTTTATTACTATTTCCTTCAATACTATTTTGTTTTTGAATTCCCTTATTCCCTGCAGGGACAATGTAAAATATTAACACATGATAAATAATGGAACAATTAAAAATAATAGCACAGGTTTTTTTTCTCTCTCTCCTTCGCTCCCTCCCTCCCTCCCTTCCTTTTTCTTTTTCTTTTTCTTTCTCTCTCTTTCTCATCACTCTCTCTCCCTTCCTCTGTCTTTCTTCTTTCTTTCTTTCTTTCTTCCTTCCTTCCTTCCTTCCTTCCTTCCTTCCTTCCTTCCTTCCTTCCTTCCTTCCTTCCTCCCTTCCTTCCTTCCTTTCTTTCTTTCTTGTCTCTTTCTCCCTTTCTTTCTTTCTCTTTTTCTTGCTTCTCTCTCTCTCTTTTATCTCTCTCTCTCTCACACACACACACACACACACACACTTCCTCTTTCTTTCTTTCTTTCTTTCTCTTTCTTTGTCTCTTTCTTTCTTCTTTCTCTGTCTCTCTCTCACACACAAACACTCTCTCATACACACACCTAGTCTGGGATGAAGTGATCCAGTGAGCTCTAGAGCTGCAGCAGTGATGGGAGAAGGAAAAAAGCATCACGTCGCCCAAGGCTGAGTGTGCCAGGCCCAAAAGGCGAGTGAGTCTCGCCATGTCCCCTTGGCTTTTTGGCTGAGTGCAGTGGGTCTCCCTCCCACCACCACCAGCATCAGCAAAGTAGATCTTCTACGTGCCTCCGAAGGAAAGGCTGATGGCGGCCGGCACTTCGGGGAGACTCTGTAGCCACTGAGCTAGGGCTGAGAATGGTAGCAGCAGCAGTGGCAGCAGGAGACAGTAGCAGCGGCCTAAGCAGGAGATGGCAGTGATGGTAGGGAGGGCAAAGCTGCGCCCCCCACTGTTCCCACTGCTACTGCAAAAGGGGTGGCTTCAGGAGCAACTGTCTGTTCTGCCCCAGCTACGGAATCCAAGAAATGTAGCACACACAAAATTCTGAACAACTCCGTTTACTACAAACACAGTCTTTTTCAAATGCAGGCTATTACTAAAAATGTCCTTAACAGCCTGCCAGAAATGCAAAAGATTAGATAAAGGCTTACAATAGTTGGCAATTAGCCCAGAAATCAGGTTTGCAAAGAAAATACACTCTCAAATGCTCAATGAATGACTGGACGAACACACGTTGTTTCCTGCAACGTTTGCCAGCTGCATGCAAACTTAAATAAGCTAAGGGAGTGGCCCCAAGCCTTATTCTCGAGGAGACCTCCTCCTGAGTAACCACTCTTGCCTTTTGACAGCTCTGCGTGCTCGTGCATTGAGAAGAGGCTCTCCACTTCACTCGCTTCATTTGAAGGAGCCTCTGGAGGATCTGAAGGCCCTGGCTGAATCTTTGCCTCTGGCACCACATCTTCTTCAGCCTCCTCACTGTCCAACTCGAGCACCGGCTGCACAGGCTGCAGGCGCAACACCACACCAGCCTCCTTGTCGTCAGGATCAGCCACAATCCGCGCAGACCACTGGCAGGCCACAACACTGTCCAACGAAAAGGGGGCTGCCCACCCCAGCAAGCTTTGTAGCATGCAGCTGCTACAAAGCTTACCAGGCTGCCCCCATCCCGTCCCACCACCACCGCTGCTGTAAAAGGGGCGGCTTCGGGAGCCGCTGGTCGGCAGAAAAGAGGCTGCCTGGCCTGGAAAGCTTTGTAGCCACATGGCATCCTATGAGGCCAAGTGTGCCAGGCCCAAAAGACAAGTGAGCCTCGCTATGTCCCCACAAGGCGGCTCTTTGGCCGAGCGCAGCAGGTCTCCCTCCCCCCCACTGCCAGTGTTGGCCTTACCTTCTAGATCTTCCATGTGCCTCTGAAGGAAAGGCAGTGGTGCAGAGACTGTAGTGGCAGCCTTGGCAGGAGAGGGCAGTGGCAGCGGGAAGGCGAAGCCGAAACTGAACAGCCGCAAGCTGAAACACCCCCTCTCCATCCCCACTGCACCTGCAATGGTGGTGAATTCGGGAGGTGCTGGCAGGCAGGGAGGGGACTGCCTAGCCCAGCAAGCTTCGCAGCCATGGACAAAGCTGCTGCCGTCGCCACCATGTTCTTCGCGCATGCACATCCCAATGGACTTGCAAGGCAATGGGATGCGTGTGCGAAAAGAACATAGTGGCAATGAACATGGCAGCTGGGGCGAGTGAGCGGCAACTGAGGGACTGGTTCGGGGGCATAGCCAGCCAGCCAGCCAGCCATTACTACCAGTTCTGCGATGGATGAAATTTTTTTACTACCGATTCTCCAAAACCAGTATGAACCGGGAGCAACCCACCACTGGGAGGGCCATCTGTTTTGCCTCAGTTCTGAAGCCTCTTGAAAGAAGTGCCTGGGAATTGTCCCTTATCTGTTTCCCAGGGCGGTTATTTTTACAACATCTTCGCACCTGTGGATTGTTCATTTAACATCAGACTGAGGGGAGGGGTTTTTAACTCCTTTATCCTAATGGAATTGCCTAAAGGGAACTTAGAGAATGCTAAGCTTTTGTCTTGCAATCACCTTCCTTTCAATAAAAGTTTCCTTTAAAAAAGCTGAAGTTTCAAAAGTTCCTGCTTTCTTGAAAGGGGAGGGGAGGCAGACCTTACAAACTGCTTAAGTGACCACTTCAAACATAGAGCAAGTGTTGCTAACAAGAAGAATCAGTTATATAAAAATCTTACGATTAACAATTTGGGTAAAACAGAAAATGACAACAGCACAAAATCTGGGGGAAA
Organism: Masticophis lateralis; assembly: GCA_030761175.1. Taxonomy (NCBI): domain Eukaryota; kingdom Metazoa; phylum Chordata; class Lepidosauria; order Squamata; family Colubridae; genus Masticophis; species Masticophis lateralis. Next base: position 70,300,994 of record JAUDYJ010000004.1, on the reverse strand, counting down.
ATAGTACCTAATGGCAATGACTCAAATAGTACCTGATGGCAATGACACTGACAATGACACAAAATGATCTTTCTTGAGAAAAGGATTTTATAATCTTCTTTCATTTGTTGCTGCTCACTTCCCTCCCCAATTCTGTTGCCAGGGGCATCAGTGAGAACTTGGCCTCTGTTGATGTTCTAAAGTAGTAGCAATAGAAGCAGTATCTCTAATTCAATAGCCATCAAAATAGAGTTGCCAACAATATCAAGCTGTTCTTCTATTAAGAGAATTGGATACTGTGTGTGTGTGGGAGGGGGGATATCTGTGTGATACATTTAGAAATCTTAAAAATTCCCTTTCCCTGAAATCTTTTACTTCAGCCATTGTATTATGTTATCAGTGTAATAAATAAATTCAATCAAATATAATTATTGTATAATTACTCTCTGAGCATAGATAGTCCATATAGATTCCTGATCTGCCTCCATATATTAATATTGTGTGTATTTTTATCACATATTTGAAATTTTTAAACAGTAACTTTATCCTGTAATTTTTATCCTACAACGAAGCCCTGTTAACAATATTGGAGCATAGCTTAGCATTTAAGATAGTTGTTCTGTTATACATCTATACTGATAATGAATAGAAGTTCTATCATATTAATTGTTATGTCCTTATAAGGACATCCGCCTGGGATTGGCTGAAGATCCTTTCGGCGGGAGTTTTGAATCCCTGTCAGTGGGCGGTGCGTCTGCCGGAGCAAATATAAGGAGAGCTCCGGCAGCGCAGCGCTAGTTCAGTTCTCGTTAATAAACGTTGTTACTTGAACTCTGCTGGTCTCATCTTCTTCCTGCGCCGATCTAACACTGGCGACGAAGGACTAGAGAAGAACCAACCGCATGGCACGATCGCCATTCCGAGCTGAAGTCACTCGCCGCAGTCTGAGAGATGGCAACGCCGCAAGCGCCGTTCGCCTCGCTTGCTCCATTCAACCCCGGCCGGGAGAAATGGAGCTCCTATATGATCCGTTTCCGCCAATTCCTTCAGGGAAACGGCTACAACAACCTGGACGACGAACGGAAGAGGGCTCTCTTCCTAGCTCACTGTGGAACCGATGTCCTGGAGCTCGCCGTCAACCTCGTCGCACCCAGGGACATCGAAGTCATGTCCTGGGTGGATCTACAGACTGCCCTGCTAGACCACTATGCCCCCATGGGCACCTCCATCTCGAATCGGTTCACCTTCCGCCAACGCAATCAGAAGGAAGGCGAATCTATCAAAGATTTCGTGGTGGCATTGCATCAAATCTCAGCAAACTGCGAGTTTGAAAATGTTGACAATACCTTACGCGACGGGATTGTGTTCGGGATGAGAGATGCAAGCCTCCAAAAGAAATTCCTAAGCAGGAAAAGACTTTCCCTGAAAGACGTTCTCGAGGAGGCTACAGCTGCTGAAACATCGGAAAAAGCAGCCGCAGAAATGCTCAAATCACGAGGGATCCATAAGATCCGCAAGTCGACCCCAGAGTCATCTGAAGAATCTGCCACACCATCGGATTCGGAGGAGGAGATGGCCGTTTTCAAAGTTTCCCGCCCATCAAGGCAGGAAATTCAAAAAGATGGCCGCCGCAACGATCAGTGCGGCAGTTGCAAGGGAAACCATTCCCGCCAATCCTGCCGCTGGCGTGACGCAACCTGCCGACATTGTCTGAAGAAGGGGCACATCGCTGAGGCATGCAGAGCCACTGATCCGGTTCCCGAGTCGATCAGGCCCCGGAATCCTGAAAATCGCCGCGATACACAGAGGACATCCAAACGGTCCTCATTCCAGCACAGACGCGACGATCGCAACGATTCGCAGGGCGGCGCGGTGAGTCAAACAACTATCGCCCACACCTGCAGCAACAGTGCCACCAAATTCCATGTGACACTGTTGGCCGAAGGCTTGCCATGCAAGATGGAGGTAGACTCTGGCTCTGTCTATTCCATCATTGACTGGCACCAAGTGAAGAGACTGAAGCTGGCACTAACCAGGCGCCAACTTGAGCCCTTACACTCCCGACTGGTGGATTTTGGCGGGAATCCCATTGGCGTCCTTGGAAGAACCAGCCTTCAAATCGCCTTCAAACAGTTCCGGGGCCAGCTACCAATCACCGTCATGGAGCATAGCCGCCCGACCCTGCTAGGCGTAGAGTGGTTCCAGCCGTTGGGGCTTTCTATTGGAGGCATCCACCAGTTTAGTGTAGGCGAACTCGACTCACTCATCAGAGAGTTCCAAGAAGTCTTCGATGGTAAGTTAGGGACTTTCACAGGGAAACCCATCTCCTTTAATCTGGACAAGGGGGTAACCCCAATTCGGCTCAAGCCCCGCCGGGTTCCATTCGCCTTGCGGTCCAAAGTAGATGCTCAGCTAGATAAACTGATTGCCCAAGGCGTCCTGGAACCCATCGATCATGCTTCATGGGAGACTCCCATTCTGACCCCAATGAAGCAGGATGGATCTGTGCACATCTGCGCTGATTACAAGGTGACAATCAACAAGGCGTTGCCGCAGAGCGCATACCCTGTGCCAGTAGTGCAGCATTTGCTTCACTCACTCGGCAAGGGCAAAATTTTTGCAAAACTGGACTTGGCCCAGGCTTACCAGCAACTGCCAGTTGATCAACGAACGGCGGAGGCTCAAACAATTGTCACCCATAGGGGGGCATTTAAGTGTAACCATCTCCAGTTTGGAGTCAGTGCCGCCCCAGGAATTTTCCAATCTATGATGGAATGCCTTCTTCAAGGCGTTCCAGGGGTGGTGCCTTACTTCGATGATGTTCTCATCTCCGGGGACTCAAAGGCACAACTCTTTGACCGGCTGAGGCTTGTACTCCAGCGGTTCAGAGAGAAGGGCTTGAGAGTCAGACGGGACAAGTGCATCATTGGGGTACAGGAGGTCGAGTTCCTGGGCTATCTCATAGATAGCTCTGGCATCCACCCCACCAAATCAAAAGTTAAAGCTATCCATGAAGTGCCCAGCCCCCAAAATAAAGCGGAGCTTCAGGCTTTCCTTGGATTGCTTAACTTCTATGCAATCTTCCTCCAACAGAAAGCCACAATTGCTGAGCCGCTACATCGCTTACTGGCAAAGGCGGCTTCCTGGAGGTGGGGCCGCAAGGAGGAATCTGCCTTTCGAGCCGTCAAACAACTTTTGACATCCAACAGCGTTCTCATTCAATACAATGAGACGCTGCCCGTCAGGCTCACCTGCGACGCTTCACCTTACGGAGTCGGCGCTGTCCTCAGCCACGAACTGCCTACCGGCTGTGAAGCCCCCATTGCCTATTTCTCAAAGACTATGTCCAGCGCTGAGCGCAACTACAGCCAACTGGACAAAGAGGCGTTGGCAATTGTCGCAGGGGTGAAGCGTTTCCACGAATACCTCTATGGATGACGTTTCACCATTGTCACCGACCACAAGCTGCTTCTGGGCCTCCTCGCCGGTGACAAGCAAACCCCCGCCTTCATGTCACCTCGAATGACTCGCTGGGCCATTTTTCTTGCCGGCTATTCGTATAGACTTGTCCATGAGCCTGGAAAGTCTATTGCAAATGCCGACGCACTAAGCAGATGCCCATCTGCAGAAGCCGTTGAAGACCCGGCTCCCACACTTGAGCTGCTGCACATTGACAACGACAGCAGCTGTCCGGTCACATCTGCCGACGTGGCCACGCACACGCGGAAAGACCCCATCCTCCGCCAAGTCCAGTCCTGGATCCTGAGGGGATGGCTGGCGCGAATCGACAGCGACGACTTCAGCCCGTTCAGCCGCAAGGAAGGGGAACTGTCCACCATGAGCGGCTGTTTGCTATGGGGAGATAGGGTGCTGATTCCCAACACTCTCCAACGGAAAACGCTTGAGGCTCTCCATAAAGGACACCCGGGCATCGTCCGGATGAAAGCCCTGGCACGGAGCTATGTCTGGTGGCCATCACTGGACAAAGACATTGAACAATGGGTCGCCAGGTGTAGCCCGTGCCAAGAAGTCAGAGCAGCGCCGCCACAGTCAGACCCAACGCCTTGGGAGGCTCCTAGCTCCCCCTGGTCTTGGATCCACATAGACTTCGCGGGTCCGATCCAGGGGCGCCACCTTCTCATCGTGGTCGATGCCTTCTTGAAATGGCTCGAGGTCATCCCCATGGCATCTACCACAACAGAAGCCACAATCCACGCTCTCCGCCGGCTTTTCACAACCCACGCTCTCCGCCGGCTTTTCACAACCCACGGACGTTTTGGTTTCCGACAATGGTCCCCAACTTACGTCCGTGCCCATGGAAGCTTTCCTGGCAGGCCTGGGCATCCGCCACGCCCTCTCTGCCCCTTACAGACCGGCCGGAAATGGACAGGCTGAACGGATGGTGAGGCTCACCAAAGAAGCACTCACCAAGATGGGCCCGGGAGACTGGCATGAGCGCATCAACACCTTTCTGCTCACCCAGCACATCACACCACACTCTGCCACAAGGAAGTGCCCTGTCGAGCTTTTGATGGGCAGAAGACTCCGGTCACCCCTGGACAGACTGCACCCACAATGCAATTCTGAGGTGCTCGCCACCGCTAGCCGCCAACTCCGCCATTTTGCCATCGGCGATGCCGTTTTTGCACTCAATTTTCATGGCTCGCCGAAATGGCTTAAAGCAACAGTACACAGCACAACCAGCCCGAAATCCTACCGGGTTGAGCTGGAAGATGGACAGGTCGTGAGATGTCACATTGACAAGCTTTGCAAAAGGTGGAGGGAATCGGGCGGAAACCAGCCTGACGAGGTAGGCCTACACCACCCCAACGAGGTAGGCCTAAACCACCCCGACGAGGTAGGCCCAAACCACCCCAACGAGGTAGGCCTACAACATCCCGGAAGAGCGGGCGCACCAATGCCCAGCCAAGTCAGATCCGAGCCAGGGCCAGTAGACCGGGGACAAGACCAAAGGGGAACCCCGAAGCACCGCAGGGTGGACAGCAGTCGACACCCCAATGCCCAAGACCTATCCCCTGACGACAGTAGCCAAATAGACCAGGGACAACCGAGCAGGGGAGGCCAACATCAACCCTGCGAAGTAGGTGACCGACACCCCAGGGAGGGGGACCTCCATCCAGCACACCAGAGGGCACCCCAACAACAGCCCGACCGCGCAGAAGACCAACCCTGCGAGGAAGACCTCCACCACCCCTGCAGGGGAGGCCTACACCAGCCCAACCAGGGCGAACACCCCAACGACGAGAATCGGTGACCGCCACAGCAACGCCAACCCTGCGGAGAAGGCTTACACCACCCCTGCAGAGGAGGCCGCGAAGGGCAGCAACCACCCCGGCGGTGCCAACCTTGCAGAGAGGGCCTACACCACCCCTGCGAAGGAGGCCTACGCCACCCCGACAAAGCCGGCTCTTCACCAACTCGAACCACCTGTCGCCCCGGGAGTGGATCGGACTCAACCGGAGAACCCAAGGGCCTGACCCAGCAACCACTGCCGGACTCGCACCCAAGACCGAACCAGTGCAACCCCGACCCAGTGGGAACCCAAGGGAGACCCAGGGACCTACCGTGGCTCAGGAGTTCTGGACCGGTCAAGGGCGAGGATCTGTGCCGGCGATTCCATGGCTCGAGCGGGAACGAAGAAGACCAGCATCGCCCGCAGGCAGAGGTCCACGACCCGGCCGGAGGTTCGGGAGCATCGCCCGCATCCTCGACGGCCAGATCCAATCCGACTCCAGGGAAAAGGCCTGGAGCCGAGAGAGCACCTTCCGACCAGGAAGGCTTTCAGCCAGCAAATGGACTGCGCAGGTCTACGCGAGCACGTAGACGCCCTGCGTACCTCAGTGACTTTTTCCTTGATGGACAGATTAAGAACTAGGGGGGAGGAGTGTTATGTCCTTATAAGGACATCTGCCTGGGATTGGCTGAAGATCCTTTCGGCTGGAGTTTTGAATCCCTGTCAGTGGGCAGTGCGTCTGCCGGAGCAAATATAAGGAGAGCTCCGGCAGCACAGCGCTAGTTCAGTTCTCGTTAATAAACGTTGTTTCTTGAACTCTGCTGGTCTCATCTTCTTCCTGCGCCAATCTAACATTAATTATTCCTTCCTCGATTTATAAACATGGGCTGGATGGTTCTGTTGCATTAATAATGGTGCACTATGGAAGATGCAGTATTGAAAAGGGCACAAACTGTGAGGTTTGTACCAATTTTTAGTACACAATGAAAACTCCACTGGGAATTTCTATTTGGATTGTAACCACTTGAATCCAAAATTAGCAGGAAGAAAATTGCTCATAATGATTCTTAATTTATTAAGTGCTACCTGTTGTAACCGTATTGTTCAGAAAATTGAATAAAATAATAAGATTAAGTCATATATCATTTTCTCTTCCCCAGAAATCTATTTACTTTAGTATGAAGTGAATTTAAGCATGTAAATTTTTAGATAGGATCTAAATTTGCATCTATTGACAATATTTAAATATCCACAAGGATTTAAATTTGCTAATATCCTAATCTGTCTATAACTACAACTGTCTATAATAGTAGATCTCAAACATTAAGCTTTTTCTAACCAACTTCTTTTGAATTGAATTGTCCAAATTGATATTGTGCCCAAAATATTTACACTTAATTATTATCATTTCTTTCACCTATTCCCTAATCATATCTTGTTCTAATAAATATTGATATAGTTTACTTATGGTCTTGCCTTCCCTGATAATTAAAATTTTATCTAATTCTGATGGTTCTTGCTTTATGCCCCATTCCTTTTTATCTTTGCTAAATTTAGATTGAATTTGGAGATACTCCCATCATTCCAATTTGATTCCTTCTTCCTTTAAAGTATTTCTTGCTTTTAATTATCTTTTCTCATTCAAAATATCTTTATAGGTGACAGCTCCCCTCATTTTGTCAAATTTGGATGTGTGTACATTTCTAATGTTGACACCCAATTAGGAATTTTGATGTAATTATTTCTTTTTGTTTTTTTCCAAATATCCAATAGCGCTCTCCTAATATAATGCCTCCAGAAGTACTGATGGACTAAATGTTTTTCCTCCCATAGAATAGCATGCCACCCTGTCTGTAAATCATGACCTTCTAGTGCCAATAGTGCCAATAGTCTTGTGTTTTTAAGATGCATCTACTCACTTAGCCAAACCAACACCGCTACCTCCTCTTTCCTCCAAATCCTCCTCTTTCTCTAGCCACTTGTAATAATTTGAATCTGATACTTGGTCATTTCCCTTGCCACATGAATTTTGAAATGAGTCTGTCCAAATTTGTAAAAAAAAATTATATTTTTTGAGCCGAATTGGTATACATTGGAATAAAAACAACATTTTTGGAAGAACATTCATTTTGAGGATGGCTATCCTGCCTACTAGAGAGAGCTGCAATTTTCCCCATTTTTCCAAATCAGACCTAATTTGCGCCATTAATTTGTCATAGTTATCTTCTTTAAGTGTGATGCATCTCACTGTCAATTGAATTCCCAAATATCTTATTTTTTTTGTAGACTGAATATTTATCTTTCCCTCCACTTCTTTTTTTTTTTTTTTGCTCTTCAGTCATACTTTTAACTATCATTTTTGTTTCATCCTTGTTTATTTTCAGGTCTGCTACTTCCCCATAGTCCTCCAGCACTTCCATCAGCCTAAAATCAGATTGTACAGGCTCTTCAATAATAAATACAAGGTCGTCTGCAAATGCCTGTACCTTAAAACTTTCTTTTCTTACTTTTAAACCTTTGATTTGTTTATCTTCTCAAATTGTTCTAATTAAAGCCTCTAGTGATAAAATAAAAAGCAGTGGTGATAATGGAAAAACTTGTCTTGTGCCTTTTCGGATTAAAAAGTTCTTTGTCATTTCCCCGTTTATCACCACTCTGGCTTCTTGTCTGGAGTGGATTGTTTTAAACATCTTTATAAATTTCCCCCCAAAATCCATATATTTTAATTGTTCTAATATGAAGTCCCATTTAATGTTATTGAATGCTTTTTGCATGTTAATAAATATCAACGCCATCTGTTTTTTATTGTGGACTTCATAGTATTCTATTGTATCCAAGATAATCCTGATGTTGTTCCTTATATGCTGTCCGGGAAGAAAACCGTTTTGATCAGTATGAATGAAATTCTCTAAAATTTTCTTTAGTCTGTCTGCCATAATTGTCATAAAGATTTTATAATCCGAATTTAGTAGGGATATTGGCCTATAATTTTTAGAATGAATCAAATCGGAATTTTCCTTGGAAATCTATGTGATTGTTGCTTCTTTCCATGATTCGGGTACCTTAGCTTCATTAAGTATTTCATTATACACCTCTAATAACAAACAGTGGACTTAATAATTCCTGGTGATTTTTATAAATTTCTGAAGGTAGACCATCTGGGCCTGGTGCTTTGTTACTTTTTTGTTTTTTTGATTGCTTCAGATATCTCCTATGCTGTTATCTCATTATTTAATAAATTTTTACCTTCCTCCGAGATTCTGGGCAATTCTGTTTTTTGTAGGTATTGCATTATCTTACCTTCTTTTATCTTTTCCTTATCCTTGTATAGGTTTTTAAAAAACTCATATGCTACCTTCCTCTTGGCCTCATTTTGATAAATTAACTCTCCTTCTTCATTATGTAATTTACTAATCTGGTTCTTTTCTTTCCGTTTTCTTAATCTATAAACCAGCCATCTTCCTGGCTTATTTGCATTCTCAAAAAAAAATTGTTTAATGCTTTTAATTTGTTGTGCCATATTTTCCTTTTCAATGATATTTAATTTGTGTTTAACTGTGTTTATTTGTTGTTTCAATTCCCATTTTATGGGTTCTTTCTGCAGCATTTTTTTCCAGTTTGCTAAGACCTTCCTCTAAATTTTTTTGCCGTTGTCTTTTTTGTTTGTTGTCTTTGGCCATGTATGATATTGTGATACCCCTCATAAGAGCTTTTGCCGTGTCCCACAGGTTCTGATTGTTTGTATCCTCTTTTTTATTACTTTGAAAAAATAAACTCATTTGATCATCCATCTTTAATTTAAATTCATTTTGATTCAAGATTGCTTTTTTTAAGATCCACCTCCTTGTCTTTTTATGCCCTTTCCATTTAATTTTAATGGGATTGTGATCTGCCCATGAATTTATGTCAATATTAACTTCCTCAATTCCCAGATTAAAATCTGTTGATGCCCAAACCATATAAATTTGAGACCAAGATTGATGTCTACCCAACTTAAAAGTATATTGTTTCTTATCCCCATTTCTTTCCCGCCAACAATCCTTTATGCTCAGTTCTTCCACCATCTTGAAAAATGAATTAGGTAATATCCTTCTAACACCTTTCTTTCGTCTGTCATTTCTATAATCTAGTTCTCTATCTACAATCGCCAATTATACACAAATTATCACATTCTAAGTCTCTAATCATGTTATACAGTTTCTTATAAAATAGTTTTTGGCCCTCATTTGGGGCATATATTCCAACTAACATCAGTTTTTTCCATCCACAGTTAATTCTATTATCAATATTCTTCCCTCTTCATCTTTATACATTTCTTTGGCCAAAATACCCTCTTTTACATACAATTCCCCCTTGCTTCTGTTGTGATGAAGATATGAACATCTTTCCTAACTTAGAGCATTTAATAGGTACTGATGCTGCATTTTTATATGTGTCTCCTGCAACACTATTATATCCACATTTGTCTTATACAGTTTACTAAAGAAGTTTTTCCTTTTTCCTGGAGAATTTAACCCATTAACACTTAATGATAGAATTGCTCATTCTTCTTGGAAACCTCTTCATATACTTAGGTCTTGTTGCCCTCGTTTGTCTGACTTTTTTATATTCCTTGCGTCCATCATCGTCTTTCCCATTGTCCACATTCTCTCCTTTCCCATTCTCTTTTTCCTTGATTTGGGATTCCCCCCTATTTGGTGACTGTCCTCCTAGTTCTCCTTCTTTCCTTCTTTCTCTTTCCTCCAATTCAACCTCACTACCAAAATTTTGTCTATAAAACTCTTCTACTTTGTCAACCATGTCCAATCTCAACCTTCTTTCTCCCCAAGATACCATAATCCCTTCTGGAGTCAGACACCAAAAACTTATGTTTTTCCTTGTTAGTTTTGCTGTAAGTGTTTGGTAGGGTCATTTTAAGTCTCTTACCCTTCTTGGGACTTGTTTAAGCACCACAATCTGTCTTCCTCATAACTCTAGTGGATCTTCTCTGGTCCTATGAAGAATCTCATCATAGATAGATTTTTTAACAAATCTAATATGCACTTCTCTAAGTAAGTTATATCTACATGCATAATTTGTGTGGATTGTGTAAATTTTGTCCATTTCATTAATCATTTCCTCCTTCCCAATTCCTAATGCTCCTGCCAATAGCTCTGTCATCATCTTCAGAAGGTCCTCATTCTTTTCTTCCATCATGTTCTGAAATCGTAGAAAATGGACAGCCTTATCTGTTTCCAATTAGATTACTGTCCGAGATCTCTATTGGCTTGAATTAATTTTTCTTCCATCTCCTCCACTTTTTTCCCCTCCCTTCCCATTCTATCTTCCATTTCCTGTAATTTTTGTTCATTTTTTAGAATTTGTTGCTGGAAGCATTCAAATTTGTCATCCATCAATCTCATCTTTTCTTTCATTTCTCCTGTGTCACTCCTTACTTCTCCTATCTCTCATTTCAAATCCTCATGGTTCTTTAACAACCTCCTGCATTGTTTGTAGCATCTGTTATAGATCCTTGAATGAGTTTGATCTCTCTCTCTGTAGCATTCCTTCAATAGATCTTTGCCCTGCTGGACTTAGTTCCATTGTTGTAGTTTGAGCTCCTTGTCCTCCTTCCTGCACCAATTCTTGTCAAATTGGGAATACTTGTCATCTTTAATACTGCTTTAAATTGACTTCCCCACTTCCTTATATTTCTCTTAGTTTCCTCCTGCACCCTTCAGCTATCACTCTCTCAACTAGTTAATTCTCAATGCTTAACTTTGCAGCTTTCACTCTCTATTTTATGTTTTTAAATGTCTCTTATTTATTCTTTAATTTCATTTCTTAATCTTTCCTACCCCAACTACAGTCTGTAAACCTTCCCCTTAGTCAACAATTAATTAATAACAAATTTATAATTAAGTCACTTAATAATATCAATAATTAATGCAGTAAGTGGTGGAGCTAATAAAATAGTAGTCCAAAGATTGCATAGAAAAAACAATAATAGAGAGATGATTTCATCTTAAAAGTGTTCCACTATGACTATTTCATTAATTTTTTTCACATCCAAATTTACTCCTTAAGTTTCCTCAATTTATAAATCAGTTATTGGCAGACCATCCAAAATAGGTCTCGTTTTTCTTTAGATTGCCTCTTCTTACATAAATTGTCTCGTTTTTTCCTCAGCCAGTAGGTCTCTCTAGCTCCCTATTATCCTAGTTGACAGTCTTTCTTCAAAATACCTGCATTCTCCGATTAATCAGCACTTTCACTCACAAACTAAATTGTCTACTTAAATCAGCAATAATGGCAAGTTCCCCCCTTTTCCTCTTTCCCCTCACACTGCCAGTGATATCTATCATGTTGAAATGGTCTCCTTTTTTTGCCCCTACTTGCTGTTTGCCACTTTACTATGGAGGGAATTTCCTTCTTCCTTGGGCGTCCTTCTGACTCTTCCCTCTTTGCAATCCCCTGAGAAGATCTTCACCTCAGGTCACTCACACAGGGCTGCCAAGATCACTTTCACTCAGGTCCGTCTCTCTGTTGTCCAGCTATTCCACCACTAATGTTGTCCAGCTGTCTGTTGTTGTTTCTTCACGGCCACCATTATGGGCTGCCTTTCTTCCCTGTTCAACTTCTCCAAGGCTTTCCTGCATCTGCATTCTTAACTGCCATCGAGAGCTGCTCTGCAGGGTGCCCCTTTCTTCTGATTCCCCTCCAAAGAATCTGGGACTCCGAAAAATCTGCCGATCAGATGAAAAAAGCTGTGTATTCAACACTTTTAAATGGAGAACCATTCTGCACAGCTTTCCCTCTTGACAGCTGGCCCCGCCCCCCACTAAGTATCTTGACTTTTGATCATGGGGTCATGGGGATGCTGCAGTAGACATATGTGAAAATTAGTCTTAAGTCACTTTTTTCAGTACTGTTGTAACTTTGAATGATTATTAAATGAACTATTGTAAGTTGAGGACTACTTGTCATAAACATCAGAAGCTTAACCCAATGCAAGTGGAAGAGATACCATGATTTTTATCTGACACGAATCATATAATCTATTTATCTAGCACCAAATTATATTCATCCTACAACATTCAATACACCCAAACAGAATGAACACTGGGTTTCATAGAAAAAAGTATATTTCAGTATTTTATTCCTTCCTGCTTAGCCATTACACATATAATAAAAGATTTCTTTTGATAGTGTAAAATGACAGTAACAACCACACATATAGGAATAGTAACTGTGTTGATTCTCAGTTTAGATAATTTGCTCTAATTAGTTTGATCCTCTAACATTTATTTTTCTACAACAAATCAAAAGAGATCACTATAGTTTATGGTAGGATTCCACAGAGCATATTCAGATAGGAAATAAAGGCACATTTGAAGGTTGTTACAAAGAGGAAGATTTTCATGATTTCAGTGTTGTTTGACATTGCCTATTCTCAAAGGGAGGAACAGGGAGGGCTATTATCTCCAGATATTGTTTGTTTGTGATAAGCACAAATGCTACTGTATCATTTCCTTTATAGGCATATCCTTATCCCCTAAAATCAAAATCTATTGATCCTTCTTCTTGTACATTTTCTATTTATTTCACAAATTGCAAATATCATTGTATTATCTTTCTCAATGGACAAAACATATAAATTACAAACTATCTCAACAGATCATATATGAGAGAATATAAATGCACTTTATTCATGCTTAGAAATATCCAAACAGATTGGATGCTGGTACAGAAAAAAGAATCATACATTATCTTAATCCACCCAGGCAAAACCAAACCAAACCAAACCAAACCAAACCAAACCTTCCCATTTTCATTTTTATTCGTAAGATTTCAGCACCATCTAACTGAGAGAAGCAAGACACATTTTTCCAGATTCTCTGTGAATATAATGAAACTGCATAAGTAGGAGAAAATGTTTTTATGTTCAATTAGAACATAAAAACAGGGAAGTTTTGACTATGTTCTCATTTATATTACCATAATATGCTGTATACTTAAGCCACTTGGGCAGAATGGTTGAAAGTAAAGAGGTACAGGAATATAATAAATGAGTAGGTGGCATTTTTATATGGCTGCAATTTATATTGGCTGTTATTAAGCAAGTCTCTCTGTTATTAAGTAAATCACTTTGAGAATAAGATGGGTGGTAATTAAATTTAAATAAATAAAATAAATGTTATAGGGAATATTTATTTTAATTATTGCTTAATTCAAAAAATAATGTAACAAATAGATGAATTAACTTTCATGTTTATGGTGCAAAGGTTTAGGAATGTGGAAGGCTTAAAATATATTGCTATAAACTGATTAGTTCAGCTGTAAAGAGTTTGTTGTGGTAGTTTTTGATCATCATAGAAACATTAAAATGTTAATACTGATTAGTAAAAACTGTATTTATAACTTTATTCTCTCCATGCAGGAATTTGTCTTGCCATAATTAGAATTAAGAAAATTTTGAAGTGTAATTCTTTTTGCAAAGTAAATGAAATGTACTAATTCTTCTAAATTAAATAAGAATTGAAAATTGGATTCCCCCCCCCCCCCCATTTTACTGAAAAGATTCCTGTTATGCTTGAAAACACATTACTGAATTTAGGGAAATTAATGCTGTTTTAAACCATTTTTTTTTATTTGTATTTTGTTCCACGGCAGAAACTCAACCTATTGTATGAAGGTATCCATTTCACTGACAGTGGGCGAAAATGACACTGGTCTGTGCTACAATTCAAAGATGAAATATTTAGAAAAAGCTGAACTTAGCAAAAGCAAGGAAATTTCATGCCCCGACATACAGGATTTTTTAATATCATATAGAGAGCCAGAAATCTTATGGTATAAGGTAAGAAATGTTAAAAATCTTGAACAAAATATTACATGTTTTCATTTGCTCCATTTCTAGTATCTGAATTTTACTTCTACATAGAATACACAGCTCATAAGGTTTTGAAAAGTCTAATTTGAAAAATGTTAACTGAAAAATGGGGAAATAACAGAAGCAATGTGATATTTGATGGACAAATTTCTAAATGCAGTAGGTCATTTTTTTGGTTACTGAAAATGAAATGTCTCTATATTTTCAGTTTTATACATAGCTAATGCATTCTTTATATATTACAAAATATGTTAACATTCAGTTATTCAGCAATTAGATAATAGACACATTCATAATACATAGTGACATAGGTCTTTAAAACCAAGTTATATTATTCTAACAAGGTGTTTCTGAGCATAAATGAAAAAAAAATCAAAAGATTAATAAAATAAATCATACTTGGTCAGAGTACTGCATCTTGTCACAGGACGTCTTAATTATTTATGAAACATGTCTTATGAAAAAGAGGCCAGCTTTTTTTCCTATAATTGTTCTTCATGTGCCTCAGATTTTTTTTCATTTTTTTATTGACGAGATGTTTGTGTTCATTTTATTGTTATTGATGGTTGATTAATATATGTATTTCTGGGACTTGTAACATTTTTTTCACCACATTAAAGCATTCTTGGCTGTTCCATTAATCCTGTTGTGGAGTTTAGGAGAAGCCTTAATTTGATATCTTTCTCTAATAAGAAGCCAGAGAGCATGAAACCTCTACAGAAATGTTTGTGTAATAAACACAAACAAAGGATTTGTTTGCATCCATATCACCTCTTTCCATCCATGAGAATTTTTCTACTCAAAAATGTTTTAAAAAATATTTGTGTTTCACAGAATTAAGGGTCTACCAATAGGAGAAAGAGTGTTTTCTCCATAAGGATATGTGAAGCAATTATATATTTCCATGAAGCAGTTTTTCTATTTCAGTGTTATAAGAATATGATTCCAGGGGAGAAAATTGAGAAATGGTGAAAAAAAAAATGAAAGATGAATAAATCCTTATGTGGATGGGTATATTTTTCTTCCAAATGTGTTTGAGGAAAAGGTTTAAATGTGATCTAAAATAGTTTCCTGTCAAGCAACGCAATGAACTTTGTACTGATTTTGAGACTTTTTTAAAAAAGCTTTTAAGATTACAGGTTTTGAATCAAACTGATGTGTCACATAAAAATACAAGGGCTATAAAATACTGTAATTATCTTTGCACAGGAATGCCAAGTCACAACCTGGAAATCAAGTGTTTTGTTCAAAAAGGATACTCTTGTTATCCGGGAGGTTACAGAAGATGATATTGGAAATTACACTTGTGAATTAAAGTATGGACTCTTTTCTGTCAGAAGAACCACAGAATTAACTGTTACAGGTAATTAGAGGTTTTAAGTATATATTTTTGTTTTAGAAAACAGCCTCTTTTCTTTTTATTGGTGTTTTAGCAATTCACAAAGGTGTCTGTTTTTTAAAAAAAACTAATATCTTTTGTATTAAACAGTGACTACAAGAATTCAGAACAGGTTAATTTTAAAACTGTTTTGAAGAGCTCTTGGTAACTTTAAACTGTAGTAAAGAGAGTTTTGAAAGACAACATATCTATATGATAGAACAACCTTTGGGCATAATTGAAGTGTATAACTGTTCACTGTTCTTGTAGACGTTTCATTACCCAAACCTCAATGACATTAAGTCCCCTTCAGCAGCCGCCTGAGCGCTGGCATCGTCCTCAAACCTGTTATGCAGGTCTTCTAGAAAGAGACCTAAATCTGCTAGTTGCTGGGCATGCATATTATGCAAACCGGCCACCCAATCAGCTGCGTCACCTGTCAATGCTATAGTAATGGCTACTACCCTTGCCCATTGAGAGGAATAGAAATGCACATAGACATTCATATAACTAATTACTTGACTCAAAAAGAGAGCCACATGATCTGGATTACCATCAAATGTGGCCTGCAGGAGGGGGTGGTCCCCATGGTACATGCTGTGGCCATACACCTAGCACTCAGGGGGTACTGGGTCTCTGACCTGGGCAGGGCCATCTCCACACCTGGTCCCCTGCACTCCCCTAACTGCTGTTTTCTGGCATTCATATCACCTTTTTTAAGCACAGGAAAAGAGATATAAAGGTCTCCGACTTTCTCTCAGCCCTTCTGGTAACACCAAGGCTCTGCCAGGCAAGGTATTATGCACTCACACAACAGTGGGATCAAACCTGGTTTAATAGTAGCTTTGCAGCATTTTACAGTAGACACTGAGATCTGTTTTCAGAATAAAGTCAGAGACACTGAGTGTTCTGCCCGCCTGTTTATATAGGGCATGTGTGAAGGCAATTGTTCAATCAGCACTGAATCCTATCAGCTGGACTTTGAATCTGCCGCTCATTCCGATTCCCTGCGAGCGCAGGCTTATGAGATCATCTGCAGCCGCCATTTTGCTCACTCATTGCTGGGTCATGGGCTTATGATGTCATCCTTAGTTGCCGTTCAGGTCGCCCATCGCCTACTCCCCCCCCTTGTCCGTGTTCCATCCACCACCTATTATCACCGTGGAAAGAAAGCCTATTCCCAATACACACCCTCCTAATGTGGGTTTTATTGATGCATTGCAGCCCCTGTGGAGGTGTCTCTCACTGGCTTGATGGTGTTGTGTCAAGGGATACTTGATGCTCAACATCAGGGCTCAGAAATTTCAAAACAGGAGACCACATATATGCAAGAAATTACTCAGGAAATCCCCTATGGCTCCCAGGCATAGTTTCCCAAGTCCTAGGCCCCAGGTCTTACATACTTACCCTGGGGGATGGCAGAATATGGAAAAGGCATATTGATCAAATTAGGGGTAAACATAACAAGCAAACCTACTTAGGTACCCGTATTAACCCATCCAACCAGTCATATAAAGAGTTTCTTACAGATCAAACTACTGAGCCGAGGTCAGAAGTCGAGGACCTGCACGCAGCTCAAAGCACAGGCAACTTACTGGGTCTTCAGGACTTTGTTCCAGTGATAAATCCTCCTATAGATGATGAAGAACCTACTTTTTCTTCTGGACCTTCTTCAGTGCTCTCACCTACATCCAGTGAACCAGGGGCCTGGGGAGGTCCAGACGAGTCAGGAGGTGGCTGGCCTACCTCAAGGACTATGTATGCACCCTATAGTGACGAAGGATTGCTGTGTCCCAGACTTCAAATCAGTCTGCAGAAGCCGCTGTGCACTGATTGGTTGTTCTGTTTCTGGTGCGAGTATATAAGTAGCTGTCAAAGTGCTGACAGCCACTGCTCTTGTTAGCTGAGCAGCCTCGCTAGCCCCCTGTAAGGATTGCCTCTCCTTCCAACCTAAGAAAGTACAAACTCTTGAAATGTAGTTGTTCAAAAGGATTCTTTTATTAAGTAGAAATGAAAGCCATTCAGCTAAAGCATAATCGGAATACCCTTAGGCAAAGTAATAGGATTAAAGTGATAGAGACCCCTCCCTTTAAGTCAGAATGCAGATTTTAGCCAATACACAAGTATGAGATGTTTTCTTTATTAATGAAACATCTTAAACATTGTTCTAGCACCGAGTTCAAAATTTCAGAATTACCATTAGTACAAGGGTGAAAGGATGGGCTCAACCCCTGGCCAGTACCAAATAAACCCAAAAACGCCCTTCAAAAGTTGGAGGTGAATTGAGCCCCTCTGTTGGAAATAATCCTTTGTGGAGCACCATGAAGTCGATAAATGTGTATTAGGAATAATTTGGCTAAACCTTTAGCAGTTGGGATCTTTTGGCAGGATATAAAATGTGCCTGTTTTGAAAATAGGTCTGTCACAACCCAAATAACAGTATTTCCCTCACTGTTTGGCAATTCCACAATGAAGTTCATAGCGATCTCTCTCCAAGGTGCCGAGGGTTCAACTATCTTCTGCAATAGACCTGGGAATTTCCCCTGGCGTCTTTTTGCTGCTGCACAAATGGGGCAGCTGGCTACATAGCTTTCTATGTCTTTTTTTAGTGATGGCCACCAAAATTGTCTTTTAATCAGGTGTAAAGTTTTCACAAACCCAAAATGTCCAGCTAATTTGGAGTCATGGCACCATTCTATTAAGCATAGTCTTTGGCTTGCAGGGACATACAACTTCCCACCCACCCAAGCCAAGTCTTCTTTCATGAGACAGCTGGATTTGTTGTTCAAAAACCATTCATCAGTGGTCAATGCTTGTTTAAAAGTTTCGGTGGTGTCATTGCCTGTCAATGTTTCTTGTTTTGCCTGGGATCTGATGACTACTTTAGCGGCTAGTTGATTGTTTTGTACTATAGGTTTGATTACATCTGACCTTGCACTATTGTATTGCGGTTTTCTGGATAGCGCATCCGCCAGAAAGTTTTCCCCCCCCCGGAAGGTATTTTAGAATAAAATCAAACCATTTAAAGTACTGAGCCCATTATACTTGTTTTGGGGAGACTTTCCTTGGGGTCTTTAGGGCTTCTAGATTTTTGTGATCAGTCCAGACTTCAAAAGGGGTCTTACGGCCTTCTAGGAAATGCCTCCAGGTCAACAAAGCCCAACGAACTGCATAAGCCTCTTTCTCCCAAATAGCCACCTTTGCTCAGTCTCATTCAACTTTTTGGACGTGTAAGCGCAGGGTTGTAGTTGGTCTTGCTTATTCTTCTGAAGCAGGACTGCTCCTATTGTCACATTGCTGGCATCTGCTTGTATGACAAATGTTTTCTCTGTGTCTGGGTGTTTTAGAATTGGTTCTGCTGAGAAACCCGTTTAAGTTTTTCAAAAGCGGCCTGGCATTCCATAGTCCAGTTCAATGGTTGTTTTGGTTTAGGGTTGTCCTCCCCCTTTGTTTTTAAGAGCTTGGTGATGGGGAGGGCAATCTGAGTGAACGCAGGGATAAACTGGCGGTAAAAGTTGGCAAACCCGAGGAAGCTCTGTAACTGTTTACATGTGCATGGAGGGTCCCAATCAAGTACAGCCTGCACTTTTAGAGGATCCATCTCAACCCCCTGATGTGAAATGCGGTATCCCAAATAGTTAATCTTCTCTTGGT
This sequence comes from Masticophis lateralis, assembly GCA_030761175.1. NCBI lineage: Eukaryota > Metazoa > Chordata > Lepidosauria > Squamata > Colubridae > Masticophis > Masticophis lateralis. The sequence goes on along the minus strand of JAUDYJ010000004.1, from coordinate 70,281,857 downwards.
GGAATTCACATTTGGAAAATAGCAACCGAGGGGGGTATTAGATGCTGTTTTCCACTCATCTCCTTCCTTAATTCTGACATGGTAGTAAGCCTCCCTTAAGTCCAGCTTTGAAAAATTTTTCCCTTTAGTGAGGTGCACTAACATATCTTTCATAAGGGGGAGAGGATACATGTTCTGCACACTGATCGTATTGAGATTTCTAAAATCAACACACAGACATTTTGAGCCATCTTTTTTCTCTCTAAAGAGTACGGGAGCTGCAATTTTTCGTCAGGCTGGCTCGATGAAACACCTTGCTAGGTTTTTCTCAATGAATGTTCTCAGTTCTTCCAACTTCCTCGGTGACATGCTGTACATCTTGGGTTTAGGGAGTTTCGCACCAGGTAAGATTTCTATTGCACAGTCAGTGGTGCGTTGGGGGGGGAGCTCATCTGAGGCTTTTTCGCTAAAAACCTCAGCTAAATCCTTGTATTCTATGGGTATGTTCTCAAATGATGTGGCGTGACCAGGCATGGCTGTTTCTCGATTCTCTGCCCCCTCAATTCCTTTGTGTGGACACTCAGCAAGTCACCTTATTCTGAAATTTTATGATGCCTTGTTTCCAATTGATTTGTGGGTTCCATTTTTTTTAGCCATGCAAGGCCCAGAACCAATGGCCATTCCATGCCAGGTGCCACTATAAAGGTAAGCTTTTCCTCGTGGCTTCCGATGCCTATATATAGAGGCTCAGTGGCCAGAGAAGCTGGCTCCCCTCCTGCTATTGACCCATCTAGTTGGCAGAAAGCAGTGGGGGTTTTCAGCTTTCTTACATTAATCCCTAACCTCCCTACTAAGGTTGGGCTGATCAAACAACGGGTGCACCCTGAATCCACTAAAGTGGAGATGCTTATCTCCCTGTCTTGGATTGGGATGAATAGTCTTAAGGGGAGGGTAAGCGGTTTAATCAGTTTGCTTACCAGTGGATCACTTTCACTTCATCATCTGGATCACTTCCAAATGAGTGTGATTCCTCCTGTTCAGATGCCAGGATTTCCTCCCCAAAGAGGGGAGGGGATGGAACTTCTGTGGTCTGCCTGCTCCACAGAGCAGTCTTCTTCCCATGCCGACCTGGTTTTGCAAGATCCTCCCCTGGTGGGTGGTTCCGGGCGGGTGTTCATGAATGACACTCTGCAGCTCAGTGCCCTTCTTTTCCGCACTTGAAACAGGCTGAAGATCTCAGAGAGAATGCGGTTTGTGGTTTGAGGGGCTCTTGCTTCCATTGGGGTGAGGATTTCTTCCGTGCTCGCCCCGATTGATACTGGTTTCTGGCCATATCAATCTCAGGTTCTTCAGCGGTGACATACCATTCATGTAGGTCATTCTGTGCCCCTCGGGCCATGCAGGCATTGTATAGATCATCACTCAGCCCGTCCTTGAAATAGCTTACCAAAATATCTTCTGGCCAGTGCACATGGTACTTGAGGTCCTGGAATTCTTCAGTATACTCTGCTACTGGCCATCGCCCCTGCTTCACCACCTTAATGTGGTCACGTGCTTTGTGGTCTGCCAGTGGGTCCTCAAATCGATGACATAGGGCTATTATGAAATGGTCGAAATCCTGCAGTTCTGGTGTGTTAGTGTTATGCAGGGTCACCATCCACCTGGCAGCAGCACCCTCTAGGGCTATGGTTACAACTCGCACTTGGGAGCCTTGGGTTTGGAAATCACGCCCATACTCTTGCATGTAGGTTAGCACATGTGCCACAAAGAATTCTAATTTTTGTGGATTCCCATCAAACTTCACCCCAAGGGGGGGAGTTTCTCTTTCCAGCTGAGGAGCCCGGGGTTGGTTGGGAATGGGCACCGGTGTGTGTGTTGTCTGAGGGGGAAGGTTTGCTGGGTCTTCTCCCCCTGCTACTGTGCCCTCTGCTTGATATGCAGGCTCCAGAGGGAGAGTGCCTCCCGTGGATCATCCGTGACTGCTGCCCTTTCAGTGCCCTTTGGTTGTTGTCCTGGCTCCCTTCAGATGTTGAGATTTTCTAAAGTTTCCATTACCAATTGGGTTATATGCCTCTTCAGATAGTCCTCCCTCAGGGGTGCTTCGGTCAATCCCCCCTGGTCAGTAAGAACTTCTAGTTCCAGTTTCCACCCCAGTTTTCGGTTGCCATAGTTGAGGGTGACTCCTCTGGTTCTCTCATCCCAGCCATCTTTCTTCTCGATGCCAATCGACTAGCAGGGCTTTTCCGGATTCCCCGGGGTTACCTCATCCTCTCCGATGGGGTGCACGAGGCAGGCATCTGACTGGGTGGCGGTTACTGTCTCCCCCCAGCAATCAGTTTCTCCCAGCTCTCTGCTTCATTCAGACATGGTTTGCAAGGTCCCCTCAGTAGGGCAAAGATTGCTTCTCTGGGTTGACCATTTTGCAGATTGTACTTTCTGTAAGGATCGCCTCTCCTTCCAACCTAAGAAAGTATGAACCAAGCCAAGTACAGACTATCTTAGGCATGAAACCACCAGAAACAAAATTACAAGTGAGAGCTTTATCGGAAGTATTAGGTTTCTGCCCTTCATGGATTCCTTCATTTGGGGAACTTGCCAGAAAACTAATACAATTAACAGGAAAGGATATCCCCGACCCCACTCAATGGTCAAAACCACTAGGTAGAATCCTTCAAGCAATAAAACAAACCCTAGCATCCACTGCTGCACTTGGCCTCCCAGACTATGGAAAGCCTTTTATCTTGTTTTTTCATGAAAAGTTAAGCGTTGCTTCAGGCGTATTAACAGAACCATTTGGACACATATATCAACCAGCAGCATATTATTCAGTAATTTTAGATCCAGTGGCTAAGGGGGCAGTCCCCTGCTTAAGAGCTGTAGCAGCCACCATGGAAATGGTGAAAGAATCTAAGGATTTAGTACTAGGACACTCATTACTTCTGAAAGTCCCCCCTGAGGTTTTTGTGAGCCTTTTAAAATCACAAACCCAAGCCTTCATTCAGCAGCATCTGGCTCAATATGAGGCTGAACTATTCACAACGGATAACGTTACCTTTGAAAGATGCACTACCTTAAACCCAGCCACACTGCTTCCCATAGAACAGACTGAAGAAAGTCTTCATGACTGCCTTCATCTAGTTCATGATGCCAAATTACCCCGACCTGATTTGACAGGGCTCGCAACTTGGGCATCCTCCTGGATGCACGGCTGTCTTTAGAGGAGCATATGATGGCCATAGCCAGGGGGGCTTTTTATCAGGCTCGCCTGATACGCCAGTTGCGTCCCTATCTGAATCGGGACTCCTTACGCATAGTCACTCAGGCACTCGTCATTTCCCGCCTGGACTACTGTAATGCTCTCTACATGGGGCTCCCCTTGCGGAGCACCCGGAGGCTCCAACTGGTGCAGAATGCGGCCACGTGGGGGATTATGGGAGCAAGGGGGCGCTCCCATGTGACACCTCTTCTGCGTGAGCTGCATTGGCTTCCGGTGGTCTTCCGGGTGTGCTTCAAGGTGTTGGTTACCACCTTTAAAGCGCTTCATGGAATAAGGCCTGGGTACTTGCGGGACTGCCTTCTGCCGCTGATAGCCTCCCACCGGCCAGTACACTCCCACAGAGAGGAACTCCTCAGGGTGCCATCAGCCAGGCAATGTTAGCTGGCGACGCCTTCTCTGTGGCAGCACCAGCTCTCTGGAACGATTTGCCCCCTGAGATCTGCATGATATCTGATCTCCGGGCTTTTCGCCGTGCCCTAAAAACTTTTTTATTTTGTCAAGCTGGGCTGGCGTAACCCCCTGCCTCCTTTAGCTTTTTAATTGTCTATGGGTTTTAAATTTTAAATTGCTTATGGTTTTTTAAATTTTCTGGGCCAAAAATTGTTTAATTCTTTTACAAATTTTAAATTTTGTATTGAAGTGTTTTTTATTCCTGGCTGTGTACCACCCTGAGTCCACTAGGAGAAGGGCGGTATACAAATTTAATAAACTAACTAACTAACTACGTATCTGAGCCAGAGTTCGGGTTTGTGATCAGATTTTTCTAGAGCTTGGGTTTCAAAGTGTTCCATGTAGAGGTTAGCAATGACAAGTGAGAGGGGTGATCCCATGGGTGTTCCTTCTATCTGTTTGTATTTTTGTCCATTATAGATGAAGTATGTGTTGGATAGGCAGTGGTTGGTCAGATCTAGGATGTGCTTGGGGGAGTTATATTTGTTTTGGATAGCTGTCAAGGCTTTTTTGATTGGCCCTTGGGTGAAGAGGGATATGACATCGAAGCTCACGAGTAGGTCACTGGGCTGTAAGTTTTGTTTCTTTATGATCTCTATGAACTGGAATGAATTTTTTATGTGTGAAGTGATGGATTCTGCATAGGGCTGTAGTTGTTTGGCGAGAAATTTGGCTAGGTTTTGTAGAGGTGAGCCTATGGAGCTGACTATGGGTCTAAGTGGGGTTCCTTCTTTGTGTATCTTGGGGAGACCATAGAGCTTAGGGCATCTGGATGATCTCTCTCTGGGAATAATTCTTTGCTGGAGCCATTTGGAAACCTGCCCTTGGGAATGATATGTACTGTAATTATTCTATCCTTAATTCAGAAGGAGAACAGGGAACCCTGAAGACAGAACCTTAGTGGTGCTTGAATAGTTTCTGCAGTAACCTCTTTTCTTCTCTTTTCTCGTACCAGGTGAAACAGTTTGTTGACTGAATTCACAGATTGAATTCCTGCGTGTGCTATTTTGGGGGGGGGGGATCATTAAAAAAAATAGAACATAGAAAAGGAATAATTAAAAATATGTGTCCTGAAAAGCTCTTGTTGATGAGGGTAGACAAAACTGGGTTAGAAGCATAAAATGAATTGACCTGGCTGAGGACAGTTTGTTTTCTAGGCACAGCTACCATTGCCATCCTATTCTCATATCTATATACACATCAGTGGTGAATAAATGGTGTTCCTCCTGATGAGAAGGCTGCTGTTTGCCTCATAGTCAGATTTTGTCTTTCTCTGCATATGATTGTAAAAAAAAAATCCACGTGAATTTATTGGTGCATGAAAGTATTTATAGCGATTTATATATGCAGCAACTAATAAAGCATCTCTTTGCCACAAAAGAGCTGCAGCCCATCCTGATATTTTTGTAATTTTATATCTGGTTCTTTTCTCCCTTTTTGCCACACAAATTCTGATTGATTTTTGAACACCTGCTACCATAGTAACACTTCTTGTCTATTGTCTGTCACTGCTGATGGCTCCCTGCCTTTGCCAGTTAATTACTTATAAAATGACATGATGGGAGCACCTTGGCTAAAAGAGCAAATGTGCCTTATTTAATAATAGCTTGAGTGATAAAATTGTCTACTATCAACTATGAAAGCTGAACAGTATTAGATAGCACAGGCTGTAAGATTTTTTCCCCTAAAGTTTCAAGTATTTAAATATTTAACAACAAAATAAGAAACCTATAAGAAAACATAATTTTGGCATAATTGTGCCTACCAATTGCTTGTGCAAATACAGTATAATAATAATAATAAATCTTTGCTGACAGCTAAGCTCAAGCAGCTATATCAGGGGTGTGAAACTGGAGGCTCATGGGCCAGATGCATCATATGCAGGCCACGCCCATCCCGGCTCTGCAAATGCAAAAAATATCATATGATTACGTTTGACACCTGTGAGCTACGTCATGCCCTACAGGAGAGGAGATAGGATTTTGTACAATCTTGTACAGGAAGGTATTAACAAGCAAGATCAGGGTAGTAAAGAGAAGCTACTCCGAAAAGCAGTTCTCAGCTACAGTAATGAATCAGAAAATGTGTGGAGAAGACTGAAGAATATTGTTGGTTACAGCAGACCTTCCTGCCTTACTAAAAAGAATTGTCAACTGATAGATGAATGTATTGTACTGGAGGTTTGAGAGGAAATCATTATCCTCTACTGCTATCTTCCCTACCTCAGATACATCAACAGTAGCCAAATCTACTATACCTATCTCCATACCTCTGTCCCCCTCTCTGATGATCTTAGAAAAAAATGTGCAAGATCTATTTCATAGACAAAAGATTGGAAAAGCACCAGGCCCAGATGGAATAACTCCTTCCTGCTTGAAACAACGGGCCACCATTTTCACCCACATCTTTAATAAATCACTGGAGATGTGTCACATCCCTTCTTGCTTCAAACACTCTACTATCTTCTCAGTCCCCAAGAAACCTTCCATCAAGGAGCTGGTTGCTCTATCATCTGTAGTTCTGAAGACCTTTGCGAGGTTACTGCTAGGACACCTGAATCATGGATCCTTTGTTAGACCTCTTGCAGTTTGCCTACTGAGCAAATAGATCAGCAGATGATGCTGTCAATATGGCAGTGCACTACATCTTGCAACATCTTGAATCTTCAGGAACTTATGCATGGGTCCTTTTTGTAGACTTTAGCTTAGCATTTAGTTCTATTATTCCAGAAATTCTTCACTCTAAACTGATTAAGATAGCCATGCCTGTCCATTCTGTAGGTATATATTGGATAATCTGCCTGTAGGTGGATTAGCTTTTTGACAGATAAAAAGCAACAGGTAAAGCTAGGGAAAATCACATTGAATACCTGACCAATTAGTATAGATGCCCCTCAGGGCTGTGTGCTCTCTCCATTGCTATCTCTCTATATACCAATGATTACATCTCTAGGGATCTCTTTGTTAAAGTTCTGATCCTGTGTAGCGTAGGGGGCTAATGCCTCCTACTAAAGGCAGCAATTAACACCAGCTGCCTGTAATTTCTGTGAGTTCAATCCTAGCCAGGCTCAAGGTCGACTCAGCCTTCCATCCTTTCTAAGGTGGGTAAATTGAGGACCCAGTTTGTTGGGGGCAATAAGCTGACTTTGTATAAATATACAAAAGTATGAAGGCTATTGCTTAACTCCCTGTAAGCTGCCCTGAGTCTCCGGAGAAGGGCGGCATATAAATCAAATTAAAAAAAAAAAGTTTGCAGATAATAGAACAATTGGTCTCATTCAAGATGGTGATGAGTCTTCATATAGACAGAAAGATGAATAATTGGTGCTGTGGTGCAGCTGGAACAATCTGGAGCTGAACATGCTTAAAATTGTATCAATGAGAATGAATTTTAGGAAGAGCCCGTCTATCCCTTCTCACTATATTTGACAGCACAATATCAGCAGTGGAATCCTTCAGATTTTGGGGTTTTATAATCTCTCAGGATTTGAAATTGACACCTAATATTAGAACCATAATTGAAAAAGCACAACAAAGAATGTTCTTCCTGTGTCAATTCAGGAAATTCTGACTGCTCCACGTAGGGTATATCATTTAATCTGGTGGAAATTAACTTTTGCAATTTTTTTCAGTAAGGGGCTCTAAAAACATGTGTTTTTATACCAAGAATTTAAATCTGCTGTTATTTTTTTGCAGTTGCACAATGTTTAGCTTGATATGGTAAATCCACATCTGATCATATATCCCACAAAAGTCTCTTGTAACCCATATACTGTTAACTTTATCTTCTCAAAATTATATTTTGTGCTACAAAAATTAAAGTTTTTTTCTGCATGAATCTTATCTAGCTAAGCAAAAAAGTCTTCCATGCAATTATAAACTAACATCAGAAAGCTATTATCTGAGTTACAAAAATGTTTAAGGAAGTTTCATCAAGTCTTGTTTTCATTCATTCTTCAACATCAGCTGCCGACTTGCAGAACAATTTGACACTTGCAGTTGAGGGTGTCAAACAGTTTGTCAAGTTTCACAGTGAAAATCTCTTTGATATCTAGCTTTTCTCTACCAAGAGATATGTTTTTGGCTTGATCCCAGTTCTCTTGGATCCCAGTTCTCTTGTCACTCATGAATTTACAACAGGAGTCACAAAAAAACTATTTGCTTGTTCCCACTTTTCAAGCACTTTTGGATATATATCTCTTGCAAGACTGGCTGCTGGGTAGTTTCTAACATCATCACTACTTTGTTCTTTTAACAGTAGGCCATATATGAGAATGTCTCGCAGTCTTGGGAGTTCAGATGGCAACAAATCTCTGCCAGTCCCAATTAGGTTGCTCATATGAGCTTCCCAGTCTTGTTCTTTTTTAAAAAGCTATTACAGATCAGTTATCACACTCACAGGAATTAAGGCCAGCAATATGAACACTCTCAGACAAAATAATGTTTAACAAAAAGAGAAAGATAGCTGAACCTGGGAAATGAAACAAACAAAATGTTTAAAAAGTTATTATATTTATGTAGTTATTTACCAAGCACATCTAAATTATATTAAAGTAATCAAAATATCTTTACAATCCCCAAGGCATATCACAAAATTTGATCACCCCTAATGTTTAGAAATTGAAAGTTGAAAAAATTGAGACATGCTCCAGCCTCATACAGTTTTACCAAGGAATTATTGAGCCTGTCGTTTGTACTTCTATAACCGTCTGGTTTGGCACAGCAACCAAACAGGACAAACAGAACTATCTAACATATAGTTAAGACTGCAGAAAGAACAATTGCAACCAGCCTGCCTTCCACAGAAGACCTGTATACTGTGCAAGTCAGAAGGAAGGCTGAGAAAATATCTACAGATCCCTCAAATCATGGATATAAACTGTTTCAACTCCTCCCCTTAGACACTGCTGTAGCATGGCAAAACAACTAGACACAGGGACATAATTTCTTTCATACCATGACTCCTAATTCTTACAGTCTGTCTTATGTCTAGGTATATTTACCCATGTTGTATGTCTGTAATATTATTACCCTTCCCATCTTCTTTACTACCCCTTCTTATTGGTATCATTATTATGATCATTATTACCTTGTTGCTTTGCATGTACACTGAGAGCCAATGAAGTATTCTATTCTACTCCACTCCACTCCACTCCACTCCACTCCACTCCATTCCTTTGCTAGATCAGAAAGTTCTTAACTGTTATTCTTGAATCCTAATTCTTCCCATTTAAAAACACTGCATTTGATATGGTATTATTTTCTAAATTGTGTGTTTTAAGGATTTGATTAAATCCCATGAGCCCTAGAATATCTGAGGAAAATCTCCAGATTGGCTAAGTGAGTTAAAGGGATTGGCAACTGCTACTTCCTACCTCCAATTCTCAGGAAGCAATAAATGGGGATCCTTTTATAGTGGACTTGCATGCAGTATCCAGATTTCAAGGCTACAACACAATGCAAGCCTTTACATGCCCCAAAGGTAGAGTTACCTGGATAAAACCCATATTTCTTTATTAAATTCGTTTACATGTAGATTGAAAACTGGTCTATAATTATCAGCTTTAGTGCTGAAAAATATAATGATGGCATTCTGGTTCTCTGGGCATATTTTATATGCCTTCCCAGTCCCAAAAAAGCACATTTTTGCTTTATAATATGAAATGGTTTACAGAGTAAGTATTACATAATACAGGAATGCACAACTTTTCCATCTGGCCTTTCACCTGCCTTTAGGGAGCCATACTCAAAATATAGATGTAGGGCAGGAATGGAAATAATTTTAATTTCCTTTGCAAAAGGAAATCCTTTACCTAAAATTAAATATAAAGTTACACAGAGAAAAGCTTCTGTAGGGGGAAATGGAACTCAACCATATGATGGGGAGGCCCACATTGTTATATTCTTCATAGAAACTGAGTTGCTTTTACCTCAGGCAGCCATGGAATTGTAGTGTACTGTATGTATTACTTTTAACAGCTAAAGCTCTATTGAACTAGCAAAAAACTGAAAGCAGTTCTTTGTAGAAGGCTATGCAAAACTGATGTGGGTCTTCATGTCACAAATGAACAATAGAACTTCAGCTTGTATCTGAAGATCCCAAAAGTTGAGGATCATTTTTGGGTAGGCTTCAGAGGTGGTATTCATTTTTTTTTTACTACTGGTTCTGTGGGCGTGGTGTGGCTTGGCTTGGCTTGGTGGGCATGGCTTGGTAGCTGTGGCAGGGGAAGGATACTGTAAAATTCCCATTTCCACCCCACTCCAGGGGAAGGATATACTTCAAAATCCCCATTCCCTCCCCATCCCACTAACCTGCTTTCCAGCTCTGTTCTCCTGTGCAGGGTAACCAAAGGAGACTCCGATCAGCTGGGACTCAGGAGGCAGGGAATAGATGGGGGCAGGGCCAACCAGAGGTGACATTTACTGCTTCTCTGAACTACTTAAAAATTTCTGCTACTGGTTCTCCAGAACTTGTCAGAACTGGCTGAATACTACCTCTGGTAGGCTTTAAGATTTTTTTTAAGTAACTAAAGAATAAATAATAAAGATGTGATAGTTGATGGAGATGCTGGGAGAATAACAGAAGCAATATTACATATGAACAGTCAAGAAACAGGAAGAGAGTTCATTCTTTCTTTTAAACTCATAAATGGGAATTCAATCCATATACTCTGTTTCCCCAAAAATAAGCCCTCCCTGAAAATATTTAAGTGCATGTGCAGCCAGTCCCCATCATTTTTTAAAAATTTGATTTATATGTCGCCCTTCTCCGGAGACTCAGGGCGGCTTACAATGCATTAAGCAATAGCCTTCATACTTTTGTATATATTTATACAAAGTCAGCTTATTGCCCCCACAAACTGGGTCCTCAATTTACCCACCTTAGAAAGGATGGAAGGCTGAGTCGACCTTGAGCCTGGCTAGGATTGAACTCGCAGAATTACAGGCAGCTGGATGTTAATTGCTGCCTTTAGTAGGAGGCATTAGCCCCCTACGCTACTCAGGCTCATTTCCATTTCCTCAGATTAGGGTTAGGGAGACAGGTGGAAATCAGGTAAGATGGTAAGAGGAGCCTGTCTTGCTCCACACGCCCCAAAATAATAAGACCTCCCCCAAAAATAAGGCCAAGTGCTTATTTCAGGGTTCAAAAAAATATAAGACAGAGTCTTATTTTTTGGGGAAACACGGTAGCAAGAACCTTAGGCTGCTTGTCAATAGGAGAAAAAGAATTGCCCATTGTTCAGCACGCTACTTTGGGGAAGAGCAACATAATTTGTATACATTCTACTGTATGTTCTTTCTTACTATTTTTCTCCTTCTCATTGAGCGTGGGGCCAGCGGTCAGGAATGGGTTAACTCCTATCTGATGTCCTAAGACAGAGTCTGCAAGCTGTTAAGCTCCTCCTCTTCCTCTTGCTTCCCAGCTTTCAGACTCGGTCTGATCTGGACGGACACTTTTTGCTGAGCTGCTCATTTCTAACAGCTTTGCTCCCACGCTATCTGGTTGAGTTTTTTCAGTGTGAAGGGTTTTGTGCCTGAGCCCGCTGAAGGCCACTTGTCAGCATTTGGGGGCTGGGGGCTCCAAGCCTCTGGTTGAGCCCTCCCCCTTACCAGCATGAAGAGCTCATACTTGATCCTGCTGAGGACTGCATTTGGCGGTATCTGCAGGAGCCTCCTGGTTTTACTGGTGGCAGGCTCCTTCTTTCCAGCATGAACGGCTTTGCCAGAGTCCGCTGAGGGCCGTTGGGGGTCCATGGCATTTCTATCAGCTGACAGATCTGGAGTGGTGTTCCTGGGCTTCGCCCATATGCCTAGTGGCTCCATTTGAGGGATCAGAGGCTTCTATCCCCCCCCCCCACATTGCCTGGCGCTTATTAGCGCAACTGTCAGATCTCCTGTGGGCACAATGCTTCAGCCGGCAGCTTACCTCTCCCCTGCAGCCACTGCAGCCACTAACGATGATGAGAGAGCTGGTAAGATCATTCCTCCCCCCAGGGATCAGGGGCACCATCTGGCCTGACAGAGAGCTTCCTCTGCAGCTTCACCTTAGCAAGGGCCAAGATTGTTGATTGCAGCAAGGGGGCTAACCTTTGGAGCAGTTTTTGTTCCCTTTCACTCACATGCCAGCTGCCATTTAGGACCAGCCGCATGCTATATTAGAGGTTTACTTTGCCCCTGGAGTTTCAAAATGGCCACTGCCAAGTCAGAGAGACCTTCCAAACATGGCCTGCCTGACAGGGAGGTTACAGGATGTTCTCAATCCAGCCCTTCCAAATAATGCAAGGTGTCTTCCAAGAGTAAGCAGCCCTCCAGAGCCTCAGAGAAGGGGGCTCTAAAGTGACACAAGGCCATTGAGAAGGCCATTGAGAGGGCAATTAAGGAAGCCTCTCAGAGGGAGTTTACCCCTCCCCCAACAGGTTCTTAATCCCAACACTCCTGCAACAACTTATCAGGGAACTGCAGCCACCCCTGTGGTCCAGGCTCCTACTCCAGCCCTGTCTCCTGATGTGGACACATCTTCGGCTTCTCGGCCAGTGGAGGTTAGTGAACTGCTCTTTGGGCCTCAATCTGAGGCTTCACTCATCGGGCCACACAGCAGGGTGTCCAGCCAGGGGCTCCAGTGGAAAGCACATCAGGGGCCTTCAAGGAGATTAGGCCACTGCCTCAGATTCTTTCTGACTTGACCCTCTACATCCAGGAGGCTATTCAACATGGCATTGCATTGGAGATGCAAAGGAGGACATCTTCCTGGGTGTCTGATCTTTCCAGGGCTCATGATTCTCACCCTCAATCTCATTTGTCAGTAGTCTAGGCCCCATCCCATGCTCCTTCACAGGTGCAGGCATCTTTGGATGCTGCATCCAGCCATGACTCGCTGACAGGGGAGGAAGTGAGAGAGCAGGATATGTCTGAGGATGAGGATTTGTCTCCAGATCAGCCATTCTTCGTTGGGCTATTCAAGCCTCAGTTTTTCCATTCCCTCCTGCACAAGGCAAAGTCCACCACCTGGCTGGGAGTTACCCACCCTTTACTGGCCTCTTCTGGGGATGAGGTAGGTCTATCAATACCCACCTTTGAGGCCGAGAATATTCCAGCTCCCAAATTATTCAGGGATGTTGTCCAGACAGTGGGCTACACTGGTCTCTGGTCCCAACCCCAACACCTCTGACAGGCACATGTACAATATAGCTTCTGATCTGTCATCCATCCTTCAGGTACCCATCGTAGACCCCCCAGTGGTTGCTCTTTCTTCCCCCGCTGTCCTTACAGGCCCTCCAGAGGAGAACTGTCACCTGAAGATAAGCGTTCAGAGCATTCCTTGATTAAGACCCACCAGGCAGTTGCTTGGTCCATCAAGGCCTCAATGGCTGCTTCTTTTTTTAATAGGGCATCTATCCTATGGTTGCAGCAGCTCCAGGAGCGATTGCCTATAGCAGACACAAAATCACAACAGGACGTGAATAAGGTTGTATGTAGTATTCTGCGAATGCCACTCTGAACACCTCTCACTTTGAAGCCAAGACCATTGGCTCTACAGTAGCTACCCTTCGCATGTTCTGGCTCTGCCAGTGGTAGGCTGATGCTAAAACCAAATGGCACTTGGCCTCTTCCACATTTGTGGGTGATAAGCTCTTTGGAGCTCCCCTGGAACCTCTCCTGGTAGAATCAAAGGATAAATGCCTGGTTCTTCCAAGCATGTCCCACAGGGCTGAGCCCCAGCCTTCCACTTCATTTCGTCCTTTTCGGGGGTCAAAGGATAGATATTCTGGGCTGAGGAATCAGAGATATTTCCTCTCTAGGCAGGGACACCCCCAGGACAGGCAAGGGGTTCCCGGGCAGAGAGGTCCCAACAAGGATCCCTTTTGAGTTGGACGTGGCTACCCCTTCTGCCATTCCCATTGACTGCATGTCCAGTCCTCCCATTGGGGGCCGCCTGGCTCTATTTGCCAGCCAATGGGAGTTGATCACCTTGGATGCTTGGGTCAGGGAGACAGTCAGGTTGGGTCTCTCCCTGGAATTTCTCTCCGCCACCACCACCCCGGTTCGATTTCTCTGATGCCCCCTATCATGGGATCGGATGAAGTGGCTCCTTGTGGAATTGACCAAACAACACTTTCTCGACATTCAGGCCGTGGAGCCAGTTCCACAGCAGCAGCTCGGACAAGGCTTTTATTCTCACCTGTTCTTGATCCAAAAATCTTCGGTGGGACAGAGAGCTATTTTCGATCTCAAGTCTTTGAACCACCACATTGTTTATCGGTGGGTCAAGATGCAGCCCCTCCAGACCGCTTGGAGGTCATCGGGGAAGGAGATTTCCTCATGTCAGTTGACTTGACAGAGGCTTATCTCCATGTTCCCATTCACCTGGCCTACCGCACATTTCTCAGGTTTTGCCATGCAATCAGTCATTATCAGTACTGTGCTCTACCTTTCGGTCTCTCCTCGGCTCCCCGAGTGTTTAACAAACTGATGGCCATGCTAGCGGGCCACCTCTGAACACTGCTGATAAGGATTCAATTCTATTTAGATGATCTCCTTATCCAGTCCAATTCGGAGTTGCTGGCGCTATAGGACCTGAGGACCACTCTTTGGGTCCTGCATGCCTACGGGTTTTCCATAAATTTGGCCAAGAACCCCCTGATTCTGATGACTCACATTCAACACCTGGGAGCAATAATAGATACAGTCGAGAGCAAGGTCTATCTTTCTCAGGACCATCTGTCCAGCCTGCGATCCCTGGTCAGGTCAGTCACGTCAGGGAGGTCTGTCTCCCTAGTGTCACTTTCCCAACTCCTCGGAAAGATGTTGTCATGCATCAGCATTGTGCTGTGGGCACAGCTCCACTGCAGGGCTCTGCAGTGGTTCCTTTTCCTGTATCAGAAGCTCCATCAGGGTTCCTCCTACCACAAGATCCTTCTTCCCCCCCCAAGATCCATCTTTACCTCCACTGGTGGGTTTACCCAGTGGTTCTCAAGGGGCAAGAGTTCGGGGAGCCTCACTGCCTTGTCCTGTCCCCCTCCACTCCATCAGTACCTCACCTGGGGTCTACCACGGGTTCTGGCCCAGGGCCCATTCGAGCAACTGCAGGAGGTTAGTTTATGATTCCTGCTGTACAAAGTGGCCTTCCTGGGGCGTTGGCTTTGAGCAACTATCACTAAGGCCTATGAGGCACAGGCCTTGCCCTCCTCTCACTGCATTACAGCCCATTCCACTCACAGTGCGACCACTTCAGCAGTGTGGGCCACCCAGGCTTCACTGGAGGAGGTCTGTAGGGCCGCCACCTGGTCATCCTCTTCCCCGTTCATCCACCATTATAAACTTGACATCTATGCCTCAGCGGAGACGGCATTCAGCTGCCACGTTCTACAACAGGTCCACACAGGGTTGGGCTCACCAGACTGGGCTGGTCCCTCCCATTAGGACCTCTGCTTTGGCATGTCCTATTCCTGACTGCTGGCCCCATGCTCAATGAGAAAGGGCATTGCCTTACCTGAATGGGTGTGGGGACAGCGGCCAGCCTCACCCTGGTTTCTCCCAGTGCCAGTTTGTGGGGTGTGCACTAATGTTGTTGTTTCAGCTTAGCATGTTGGTCTGCCACATCCTCCCTCATCAGAAAGCTGGAAGGAAGAGGAGGATCTTAACAACTTGCAGACTTTCCTAGGACATCAGACAGGAGTTAATCCATTCCTGACCGCTGTTCCCACTCCCAACAGAACGGACATTCAGATAAGGCAACACCCTTTACCCTCAAATAACAAAGTCTTAGCTATTAATGCTTCCTGGTACAAAGTAAAATTTAATAATAGTCTCAAATTTACAAATCTGATCCTCTCAAAATCAAAAGAACTACCAAACATCATTAGTTTGATTTTTCTCATCCAGGTTACCCTTAATTCATTTCTTTTTTTCTGAATAAGAGATAAACTTTTATTTAAATCAGATTCATTTATGTTTCAAAGATTATACATTTATACATCCATTATAGGTCCAAATATCTTCATCCTCTGAGGCTAAAATAAAATGGTTGGAATTAGAAGTGTTTGTAAATATAGCTTTAAGTTCTTTTCAGAGTTAGCATGGAAAAAAAGAAACTCAAGCATTCAAACATGTTTGCCTAATTTTGTAAGAAGGATTTTATTTTATTAAAGTACAGTATCTATTCTTATAATAAACTCTGCAAACTCCATATATGCTTGTTTTTCTCTCACTTCTTTTATTTCACAGATAGTGTCGATAAATCTGTTTAAACTACTATGAGAAACTGAAGGATATCTCTTAAATGTTTGCCCTGTTTAAGAATTTTTATATAATGTTACAGTTCTTCACAATGCCTCTCTAGGCTGCTCTATTATTTTAAACCCAATTGATATATCCACTTACAGAGATTGTTCTAATAAATAAGTTCTATCAAATTATTCAAATATTGTTTATCAAAGTACAAGATTTGGAGATTTAAAATGCAAATTTCAAAACAGAACTGAATTGTTGTGAGAACTTGAAGTCTAAGAAATCTATTACCAGTTGTTCCTTGTTCTCAGAAAGAAAAATAAACTTTTAAAATGACATATTTCCCATTGTGGATGCATGCTCATATATATTTTGTTTTAGAGTACTTACTTTTAAACAAATTGATGATTAATCATAAAAATCTATACAAATTTAATCAAACTGTTGCCAGAAAACAACCAGAGTAAGATAAATGCATGGCAGCTGTAGCATTTCCTCAGGGCTATTTCTCATCAGGTAAATGGCTATCACATCGGTAGAGTAATTAACATATTAAACCAATATGTAGAGATAAGACTGGTGTTATGGGTATTTTTTAAAGGAAAGGAGTATCCATAACTTTGATGGATCAGTCAATCTGTCACTTATATACAATAATCTTCATCATGTATCTCCTGTTTCTGTAAGCGATACTAATCTAAATTCTATCCTATTTTCCTTAGTTAGCTTTATCTAAGCCTCTGTTTTTAATCTGTTATTCTTCTGCTGCTTTTTAACTTATTTCTGTTATATTTTATCTAGGTTTTGCTACCTATTTCTCATTATCTATAGCTGCCTGTATTAGACATTACTTGCTTGTATCCTATAATCTCTATAAAACATTTTATTCTTCTTTTCAGCTGTACTTAAATCTAACTATTCTGGCCACAGACCTGGCATTACCAACCAATTGGTTGTCTTTGTTGTTGGAGCTGATTGGTTTTGTCTAGATTAGAGGATGCAACTGCTGCTGGTGTTATCTGGTGTAATCACCAAGGCCATACACATCTGACCATGTTTCAGATGTGGTTCAGGTATCTCATGTTCCTCTAGCACATGAGATACCTGAACCTTATGAAAAGATGTGTTGACAAGGCAGCAGCAGGATCCCACAATAGTGGCATCTACTTCATAAAATGCTCTTTTCCTTGAGATATGTAGCACTTCTCCCAAACCTTCCATTCATTTTGTAAGTAAGTGATAGGATTTCTATTTCATAATGCCTTTTGTCAGTTGGAATAGGAGTCTCTTGTGTTCATATTGCTTTTGAGTGAAAGACTTAGATAAATTGAGATGCAAGAAGAAACCATTCATCTTTTTTATCAGCACATTGCAATAAACAACACACACAAAAGGTATCACTCAAAATAAAGTAATGCATCACTTGATTCTTTTTCTACCATTTTATAGTAGTCATTATAGGTTTTGTTTATTCAGAAGTCTTTCATTTTTAGGTAATATTAATTTGAAGTGTGCAATTTTCAACCATTATCTCCCATAATGTGAAAAATTGCCAGCCTTGTTAAGTAGGCTAGAAAAGAAGCATATTCAGTAACTAGTTCAACTTTAGTGTAATGTTGCATTTACAGAATCACACAAGTCTGGAGGTATATTTATCCCCCATTGCCTTAACAGTAAAAAAAAAACCTGGTTTCTTCTGAGATGTTTGCCATGTCCACATGTCTTATGTAGGCTAAGCTGCTTCTTATCAGACTTTAGCCCTGGCTGCAGCTCTTTGTCCTGTGTGCCAAAGTCATTCCCCTACACTATTATATCTAGTTCCATATTTATATTGTTGAAATATATTCCTAAAAAACCCGGAAATTCCATTTTCAGAATGCAAAATCAGCAGACTATTTCATTAGATACTATTAAAAAGAAGATAATAAGTGCTAGAGGACCACTCTCATTGTCATGAACAGTTTGTTGTTAAACAGCTCATTCTGATTGGAGAATCTCTCCAAGCAAACTATCACCATTTATATTCCAGTTTATACTTTTGTTGGTGATAACTTTTCTTTAAAAAGTAAACTTGTTCCTCTTAGGAGTTTATAAGTAATGTGATGCAGATGCAGCAAAATGCAACTATTACTGATTATTATGCAACTATTGCATCATCTTCAAATATATTTGTATAATAAATATTAAATAACAAAAACTAAAAGCACTTATTAGAATAAATTGTTGTGGCTCCATTGCCTGAGCCTGGGCTATCGACAGATGCAGACTCTGAGAGTGAGGGAGAGGAGTTGGCAAGGCCTCCCTCTCCAGGACCCTCCTCTCTGGCAATGCCTCCGGAGGACACCGAAGGCCAAGAGATAGGCCCAGAACCAAGGACGTCCCCACAGCCACAGGTGGACAGCGATGAAGGAGATAAGTGCTGGCTGGATCTTCGACAGCTGCGCAGGGAGAAGCGTGCACAGCAGAGGACAAGGCATGCCAGAGATTAGCTGAGTCACTGAACCACACCCCACAGGGTATAAATGTGGGTGTGGTGGCCGGCTCAGTTTATGACAAGCAAAAACTAGAAATCATCCATGGACTCTGTGTTGCTGAAACTGTGCCTGCTTAACTGGATTGCATTCGGATTAATTCTTGTATTTCTGGAACTTTGCCTTATCGGAAGGCTTGTGGACATATCTTTGTTTTGTGTAAGTGAAGTCTAAATTGGCAGCCAGCCACTGGGTTGCTGCCAGCTTTATCTTCAAAGTCTCTGTCGTGTGTCTTATTAACTCCGGGCCGTCTGTGGGGGTGCGTGTGTGAGACGGGGACAGAACATAAATGTACAAACCAGTGGTGAGCTGCTTTCGGTTCGCCCTAGTTTGGATGAACCAGTAGCAGCGGGAGGCTCTGCCCACCCACCCGGACTTCTCTGCACATTGACTTGTTTTATGTCAAATGCATTCTAATACATTCTCAAAATTTTACATTACAATTACACATAAAAGTTTTTTGTTTGTAGAAAAATAATTTATCATGTAAGAATATAAAATATAAGAATATAAAATCAGAGGCACTTTGGATAGAAAGGGACACATTAAAAATGAAATTAGAAATAATGACTTGAGATGTTGACTTTTGAAAGAAGATTTGCAAAGCAGTCATTTGAATTAGATTTTCAATATAATAAGTAATGTCTTCTTTAAATTGAACTCAACTTTTGTATCTTCATGGATAAATCCACATATTCTTCTTGCAAACAAGGTAGAAAGGAATTGCCCTTTCCTTATTCTGGGATTTATTTATTTATTTATTTATTTATTTTGATGGTTCAATTCACCCTAAATCCCCATATTCTTTACAATTACCCCTGCCAAATGCTAACCATATCTGCCCTTGCTGAATTTCTGAACTGAGACAAAGTTGACCAGGTACTGCCACCTGCTAGAATTTCATGATGATATTATTCTCATAATATATTACTTGTCACAAAGATCATATAGTGTTGCTGACATTTAATTATGTTAATGAATGTGATCTGAACAGTGTCTGTTTCAAGGAAAAAATTCACATCCAATCAAGAAAATTGTATTTAAAGTATGTGCTGTTGAAAGCTCCCTTGCTTTCAGATGATGGCATAATGATCTGAAAATCTATCATCAAATTAAAATTATTCAGCTCATCTGCTTAACCTTTTAAAAGTTTTTTTAAAATCAAGTTTTATTTATTTACAATTTAGATTTAGATTTAGATTTTTATATTTATATACCGCCCTTCTCCCGGGGGACTAAGGGCGGTGTACAGCCATGATAAAAAGACAATAAGCCCGGGCTTCCAGTTGGCGTCTCCGCCGTTGTGAGATGGTCTTTTGAGACCGCCGGCTCCCCTGCCTGTTAGAGCCGCCTCAACAGCTGAGAGGCGGCTCGGAAAGCTCGATCTTCAGCAAGAAGTACGGGTAGAGCCGGCGAGACGAGGTAGAGCCCCCTGAGAAGCCCCCAGGTTCTTTATTTCATCCTGGGGAGGACTCAGGGTGAGGCTCCCTTTCCAGCTCGCCGAAGCTCCGGACAGCGGGGGATCTCTGTGCAAACAGAGCCAGACGGCGAGAGCAACGCCAGCAAATAATAACAGAAGCTTTTGAGTCAAACAGGGTGAAATCTGGACTCTACAAAGTGCAAGTATTTTGGCTAGCTCTGTTAATAATTTTCTATAAGAGAGATTGAAATTGAAGAAAGTAACTTAAAGTAACTTAAAATGGCGACTGGCTTTAACGGAAGAAGGAAAAGTTAAAAGTGAAAGTACTAGCGTTTGCCTGCTTCGAAGCAACTAAATTGCTTAAAGTAACATTGCAATATATAAGAAAAGAGAAAAGCTCATTATTCAACTTTTTTTTCATAAAGCTGGGGGAAAAGCTGGAAAAGGAGGGAAATCCTCTTTTTTGGAAAGGTAAAGACTGTGCAGAGGCATGGCTTAAAAACAAACTAAACCGGGGGAGGGGCTCCCCCACTCATCAAACAAAGGAAAAGCCAGAAAAGCCAGAGACACAGACTCAGAGTTATGAACAGGAAGCTGGACTTAAGGATTTGAAAGAGTTTATAGCCAAGACTTTAGGAAATTATGCTGAAACTATGGAAAAATCCCAACAGGAAATTAAGGAGCTGGTTCAAGAAAAATATGACAACTTGAATCAAGATATAATTAAAGTAGTTTCCGGTCTTTCAGATGCGGTGGTTGAGATTGAGAAAAAAGTGGGTGAATTTAGCTCAGAAGTTGAATCTAAAATGAGAGTAATGGAAAAATTTTTTTTTAATGTGGGTACCAGGACTCAAAGGATTGAGAATGAAGTGACAATGATACAATTCAGATCTATGGAGTTTGTTATAAGACTAAGAGGATTAAAGGAAAATAATAGAGAAGATCTAAGAGTAGTTTGTGCTGATGCACTTGCAGTGATGTTAAAGGTAAAACCTGAAGAAATTTTTAGTAGGATTGACAAGGTTTACAGAGTGAATTCTCGGGTGGCGAGGCAAAGGAATCTGCCTAGAGATGTGCTAGTCTACTTCACTGATAGAAGAATGAGGAATGATATTTTGCAGAAGTCCTTTCTTGCTACTATTCAGGTAGATGGAAATCAGATTGGTGTGTACAAAGAATTACCGCCTAAGATGTTAAGAGACAGAAAGGACTTTTGATTTTTGGTGACTGAATTGAAGAGATGTCAGATCCCATTTAGATGGAATGCCCCAGTTGGCATAATATTGAGATATGAAGGTGAGAGATATCATTTAAACACCATTGAAAAAGCGGAACATTTTTATTACCATGTTTTTAAATGGGGTGTAACATCTCCACGTTCATCCACGGTGCTAACTATAGAAGAAGGTAATAAAGATAAAGAATTCAAAAGAGAGATGGAGGAACAGCGGAAGCAGACGGAATTGGAGGCAATAGAATCTCAACGAGCAATAGAGGAAACCCAAGGAGCAGTAGGTGGCTTTTCAGATGAACTATTGTTGGACTTTCCAGAGCCTAGAAAAGGGCCACTCAGAAGTACAAGAGAGGTGGCATTGGATCTTGAACTGCTGATGCAGGAACCTAAAGATCAACATATAACTCATGCAGCTCAGAAGCAAATGTTAGAGAAACAACAGCAGCAGAGATCCATTACACCAGAAGAGAAGAAGGGGACCGCAGAAATCTGAAGCCATGGGAGGAGCTAGACCGAAGACTACTGCTCTGGAACAGAAACTTCGGCAAATGCTTGATTCACTTTGTGAAACCACAAATGACAGTTAAATTTTTATCTTGGAATGTGAATGGTCTGAACTCTCCACAGAAAAGAAGAAAAATATTTCATTATTTGAGACAATTTAACAATGATATTATTTGTTTGCAAGAAACTCATATTAGAATCCAGGATCAAAAATACTTGATAAATCCCAAATTAGGAGTACAATTTATATCCTCAACCCCAGAAAAAAAGAATGGTGTTGTGTCATAAATAAACAAAAGATTACCAGCTACAGTTATACAAACAGATGATTGTGGAAGATATATTGCAATTGAATTAAATGTACAGAATGACCCACTTCTGGTGATTGGAAACTATGCTTCTAACCAACAGCAGGAAAATTTTTATAAATTATTATATTCTAAAATATTGCAATGGAATTACAGATCTATTTTGATTATGGGAGACTGGAATGGGGTGATTGATACTAAAATTGATAAAAAGAGCTTGGCAAAATCAGGGGTCAAATTGCCACAGACTTTTTTTTGTCATGAAAGAGGATTTGGAACTGAAAGATGTATGGAGAGTGCAGAATCCAAAAGAATTGGACTTTACATTTTTTTTCAGACCGACATAGATCTTTTTCCAGGATTGATTTTATCCTGGTCACAGCTGATCTACTTACTAAAACAAGAAAGACGAAAATATTTCCCAGGACTTTAACGGATCATAACCCGATATGGATAGAAATAGAAATGGGGAAGAAGGAGAGAAGATCCTGGAGACTAAATGAGAATTTGTTTAGATATGAAAAGAATATAATTGAGCTTAAAAAACATTTGAAAGAATTTTTCCAAATGAATTTGAACAAGGGCACACCCATTGAAATTGTTTGGGACGCAAGCAAGACATATATGCGAGGAGTACTGATTTATATGAACTCTAAACATAAGTCAAATCAGCAAAGGAAAAGAACAGAATTGGAAGTAGAAATAAAGAAAAAAGAACAATTACATATTAAAAACCCGTCAGATAAAAAATTACAAGAAACTATAAAACTTTTGAAAGACCAATTTCAAATGCTTATAGCGGAACATACGGCAACTAACTTACAAATTGCAAAACATAATACATTCTGTAATGCTAATAAACTGGGCAGATGGTTGGCTTATACACTGAGAAAACAACAGAGTTCCCAAATTATTGATACTATTGACTATAGAGGGAAGGAAGTTTCTCAACAAAATTCAATAAAACAAGCTTTCTTAGATTATTATTCTAAATTATATGCTAAAAACAATATAAAGAATGAATTTATAGATGAATATCTCGAAGGAACTAGATTTACAAAAATCCAGAGAGCAAAAGGAAAGAATGAGTCAAGTAATAACATCCGAAGAGATTATTTTTGCAATTAAACAATTGAAAACGGCTAAAGCTCCAGGGACGGACGGTTCGACAGCAGTGTATTATAAAAGTTTACAAACAGAAATGATTGAACATCTTAAAGACCTATTTTGTAGTATACAACAGGGGGGGAAAATACTCCCTTCTTGGAAGATGGCCTTTATTTCATTGATACGAAAAGAGGAAGGTTCTACAAAACCAGAAAATTTTAGACCAATATCTCTCTTGAATACGGATTACAAAATTTTTGCAAAGGTATTAGCCAACAGATTAATGCCAGTTATGCAAGAGGTGATTCATCATGATCAAGCTGGATTTATAGAAGCAGATACATGAGGGACAATATGAGGCAACTCATAGACCTATTGGAATATCTTTAGAAAAGTAAACAGATCCCTGCAGTGCTGGTGTTTTTGGATGCGGAGAAGGCCTTTGACCAGGTTAATTGGAATTTTCTATTAAAGACTTTACTAAAAATGAACTTTGGGGACCAGTTTGTTCAGGCGGTTTCAGCAATTTATCAAGAGCAAACAGCACAAATTATTATCAATGGGAGTTTAGCAACAAATTTTAATATACAAAAAGGAACAAGACAAGGATGTCCGTTAACCCCATTGTTGTTTATATTAACTTTAGAAGTCTTGTTGAATTCAATACGGGACTCGAATACTTTGAATGGAATAGTTATAAGGCAAAAGGATTACAGAACAAGGGCATTTGCAGACGATCTGGTGGTTACCCTAACACGACCATTGGAATCAATCATCCAGATGAAATACATTATAGAAGAATATGGTTTGGTATCAGGATTTAGATTGAATCAGAAAAAATCCAAGATGATAGTTAAAAATATGTTGGAAGGTCAAAAGAAGGAACTAGAAAGGATGGCAGGCTTTGAAATAGTCTCAAAGGTGAAATATCTAGGAGTGCAAGTTGCAGCTTCGAATATAAAACTTTTTCAAAATAATTATGAAGTGTTGTGGCGAAAGGTGCAAAAAGATTTGGAAACTTGGAAAAAACTGCAACTATCTCTACTTGGTAGAATAGCAGCAGTTAAGATGAACGTTCTACCTAGATTTTTGTTTTCGTTTCAAATGATTCCGGTGCTTAAAAGTGATAAAATCTTGGCAGAATGGCAATCAGGACTGAATAAATTTATCTGGAATGAGAAAAAGCCAAGAGTTAAACTGAAAATTATACAAGATGTTCGGGAAAGAGGTGGCCTTAAAGTTCCAAACCTATGGTTATATTATGAGGCAGCAGCGTTGACACAAGCAAGTGATTGGTTTGGAATGATAAGGACTGAAATTTTGAATATAGAAGGCCATGATTTGGAATTTGGTTGGCATGCATATTTATTTTATGATAATAAAGTCGATAATGTATTTAGGAGTCATATATTTAGAAATGCCTTGATGAGAGTTTGGAAGAAGCACCAGTTGAAATTGGATTACAAAATACCTTTGTGGTTGGATCTTGGGCATATTATACGGAATATAAAGTCACTCGGGGGGATTTTATACTTTTTAATGATGGGGGCAGTTGGAATTTGAAGTCATTCAAAACTCTGTTGGAAGAAGGGATTAATATAACTTGGTTACAGTACAATCAACTTCAATCAAGATGGAGGGAAGATCAAAAAACTGGTTTAATGATGCATGAAGAAGTTTTGGTGATACAGATAAAACAGAAAGGGCCAATGCATATTAAGCGGGTTTATAACATATTGCTAGAAAGGGATTCTGAAAGCGAACTGGTTAAAGATTGTATGATGAAATGGGCACAAAATTTTGCAGAACCAGTTATGATGGAAACTTGGGAAAAGATATGGGTCCAGAATGTTAAATTTACTCAGTCACAGAATTTGAGGGAAAATTGTTCTATACTGTCCTTCTCCCGAGGGACTCAGGGTGGTGCGCAGCCAGTAATAAAAAAAACATCAATACAAAAGTTAAGACAATTTAAAACAAATTCAATCATTTGGCCAAATATTAAAAACCCCGAGACTAAAAAACCCATTAAAATGTATCGAATAGTCAGACCAGCTTGCTGGAATAATAGGGTCTTCAGGGCCTGGCGAAAGGCGCAAAGTTTGGGGATCCACGTATTTCTGGGGGCAATTTGTTCCAAAGGGCAGGGACCCCCACAAAAAAAGCTCTCACCCTGGGGGTCACCAGTCGACATAATCTGACCGGCGGCACCCTGAGGAGGCCCTCTCTGTGGGAGTGTACCGGCCGATGAGAGGCTATTGGTGGCAGCAGGCGGTCTTGTAAATATCCAGGTCCTAAGCCATGGAGCGCTTTAAAGGTGGTAACCAACACCTTGAATCGCACCCGGAAGACCACCAAAAGCCAGTGCAGCTCACGCAGGAGAGGTGTTTTGTGGGAGCACTGTCTCACCCACATAATCACCTGCACAGCTGCATTCTGGACCAGTTGGAGCCTCTGAGTGCTTTCCAAGGGGAGCCCCATGTAGAGAGCATTACAGTAGTCCAGATGGGAAGTGATGAGGGCGTGAGTGACCATGCGCAGGGTGTCCTGGTCCAGAAAGGGACGCAACTGGTAGATCAGGGAAACCTGATAAAAAGCTCCCCTGGCCACAGCCATCATATAGTCTTCTAAAGACATCCGTGTATCCAGGAGGACACCCAAGTTGCAAGCCCTCTGGGGGTGAGATCCGGGTCAGGATCTCACCCCCAATAGCCAGTGATGGAGCCAGCTGGCTATACCGGGACGCCGGGAGCCATAGCCACTCAATCTTGGAGGGGTTGAGTCTGACCCTGTTACTCCCCATCCAGATCTGCATGGTCCCAGGCATCGGGGCATCATATCATGGGCATCCTTGGGGTGGTCTGGGTGGAAATGTACCACTGCGTATCATCAGTGTACTGGTGACACATCACCCAAAAACCACAGATTATCTCTCCCAGTGGCTTCACATAAATGTTGAACAGGAGGGATGAGAGGACTGACCCTTGTGGCACCCCACAAGTAAGACACCTCAAGATCAACCTCTGGCCCTCCACCAACACAGACTGTGTATGGTCAGAGAGGAAGGAGGCAAACCACCGCATCATGGTGCCCCCCACTCTTAACCCCCCCAGCTGACGCAGCATGATACCATGATCAATGTTATCAAAAGCCACTGAGAGATCTAAAAGGAACAGGACAGAGGAACATCCCATCCCTCGAGCTCTCCAGAGATCATCAACCAATGTGACCAATGCCGTTTCCATGCTGTATGCTGACCTGAAGCCCGACTGGCACAGATCTAGATACACTGCTTCATCCAAGTATCAGGGAAGTTGTTGTGCCACCACACTCTCAACAACCTTCGCCATCAAGCAGAGGTTGCAGACCGAATGATAATTTGCTAATACAGCCAGATCCAGGGAAGGGTTCTTGAGGAGAGGCCTCACCACTGCCTCTTTCAGGGTGGCGGGGAAGACACTCTCCCTCAGAGAAGCATTAATAATCCCCTGCAGCCAGCCTTGTGTAATCTCCCGGGAGGCCAGCACCAATCAGGAGGGTCATGGGTCCAATAAACATGTGGCAGCGTTAAGCCTACCCAGAATCCTGTCCATGTCCTCAGGAGCCACAGGGTCAAACTCCTCCCAGATAACACTCTCAAGACCCACCTTCATCATTGTCAGAAGTCCTTGCAGGATTGCTGTGACTATGTGATTAGCTACAAACTGTAAGGATTCAAACAGGCCTATCTCTGCCTCGCAATTAACTGCAAGCCTTCCCCACCCTAGTTAATTGCCTACTCACTCCTTATATAAGTAGGAGCTTGCTGCCTGCCAGACATGGTCCCAGAGAGAGCCAAACGCAGGGGCCTGACACAGATAGAAGGGCTACGTAGAGCTAGAGCTGAGCTAGCTAACGACAAGCTGGAGCAAACAGAGCTGAAATAAAGTCACTAAAATGCCTGAGCTAAAAGCTGAAGCTCAGAGCTAGAAATCCAGAAAGAGGAAAGCTTGCCTTTGCTGAGCTGAGCATGCAAGATAGCATAGGCCTGCAAGCTAGCATCTGTTGATGTCTCTGAGCTGTTGCTGCTGCTGCTGCTGCTGAAGCCATGACCAAGAGGGAGAGCTGGAGAGTTTCCCTGTCAGAAGCTTCAAGCCATGATTGAATCAACTCTACAGGTATTTTGACTCAGGACCTTTCTCATTCTTTCTGCTGAGAAGCCTACGCTGCTGCTTTCCATTACCTCGATGATGTACCGATTCTGAAACCACTTAGTGTTGTATTAGTTTCTTCCTTCCCCTTTGGAAATGGTTAAGAGGACTGGTTTTGGTACTGTGGAGAGGAATTTGAGGAGACGGCCTGGCTTCTGTTAATGAAGATAAGTTTTGTTATTTATGTGTTTTTAAAGACACAGTCCTTTTAATGTTTTTTAGTAAAGTATATTTTTCTACAAGACTCCTCTGTCAGTTTTATTTCAGCCCCAATGCGTTTGCATGTGAACAGATTCACAGTTCGTTGGGACAAACCTCACCCCCTCGTAACAATCATCCTATCTGAACCTACCTAATCAGAATCCAAGCCTTCCCGAATCTGAGCAATTTTATCATGCAGATATTGCACAAAATCCTCAGCCCTACCCTGCATGGGATCCTCCCATGCTCTCACATGAAATAGGGAGTGGGTCACCCTGAACAGGGTGGGTTGGACGGTTCTCTGCAGACAAAAATAAGAGCGGAAAAATAGTTAGATTTTGCCACTCTTATCGCCACTAGGTAGGTCTTGATATAAGATCTCACCTGTGTTTGATCAGATTCGGAGTGGCTGGCCCTCCAATTGCTCTCTAGGCATCTTTTCCAGTGCTTCATCTCTCTTAGCTCCTCAGAGAACCAGGGAGCCAATTGAGCTCAGCACTGGGTCAGAGGCTGCAAAGATATGATGCAGTCCAAAGCTTCAGTGGCCGCCCTCTCCCAGACGGCCACCAATTCTTCAGTTGAGTCATGAGCCAGTGTCTCTGGGAATGGCCTAAGCTCCATCCGGAATCTCTCCGGGTCCATCAGGCACCTGGGACAAAACCACCTGGTCGGTTCTGTCTCCCTGCGGCGAAGAGAAGTGGCTTGACAGTCTAACTGAAGGAGCAAATGATCCTTCCATGACAAGGGCTTGGTGGCTAAGTCTCCTATTTCTAGATCATTCAACCACTGACAAGAGACAAAAATCAAGTCCAGAGTATGTCCCCCCATGTGAGTGGGGCCTTGAACTAACTGGGTCAGGTCCATGGCCGTCATGGAAGCCATGAACTCCCAGGCTGCCTCCGACATTTCACCGACAGATGGAAGATTGAAATCTCCCATGACCATAAATCTGGGGGTATCCACTGCCACCCCGGCTATTATGTCAAGCAGCTCAGGCAGTGCGTGACAGGGAGCCAGGTATGCAGTCAGCAGACCCATCTGCACCCCACAGCCCCACTTTACAAGGAGGGACTCACATCCGGCTATCTGGGAACAGTGGCCTCCCTCGGACAAAGACTTTCTTTAATAATCGCTGCCACTCCCCGCCCCTCCCATAATCCATATGATGAAATGCACGGAAGCCAGGTGGGCACATCTCAATGAGGGTAAACCCCCCCCTCCTGGCCCAACCAGGTCTCCATAATCCCTGCCAAGTCCGCACCCCCCTCCTGAACAAGGTCGTAAATGAGGGGGGCTTTATTTACCGCAGACCTGGCATTGCACAACATCAGCCGAAGGTCTGGGCCCTGAGACTCTGTGCAACCCGGAAGACAAGAAGCACATTGGGGGCCGGAGTGTGCCACCGCTCGCAAACAACGAGTGTGCATTCCCGAAACACAATGTAGCCTCCTGCTCCTGTCATATCTGCCCCTCCCACCCACTGTACTAATTGGATAGCCCTTAACCTCGACCCCCGGCACCCCGACCAAGCTTAACCCTGCTCTAACTTCACCACAACCCACCGTAGTTCTGGACTGCCAACAACCTGGAGGAGCCCCTCCATCACCTGCCAGGAAGAACCCACCCCCCTCCCCAATCCATTTAAAAACTTAAAAATTGATATAAAAAATCCTTTTAAAAACCCCAAAGCCTTCATGCTACCTCTCAGGACCCATCCTTGAGGTATTTCTTGGCAAAGCTGCTGGGCCACATCCAGGAATGGGGGGCATTCCTGAGGGCAATGAGTTCCGCACTCATATAGGTCTGTAAGAATGTCATCAGTCACAATGGCAGGTGTGACAATGGAGAGTGAAGTCACAATAGATGAAAAGCCACTAGTCCAATCCAGCAGTCAATACTCCATTCCTGATATATATAACTCATATATTGAGTTATTTGTAATATCCAATATATTATTTCATAATTTGCATATATGAAAATTTATTTTTCAGTCATTCGGTAATTGAAATATTACATCAAAGCCAATTTATCTATTTATTTAACAATATGACTCCTGATTATTCTGGGCAATTCACAGGAAACATAAGACTATAAAACAATAAAACCAACAGAGAAATAATGAATAATTAAGAAGAGATTGGACAGCCATTTGTCAGAAACAATGTGTGTGGGAGGTTGAGGAATAACCTACAAGGTCCCTTCCAACTCTGTTAATCTGTAATCTAATCTGAATTTCACATGTTCCAAGCTCCCACATGCACAAATAGTATGCATGTATGCTCTATAAAGATTATAGAGTCTAGTCTCAGTTATATAATGAACAAGTGCCTGATTGGAGAGCCAGGTCTTTAAGTCCCAATAGGATACGATTCCCCTGAATCTCAATAAGAACCTTATTCCAGAGGTTGTGACAGAGAAAACATGCTTCCAGGGTACTGATAGATAGCATCATTTGGTCAAAGGAACCTAGAACATGCCAACTCTGCTGGATTAAAGCAGACTGGTAGTTACTGGTGGAAATAAGCAGTCCCTCAAGTAGCCAGACCCTAATATATAGGGATTTAGAGATAATGACCAGCATCTTGAATCATACCCAGAAACAAAATGGCTATAATGCAGCTTTCAAAGCAGAGTGTTAAAGAGGCATACCAAAGCATGCCAATTACTGCCCATTTTACCACATTCTGAACCAGTTGAAATTTCTGCTTGGTTTCAAGAGCAGTCCTATGTAAAAGAAATTACAATAATAAAGCTGTAAGTTGAATTGGTGTAATTGTCTGAATAACATGATCAAGAAAGGAGCAGTGAGTTCGGGAAAAGAGCCTGGATAGCTCAGCAGACTAATGCATTGTGCATTGTGATTAACTCCAGCTGTCTGCAATTACTGTAAGTTTGAATCTCGCCAGGCTCAAGGTTGACTCAGCCTTTCATCCTTTCTAAGGTAGGTAAATTGAGGACCCAGTTTGTGGGGGCAATAAGCTGACTTTGTATAAAGTATACAAAAGTATGAAGGCTATTGCTTAACGCATTGTAAGCTGCCTTGAGTCTCCGGAGAAGGGTGGCATATAAATCAAATTAAAAAAAACAAAACAAACCAGATTATACACTACTCTTGAATGAGAAAATGTTACTCTATTCAAACATCCTCAGAGCAGTATCTTTACAGCTTCATTTGGATGGCCCAATGTCAAAAAATATAATTGGGAAGCATCAATATACATATATCAAACCTCAAACTGACAATAAAATAGAAGCTGAAAAGGATCTTGGAGGTCTTCTAGTGAGCCCTCTTCTCAAGAAAGAGAACATATGCAATCTCAGACAAGTGACTGGCCAGTCTCCAGTAATGAGTAAAACCTCCAGGAATGGAGCACTCATGATTTCTGGAGGCAAGCTGTTCTACTGGTTAATTGTCCTCACTGTTAGGAAGTTTCTCCTTAATTCCAGGTTGCTTCTCTCTTTGATCAGTTTCCAACCATTATTTCTTGTCCTACCCACTGGTGCTTTGGAGAATAATTTGACCCCCTCTCAACTTCTCAACATCTTTTTTGTAGTATGGTGACCAAAATTGGTTGCAGTATTTCAGGTGTGGTCTTACTAGGGTTTTGAAAAGCAGCACTAATACTTCATGTGATCTCGATTCTATGCTTCTGTTTATACAACCCAGAATTGTATTAACTTTTTTGATTGTTGCTGCACATTCCTGGTTCATATTCAAATGATCATCTACTAGGACTCCAAGGTCCCTCTCACAGTTACTGTTTTTGAGCCAGGTCTCACCTAATCTGTACTTATATCTTTGATTTTTCCTGCTTAAATGTAAAGCTTTGCTTTTCTCCACATTAAAATTCACTTTGCTGGACAAAGCCCATTGTTTAAGTCTGTCAAAAATTTTTAGATCCTAAGCTTGTCTTTTGGGGTATTGGCTATTCCTGCCAGCTTAGTGTCATCTGCAAATTTGATGAGTTCCCCTTCTATTCCCTCATCTAAGTCATTTATAAAGATATTTAAGAATACTGGGCCTAAAACAGAGCCTTGTGGTATCCTGCTGCTTATTTTTTTTTTCTGTGTGGATGTAGTACCATCAAGGACTACTCATTGAGTGCAGTTTATCAGCCAGCTACAAATCCATCTGGTGGTGATGTTCTCTATTGAATATTGATATATTGAATAAGAAGTGAAATAGAAGGAGTAGACCTCTGCAGCAACTACCAGGAAAAGAACTTTCCTCCAATCATCACAACTGTAACTGGCCTCAAAGAAAGGAAGAGAAGAACTATAAAACGATGCCCTTCATTCTTAGCCCCTACAACCAGCTCAGAAGACTATCATGGTTAATGGTATCAAAAGTGATAGAGAGATAATGAAACCAGCTGACATAGTGGCAAAATGATGTGGATTTGCGGGGTTCCGTGAAATCCAGCTGAATCTGTTTTTAGACTAAGTGGATGACCTTTTGAGCTGCCAGGCATTGTGGTTTACAAAATATTGGGGATTTGGTGGGCCCTTGTGGATTACAAATATTATTTGCCAAAGGAAGAAGAAACAGCAGCATTCCCCAAAGAAACTTTCTATGTTACTAATGGACTAAATTTATGGACAGATCTTGTGGATTACAATAGTAAAAGACTGTGAAGTTGGCTGGCAATTGAAAAAAAGGAAGGAAAAGAAAAGAAAAGAAAAGGGATTTTTGGTTAATTTATTTTGATAACATACTAAAATGTGGGGAGAGGGGCTGGCTGGGGATTTCAAATTATTATTATCTATCTTTTAAATTAATCAATATAGGTTAAAATGACAAGTATTTAAAATATAACTAAAATGGGGGGAACTTCATCTGCATCATCAGCAGCAGCAGCAGCAGCAGTGGCAGCATCTAGTCCATCAAGCCAATGATCAATAGAAAATTTGCTGCCTCAAGAAAAAATGAATACATTTCAAAAGGAAATGCAGACAATGTTTCAATCTATAGAAGAAATTATGGCAAAAAACTTAATGAGATGAAAAATGAGATGGGAGAGATGAAGGAAAAATTCAAAAAAGGATGAAAAAATAGGGAATTTTCAGCAAATGGTAGTCAAAAATTAACAAAGGATTAAGACAATAGAAGATAAATCAGAACAAGTAGAGAAAAATGTGGATGAGATGAATCAAAGATTGACACCGGAAAACAAGGAGCTAGAGGGAACCGTGATAACATTGGAAATGGAGAAGGCTGATTATTTCTTGAGATTCAGAATATTGAAAAAGAAAAAGGGGAAGACCTTCCTGACATGATGACAGAGTTGTTGGCCTTATAGATAAACAAGCAGGAGATTCAGGCAGAGATGGATGAAGTATTTAGAATACATATGAGCCAGACAAACCATCACCGGGGGGGGGGGGCATCTTCGGACTGAAACTGTCCTGTAGGGACAGTGAAGAAGGAGAGGCAGCTCGGTGTCTAAAGAGGGACAGGCAAGTCCCTTGGATAGCCTGAGAAACTTTTTGATTCAATGATGGGGGCGGCAAGCAGGGTGAATTGCCATGAAGCTAGAGCCTCTGGAGCAAGCAATGTGCAGGAAGGAAGATTTGGACAGATTGTTGGTGCTGGGTGAGTGATTGGCCATCCATAGACAATAAAAAGAACTTCAGATATTTTAAATTACTTATTAAAATTACCCCGGCGTGAAAATAGCGGCTAAATAGCAACGAGGGAGATGGCGGATGGTGAGAGAAAGTGGGAATGACAAGCGTGCCATAGAAGAACCTGACCAAAGGATTAAAAGTGATTGATAAATGGAAATGGAAATTTGGAACTTGGATTTAATTTGGATTGGATTACAAACTGATTGGTTGTATATAAAGGTGAAAGAAGAACTGGAAAACTGGCTTTTTCTCTTTTTTGACTCGGTAAAAACCGAAGTGGATTACAAATAAAATGACGATTTTTTAACTAGTTGAGTGGAATGGTGGATTATAGAGAGACATCTGTAGGAGAAAGAGGAGCATGACATGTAATTGTCTGTTTTGAGAAAACCTTTGGAGAGGGGGAAAAAATAAAACCTTGAACTTTTAAAATGATAACTGGCAAGAACTAAAGATGATACGTTTTGCCTACAAGAGGATAGACTTTGATGATTACAAAAGAAGGACCTTAATGCGACTTAAAACTGGAATAATACCCGGAAAGAATAAAATGGAGCAGGAACTTAACAAACTGATAAAGACAATGTGTTTAGAAATAAAGGAAATGATTATTAATTTGCATGGAAAATCGAAATTCGAGGATGTAAAGACTGAGCTAGAAGGCACTGAAGATGAAAAGGAATTGACTAATGAGAAACAAGAAAGAGAGATGGATAATGAAGAAGAGAAAGAGATTGACTATGGAAAATTAAACAATTGTAATATTAAGTATGGACAAAAAGAAAAGAAACAAAGACGGAAAAGAGGGTGGAATGGGAAAAATAAAAAAATTAAATGTTTACACTGGGATTTACAGTGGAAATACAAGAAAGAGGGAAAAGAGATGGAGAATAAGAGGAAATAAAGGACAAAATAAAAGATTTTATGATTTTAAAATACAAAATAAGTATACTGGGATTAACAATAAAAAGACACAAAAAAGGAAAGAGAAAGGAGAAACAATGGGAAATATAGGGCAGAACAGGCGAGTGAAGAATTCTAAAATACAAAAGAAAGGAAGAAGAAGGAAAAAGAAAAGGCAAAGAAGGAAAAGAGGATGGAGGAGAAGAAAAAATATTTAAAATATAAATGACTACAATGGGATTTACAGTGGAAATACAAGAAAAAGGGAAAAGGGATGGAAAACAATAGGAAATAAAGGGCAAAGATTTCATGATTTTAAAACACAAAATAAGTATATTGGGATTAACAATGAAAAGGTACAAAGGAAAGGAAAAGCAGAAATAATGGGAAATACAGGGCAGAAAAGGAGAAAGACAGAAAGAAATGAAAATATATTCAGAACTGTAAAATTTAATAGATGAGTTTAATGTCAGAAAAAAAAGATAAAACAGTGATATTAATTAAGTTATTTTAAAATAAGGGGAATATAGAGCTGTATGAAATAAAGGGAATAAGATTTATACTCTATATTTTAACTTTTAAATATGCTGTACTGAAAACTGGAGAAACTGCATTACATGTCCTATGCTTAATAATATTGGAGGTCTATAGAATGATAGGTTTTAATAATATGAATAAACTGGTTGGGGGAAATGCAATAATTGGAATATTTCAAATTATATATCTGAAACAATCAAAAAGAGAAAAGAAGGCAAATTAAGAATATTTTAAGAACTAATTGAATTGGGTAAAATGAGAAATGATTAAGATGCGCTTTATAAATATATATTTGAATAAGTGGAAATATATTGTTAAGATGTTTTGAGAAATATATTTAATAATTGAAATTGAATGTAAAACTGAATGAAATTGAAATAATAAAAATGATTTAAAGGTTATACTTGCAAGAAGTAAAGCAGAAAAAATACATTGGTAAAAATAAAAAAGAGAAAGGATTAGAAGATTGTTTGAGTAAAGATTTGAAGGAAAAAAGGGAACAAGATGAAATATACTGTTAATAATTAAAAAGGACAAGGGATCGGGGCTGCCTCTACAGTGGAAAATATTAAATTGAAAATGAATACAGCAATAGAGAGAGATGAAAGAGGAGAAGAGAGGCGGAAGGGAGGAAGAAGGAGAGAGAGGGATGGAAGAGTAGGGAGGAAGGAAGGGAAAGGAAATTAGAGTAGGAAAGAAGGTAAGACGGGGGGAAGAGAGGAGGAGAAGGAGAAGGAGAAGGGAAGGGGAAGTAGAGAAGAGAAGAGGATGGGGAAAGAAAGTAGGAAGGGATAAGGAAGAGGGAGAGGGTAGATTTGAGGAGAAAGATTGCTGTATAATAAAAAAGATAAAGTGGAAGAAAGGCAACTCCGAACACATAAATATAAATATATCTAGATAAAGAACAAACTGTTTAAGAATAAAAAGAGAATAAATATGAATAAACAGTAAAGTTAGAATTTAGGGACAAATGAAGATGGTGCTTAGGAATGCAAGTATAGAAATATTGAGATATTTTTTAAAAAAGGGGGTGAAGACAATTTTGACAAGAATTATAATTGAGTTAAAAATGTATTTGAATTTGATTAATTGTATAAGATAAGAAACAGTCAATACTCTGTTCAAAAAAAAAAAGATATGGGTGAATGTGGGAGAGGAGAAAAAAACCAGCTCTTTATATATATATATATATATAATAAGAGCTGAAATACTTAAAAAAGCAAGAGATGAACCATTGAAATACAAAGGGAAATAAATTATGGTCCTGAAATAGGTGCCCAGAAGAGTAAGAGATTTACAAAAACAATATCAATTCCTGACAGGACAGTTGATTAAATACAATATAAATTTTATTTACAATGACACCTGAGGGAATATTAGTCACTTGGAGTGATAAAAGATACAGATTGGATTCCCTAGACAAAGCATACAATTTTTAAAAATGTTTTAATTTTTATTAATTTAAGAAACCACAAAATACATTTATAAATACAAGTAAAACAATATACAACAGGCATCATCTTAATGACATCTACCTATAATATCTGAATTGTTACAATATCAATATCCTATATTCTTCAGTATACATTATTTCTCTCACCTTATATAATGATATTATTTTATTGATATCTGGTGTCTCTTCCTTAAATTTCATTTGATGTAAAAATTTATTTTACTCTATTGATATCTTTTCTTTTATTTAATTTTTCTTTCTTTCTGCTTCTCTTTTTTTTTTACTTCCCTCTAACCATTTATACCACTTCTGTCAGACCAGATAATATTCAGATTCTTCCTTTCCTTGGATCTCCTTGGTGAGTCTATCCATCTCCGTGCATTCCATAATTTTGGATATTAATTTCTCTTGAGTTGGGACCTCTTGTTTCCAGTTTTGTGCATATATTATTCTTGCTGCAGTCAAAATGTGTGTTATTAAATATATTATTTCTTTTTCATATTTGCTTGTAGGTATTCCTAATAAGTAAGTTTCTGTTTTTAATGGAACCTTTTGAGTTATTATTTGTTCCAGTTGTGTTTTTATATTGATCCAGAATTTTTTAGCTTTGGGACATGACCACCATATATGATAGTATGTCCCTTTATGCTCTTTACATTTCCAACAGAGTGGAGATGTACTTAGAAACATTTTAGAAATTCACCCTAGTGGTAGATGCCACCTATAGAACAATTTATAAGCATTCTCTTTGTATGGTACAGATAATGTTAATTTATTGATACTTTTCCACAATTTTTCCCACTTATTTAATTCTATTGCATACCCAAAATTTGTCGCCCATGTGATCATATTCTCTTTAACTACTTCCTCTGCTAGTTTATATTCCAATAGAAAATTATAAATTTTGGTTATTAATTTCTCATTGGGGCCTAATAAAATTTTATCCAACTGATTTGGTTCCATTTGAATTCCAGTTATTTCCATATCAGATTTATATCTGGATTTTAATTGCAAATATAACCACCACTCTATTTCCACATTTTGTATTCTCAATTCTTCTCTTGTTTTAATTTTCCTTCTTCATTTAAGATGTCTTGATATGTTTTTAATTTATTTGTATCTATTGTATTTAGATAAATATGTGCTTTCATTATGGAAGTCCACCTAGGAATCCTATCTTAGTGATATTTCCTGATTTCATTCCATATTTTAAGCAAATTGTCTCTTACCATGTCTGCGAAATTGTTCTTATTTTGTAATTTTGTCTCCCCAAAGATATGCATGCCATCCCCTTGTCAAGTCAAAACCTTAATGTTCTTATGTTTTTGAGTCCGATCCAATCTTTTATCCATGTTAACGCTGAGGCTTTGTGATAACTCTGCCAATCAGGGAGTCCCATTCCCCCTCTCTCTCTTTTGTCTTGTAGATGTTTTAATTTGATTCTTGCTTTTTTTCCCTGCCAAATAAATTTTAATATCATTCTGTCTAAATCCTTAAAATATGTTCTTCCTGGGTTTATTGGTATCACCCTAAATAAGTATAACACTCTCGGCAGAATGTTCATTTTAATGGTAGCAATTTTGCCTAAAAGAGACAGTTGGAGTTTTGCCTATCTTTCCAAATCCTTTTCTATTTGTTTAGCCAATTTAATATAATTGTCTTCCTTCAATGTTATATTTTGTTTGTAATCCATACTCCTAAGTATTTAATTTTCTTTGCTGTTTGTATCCCTAATACATTTTCCAATTCTTCTTCTTGATACTTGTTAAGGTTCTTTGTTAAAATTTTAGTTTTTTGTTTATTAATTTTCAATCCTGCTACTTCTCCATATTGTTGTACTTTTATCATTAATTTTGGTCCAGATTGTATGGGTTTATCTAAGATGAGTACTATATCATCCGCAAAGGCTTGCAGTTTATATTCTTGATTTTTTATTTTTAGTCCAGTTATTTCCGTATCTTTCCTGATTTCTTCTAGTAATATTTCCAATGTTAATATAAACAATATAGGAGATAATTCCGTTGGGCAACAAACCAAAATGGCAGCTCTGCAGTGAACCCTGAGCTTAGGGAGGTGATGTTTGGCATTTTCAGGGGTGTCTGGGGTCAGTTAACCATCTTTTGACCCCCCTCCCAGTGAGCCGAGGTGTTGCCGACTCGATAGAGCCATGGATGGAGCCTGAGGAACAGCTGACTGTCGGGAAGAAAGTTAGAGGACAGTACGGAGAATGCTGCAATTGGGGCCCAACTGTCAGGGCCTAGGCGGCTGCCAGGGCAACAATGGTGCTGACAGGAATGCCAAGACAGCTGGAGAGCGGTGGCAGTACCTGGAGGCCTGGCTGCGAAGATGCCCCGTTGTTGATGGAGAAGAGGACAGCATTACAAATGTTAGGATCCCTCAGTTAGGATCCCTTTTTTTCTGAAGCATGGGAGGAGGCTTAACAACTTAATGGGCTGAATGCCTGAAGATCAAGGTCATAGGGAAGTGACTGAGGATTTTTAGCTGGGGGATGACGGTTGGTTCCACACCCCCTTGACTGTTCCTCCCCCCCCCCCCTTATTGGACTTAGGCCTAATATGGCCACTCAGCTTAAATATACAGCTTTTGATTGATCTGCAGCCTTATTTGATCATTATTTGACCATCTTGTCCTCCCTGGATTACCCGGATTATTCAGTCATTTATTCCATCCTATGACTACACCTTGTTTTTTCTGAACTAAGCCTTGGCTACCACTGGTGTCAGGATGGGAGGAGGCACAGACACTGAGAGTCTTGAACTATAGTGGGATGGACCATCTTCTTGTTTGACCTTATGACTCTGGTTTGGTCACCATGAGAGGGTGGCCTTTGAGACTTTTTCCCACCATTGAATAGACTTATTATAATCACAAGACTTCCCATCGTCGTGAGAGGGCGATGATGTTCTGTTGTTCTGATGTTTTTAGCATATTGTCTTCTCTTTAACATCTTTTCCTCCCTTATTTAATCTACCTGTTTTTAACCATCTCTAACATCCTTTAGAAGAAAATGATCTTTCATCACTCTCAGCTCCTTGCTATTCTTGAATGTATTCAACTACGGAGCTCCTTGCACTGTGAGATTCCCCCCTCTCGCAGGTTTGGCTCTCTCAATTATTGAGGGCCGCCCTTGATGATAGGTTTTGGAACCCTGAGAGGTGGTATGCTAAAAAACAGAAGCTATGGGGTTTTTTAAATAGATTTTTAGATCCAATTTTAAGGGGATCTGGGAGGAGAGTGGTTTTTAATAACAAAAATGAGACTGGGGGGTCTCTTAAGGTTCAGCAGCCATGCCATCTGACAGTCCTGATGGGTTGGCAGGGTTGGGAGTCATGGGGGATGCTCGGAGGAGGGTGGGACATTCTATACCTGTGATATAGGGGCAGAAGAAATCAAAATAGGAGTGGGGAGCATCACACCAGAAGCATTTGGATGGTGGCTTGCTCCCATACCTCCTGCTCACCCTGCTTTCCTGGGGATATGAGAGCGAGGGAACCTGGTCTCCATCTGGTGTATGTGAATGCCAGGTCCGTGATGAATAAGGCCCTCCTCATACGAGACCTTATTGATGAGGATGCGGACCTGGCCTGTATCATGGAGACCTGGTTGGGGCAAGAGGGGGGAATCCCTCTCTCTGACTTATGCCCCCCAGGCTTTCATGTCCTGCACCAGCCGTGACACCAGGAAAGGGGTGGGGGGGTAGCAGTGGTTCAGGGAAGGTCTGAGTCCTAGGGAGGTCACTGTCCCTCAGATAGGTGGGCGTGAGTCTCTTCTATTGAAGTGGGACCCTGGAGTTCAGTCGGGCTTGTTGGTCACATACCTATCTCCCAGCTATGTTGCCACAGCCCTGCCTGCACTGCTCGATGTCTTGACTGAAGTGGCACTTGAACTCCCCAGCCTTCTGGTTGTGGGAGATTTTAATCTGCCTTCGATTGGCAAGTCATCCTAGACAGTCCGGGAGTTCATGGCCTCCATGACAGCCATGGACCTGACTCAGGTTATTCAGGGCCCAACTCATAGGGGAGGACACACACTCGACCTGGTTTTTCTCTCTGGGCAGTGGATAAATGGTCATGGTAGGGAGGAACTTTCCATCACTCCCCTGTCATGGACTGACCATTCTCTCCTTAGACTGGACTTTCAATCTGCCAACCCTTGCCGCATGGAGACAGAACCCATAAAATGGTTCCGCCCCAGGCACCTGATGGACCCAGAAAGGTTCTTGAAGGAGCTTGGGACATTCCCCACCTCTCAATTCTGCAATTCAGCCGAGGCTCTAGTGGCATCCTGGGAACGGTCGGCTACTGACACCTTAGACAGAATTGCACCTTTGCGGCCCCTAACCCACCACAGATCCTGCGTCTCTCCTTGGTTTTCCATGGAGCTCTGGGAAATGAAACTTTGGAAAAGATGCCTAGAGGAACGTTGGAGGTCCTCCCGATCTGAATCTGACCGAACACAGTTAAGAACCCATATTAGGTCTTATCTAGTGGCAATGGAAGCGACGAAACAAGATTACTTTGCCGCCCTCATTGCATCTGCAGAATACCGCCCAGCAGCCCTGTTTTGTGTGACCCGCTCCCTCCTCAATCAGGGAGCGAGGGAAGACCCTTTACAGGGCAGAGCTAAGAATTTTGTACAGTTTCTGCATGATAAAATCGCTCAGATCCAGATCAGATTGGACTCTGACTGGACAGAATCCAATTGGGAGACTAGGGTGGGTCTTGAGAATAATATCTGGATTGAGTTTGACCCTGTTTCTGTCAAAGAAATGGACAGGATTATGGGCAAACTTAGTTCCTCCATTTGCTTATTGGACCCTTGTCCCTCTTGGTTGGTTTCAGCTGCCAGGGAGATGACTAGAGACTGGATCCAGGCAATTGTCAATGCTTCATTGAGAGAGGGGAACTTCCCCTCCTCTCTTAAGGAGGCGGTAGTTCGACCTCTCCTCAAGAAGCCTTCCCTGGATCCAGACTCACTTAATAACTATTGTCCTGTCTCCAACCTTCGCTTCATCGCGAAGTTTGTTGAAACTGTAGTGGCGCAACAGCTCCCACAGTTCTTGGAGGAAATGGAATACCTTGACCCGTACCAATTGGGCTTCCGACGCGGACACAGCACAGAAATGGCATTGGTCGCTCTGGTGAATGATCTCTGGCGGGTTCGGGATGGTGGTTGTTCCTTCATCCTGGTCCTACTTGACCTCTCAGCGGCTTTTGATACCATTGACCATAGTATCCTACTGCAGCGACTTGAGGGATTGGGGGTGGGAGGCACTGTCTTACAATGGTTCTCCTCCTACCTCTTGGGTCGCTTACAGTTTGTATGGGCAGGAGGGCAGAGATCCACCCCGAGGCCCCTAAATTGTGGGGTGCCTCAAGGGTCAGTTCTCTCCCCCCTACTCTTTAACATCTATATGAAGCCACTGGGTGAGATCATTCATGGATTTGGGGTGAGATATCTTCAATATGCTGATGATACCCAATTATACATCTCCACCCCAGACCACCCCAGAGATGCCCTTTCCGTGATGTCCCGTTGCCTGGAGGTGGTATGGGCCTGGATGGGTAGAAACAGACTCAAACTCAATCCCTCCAAGACTGAGTGGCTGTGGATGCCGGCATCTTGGATTTCAGAAGCCCCATCACTTTTGATGGATGGAGAAAAACTTGCCCCTGTTGATAGGGCTCGCAACTTGGATGTCCTCCTGGATGCTCGGCTGTCCCTAGAAGACCATCTAATGGCTGTGACCAGGGGGGCCTTCACACAGGTTTGCCTGGTGCGCCAGTTGCGCCCTTTCCTGGACCGAGATGACCTTTGCACAGTCACTCATGCTGTGGTTACTTCCCGCTTGGATTACTGCAATTCCCTCTACATGGGCCTGCCCCTGAGATGCTTCCCACCGTCCTGTTCGCTCACATAGGGCCGCTCTCCTCAGGGTTCCAACGGCGAGCCAATGTCATCTAGCGGTGCCCAGGGGTAGGGTGTTCTCTGTAGGTGCTCCCATCCTCTGGAATGAATTACCTACTGAGCTCTGGACAGCTCCTGATCTCTGCTCCTTCCGTCGGGAGCTGAAGACTTGGCTGTTCAAGCAAATAGGCTGACTCTGATTCTGGGTTTATTATTTATCATTAATTAGTTATTTGATTTAAAGTGCGATTTTATTGTACATGTTTCTTAACTTGTGTTCGCCGCCCTGAGTCCTTCAGGAGAAGGGCGGCATATAAATACATGTAATAAATAAATAAATAAATAAATAATAAATCCTTGTCTCACTCCTTTCTTTATATCAAATTGTTCAGTTGTATCTCCATTAATTTGTATTTTTGCTGTTAGGGTGTTATATACCGTATTTTCTGGCGTATAAGACGACTGGGCGTATAAAACGACCCCCAACTTTTCCTGTAAAAATATAGGGTTTGGGCTATACTTGCTGTATAAGACGACCCCTCTTCCAACGCACACCAAATAAAAATTAAAAAACATCAACTGGCTCACCCACAATGTAAAAGCAGCTGTGCTAGACCCAAAATGGCCCCTGCAATAAGCAGGAACCTCACACAGCCACAAAAAGCCCAAAAAAACAACTTTTACATTGTGGGTTTACACACACAAAATTCCACATACAGCTTTGTGAGATTTTGTGTGTTTGTGTAGTTAGAGTGAAACACTACAGAAACACATTAAATCTCAGAAAGTTGCACACATTTTATTTTTATTTATTATTTATTATTTTTATTTTTATTATTTGAAAGCTAAATTTAAAACTTCCTAGCCTAAAACTTAGACCTAGCCTTTAAATGGCTAGGTCTAAAAAAGAACAACTAAAAAACCCCCCAATTAACTATTTTTTTTAAACCTCCCAAAGGGGGAAAAAAACTTACCCAATAGAACAGGGGTCTCCAACCTTGGCAACTTTAAGACTTGTAGACTTCAACTCCCAGAATTCCTCAGCCAGCTTTGCTTTGCTGGCTGAGTAATTCTGGGAGTTGAAGTCCACAAGTTGCTTGCATCAGCAAGCAACTAAATCTCCCTGCCTGCAATCAAGCAGGCAGGGAGATTTAGTTGCTTGCTGATGCAATGGATTGCAGGCAAGGCAAGGCAAGCGTTGCGGCTAGCAGCTAAGGTAAGCAAGCTGGAGGTGGGGGGGGGGGATTTTTGCTACGGAGCAATTAGCAGGCAAAAACTAGCAGCTGGGATGGCCAGCATTGTGTAAAAGAAAAGTTTTTCCCTTTTACACAGCGCTTAGCCATCCAAGCTCTGGCGATCCCAGCTGAGTTGCCTGCTAATCTCAGCTGGGATGGCCAGCATTGTGTAAAAGGAAAGTTTTTCCCTTTTACAGGGGGCTTGCGTGTAACTCAGCTGATTAGCGGCAACTCAGCAGGCAATTCAGCTTGGCTCCTTAGAGCCATTTAAGGCTGGTCAAAGCCTTTCCGGCTGGTCTGCCTGGTTACA
The DNA here is from genome assembly GCA_030761175.1 of Masticophis lateralis. Taxonomy (NCBI): domain Eukaryota; kingdom Metazoa; phylum Chordata; class Lepidosauria; order Squamata; family Colubridae; genus Masticophis; species Masticophis lateralis. Next base: position 70,238,435 of record JAUDYJ010000004.1, on the reverse strand, counting down.
GGAGACCGACACCCGGCGTATAAGACGACCCCCAACTTTTGAGAAGATTTTTGTGTGTTAGAAAGTCGTCTTATACGCCGGAAAATACAGTATCTTTTTAATCATTTTTATAAATCTTTCTCCAAATTTCATCTTTTCTAATTGTGCTATCAGAAATGTCCAGTTGAGATTATCAAACGCTTTTTGCGCGTCTAGGAAAATTGGAGCTAACTGGTTTTCCGATCTTTGCTCATAGAATTCTAGAGTGTCAATAATTGTTCTTGTATTATTATGAATTTGTCTTCCAGGAATAAAACCATTTTGATCAGGATGTATATAGTATTTGATTAGGTTTTTCAATCTCTGCGTTATAATTGATGTGAATAGTTTATAATCTACGTTGAGAAGGGAAATTGGCCTATATTTTTTAATTTCTGTGGGATCCGAATCTTGTTTTGGTATTAATGTAATTATTGTCTCATTCCATGACTGCAGAATTTCAGCTTCCATTATTGCATCATTGAAAACTTGTATTAATATATCATCTAATGGTTGTTGAAATGTCTTATAAAACTCTGCCAGTATACCGTCTGTTCCCGGTGTCTTGTTATTTTTTTGTTTCTTCCTCGCTTCTATTAATTCTAACATTGAGATTGGTCTGTTCAATAATTCTATATGTTCTTCTTCTAATTCTTGAATCTTTATTTTATTTAAATATTTTATGATATTTTCTTCTCTAATCTCTTCCTTTGCATATAAGGTTTTGAAAAATTCCTTTGCAATTCATTTTTTGTCTTCAATTTTCTGGTATAAACAACCATCTACATCTTTTAACTGTATTATAATATTTCTCTGTTTTTCTATTTTCAATTTATATGCTAACCACCGTCCGGTTTTGTTTGCATGTTCAAATTGGTTTTGTTTAGCAATTTTTATTTTTCTTGCTATTTCTGTTGTTGTGATCAAATTTAATTTATGCCATTTTAAAATTTATTTTCTGCTTAATTTCTTGGTTATGTGGCTGTTTCTGTAGATCTAATTCATATTGATGTAATATTGTCTGTAAATTTTGTTCTATTTGTTGTTAGTTTTATTTTTTTGTTCAGTACAGGCAATTGTTAAGCCTCTGATATATGCCTTGGTTGTGTCCCATAGATTTTGGAGACTGGTGTGCTCTTTAACATTAATTTGTAGAAATATTTTCAATTCTTTTTGGATCATATCCACATATTGTTTGTCATTTATAATATCTCTATCCATCATCCATCTTTTACGCTTTTGGTGTCCCTTCCATGTTATTTCAATGGGGCTATGATCAGCCCATGTGTTAGTTGTAATTTCTATTTGTTTAATGTCTGCTATAAGCTCTGCCGTCATTCAAGCCATGTCAATTCTGGACCACAATTGATGTGGATTTGAATAGAACGTGCATTGTTGTTTATTATAATTGAGTTCCCTCCAGGCATCTTGTAATTGAAATTCTTCTACTATATCATAAAATGTTTCTGGAAGTGTTTTTTTCCTGGATTTATTATGTTTACAACTCCTATAGTCCTTCTCTATGTTTACAATTGCATTAAAATCTCCAATTATGCATATATTCTGTATTCCAGTTCCTTAATTTTGTTGTGTATTTTTTTAAAATAATCAATTTGGGTTCCATTTGGTGCATAAAATGATACTAGTAATATCTTTTTCTTTTCTGTTTCAATTTCAACCATCAACGTCCTACCCTCCTCATCAGCGAATAATTGCTTTGATTATATATGATTCCTGATGTACATTGCTATACCTCTCTTTTTTTGTTCTGTTAGTGCCGAATAAAGTTTTCCTAATCATTTGTTTTCTAATAAACTGCACTGTTCTTTTTTAATATGAACTTCTTGTAATGTTATAATATCTGTCTTCAATTTTTGTAAATTTCTGAAGATACGTGATCTCTTTGATGGAATGTTTAGTCCATTTATGTTAATTGATATCAATTGTAATTCTTTCTCCATTTCAAATTTTTATTTTCTTGATGTTCTTATTTTCCTAGTGTTTTTTTCTGTAATTTGTATTTTACCCCTTGCTCCCTCTCTTTCCATTCTTTCTTTCTCCTCTCTTTTCCTTCCTTCTTGCTGTATTCTTCCCAATTTGTCCTCCTGATTTGCAATTTCTTGCTGTGTTTCAGATTCTTGTTCTTCCTCAGGAAAAAAATTCCTATCAAAAAATTGCTGTGCCTTCTCTAGTGTATTAAGTTTATATTTTTTATCTTGCCATGTAACAAGCATTCCCTCTGGTGTTAACCACCAGAACATTATTTTATGTTTGTGTAATTCTGTTGTCAGAAAATTATAATTTTTCCTTGTTTCTCTTATTTTTCTTGGTATTTGTTTTAATGTAATTATTTCTTTTCCCTTATATATAATTGGTTTTTCTCTCATTTTTTTGTATATTTCCTCTTTCACCAACTTCCTCGCAAATCTAATGTGAATCTCTTTTGGTAACTTGTTTTTTCGGGTGTAGCTTGTGAATACTCTATAGACTTCATCAATTTCCTTATTAATTTCTTCTTTATTCTTTAACATCGCTTCCACCAGAATTCCCACCATTACATCTCTCAAATCTTCCTCTTTGTTTTCCACTATATTTTGAAATCTTAGGTAAAATAACGCCTTTTCTATTTCTAAAAATGAGATGGAATCTTTCAGTTCTTTGTTTATTGTTTGATCGCATTCTAACTCTTCCATCTTTTTTTCTACTTTGCCCATCTTATCTTCAATATTTTGGATCCATTGTTCATTTTTGGCAATATTTTGTTGAATTTTCTCCATCTCATTATCCATTCTTTTTAGATTATCCTTAATTTCACCTATGTCCATTTTTATTTTTTTTAAAATAAACTTTATTGGTTTCAAACAAAAAATATATACAATTTGTCCATGCTGTTTACATCGGAGGAGCAGTGTTTATACATATTTACAATAATCACATAGGCATCACTTAATTACAATCTCTTATCATATCATCACTTTTTAAATTCCCTTTTTCATTTTCTCATTTATCCATTTATACCATCTTTCCCAGATAGAGTAGAAAACTGAATTATCTTCATCATTAATTTCATATGTTAACTTGCACATCTCTGCGCAATCCAATATTTTCTTGATTATATGATCTTCTGGTGGCAGATCTTTCTCTTTCCAGTGTTGTGCAAATGCCAACCTGGCTGCTGTTATAATGTGTGTCAATAAATATCGCTTGTCCTTTCCAAGCGCCCTCATTCCCATTCCCAGGAGAAATAATTCTGGTTTCATAACAATATCTTCCTCTATTATTTCCTGTGCCCAATTCCAGATTTTTTTCCAATATTTTTTCGCTTGGGGGCAAGTCCACCACAAGTGAAAGAAGGTGCCCTGTCCATGACCACACTTCCAACAGTTAGGGTGTATATTTGGGTATATCTTCGCTAACCTAGTGGGGGCTAAGTGCCATCTGTGCAGCATTTTAAAATGATTTTCTTTATAAGTTACTGCCCTTGTTAGTTTATAATTCTTATTCCATGTCTCTTCCCACTCATTTAAGTTTATATCATGTCCAAAATTCTTTTCCCAGGCGCTCATTTGTTTTTTCATTAAATCCTCTGTGCTATCCTCCTCCAATAGATAATCATATATTTTGGCCAGGATCTTCTTTCCTGTTCCCATCATCACCTTGTCAAATCCATTTTGTCCTAGATCAATACCATATTTTTCTTTATCTTTCTGGTATTTGGACTTTATTTGTGTATATGTCCACCAGTCTAAATTTATTCCTATATCTTTCAATGCTTCGTTTGATTTAAGGACTCCTTCTCTATCTAAGATCTCTTTGTATCTATAAACCCTTTCCATCCCCCGTCTGTTGGGGTGGATCAAGGTCTCTATCATTGACAGCCAATTTGGAACTTTTGTATAGTATTTTTGCCTAATTTGGGATCATGTTTGCATCAGGGACTCTCTAATTTTATGTCTGTAAAAATAAGTCTTTTTGTTCTTCTCTATATCCCATAAATATGAATGCCACCCTCTCTGAAGATCATGTCCTTCCAAGATTAAAATCCTTTGATTTTCGAGGGTGGCCCATTCTTTTATCCAAACCAATTTCACTGCCTTATGATATAATTCCCAATCTGGGAGACCAAATCCCCCTACATTTCTTTTTCCCTGTAGGGTTTTTAAGGCTATCCTCGGCTTTTTCCCCTTCCACACATATTTCCTGATACTTTTATTTAATTCTATGAAAAAATTATTATCTAAATTTATAGGGATCGCCTGGAATTAATATTGTGTTTATATTTAGGTAGAATACACATCTTAATTGAAGTGATCTTGCCCAGCAGGGACAGTTGAATTTTCTCCCATCTTTCTAGGTTTTGTTTTATTTTATTCGATAAGGGTATATAGTTATCTTCCTTTAGAGATGAGCGTCTTGTGGTAATCCAAATTCCAAGGTGCTTTATTCTTTTAACCACCTGTAGGACTAATCTTTTTTCTATGTCTCTCTTCTGTATTTCAGTTATATTTTTGGTTAATATTTTGGTTTTGTTCTTATTCAATTTAAAGCCCACTACCTCTCCATACCTGCCCAATTCCTCTAACATTTTTGGGCCTGTTTCCAATGGGTCCTCTAATATCAAGGCCACATCATCCGCAAAAGCTTGTATTTTATGTTTCCTTCCTGATTTTTAATCCTTTAATTTCCTCATTCTTTCTTATTTTCCATAACAAAACTTCTAAGGCCAAAATAAATAGTAGGGGTGATAGGGGGCATCCTTGACGTACCCCCTTCCTTATCTGGAATACTTTTGTCCTGTCTCCATTAATTAGAATACTCACTCTTTGGTTATCATAAATAGCTTTTATCATTTTTTCAAAATTTAATCCAAATCCCATTAATTTAATTTGCATGGACATAAACTTCCAATTTAAATTATCGAACGCCTTCTGGGCATCCAAAAATACTAAGGCCATCTGTCTGTCGGGATGTTCTTCGTAATACTCTAGTATACCTAGCACAATTCTCAAATTATCTTTGATTTGTCTTCCTGGGAGAAATCCATTCTGGTCCTTATGTATCCAAGAATTTAATTTTTTTAGAAAATCTTTCCACAATTACACTCATGAACAATTTATAATCTGTATTTAGGAGGGAAATTGGTCTGTAATTTTGAATTTGTTTTGGATCTGCACCTTCTTTCGGGAGTAGTGTCACATAGGCCTCCCTCCATGAATCAGAAATCTTTGACCCACCTAGTGCCTCATTAAAAATTTCCACCAATTTTAGTAATACAAATTCCCCTAGGGTCTTATATATTTCTCCAGAGAGTCCATCAGGGCCTGGCGATTTATTATTTTTAAGCTTAGAGAGGACCGTTCTTAGTTCCTCAACCGTTATCTTTCTATTGAGTATCTCCCTTTCTTCTTCTGTAATCTGTGGAAGACCTTCATCTGCCAGATATTGCTCTATTTTGTCTTCTGAAACTTCTTCCTCTTTATATAACATTTCATAATATTTCCTTGCTATTTCTAGTTTATCCTCCTCCTTGTTTACCAAATTCCTATTGGCATCTTCTAATACATGTATTATCCCTTTTTCATTTTCTTTTTTGAGTTTGTATGATAACCATCTTCCCGGCTTGTTTGCATTCTCGAAATAATATTGGCTAGATCTTTTTATTTTATAAGCCAAATCATCTTGATCCATAATATTTAATTTGTGCCTCCACAGTAGCCAATTTTCTTTTGCTACTTTATCCCCTGGATTATCTTGAAGCTTTTTTTCCACTGCCTCTAACTGTTCTCGATATTCTTCCAAAGTCTTTTTCTTCTCTTTATTTTTATACACATTATATGATATCACCACCCCTCTAAGATAAGCCTTCAAAGTGTCCCATATTACTGCTCGAGGAGTTTCCTGATTTTCATTTTCTTTAAAGAAGAACTTCAGTTCTTCTTTAAGCTTTTCCACGCATTTTATGTCCTTCAATAATCTCGTGTTCAATCTCCATCTCTGATAATTTTTCCTCTGTACACCAATCCACTTCATTTCTAACAGATTGTGGTCCGCCCACACATTCGGTCTAATTTCTACCGTATCAATTTCAGAGCCAAGTTTCCTACTAGCCCATGCCATGTCAATTCTTGACCATGACAACTGTGAATTTGAATAGAATGTATATTGTTTGTTGTTAGGATGGGTAGCCCACCACATATCTATCAGATCTAATTCTTCTACTAAATCCAAAAATATTCTTTGTAATATTGCCCTTTTATTTTTTTTATTATTACTTATATAATCTTTATCTACATCAATTATTCCATTAAAATCCCCTTATACATATTTCATTGTATTCCATTCTTCCTAATTGTTCCTGCAGTTTTTTAAAGAAGTCCCCTTGCTTTTTATTTGGCGCATACACCCCTACCAATAGGATATTCGATTTCCCTCTTTTTAGCTCAATCATTAAGATTCTACCCTTTGTATCATTATACTTTAAATGGACTTATGTCCATTTTCAAATCCTCATGGTTTTTTCTACTTTCTTGATGATTATCAGCAATTGATTCCTATGTTTTATTCATACTCTCTTGTATCATTGGTAATACTGAGTGAATGTTTTTGATGTTAATTGATTGAGGAGATTTCTCTTTTTCTGGAATAACATTGTGTCTATTGTTTTTCTGTTGTGCTGATGACGTAGTAAACATTGTTTGGTTGGCTATTGCCTTTTTACCTGGTTTTGTTATTATTGATGAGCCAGTAGTTGTCATCTTAATTTTCTAATTTAGCAGTTCCGAAATTTTCATGCACTGTCTGTAGTATATAGTAAGATTTTCCTTCTGATAATTACAGGAGTCAATATCACTTGTTTAGTTTTCACATACAGTCTAATTTCTGTAAATCAATCTATAATATCATTATATGAGAGATTGATTAAATTTAAATGAGGAGCAGGGATAAAATATGATATCTCAGCAAGTCATATTTCAGTTTCTAAATTAAATATTCTATTTAAATATATTATTAATTCCATTAAGTTCTATTAAATCTTTAGTTATATCTCTATTAAATTTTATCAATTTTAATATATTTATTCTTATTCAAATCAATATATGTCAATATTAATAATCAATTTTTCAATTCATTCTTTTAACAACATATCAATTTTTAAATTAATATTAAATTGTGTCACCTAAAATACTATTAGAATAGGAAATAAGAAAAAACAGATATGCTATGTGTTGTATTATTATATCAATTCAAAACTTATATAATATTAATATATATTCCAACTTTTCTTACTTATATTAGAAATTATATATTTTACATTTAAACTTAAGTAATCCTAAACCTTATGCTATTTGGGCTATAATATATATTATATTCTATATTAAAACATTAAGTATTACATAAATAAACAAATAAATAGATAAAAGTACTTAAAATATTATTTAAAAAATTTCAAATAAATTAAGTCTCTCAAATAATGAAATAAATTTCTTTCGTTGTATTAGGTTCCAGAATTGAAGTCGTTGCAATCCTCACTTGGTTTTGTGTCTTTACAATCGTCTATCTTGTAATTGTTTCCAAAGTCCTTCAATTTGCCTTCTAAAAATATTTTAAACACCTCTTCCAGAGCCTCAATGTTTTTTATTTATTTGCAAGTTAATACTCTAATATAATTACAGTATCTGTTTACTGAAGCTCTGCCACTGTTACAAAGTTTTTAAATCCCTCACAGTCACTCCTGAAACTAGTTACTGTTTCTTCTTTGTCTCTTCTTTATTGTCTCCGCACCATCTCCATTTCTTTTTTAAAATAAGTCCAATACTTGGATCTGTATTCCTTTCCCCAGATGAATAATCTTTGTCTATTTCCCAATTTCTGACTGTCAGATCTTTAACTATGTGTTTTATTTCCAATCCACACCTCTCCTTTGCCCTTCCTCGAAATCGCCTCAGTTCCGTTGCCTGTCAGTTTCACCCTCTCACACTTCAATTAGCCTTGTTAACTCACTCTGTTATACTTTCACTCCATTTCTTCTTAACAATTCTGCTTTGCCGATCAGTTTGAAGTTTCTCTTTTAGTTATGTATCCGTTGTTTTAATTGTTGTATCTTTCAAAGTTTTTCAGAATAAGAGTAATTAGTTATTCTTATGGATGCCGTTTGCTCGATCCTCGCTTTCCTTTTTCTTGAGCAACCATCAGCGTTCTGGCCAACCGACAGGAGGTTGGGTTTTTTCCGGGCTGAATTAAGGGACTTTCCTTGAACCTTTGGGGCAATTTTTGATACCCCCGAGGTCCTCAGGATTTTCCCTTTAATCTATTGACCTCTTCGTGGTCAATAGAGCCAAAAAAAAATCAGCTTTCAGACCGAAAATTGGGACCTAGGGAACGGAGCGCTGTCCCATCGATTCCTATCACGCTGACGTCACCAACGGAAAGCCCCCAAAGCATACAAATTTTATGAGTATCACTTCAGTACAAATAAGGAACAAGAAAGAGGAGAGGAAGTAGAAGGTAAAAGATAAAAGGAATTAACAAGAGGAAAAAATGCACCACAAGAAGAAAGTAAAGCTGAAAAAATAGTACAAGCAGAGCGAGAAGGAGGAAGAGCCAAGGAACAGAAAGAAATAAGATCAATTACTAGGACAACAAGACCCATTTACAAGTGAAATGATGGAAGAAGAACTAAAGATGTTATCAATTAACATAAACAGACTGAATTCTCCCATGAAAAGGAAAGAAAACTTTTACAAAGCTACAAAAATTAAAATTAGATTTAACCTGTCTACAAGAAGTTCACATTAAAAAAACAAGATAGTAAATTACTGGAATACCCCAAAATTGGGAAATTATATTTTTCATTAGCACAACAAAAGAAAAAAAGGGGGGGGGGTTTACAATAAATGCCAGACAAATTTACATAGATGAAGAAGGGAGAATATTGATGGTGGAGATAGTAATAAACCAAAAACAGATACTCTTGATAGCAATATATGCACCAAATAATAAACAAGAAGAATTTTACAAAAAAATTCATAAGAAAGTTATTGAAATGGATTATGAAATATTTGTATGGTAGGAGATTTTGATGCAATTGTAGATGCAATTGCAGAATTAGTATTCTGCAGACTAGCAATTGCAGAATTGATTACAGAATTAGTAAAGCAGGCAAAAAGGCAAGAAAAACTTTACCAAGGACTTTCTTTAAAATGGCAGAAGTATGTTTTCAAGATATATGGAGAGAAACCAGGGGTGAAATCCAGCAGATTCTGACAGGTTCTGGAGAACTGGTAGCGGAAATTTTGAGCAGTATGGAGAACTGGCAAAAACCACCTCTGGCTGGCCCCAGAGTAGGTTGGGAATAGAGATTTTCCAATATCCTTCTCCTACCATGCCCACCAAGTCACACCCATCAAGCCACACCACACCTACCAAGGAACCGGTAGTAAATTTTTTTGGATTTCACCACTGAGAGAAACAAACCCAAGGAAAAACCAATACACATTTTATTCAAATAGATACCAATCATGGTCAAGAATAGATATGATAGGAATGTCCCCGGAATTAAGAGCAAATGTACAAGAGATAGGAATAGAAGCAAATATATGGGCGGGCCACAATCCAATAAAAGTTAAATGGAAGTGACAAAAGAAAAATTTGATATGGACATTGAATCAATCTATATTAAAGGATAAAGAATGTATACAAACAATGGAAAAAGAAATGGACTTCTTTTTTAAAGAAAATAGAAAACAAGAGACTTCACTACAAAATGTATGGGACACAGCTAAGGCATATTTCCAGGGACTAGCCATAACCTATATAGTAAAAAAAGAAGAAGAAGAAAAAGAAAAAGAAAGAATATCAGAAGGCACTAGAAGAAAAACACAAAAGATTAGAAATAGAACTACAGAAAGAACTGCAAAAAAGGAATTTAAAAAATCAAATGGAATTAATAATACACAAGTTAAATTTAATGGAAAAAGAAGAATTGGCACAAAAAAATTAAAAGAATAAAACAAAACTTTTTTTGAAAATGCTAATAAACCAGGTGTAAGAATTGCCTCTCCTTCCAACTTAAGAAAGCACGAACTCTTGAAATTTGGTTGTTCAAAAGGATTCTTTTATTAAGCAGAAATGAAAGCCATCCAGTTAAAGCACGATCTGAATATCCTTAGGCAAGACAAGCAGTATTAAAGCAATAGAGACCCCTCCCTTTAAGTCAGAATGTAGGTTTTAGCCAATACCCAAGTGTGAAGATGCTTTCTTTCGCAGTTTCCCTGAGAACCCGAACAAACATGCATTCCCACTGTTACCCTTTGAAATGAAACAACCCACATGGCTATCATAAAAATTCCTCCAGGTAAAGAGGATCTCAGGGCTCTTTGACGCCAGGATATAGGTTGTAAAATATCTGTTGACACAAGCAATGCTGGTAAATTAAATCCAAGTCTCCCCCTTCCTTCAATTGAATGACAGTATCACTTTTAGGGATCTGACATGCTACCCTCCTTAGAAAGCGAAAGGGTCCACCTATAAAAAAATAAATATACACAAGATTTCATGATCGTAACTAACAAGGTTAATTAGGATATTGGGAGTGAAATTTTCTCAGTAAGATTGGAGCCCTAACATGGTGTTTAGCGACCCATTCATTGTATGCTGATGGTAAATGTTTCCAAGTGACTAAGTATTGGGTGTTCCCTCTGTGGATCCTAGACTCAAGGATTTCCTTGATTTCAGAGTGTTGTTCACCTTCAATCATGATGGGAACGGGTGGTGTAGATGCAGGTAGTCTGAGGGATGAGATTACCTCTCGCTTGAGTAAGCTGATATGGAATACTGGGTGGATTTGTAAGGAGTAGTTCAACTGCTACTGGATTGATGATGCTAGTGATGGGGAAAGATCCAATGAACTTTGGCCCTAGGTTCTTCAATGGTTGTAATGATTTCAGAATTTTGTAGATAAGTATACTCTGTCTCCAATAGGAAAAGGTTTGGGTTCCATCCTTTTCTTGTCCGCTTGAATTTTAAAAGCTTCTCTAGTTTCCCTTAAGGCTAATCTAACCACTGGCCATGTGTTTTGCAAATTATCCATCCACTCCTTAAGTGAGGAGATGGTGGGTTCTTCTGTGGGTAGTTCAGTCATGGGACTGAAATCCTGGCCTGTCACTACTCTAAAAGGGGTAAAACCAATGCTTGAATGTACAGCATTATTAAACACAACTTCAGCAAAAGGCAAAAGTTTGGTCCAATTATCCTGCTAAAAATTAATAAAACATCTTAAATATTGTTCTAATACCGAGTTCAGAATTTCAGAATAACCATTAGTAGCCGGATGATGTGACGAGCTCAACCCCTGGCCGGTACCAAGTAAGTCCAAAAATGCCCTCAAAAAGTTTGAGGTGAATTGAACCCCTCTGTCGGAGATGATTCTTTGTGGAGCATCATGAAGTCGATAAATGTGTATTAGGAATAATTTGGTTAAATTTTAGCAGTTGGGATCTTCTGGCAGAGTATAAAATGTGCCTGTTTTGAAAACAGGTCTGTCACAACACAAATAACAGTATTTCCCTTACTGTTTGGCAATTCTACAATGAAATCCATAGCAATCTCTCTCCAAGGCACTGAAGGTTCAGCTACCTTCTGCAATAGACCTGGGGTTTTCCCCTGAAGTCTTTTTGCTGCTGCACAAATGGGGCAGTTGTAGCACCTTACCATTAAGCATAGTCTTTGGCTGGCAGGAACATACAACTTCCTCCCCACCCCCCAAGCCAAGTCTTCTTTCATCAGACAGCTGAATTTGTTGTTCAAAAACCATTCATCGGTGGCCAATGCTTGTTTAAAAGTTTGGGTAGTGTCATTTCCCATCAATGTTTCTTGCTTTGCCTGGGATCTGGTGACTACCTTAGCAGCTAGTTTATTGTTTTGTACTATGAGTTTGATTATGTCTGACTTTGCACTATTATATTGTGGTTTTCTGGATAGTGCATCCACCAGAAATTTTTTTCCCCCGGGAAGTATTTTAGAGTAAAATCAAACCATTTAAAGTACTGAGCCCATCATACTTGTTTTGGGGAGAGTTTCCTTGGAGTCTTTAGGGCTTCTAGATTTTTATGATCAGTGCAGACTTCAAAAGGGGTCTTACTGCCTTCTACAAAGTGCCTCCAGGTTAACAATGCCCAATAAACTGTGTAAGCTTCTTTCTCCCAAATGGCCCACCTTTGCTCAGTCTCATTCAACTTTTTGGATGTGTAAGTGCAGGGTTGTAGTTGGTCTTGCTCATTCTTCTGAAGCAGGACTGCTGCTATTGCCACATCACTGGCATCTGCTTATATGACAAATGGTTTCTCCGTGTCTGGGTGTTTTAGAATTGGTTCTGCCGAGAACAGCCATTTAAGTTTTTCAAATGCCGCCGGGTATTCCATAGTCCAGTTCAATGGCTGCTTTGGTCTAGGGTTGTCCTCCCACTTCATTTTTAAGAGCTTGGTGATGGGGAGGGCAATCTGAGCGATAAACTGGACCAGGACCCAGGAAGCTCTGTAACTGTTTATGCGTGTGTGGGGGGTCCCAATCCAGTACAGCCTTCACTTTCAGAGGATCCATCTCAAACCCCCTAGTGTGAAATGTGGTATCCCAAATAGTGAATCTTCTCTTGATGGAATTCACATTTGGAAAGTTTAGCATAATGTTTGGCAGCATGGAATTTGTTTAAAACTGCTCTGACTAGTTTTATATGTTCTACTTTGATCTCGGTATAGATTAAAATGTTGTCCAAATAGACCAGGACCCCCTTATATAAATGCTGATGCAGCACATCATTTATTAACTGCATAAATACTGCAGGGGCTCCTTGCAACCCAAAGGGGAGCACCCTGAATTGGTAGCAGCTGAGGGGGGTGTTAAATGCCGTCTTCCACTCATCCCCCTCCTTAATTCTGACATGGTAGTAAGCCTCCCTTAAGTCCAGTTTTGAAAAAAAATTCCCTTTAGCGAGGTGTGCCAGCATATCTTTCATGAGGGGGAAGGGATACATGTTCTCCACACTGATCGTATTCAGGTTTCGAAAATCAATACAGAGATGTTTTGAGCCATCTTTTTTTTTCTCTAAACAATACTGGAGTTGCAATTTTTGGTTGGGCTGGCTTGATGAAACCCCTTGCTAGGTTTTTCTCAATAAATGTTCTCAGTTCTTCCAACTTCCCAGGTGTCATGCTGTACATCTTGGGTTTAGGGAGTTTAGCGCCGGGTAAGGTTTCTATCTCACAGTCAGTGGCGCGGTGGGGGAAGGGAGCTGATCTGAGGCTTTTTCTCTAAAAACCTCAGCCAAATCCTTGTATTCTATGGGTATGCCCTCAGTTGGTATGGCGTGACCAGGCATGGCTGTTTCTTGATTCTCTTCCCCCTCAGTTCCTTTATGTGGACTCTCAGCAAAAGTCACATTCATCTGAAATTATTTGATGCCTTGTTTCCAATTGATTTTTTCAGCCATGCAAGGCTCAGAACCAACAGCCATTCCATCCCAGATGCCACTATAAATGTAAGCATTTCTTCATGGCTTCCGATGCCTATATGTAGAGGCTCGGTAGCAAAAGAAGCTACCCTCCTGGTATTAAGCCATCTAGTTGGCAGAAAGCAATGGGGTTTTTCAGCTTTCTTATGTTAATCCCTAAATCCCCTATTAGGGTTGGACTGATCAAACAATGGGTGCACCCTGAATCCACTAGAGTGGAGATATTTAGCTCCTTGTCTTGGTTTGGGATAAATAGTCTTAGGGGGAGGGTAAGCGGTTTAATTGTTTTGCTTACCAGTGGTTCATCATCTGGATCGCATCTGAATGAGTGTGATTCCTCCTGTTCAGATGCCAGGGTTTCCTCCCAAAAGAGGGGAGGGGATGGGACATTTACAGTCTCCCTGCTCCTCACGGCAGTCTCCTTCCCATGCTGGCCTGGTTTTGCAGGGTTTTCCCCCAGTGGGTGGTTCCGGGCAGTGTTTGCAAATGACACTCTGCAGCTCGGTGCCCCTCTTTTCCACACTTGAAACATGCTGAAGATCTCAGAGAGAATGCAGTTTCTGGTTTGTGGGGCTCTTGCTTGCATTGGGATGGGGCTTTCTTCCATGCTCTCCCCGCTTGATACTGGTTTCTGGCCATATTGATCTCAGCTTCTTCAGCGCTGACGTACCATTCATGTAGGTTATTCGGTGCACCTCGGGCCACGCAGGCATTGTATAGATCATCACTCAGCCTGTCCTTGAAACAGCTCACCAAAATATCTTCTGGCCAGTGCACATGACACGTGAGGTCCCAGAATTCTTCAATATACTCTACTACTGGCCGTTGCCCCTGCCTCTCCACTTTGATGTGGTTGTGTGCTTTGTGATCTGCTAGTGGTCCTCAAACCGACATTGTGAGGCCATCATGAAATTGTCAAAATCCCGTAATTGTGGTGCATTGGCGTTATGCAGGGTCACCATCCATCTGGCAGCAGCACCTTCTAGGGCTAGGGTCACAACTCACACTCGGGATCTTTGGGTTTGGAAATCACACCCGTACTCTTGCATATAGGTTAGCACATGTGCCACAAAGAATCCTAATTGTTGCAGATTCCCATCATACTTCACAAGGGAAGGAGTTTCTCTTTCCAGTTGTGGGACTCAGGGCTGGTTGGGAATGGGCACTGGTGTGCGTGCGGCCTGGGAGAGAAGATTTGCTGGGTCTTCTCCCGCTGCTGCTGTGCCATCTGCTTAACAGGTAGGCTCCAGAAGGGGGTTGCCTCCCATGGCATCATCTGTGACTGCTGCCCTTTCCACGCCCTTTGGTTGTTGTCCTGAGTCCCTTCAGACGTTGAGATTTTCCAAAGTTTCCATCACCAATTGGGTTATATGCCTCTTCAGATAAATGTCCCTCAGTGGTGCTTCAGTCAATCCTCCCTGGTCAGCAAGGACTTCTAGTTCCAGTTTCCACCCCAGTTTTTGGTTGCCGTGGTTGAGGTGACTCCTCTGGTTCTCTCATCCCAGCTATCTTTCTTTCCAATGCCAATCGACTAGCAGGGCTTTTCAGGATTCTCCAGGGTTACCTCATCCTCTCTGATGGGATGTACAAAACAGGCATCCGACTGGGTGGCGGTTGCTGTCTCCCCCCAGCAATCAGTTTCTCCCAGTTCTCTGCTTAATTCAGACATGGTTTGCAAGCTCCCCTCAGTAAATTGAAGATTGCTTCTCAGGGTTGACCATTTTGCAGATTGTGCTTTGTGTAAGGATTGCCTCTCCTTCCAATTTAAGAAAGCACGAACTCTTGAAACATGGTTGTTCAAAAGGATTCTTTTATTAAGCAGAAATGAAAGCCATCCAGTTAAAGCATGATCTGAATACCCTTAGGCAAGACAAGCAGTATTAAAGCAATGGAGACCCCTCCCTTTAAGTCAGAATGTAGATTTTAGCCAATACACAAGTGTGAAGATGGTTTCTTTCCCAGTTTCCCTGAGAATCCGAACAAACATGCATTTCCACTGTTACCCTTTGAAATGAAACAACCTACATGGCTATCATAAAAATTCCTCCAGGTAAAGAGGATCTCAGGGCTCTTTGGCACCAGGATATATGTTGTAAAATATCTGTTGACCCAGGCATTGCTTGTAAATTAAATCCAAGTCTCCTCCTTCTGCCACTTGAATGGCAGTATCACTTTTAGGGATCTGACACCAGGAAGATGGTTAGTATATAAGCTGAAAAAGGAGGGGGGGAAAAGAAATTGATACATAGATTGGCAGACAAGAAGGGAATTCTTCACTATCAAAATGAAAGAAAATAATTCAGGATTTTTTTGAAAAATTATATGACCAAGAGAAAGTTTCAGAAGATAAAATAAAACAATACTTGGAAAAAGCTGAACTATCTAAAGTACCTGAAACAGTGAAAGCCATGTTAAATGAAAGGATAATGATGATGGAATTAACAGAGGCAATTAAGAGACAAAAGAACAAAACAAAAATAAAAATAAAAAACAAAACACCAGGACCAGAGGAATTAGAGGCATAACTTTATAAATAATTACAAGACACTTTAGAACTGTCAATGTTGGAGGTCTAGAGTGAAGTATTGTTAGAAGCTAAGATGCCAAATACTTGGATGGAGGCAAATATCACTCTCACATCAAAAGAAGATTCAGATTTAATGCAGATAAAAAAATTATAGACCAATGTCACTATTAAATGTAGACTATAATATACCTCAATATTAGCAGAGAGACCAAAAAGATTCTTGAATGAATTTATACACTCAGATCAGAATGGATTCTTACCTAAAAGACAAATTAAAATAATCTGAGAATCATTCTGATAGACTATTATGAAGTACATTTGAAAACAAAAGGTTTTTTTTTAAATTTGATTTATATGCCGCCCTTCTCCGGAGACTCAGGGTGGCTTACAATGCATTAAGCAACGGCCTTCATACTTTTGTATATTTATACAAAGTCAGCTTATTGCCCCCCACAATCTGGGTCCTCATTTTACCTACCTTAGAAAGGATGGAAGGCTGACTCAACCTCGAGCCTGGTGAGATTTGAACTTGCAGTAATTGCAGGCAGCTGAATGTTAATTACAGTGCTTTAGTCTGCTGCGCCACCAGGCTCTTATAAATCTTCTTAGAAGCACAGAAAGTGTTTAATAATGTAAATTGGCAATTTATGTCATTACAATTAAAGTACATGAACTTTGGTGAAAGATTTACTAATATGATTAAGGCAATATATTCTAAACAAACTGCACAGGTGATTGCAAATAGGGACATGACATAGAACTTGAGTATAAAGAAAGGCACAAGACTAGGATGCCCACTATCCCCTCTATATTTTTATTGACAATGGAAGTATTAAATAGAAACATTAGACATGATTCAGAAATAAAAGATATGAAAAAAAAGAAAGAAAAA
This sequence comes from Masticophis lateralis, assembly GCA_030761175.1. Lineage (NCBI taxonomy): Eukaryota > Metazoa > Chordata > Lepidosauria > Squamata > Colubridae > Masticophis > Masticophis lateralis. The sequence continues at coordinate 70,221,494 of JAUDYJ010000004.1, read as the reverse complement.
TACAAACTACAGGCATTTGCGGATGACCTGGTATTTATTTTAGAAGAATCACAAGAAACTGGACAAAAAAATAAATAAATAAAAAATAGAAGAATATGGTAAAGTTGCAGGACTGAAAATGAATAAAGATAAAACTAAAATACTAGTTAAGAATCTTACAGATAAACAGAAAAAAGAATGATGAAGAAGATCTGATCTTCAACTGGGGTGCCACCAGAGTTGGGCTGTTACCGCTTCACACCAGTTCTCCCAAATTGGATATTAATTTTCTGAGCAATTTGGAGAACCAGTTGTTGGAAGAAATCTTTTCCCACTTTACAGAGCTAATCCTTCAAGGGAGGCAGGAAGAAAACATTCTGGTATGCCTATATTTCTAGCGTAATCCTTATCTTAATTGCCCTGCTGCTTTTTTCAAAAAGTGACTCTGGGTTAACTTTGTTACATTGTAAACCTTAATGGTTCTTGGCAGTATGCCCAGACTTTCAGTCTGTAGCTGAGCTTCCCCGGAGTTTCCCTCCCCCCCTCCCAAGTTTTTTGTAGTACTTTTATTCCTGGGACTTGATTTTCTTAAAGATTGTTAAAGCATTGTTTTATGCATTTTGGAGTATACTTCTAACATGGCTGGAGCAGCTATTTACAGAAGGATTGGCATAGCCATAGAAGAAATGGTTGAGAGGCTAGATGCAAACTTGGCATTCTGTCTAATTATTTTACTGCCTTTCTGGGGGCATGTGATCTTTCCTTAAATCTGGATGATTACTAAGGATATCTTGTGAGGTGAGTGAGACAAGCTGGTATCTTTAAGTGGTGCAAATGGATCCAATGATTGCTTCTCCTGGTTGGGAAACTGTGCTTTGTCAGTTCACTCCTGAGCACAGGAGTCTCTTGTCTATGGGGATTCATCCAGGTCATGGTTGTCCCAAAGGTGGTTTTTTCAAGAGGCAACAAGACTTTCTTGGTTTCCAGAAAAAAGCACCTTTGGGACAGGAGTCTCTTGCATTGCTTCAGAGTGGGCAAGACACATGTTTGCTCACTGATAATAAGTGGCTTCCAATTTGTTTTAGTTTTCTCTCATGATAATATGGCATAGTAACATGGCACCAATTGTAGAAAGTTAGCACCCACCCCTCTCCTAGAAGAATGAAATATTTTGAGAAATATTAAAAGAAAGAGTATATTTCCCTGAATGAGAAATTGAGATACATGTTTTCTTAGAGGGAAAAAGCAGACCCCACCTTCCTTAACAGCCCACAGAAGATGTCAGTACTTAAGAGATAAAGAGATAGATAGTTATATTCATAGGCAAAAATTCCCTGCAGCAAGATCTGCATTTTATGTTTGTAACGGTTCCTTCTCTGACTTTGGATTCATCTCCTCTGCATGTGTTTACTACAGACAATCTCAATGGGGTTTATATAATTTGAAATCTGTTCATTTTAAATAAAGTAAGAAATGCAGATTAATATTGCTGGAAGTAGTAACAAAAGATAATTCCATACATTAAATGCATCAGAAATCAATTGTGGGATAGAAACTATAAATTAACGATGTCAACTGCATATAAGGAAAATTTATATAAAATGATTTATAGATGGTATTTACCACCAGCAAGACTGGCAAAGATGTTTAAAATATGTCCGCCAAATGTTGGAAATGTAATCAGATACCAGGTTCATACTATCATATGTGGTGGATATGTTCAAAGGCAAAAAAGATGGACAAAAATAAATACATGGTTAGAAAAAATGGTAGAGTAATGTATAGATCTAAAACCAGAAATATTTTTGTTGTATATTTTATCACAAAAGTATAATAAAGGAAATACATATTTAATTTTACATGTGTTAATAGCAGCAAGAATTGTGTTTGCACAAGAGTGGAAAAATGAAGAGATCCATACAGATGAAAGTGTAATAAAAAATATCAGAATGTGCAAAAATTGACAGATTAACACTTAAAATTAAAGAGAAGGAAAAAACAGAATATTTTTAACATGGGATTCATTTTACCAATGGCTAACTAACAGAAACAGAAGTTAGAAACTTAAAAGTTTAAGAGAATGATTAATTATTTATTATATATAAAAGAGAGATCAAAGAACGTAAGGATGGATGTGCCATTTCTGTCTGATTCTACCACATTTCATTCATAGGTGTGACCAAGCTGAATAAGTACTAAATTGAGGTATGAAATCTCACTGAGATGGATCTGGATAGTTCACTTTATCCGGGGTTCTCAATCAATTACAAGTTTATCCCTTTTTCTGATATTGAAAATAATTAACCAGTGGAACGGCTTGTCTTCAGAAATTGAGGGTGCGCCATCATTGGAGGTTTTTAAGAAAAGATTGGACAGCTATTTGTCTGAAATTGTATATGGTCTCCTGCTTGAGCACTAGAAGATTCCTGTTTGGACTAGAAGATATCCAAGGCTCCTTCTAACTCTGTCACTTTCTCATGAATCTCTCCTAGAAATGAATAATAGCCAGTGGTGGATTGCCCCCAGTTCGGGCCGGTTTGCAAGAACTGGTAGTAAAACTGGTGGGAGGCCCCACCTACCACCTCAGATGTCATCACTGGCAATCTGTGCATGTGCAGAAGCTTCTGCGCATACACAGAAGCAAGGTGCATGTGTGAGTGAAGCAAGTGTGTGGGGGCGATCCTGTTGCAAACCGGTAGTAAAGGTAAGTAGAACCTAACCCCTGTAAATAAAAACTTATTGAGATCAAGGGTGACCTTTGAGTCTCTGAATAATAATCTGAGAAAATTCTTTGAGCTGTAGAAGAACTCCTAAAAATACAATATATTTCTATTCAAATATTCTCTAAATGGATCTACTGTGAGATAAATTAAGCAGAACAAGTTACCTGAAATATCTAGTGGATGCATTACAGATGAAATAGCATACCCAATAGGTATGACAGGAAGTATATGTTATATGCAATATTAATTAAAAGGATTCACAGATAATATAAAGGAGGTTGTATATAAAAACACAGTACAAAATGTTCTAAAAATGATGTTCCTGTATAGATCAATAATGGCTTAAGGGTATACTTTCATTTTCAGCCTTGTTCTTTATAAGACACGACAGCTGTTAAAACGTTAGCATCTTTATTTATGAAGGAAATTGTTCTATGACTGGAATACATTGTAAAATACTTGCCCAATTTGGGAAGGAGTGTAATGTTTGATTCATTGAAAACAGATGGTTGAGAGATTTTTGTGAACTATCCAGTCATAAGATTATGATGGTATAGAAATCATATAAATGCATAATACAACATGTACCTTAAGTATAATAGGGAATAAAAACACAAGCATCCATAAGAGGGAAAGGGAAGGCAACAACCATTAGCTCATAATACAAAAAAATATTATCTACAATGATGCAACAAATTGGCAGTGTGTTTGAAAGTTATAATGTCTGTCAGCCCTTACAGGTAAACCAGACTAGAAAATGACCAGATGACCAAATTCTACTTTTTAAAAACTATATTAACAGAATCTTACAAGTTTCAGAGAACAAATGATGAGAAATTATAACTATTCAATTTGAATCTTTTTAAAGTTGTTAATAAACCTACAATCTATTCACATCTCCACTGTAACACAATCAAGGATATTATTACACTTAACTAATTTGTGTAAGTTTAAAATGCAGTAATCTATAGTAGACTTCTCCATCATTCCCAATACAATGACCTGATTCAATGGAACCATAAACCATGTTCAGTTTGTATTTTAGTAAGATCAGAAAATATCTTACTGAAGAGACTTAAAATGTTAAGACTTTGTGTCCTTTCATGTTATTGCTCAGGGATTTAATTGGGGCCCTTTAATCCCTAATGGTACATTGTGATAATGGCTTGAATAGAAGTTGTACAACATGTCTTAGCAGTGAAAACAATGAAACTGGAGGTCTGCTTTTTTTAAAAAAATAATTGACTATCTTTTAAATATCTGCTTAATGAAATTTCCATCAATTAATGAAGTATGTCCAGAACATATATATACACTGATACAAACTCAAGATTTCATTGTTTCTGGTAATAAAATATATCCATATGTTATACAGTACATATTTTTGTAAAACTTTTTTAAAAATTGCAATAATTTGGCAACTTCCATTTTATGGAATTATCAAATATTTTAACCTTTGTTTTGTAACAAATTTCTTAACTTGCCCTAAATTTATTTCAAGGTAATTAAACTAAGAATTAAACTAGATAAAAATGTTAAAATATTTTTTTATTATTTCTTAGCATAATTATATCTAAGAAATAGACCCAAAATTAACATGTTATTAAAAATGAAGTTAGATGACAACTTCCGGTGGCACCGCAGGCATTGGAAGACGTTCCCTCAGGAGCGCCAGCCCCGCGACCATGTTAAAACCCCTAGCACAGTGCAAATCAGCTGTCTAGAGGTTTGGATACTTGGGGGGAAGGTCAGCAGCCAGGCAAAGGTAGAGCTCTCCAAGACCTCCAGGAATAATTCTGGGGCTCGAAGGGTGAGAGCTCCCTGGAAGCCCGACAGATCCAGGATGCTTCTGCTTTAGGCAGAACAAGACACCACCCCTACAAACAACTCTTAATAAACATTGGATTCAAAAGCAGGCAGCGCAAAGGCAGGAGTGATTATAATTGCAAGTACTAAACTTTAACTCTGATTGAGTATTACTTCCTTCTGAGATCATCAAGAGGGGGAAAAAGGGAAAGAAAGATGGCACCAGAATGTTAAAGGGGTGTGGAAAAGTGAAAGTTAAGAGGAAAGTGCTTGTTAACATCATTAGCCCCATTCAAAATTAATGGACCTTACTTTAAAAGAATTAAGATTTCAAGACTAAAGAATACAGTATTGACTTTTTAACAAATTATAATGTTTACTAAGGATTGGGAATTAACTGGACTTATTGGACTAATTGATTTGGTTGTTGAAAAAGTGCAATTTGAAAATTAGAAAATGGCCTCAAAGCAAATAAAAATCGGTATTTCTAAAAGTGCTGGGGGATCACCAGCTCAATCATCTAAAATGCAGTCCTTGTTAGCCCCAGTGGATACACAAATACTGACACTTGAAGCCCTTCAGGAGGCTTTAAAGGTGCAAGTCTCTGTTTTAGAAGGAAAAATTACATCTGTTTTGAGGAAAAAATTAAAGATGTGTCTGAGGAGATGGCTGAAATCAAGGAGATAATCCAAATTCAAAATAAAGAAGTAAGAGAAGACATTGTTTTGGCACTTCAGGGTCTGGCAGGCTATGTTGAATCGTTGGAGGAAAGGGTGTAAGAAATTAATCAGTTTAATGTAAATTTGGAGAATAAAATGGGAGAGATTCAAACAAAGATGGAAAAGGCAGACACGGAAGTCACAATGATACAATATAGAGTGATGGAATTTGCCCAGAGAGTAAGAGATTTGAGAGAAAATAATCAAGAGAACCCAAGAGAGATTTTTGCAGAAGCTTTTGCTCAGCTAACTGGAGATTCAAAGGCAGAATCTGAATGGCAAATAGATAAAATTTATCATGTCAACTCGTGGATTGCCAGGCAGAGACAACTACCAAGAGATATTGTAATCTACTTTACTACTAGGAGGGCAAGAAATGGAATTTTACAAGCTTCTTATAAAAATAAACTCCAAGTGGCAGGACAGGAGGTCTTAGTACTGAAAGAATTTCCTCCCAAAATGTTGAGTTCTAGAAAGGATTATGTATTTTTAGCTGATGAATTTAGAAATCACCAGATACAGTATAGATGGGAGGTTCCAGCTGGATTAGTGGTGAATCACTTAGGAGAAAGATATCGTCTTAATACAGTTTGGAAGGCAAGAGATTTCTACATCAATGTACTAAAGGCTGGATGCCCACCATCCCCAGAAGCTAGAAGAAGAAAAGAAGCAGAGGAGGAAAGAAAGGGGGAGTAGGAAGGTATGCAGGCACAAGCTCAAGAAGAGGCTTCGATTACTCAAGAAGATTTACTGCAACTTTCGGGTACTGTTCAAGCTTTGGAATTACTTGAAAAAAATAGAAGGACCAAAGGATCAAAGACAAACTTGAGCGGCAACTAAACGTAAAGAACAAGAATTAAAGATACAACAAACTCAAATTCAAGAAACTACAAATACAGAAGCTGTGGGAGGAGCAAGACTGAAGAAGAAAATCCAGGAGGACTTTCAGCTGGCGCTCCAAAAGCTTCAGGGGACCAAGAATGGCAACTAGATTCTTAACTTGGAATGTTAATGGCTTAAACTCACTGCAAAAGAGGAAGAAAATATTTCACTATCTGAAACAGTTTTAAAATGATGTAATTTGTTTGCAAGAAACACATATTAGAAAAAAAGCCCAAAAATATTTGATAAACACAAGATTGGGAACACACTTTGTTACATCTGCTCCAGAGAAGAAAAATGGTATAGTTATATATTTAAGGAAAGACTTAATAGCTAAATTAATTGAAATAGATGCTCAAGGAAGATATATAGCAATTGAACTATTAATAGAAGGGAAGAAAATACTTTTAACTGGAGTATATGCACCTAATCAACAACAAGTGAAATTTTATAAGCTTCTGCATACCAAATTAATACAACGGGATTATAAATCGTGTATATTATTGAATGACTGGAATGGAGTATTGGACACCAAAAAAGACAAAAAAGGGCTCTTGCAAAACATCCAAATGTGCGCTAGACTGCCTAAATCTTTTTCTGATATGATGGATGATATGGAGCTGAGAGATATTTGGCGAGAACGGAATGTTGAAGAACAAGATTTTACATTTTTTTTCTGACAGGCACCAATCCTTTTCTAGAATTGATTTCATATTAATTAATAATGATTTTCTTTCTAGGGTAAAGAAGACGAAGATATGCCCAAGAATTTTAACAGACCATAACCCGGTTTGGATCGAATTGGAATATGGAAAGGGTTTCAGGAGGTCTTGGTGGTTAAATGAAAATTTATTTAGATATGAGGAAAATGTGAAAGAATGTAAAAAATTAATGAAAGAATTTTTTGTTTTGAATATGCATAAGGGTACATCTATGGAAATGGTTTGGGATGCAAGCAAAGCATACATGAGAGGTGTTTTGATATATATGAATGATGCACATAGACGCAGACAGGGGAAAAATGGATGGAATTAGAAGAGGAAATTAAAAAAAAGAGCAGGCATTAATATTGAATCCAGCTGATAAGAAAATAAAACAAGCAATTATTTTATTGCGAGGGCAGTTTAATATGTTTTTTTTTATTGAAAAGTTTTATAACAGTACAAAATAAAAGACATTTCCCCCCTCCCAACACCCCCCCTCTTCTTCCCTCCCCCTCCCTTCCCCAACTTCCCAGAGTAAAATACAGGGTATTAAAAAAACAAAAAAACAAAACAAAAATCATCTAAATTAATCTGTCTAACCTCCAGTTAACAACCCCCCCCCCTAGATTCTTAACTCCAATATAATTAACACAACATTTCTTTAATTCTGTTTCATTCATACGCAATTGCTTATTGCTTAATGCATTGTAAGCTGCCCTGAGTCTCCGGAGAAGGGGGGCATATAAATCAAATAGAAAAAAAAATCAAATAGAAATTTGATGTCTTCTTATTTGATACTTGTTCCGAATATAATTGATTCATTTCCTCCACTCCAAAATATATTTTTCCTGCGTATGGTCTTTCAAATATGCCGAGATCTTTGCCATTTCAGCTAAATTCATTACTTTTAAAGTCCATTCTTCTACAGTGGGTAAAGAGTCTTTCTTCCAATACTGTGCAACCAGCAATCTGGCTGCTGTTATTAAATTTAAAAGCAATTTCATCTCTACTACTGTACAATCATTTGTAATACCCAATAAAAACAATTGTGGGGTAAATTTTAACCTCCTTTTCAAAATATTCTGCATTACCCACCAAATCTTTATCCAAAATGCTTTGATCTTCTTATAGGTCCACCATATATGAGAGTACGTTGCATCTTCACAATCACATCTCCAGCATTTAGCTTGTACATTAGGATACATACATGATCCAATTTTTTGGATCTTAATGCCATCTATAAAACATCTTATAAAAGTTTTCTCTTAAATTTTGTGCTTGAGTAAATTTAACATTTCTAACCCAGATCTTTTCCCATGTTTCCATCATTATTGGTTCCTGGAAGTTTCTGGCCCATTTGATCATACAATCTTTAACCAGTTCTGTTTCTGAATCTATCTCTAATAATACATTATATAACCTTTTAATATGCATAGTATTCTGATCTCTAATTTATTTTACCAAGTTTTCTTCATTTTCCATAAAACCAATTTTTTGATCCTCCCTCCATCTTGCTTGAAGTTGACCATATTGAAACCAAGTATAAATTATCCCTTCCTCCTTCAAAGCCTCTAGCAGCTTAAGTTGTAATTTACCCCTTTCATTGAATAAAAGTTCTTTATAAGTAATCACTTCCATCTTTTGTTCTATGCTTATATTTTCTATTGCATGTCTGGGGTTTGCCCAAATAGGTATCTTATAATTTAACTTATATTGATATTTCTTCCAAACTCTCAACAAAGCATTTCTAAGTATATGACCTTTAAAAACTTTATCTACTTTCTTTTCATATAATAAATAAGCATGCCATCCATATAATAAATCATATCCTTCTACATTTAAAATTCTTTCCTCAGTTAAATTAAACCAGTCACTAATTTGTACTAACACCGATGCTTCATAATACAATCTTAGGTTAGACATTTTCAAACCAACTCTCTCCCTAACATCCTGTATAATTTTTAATTTAACTCTAGGTTTTTTTCCTGACCATATAAAAATATTAACTCCTTTCTGCCATTCCCTCAAATTTTCATCTTTCTTCAACACCGGTATCATTTCAAACAAAAATAAAAATTTAGGTAATACATTCATTTTTATTGCTGCTATTCTTCCTAATAAAGATAATTGTAATTTTTTCCAATTTTCCATTTCTTTCTGCACTTTTTGCCATTAAACCTCATAATTATTTTTAAATAACTTCGTATTTGATCCAGCAACAATCACTCCCAGATATTTAACCTTTTTAACTATTTCAAATCCCATTATTTTTTCTAGTTCTTCTCTTTGATAAACAGACATATTTTTAGTTATTATCTTAGTTTTATGTTGATTTATTTTAAATCCAGAGACTCTACCATATTGTTCTATCATTTCCAACATATATGTAACTGTAGTTATAGGTTGAGTTAATGTAACAACTAGATCATCCACAAACGCTCTTAATCTGTAATCTTGCTGTCTAATCACTATTCCTTTAAATTCCTCAGATTCACGTATCTTTTTCAATAAGATTTCTAAGGATAGAACAAACAGCAATGGAGATAATGGGCAGTCCTGCCGTGTTCCCTTCTCAATTTTAAAACATTCTGTTAAACTTCCATTAATAATTATTTGTGCCGATTGCTCTTGATATATTGCTTTAATTGACCGCTTAAATTGCTCACCAAATTGCATTTTATCTATTATTTTAAACAAAAATTGCCAATTCAATCGATCAAAAGCTTTCTCAGCATCCAAGAAGAAAAAAGCAGCAGAAATCTGATTGTTTTTCTCCAAATATTCCACCAGGTTTATAATTTGTCTCAAATTATATTTCATATATCTCCCTGATTGATCTTTATGAATTACTTGTTGCATAATTGGCATTAGTCTATTCGCTAACACCTTAGCAAAAATCTTATAATCTGTATTCAAAAGTGAGATTGGTCTAAAATTCTCAGGCTTAACACAATTCTGATCTTCTTTTGGGATCAATGAGATAAAAGCTGTCCTCCATGAAGGTGGGGTTACTCCCCCTGATTGAATCTTACTAAATAGCATCCTAAGTGGTTCTACCATTTCCAGCTGCAAATTCTTGTAATAAATAGCTGTCAATCCATCCGTTCCTGGTGCTTTACCTACTTTTAACTGTTTAATTGCTACCATAATCTCTTCTGAAGTTATTGGCTGATTCAAACCTTTCCTTTGCTCTAAAGTTAACTCACGAGTATCAACCTCCTTAAGATATCTATCAATATCTATACCTTGTATCAAATCTCCTGCATATAATTTCGTATAGTATTTTTTTTTAATTGAAAAAGTTTTACAATAAAAAATTTTTCCCCCTTTTTTCACCCCTACCCCCTCCCCCACCCTCTCATGCCCCCCAACCTCCCCCCAACCCCACCCCCTCCCTCTCCCACCCACCCCTGACTTCCGCTACACATTCTTAAGAAAGAAAAACAACAAGAATTTATAACAACAAAGAAAACAAATACTATTATATATTCAGTTCTAAGTTAAGAGGAGGAGGAAAGAAAGAAAGAAATTAAAAAAAAAATAAAATAAATAAAAAAATAAAATAAAATAAAGTAGTACAAAGAAAGACCCATAAACATAAATATTTGTCTAAGCTTAACAGTATTGTAATAAAAAAAAACACCAGAAAAAATAACCATTATAATATTTAACACAATTTAAAAACAGAGAAAAATAAAAATGAAAGAAACATTACTAACATTACTAATCATATACCATACTCAATCACTCCAAAATTATATAACTTACTTGTTCATATTAAATAATGCCACATATTTTAATCCGAACTACTCCCCCTAATTCAAAAGCCCAGAAATCCCCCCTTCAAAGAAAAAAAAAAAGTATACAATATAATATAATTATGCATATATTGTTATAATTTTCCATAACTCGAATTACAATCTTCTCTTCTTCCTGATTGAAGTTAGGTCTTCTTTCTTCACCTGTATCCAATTCCAATACTCTTCATCTTCTATCTGCCCCCATCAGTAAAACAAAACATTCCACATGAACCCCCCGTGTGACTTTATATAGATAACATCCAACCAAGAAGATAATCACTCCTCTAGGTAGAATCATTCAAACAAACGTGTTCTATTTCAACGAGAAAAAACCCAATGCAGCTCCTTAGAAACAAAAAAATCAAGAAAAAAGAAAAAAAATCCTATAGACTGCATTCCCAGATGTTCTTATAAAAACTGTTTCAAATCCTGCCACCCTTTGTCATTCACTCTTGGTTGTAAGACATTTTCATTTCCATTCTTTGCTCTTGGATGATAAATTCCAAAAAAAAAAACTATGATAGGGTAATCACAAAACGCTACTACTATATAGATAGCATCCAACCACGAAGATATTCATTCCTCTAGGTAGAAACATTCAAACTAGCGTATTCTATTACGACAAAAAGCAACCCAATGCAGCTCCGCCAAACCTTAATGACAGAAAGAATCAAAAAAAGAAGAAAATCCTAGCAACTGCATGCCCAAATGTTCTCATAAAGTTGTTTCAAAACCTGCCACCCTTTCACTCCTTCTGGTTGTTAGATATTCTCCTTTCCATTCTTTCCTCCTGGATGATAAGTTCCAAAAAAAAACCTATGGTAGGATAATCACAGAACGCTGCTACCATTGCAGCCCTCTGTTAAGCTTGCTCAAGATGTTAAATCCAATTCAAAAATAAGAAAAAGAAACTCCAAATCAGGATGAAGACTTTATAATCCTTAAATCCAAATCCATATAAACTTTAGGAAGTTTATAACCAATTTTCACAATTATCCAAGCTTTCTGATAACAGCTGCATCTGATGAAGGACTCTACGACACTCGTTAGTTACCTCTCGAATTTCCTCGTTAAAATCTGGTTCCTGCTGCTCGATATCACCATCCTTTTCTTGCGGAGCGTTGGACCTCTGCTGCTGATCATCTTGAATTATAGTATTTTTTAAATCTTGCTCCAGCAGTACAAGGTCCGGTGCTCCTAGTCTAGGTTCACTGGTGTGGTCCATAATAAGATCCTCAGAGAAACCAGATTGCACTCCTTGTGCTTTTAACATTCTTTGATTCATTCTTTGAGTCTCATCCTTCTGTTTACCTTTTACAAACTCTCTTTCTTGCTTCTTATTCTTGAGGTCTTCCGAAGCTCCCTTAAAAATATTTTTATAAAAATGTTCCGCTTTCTCAATAGTATTCAAACAATATCTCACGCCATAATATCTAAAAATTATGCCAACTGGTAAATCCCATCTAAATGGGATATTACTTTCCTTCAATTCTTTAGTTAAGAAAGCAAATTCTTTCCTTTTCTTTAGAACCTTCGGTGGTAACTCTTTAAAGATATTAATTTGTTCACCTTCTACTTGCGCTCTGGCAGAATAGGACCTTTGTAAGATGTCATCTCTCAACCTTTTATCAGTAAAGTAAACAACAACATTTCTGGATAAATTCCTTTGTTTAGCTACTCGTGAGTTGACTCTGTAAACTTTCTCTATACAACCAAGAATTATCTCATCCTCAAGCTCTAGTAGTTCAGCAAAAACCTTTGCAATAGTTGCTTTTAAATCTCTCTGGTTTTCTTTAATACCTCTTACTCTGATTGCTGAGGCCATAGTTTTAATTTGAAGCATGATAATATCATTCTGTATAGTCTGATTACAAATCTCAGCTTTCACAAACCTTTCTTGTATTTCTTGAATCTGGGAGCCAAATTTACTGCTAATTTCAGTTACTTTCTCCTCCATTTCAATCACCACATTTGAAAGATCTGAAATTACTTTAACAATAGTTTGACTTAATTGGTCATGCTTTCCAGCAGTCAAATCCACAAGATTCTTCTGTGAGTTTTTAATTTTGTCAACTACACTCGATAAAGAAGTTGTTATAAATTCTTTTAAGTCCCCTTCTGCCAATCCAGACAATTGCACCATCTCGGCTTTGCTCTTCAGCTGGCTCAAGGGGGAGCCCCCCCTTCCTTTAGTCATCTTTATTTTACTTTAAATGGCTTTACTATGCTTTACTTCACTTTGCCATACTTTACTTTAATCCTTGTTTTAAAGAAAAATATCCAGAAAAAAGGAAAAAAAAATTTTTTTTCTTCTTACTTTAAGTGACTCTCCCATAGCAAAGTATTCATTTCAAAGCCTCCATTTTCAATCACTCTGGCATTTTTTTCAATTAAGATCAGTCGCCATCTTAAAAAAACTTTTTTAGAAACTTTCACTTCTCTTCCTCTCCTTCCCCCCTCCTCTCATTCCTCTTCAATAAAAAATTAGTAAAAAAAAAAAAAAATCCATACTTGCTTCATCTTTGCTTCTTTCTTTTTCGGCTTGCTCCATAGACGCTGTGGTGTTGCTTCCAGCGTCTGGCTCCGCTAGTTAACTAACTAGCGGAGGACAGTCTCGTCGCGGAGCCTCTCTGGAGGTATAGAGGGGGCCATCCTTCTGAGCCCTCCCCAGGACAAACGAGACGATCCTGGGGCGACTCAGGGGGCCCAGCCTCACCCCCAGAAGCTCTGCCTGCTCCTCCCGCTGAGGAGCAGGTTGTTCGAGCCGCCTGCCAGCTGTAAGGCGGCTCTATACGCAGCGAGACGCCGGCGGGCATGAAGGAGCCCGCCGCCGACGAGGAAGGCGCCACCGGAAGTCCCCAATTTCGTATAGTATTCTAGAAAGGCTTTCTTGATCAGATTTTGTTGATAAACTTCTTTACCTTTGAGTTCTATCTTACTAATAACTCGTGATTTTTGCTTCTTCCTTAATACATAAGCCAACCATCTACCTGGCTTGTTGGCATTGCAAAATGTATTATGTTTAGCATATTGCAAAGTAGTTGCCACTTGATCAGCCATTAACATATTAAATTGCTCTCTTAATATATTTATTGCCTCTTTTGCTTTTTTATCTCCTGGATTACCAATTAATAATTGTTCCTTCTTTTTTATTTCCTCTTCAATATCTTTTGTCTCTTTATTTGTTTTAATCTATGTCTATTATTCATATATATTAACACTCCTCTCATATAGGCCTTACTTGCATCCCATACCATTTCCATGGAGGTACCCTTATACATATTATTAAAAAAAAAATTCTTTCATTTGTTTTTTAAGTTCATTCACATTTTCTTCATATCTAAATAAATTTTCATTTAATCTCCAAGACCTCCTTTCTCCCTTCTCCTGTCCCAATTCTAACCAAACCAGACTATGATCAGCTAAAGTCCTTGGAAATATCTTGACCTTCTTCACCCTAGAGAGGAAATCATTTGTTAGTAATATAAAATCAATCCTGGAAAAAGATTGATGTCTGTCAGAGAAAAAAGTAAAATCTTTTTCATCGGCATTCCATTCCCTCCAGACATCTCTCAATTCTAAATCATCCATGATTTCAAAAAAAGGTTTGGGTGAAGAAATTTTGGATGTAGTCTTCTTGTCTTTTGAAATATCAATTACTCCATTCCAATCACCCATTAGGATACTTGATTTGTAATTCCATTGTATTATTTTAGAATGTAAAAGTTTATAAAAATTTTCTTGTTGCTGGTTCAGCGCATAAATCCCAATCAAAAGCATTATTCCATTTTGAGTTTGTAATTCAATTGCTATATATCTTCCTTGATCATCTGTCTCAATTAGATTTGCTGTTAGTCCCATCTTTATATAAACAACTATTCCATTCCTTTTCTCTGGAGATGATGCCACAAAGTGAGTCCCTAACTTTGAGTTAATTAGATATTTCTGATCAGTTGATCTGATATGTGTCTCTTGTAAACAAATAATGTCATTCTTAAATTGTTTCAAATAATGATATATTTTCTTTCTCTTTTGTGGTGAATTTAAACCGTTGACGTTCCAAGATAGAAATTTAGTTGGCATTTTTGCTGTCTTGAAGCTTAAAGAGCATTTCCTGAAGATCTTCCTTCACCTTTATCTTCGGTCTTGCCCCCCCCCCCACTGCTTCTGTTTTTTGAATCAAATGTTGCTGTTGTTGTTTAAAAGTTGATCTTGTCAAACGTTGTTCTCGTTGTGTTGTTCTCTCGGTTCCTCTGTCTTTGATGAATCAAGTGCCACTCCTTCCAATTTACTTAGGGGAAAAGGGAGAGAGGCTAGATCCAATTGAGCCTGATCATCTTGCTTCTTAGGTTCTCCAGCCACCGCCTCTGCATATGTTTGCATCTGCTGTTTTCCTTTTTCAATTCCCTTTTTATTCCCCTCAGGTGAGTGTCCAACTTTTAGTATGTTATAATAAAAATCTCTTGCTTTCCAGACAGTATTCAAATGGTATCTTTCCCTACCATAAGTCACTATTATGCCTGTTGGTACATCTCACCTATACATTATTTGTTGTCTTCTCAGCTCATCCACTAGGAAGCCAAAATCCTTTCTATCTCTTAACATTTTGGGAGGAATCTCTTTCAGTATCTTAATATCTTGTCCAGATACCTGTACCTTGTTGTTATAGGAGGCTTGCAGAAGAATTTGGAGACAAATTCTATAGGAGACAGAATAATTTCTAATTCTTCTGTCTATGAAATAAATCACCACATCTCTTGGCAAGTTTTTGTTTTTTGCAATCCACGAATTAACTCTGTAAGTTTTGTCAATTTGGCTAATTATTTCCTCCTTTTTTAATCCAGCCACTGATGCAATAACTTCAGCACATCTATCTCTTAAATTCTCCCGACCATTCTCTTTCAGTCCTCTCATTCTTAAGGCAAACTCCATGGATCTATACTGCATCATAATCACTTCATTTTCCAGCCTCTCAGATTTAGTTATGATTTCACCCATTTTAGACTCTAAATCTAGAGTAGCCTCATTAATTTCTTCCACTCTTTCATCAAGCTGAACAAGATGTTTAGACAAGCCTGAAACAGCCAGCAGAATGTCTTCTTTTATATCATCATGCTTCTTTGCAACAACATCCCTAATCTCTTTTATTTCATCCTCAAATTTCCCTAGTTTCTCTTCTATTTTTTCCTCTATCATCGCTGTTTGGGTACTCATAGCTTGTTTTATAAAGTCTTTAAGTTCTTTCATGGAATCCTCCTTATTTTGTGGTTCAACTGGAAGTTGAGCCTTTTGTGTCACAGTAGAAACTGTAGGAGAACCCCCTCCTTTTTTTGAAGCTGCTGGTTTAGTCTGTTTAGAAGCCATTTTAATTTCTTTGTTTCAAAAAATTCTTTCAAAAAATATAAAGTCTCAAAAGTCACTAGAAAGTCACTCTAAACAAGTTTAAATTGCTGCTTTTAAAGCATATATAATCTTCTTCCCCAAGCTTTTTCTTTCTAGCAGCTTATTTTCAATTTAAAACGCAAAAGGATCTCTGCAAACTTTTTCAGTACTCACTTCCACTTTTCACAGCAGAGTCACAGCAAGGACACTCTTGATTGATCACTTCCTCTTTCAATTGACTTCATCAGCAACAATGTAATCCAGAGTTAAGCTTTGAAATCTTCTTGCCAGTACTCCTGCTTTCACTCCGTCTGCTTTTGTGCTCATTAAAACTTTCAATTTGCTTGCAGAGCCGGTCGCGGCACCTATTGCTGCATTTGCAGCAGCGCTCCAAATCTGGAGTTCCGTTTCCCTGGAGAGCCCACCTTTCCAGCCCCTGGAATTAATCCCAGGGGCTTTTTTGGTCGCTCTACCTGCAGGAAACTATTCTGCTCCCCTTCTTCTCCCGAAGAGGAGACTGCAAACCCAGATTTAACCACTGAAGATAATCTTTTCCCCCTTTTTCTTTTATAATGTAAATTTTAATCTGTTTTAAATTATTGGGGTATTTTAAATTTGCTGGGGCCCAAATTTGCTGGGGCCATATTATTTAATTTGATTTTATTCTGTTCTTAAATTTTATATGTATGTGTTTTTTACTTTGTGGCTGTTCACTGCCCTGAGTCCTTCGGGAATAGAGCAGTATATAAATCCAATAAAACATAAAACAAACAAACAAGATATGCTTACTGTGAAAAAATAGATCCTTGCACACATTAATTATTACTGGAATGCAAATCTTCCTGTCAGATTACTATCCCTTTTGACATAATCCTTAATATCATCTAGTCTCTTCATTATTTGAATAAACTTTTATAACACTTTGTTTTTCTACTTCTTGCTATTGCTTTTTTATTTTATTTTTTTACTTTTTTATTTTAAAACAAATGGGAACCTTTTTTAAAAATTGCAATTTCTGCAGTAGTTTTTCATTGTAAACTCTGGCATCTTAGTTTTTTCAAGTATGTATATTGTCAGGAAAAATATTTAGTAAGCATACAGGATAGAAAACGTATTATTGTTAGCATTTGAATTTGAATATTTTTAAACTTTTCTCTCTAATTTCTATTTGTACAGCTCTCTAGTCACTTTATTCTTTAAATATCTTTAGAAAGCTCAAATTCTTGTTTTTTTCTATTTCTTGTTATTGATCTTTTTCTCTAGTTGTATCATATGTCAGAAATAATTACCAGTTATTCCTACCTGCCCTACTTCACTCATGCATTTAAAATTATTGTTATATTTTTTCTGACCTACATAGAATCTTCCACCACCACCCCTTTTTTTGGCTCATACTTAATTTTTAATTTTTCTTCTCATTACCCACTTTTCATATTATCTTTCCTTCTTTATTTTTATCTGTATTGATTGCACAGTGTCTAGCTTTTCAAGTGCTTCATAAATTGTAGCAACAGTTGAATCTAAGTAATTTGACTTTGGTCTTGATCAATGCATCAATGACCCCAATTTCCATCCATCATTTCTGTCTAAATGCACATTTGAATCTCAGAGTCATTTGTTTATCTAAAATTGTAGTGTGGTCTTCAGACTTAGTGGGCAGTTAGTGTGAATCATGAAGAAATCATAATTCTTGAAGTTAAGGAGATTATGTTAATTTGTGCAATATGTTCTGTTTAAACCTCTGTACAGCAGCAACCAATAAGACTGAGTAGTGCAATATGTGCTTTTTTTCTGAATGAATAGTTCAAAGAATATGTGATAAAGAGAAATCATGCTGTACTACTGTCTGTCTTCTGATATAGTCCACACAGGAAGCATGATCAGATGAATTAATTTTACCTCGTTGTAAGGCTACATTAACAGAATCTTAAAACTACATTTTTCCATCTCTTCCATCTCCAAGCTACTAAGGAGGGTCCTGTCTGAGACTTTTGCTTCCCCAACATTTTGTGAGCTAAGTGGCCTCTTATCCAACTATTTGCTTGGCTATGGCTCTTTCCCTGTCATCTAAGATCATCTCCCAATAACAATTAGAACTACTGCAGTCTTACTAGTGTTTAGACCAGGGGTGTCACACTCAATTTCATTGAGGGCCGCATCAGGGTTGTGTTTGACCTCAGAGGGCCAGGGTGGAGGGGTGGTGGCTGGCAGTGGGCATGGCCATGGTGGTCGTAACATGAGACTCATGTCAAGGGAGATGCCTGTGGTGGCCAAGTGCTAAGGCAGGACTTCCCTGAGACCTTCACTCACTCTCATATATGGTTAATCCTCGAGTTACGAATGTAATAGAGCCTTCCATTCGTCACCTGAGGATTCATTTGATTGAATCATGATCACTCCCTGCTTTCTTCAATGCATTTGTTAATCAAATGTGCAAGTCATGCACATTTGCACATAAGGTATCTCAGAGTACATGAGGTATCTCAGAGTGGGGAAGAGCATGTGGGGCCTGGTGCCGGAGCAGGCCATCCAAGGCCTCCCCCAATCCACTGAGATACCTCACGCTCCCCTGGGGTTCTTACAATTGTTTCTCCCCCAACCCATCCTGCCCCACCAAGTCTCCACAGACTGGGTCTGCTTTGCTAACATTCCAGATGCCACTTACTCCTCCCCACCCCATTCCCATGGATTACTTATTTTTTGAAGATCTCCAGAAGAGGCTGACCCACTGGCAGAGAGGCCAAAGTGTTTTATTCAGATGATGGCAAAGCTGTAAGAATGTGAAATCTAAGGAAAACATTTTTGCCAGCTTCTGATAAAAGAATTTGGCTTTGGGGCCATGTTTCCAGCAGGCCTTTGGTAGTAGAAAAGGCCTCCTGTTTCAGGACAGCTTCAGGGATTGAGGCAGCAGCAGCCAATCAAAGAGGAGTTTGCTTCCTTTATCTCAATGGGCTGAACTGCAAGCCACTTATTGATTGTCTACCATGCCCCAATCCCTGACGCTGCTCATTTGAATTAGCTAGTCAGCAGCAAAAAGGAAGCTGCTTGTCACTGGCCAGACTGGACCCAAACTAAGCCTGCAGGCCCTCATGGCAGAGAAGTCAGTCTTTTATTCAGATGGGGAACATTGTTTTCCTTACATCTCATTTTCTTACAGCTTCACAGGCTTCTGAATAAAAGACTTTGGCTTCTCTACCATGTTGGTCAACCTTTTCTAGAGCTCTTTGAAAAGTAAGTACAGTAAAGCCATGGGAAATGGGGTGGGGAGGAATATATGGAATCAGGGATGCTAGGAAAGCAGGCACAGTCTGTGGAGAGGTCTGAACGGAGCTTCAGAGGGCCAGATGTGGCCCATGGAGGCTCCAATTTGGCCTGTAATAGGCCAGGGGAGGCCCATGGAGGGCCAAACGGAGCCACAGAGGGCTGGATCTGGCCCACAGAGGCTCCATTCAGCCAGCAATGAGCTGGGGAGGCCTCTGGATGCCCCTGCAGCCCATTTTGGCTGGCAGAGTGCTGCAGGAAGCCTTTTGCACTGTTCCAGTCCCTGCATGAAGAGTGTTTGCAAGCCGATAGGAAATTTCAAGCAAGGCAATTTCGCTGCCCCAAAGTCTCGTCAGCTTGCAAACACTTTTCACGCTGAGATTGGGACAATACAAAAGGTGTTTGCAAGCCAATGGGAGGTTTGAATCAAGGAATTTCACTGCCCCAAAGTCTCATCGGCTTGCAAACACTCTTCACTCTAACACTGCAACAGTGTGAAAGGTATTTTCAAGCTGATGGGAGGCTTGAATTGAGGAATTTTAGTGCCCCAAAGTCTCGTTGGCTTGCAAACACTTTTCATGCCATCCCAAGCTTCCTCCACTCTCAGGAAGGGATGAGGGTAGGGGAAGAGATTGGCAGTGCTGCCGCTGACTGTGGCTTTGTCACATAGGGGTGGGGTGGTCCCAGTGAAAGGGAGCTTTGAAGCCAGGCTGGTGAGCGGTGCATGGAGGTGTTGGTCCAGGCGCAGCACTGATCTACAGCTTGGTGTGGCCATCTGGGCCACAATATGATCAACCTTAGATCCAACTTACATGGCCATCCTGGAGCCAGCAAGAAACCACCATGCTGCCTCGGTCCCAACCCCTGGGCATGCACACAGGAGGTGGCATCGCTGGCATCCTGAGTGAAAGGGAGATGCTCAGAATGCAGTCAGACTGCAGAACAAGATGGTCCCCAGGAACGCCAGGCTCCCATATGCACTTGCTGCCTACTGTGAGCATGCCCAGGGGGGATGGGAGTAGCAGGGTGACCTCTCAAGTCAGGTCTAGGGCTGACTGTGTTCCAGCTCAGATGGCCACTACCAGGTTGTAAAATAGATCAGTGCCATGCCCACACTAGAGCTTCGGTAACCCACTCGCTATCCTCCCTTTCACTGGGACCCCCCCCCATTGGAAAGTCATAGCCGGACTTCTGGGTTGCAGACCCCAACCCAGGCAAAGCAAGCGGGCCCCTCTGCGCATTCCCAGAGACTTCCTCAACAGACATCCAGGCTGCAGTCTCACTCCAATCTACCCACCCAAGCATCGGACCAGGGCACAGTCCCTCCAGCTCACCCCAACTCACCTCTCCCCTGTGGTGCCCTCCAGGTGCAATGAGTCGCAGCTTCACCCATGGATGCCCCTAGCCAAGCCCATCCACAGGCACTGCAGGACTCTGGCAGCCTTTCCTTCACCGGCGGATCAGGAAACCTGGACCAGCTTTGCCAGTGGAACTCCTGCCTGGTGGGTTCCAAAGACATGGGAGCAGTGGTGAAATCTAAAATTTGTTACTACCAGTTTTGTGGGAGTGGCTTCGTTGTGGGGGTAATGTGACTGGGTGGGTGTGGCCAATTTTTTTTTACTTTTAAAACCATTTTTTCTACAGCCTCTTTGGCAAAGAGGTTGTAAAAAATGCTTTCAAAAGGCTTTGCCGATCTCAGCTGAGTTGCCTGATCAGCAAAGACTTTTTTTCTTTTAAATGCCTCTGCTGATCAGGCAACTCAGCTTGGATCCTCAGAGGCATTTAAAAGAAAAAAAGGGATTTTTTTCTTTTAAAAGCCTTTGATGATCCCAGCTGAGCTGCGCGATCATCAGAGGCTTTTTTTTAACTTTTAAAAGCATTTTTTTTTGGCTGAAGAGGTTGTAAAAAAATGCTTTTAAAAGTTAAAAAAAAGCCTCTGATGATTGTGCGGCTCAGCTGGCATGGGGGGGGAGGGATTTTTGCTATTGGTTCTCTGAACCACCTGCTTCCTTCGCTACCGGATCGGGTGAACCAGTCCGAACCGGGAGCATTTCACCCCTGCATGGGAGCCCATAAATTCCAGGGGCAGGTGCTGGGCACAAGCATTCCAATGGGGGGCAAGGGCTATCCCAGTAAAAGGGAAGCACTGCCAGTCTCTCCCCCGCCCCTATATATATCTTTAATGTCCATACGTATTTTGAAGACTGTGTATTGACTGGGTCAATATATTTTTAATAATACAATTAGGTATACATAATCCTAGTCTTCCAACTTCTGACTTTAACCTGCACATTGTATTTATAAGCTTCAATAACATTTCTTCATGCAGTATGTTTGTTATCCCGTTAAATCACTAGTATTTAATATTTTAGAAATTACTCAATATTCCACCATAAATCCAATATCCCAATTGTTTAAAAACACCAATAAGACTAATCATTAACTAAATTTAATCAATCCTGTGATTATATCTCCAATCCCCTAAAATTATAAGTTTCAATATATTTTAACACATTGTTAATAATCATAATACAGTTAGGTTACCACATCATAGACTTCCACCTTCTAACCTTAATTTGCTTATGATTATAGTAAATTCTATTATCTATCTATATATGTTCTACTGTTTTTCCAATTTGTATTTTCTACTTCTTTTAATTTCTAATACACTCACCATATAGAGAAGTATTTTATCTCTATCCATAATCTCTCACTCTTTTTGAGACTTCATCATTTATTCACTTTTTGATTCCTCTTTTATATTTCTCTCTTGAGATCTTATTTCTCTTTCTACCATTTTTATACCAACTAAATATTCCTTCTGGCTTATCCCTTATCTCCTTCTGCCACATCATTTGAGCACCCATCCATAGTTCTTTCATTATTTTTGGAGACTACCCTTTTTCCCCCTGTTCTATTATAAATTCTTAAAGAATTGTCTATTTGAGTCATACTTATTATTCTTGTCCCTTCAATGTCTTCATCTTCTTGCAATTTGTTTTGTTTTGTGTCCTCCCCTACTCCTTCTGTTTTCTGAGTATTATGTTCATCTTTTTCCCCCTTTGGTTGAGGGTCTTCTACACTCACATCTTTCTTTTTGGACAATCCCATTATCTCCTTATGATTCTTTGTCACAGTTTCCTATAAACTTTTAAGCATTAAGCATTCTTTATACACCTCTATTGTCATCTATTGAGTCATTTTGCAATAATTTAGTATATTAAAAATTACTATATACACCCCTAGAGCTCCAATGTCCCAATATCTCAAAACTCCAAAATTACTAAAATTTAATCAAATCCCAGAATTGTACCTCCAAGTCCCCTAAATTTATAGTCCTTGAAAGTTATTTGGTGATTTACAGTCTTTGTAATTTTCCAATTTGCTTCTTCTCAATTGTCCAAATTTTAAAGTTTTATATAATTTTTCTTCTTTTCTTTTTTCTTCTATCACCTTCCTTTTTTTTTTTTGATCTCGTAGGATGTTCTATCAGGTAGCTTAAGTAATTCAAATCCAAATTGGCTCGCCAAATTTCCTCCAGTCTTTCAAGACCACCATTCAGTAAACAGTTTTAATAGAGAGATATTTATTTGCAGTTCAATTTGTCTTAGAGATTTTCAGAGAGCTCACTAAATGTTTCCAAACATCCAAATCACCTACTAAAATAGAATCAAGGTCAGGTGGCCTTGATGTTGTTTACTTTTCCGCATTACAAGTTTCCACATTGTAATGCTCTTTTTCCTCCAGTAGATGACTCCCCTACTCCCAATTCCAGCATTAAACAGCATCAAACAGCTGATTGTCAAACAGATCAAGGGGGATTAAAAATAAAAAGGCAATTTCTCCCAATAATCACCTTTCAAGTAGTTGTTAAATCTCTTCCAGGCTTTCTATGTTTTAAAACTTCCATTAAACATTTCTTCCACTTCTGGGTCTTTAATCTTTCTCCCCGTATCCAATCGCCGCTTTCTGCTACTTGTCCCTTTCTGAGCCTGGCCTCGCAGCCCGCAAGGCTTCCCTTTCACTGGCACTGCCCCAGCCCCTGCATGGGAAATCCACAACCACCTGCAGCACTGCCAAACTTTCCCTCTGGCCCATGGGGCCACCCTGGAAACAGCAAAGGACCGGCCTACATCACCTCAGCCCAGCCCAGGCTGACTGGATGCTGATCTACAACTTGGGCAGTCCTCCAGGCCTGCACATGGTCAGCCTTACATCTGATCTGTGCCGCTGCCCTGGAGCCAGTGAGAGACCGCCCCACTGCCTCAGTCCCATCCCCTGGTCTTGTGCAAAGGAGGCGGCTAGTGCTGGCATCCTGAGTGAAATGGAAGTGCTCAGAATGCAGTGAGCCTGCAGGGCAAGATAGTCCCAGGGATGCCAGGACTGGTGCGTACTTGCTGCCTTCTGTGTGTGTGCCTAGGGGGCAGGGCAGGGGTGGGAGTAGCCCCTTTCTGGCTCCAGGCCAGCCTTGTGGATCTAAGGCTGACTGCATTCCAGCCCGGATGGCCACTGCCAGGTTGTATATCAGCACCTGGTCAGACTGGACTGGGCCGAGGTGTTGTGGGCTAGTCCTTCACTGTTTCCAGAGTGTCTCTGTGGGCCACATCTAACCACATTTGGCCCGGATCTGTCCCGTGGGCCTTAAGTTTGACACCCCTATTTTAAGCAGTTAAATAAACAAAAAAGTCCCAAGACTAGAACTGCTGCAATGCACAATTTCTTTATTTTCTTTCTTAAAATATTTTTGCTGTAATAAATAAGAAACCCTGGAAGCAGCTTTCCAATTATTTGATATTTCTATCTGCATTTCTTTAGGAAATAACCTCTTTTTAGCCACAACATGATGAGTTTCTTTCAGATTTTCCTAGAAATTTTTTTCCAGGAGTCATAATTCATAAATGCATTTTTAGCATTTACAAAAATAGTTTTATAATTTTAATCCTATATTTTTAAAAAGTATTAAATAAAAATTAAATTGCTTTTCTTCTTTCCAGTAGGAAAGTGAAAGATTTTGTAATGGCAGAATCCCTAAAGCAAGATGCTAACATGCATGGCAAAACTAGGGTTTGCAGAAGTATAAAGCAAACAAATGCAATTTTGATTTAATGTTTTGATTTACAATTTTATTTTGATCAATTGCAGACTATTTTGACAACTTTTAAGATAGCATGTGATAATGTGTTAATAAGTAAATAATTCTATTCAGTGTCAGTAATCATCCTTTTGGAAAAATTCTTTAGGCATGTAAATTTACTAAAGTGTATATATATAAATGCTATATTGGAATTACTTAGATGGGCCCAGGGGTGAAATTCAGCCAGTTCTATCTGGCTCAAGCGAACCAGTAGTGGTGGCACCAGGAGGCTTTGCCCATCCATGCTGATGTCTTGATGTCACTTTTTTGTGATGATTTTAAGCCTCTGCGCATGTGCAGAGCGCACGCACATTTGCAAACCAGTAGGGAAGGTAAGTGAATTTCACCCCTGGATAAGTCCATAAGAAAATTCAAAAACTGAGAATCAATTACATGTAATGAAGTAAATTTTAAAAAGAATTTAACCACTTAATTCACTGTTATTATTCTGGAAATTTAAAAAATCAGATATAATCTTAGAGAACCTCTGCTAGTAGAATGACTGCTGTGCTATAGCATACTGGGCTCAACTGACACCCTGTCAAACCCAAAACCAAGGAAGATGTGTGATGAATCTTCCAAACTGAATTCTTCAGTGTTTCATATCTGTAGACAAAATCTTGCCAGATTGTACTCCACCATCTATGTCTACAATATACTCTGTGTACTAGTGGAGAGGAGCTGACTTCAACTATTTCTCTTACACATAAAATCTGGATTGAGTTGTTGTTTTACTCCTGGAAATACATTCCCTCTCTCTATCCCCTTACTACATTCCATGACACATCCAATTAACTGCCAAATTTATTTTTACTCTCTTTAGAAAGTAAAAGCCCTAAACAAAATGTCTTCATTGTGATACATTATAGAATTGTTATGAACTCTGTGTATAGTAGAATGGAGTACAGGGGTATTGCTTAGATTATAATGTCTGGTTTGTGAGCATTTATAAACCAGAATTAGAAAAAAATGAAGCTAAATGCAAAAAGTCCTTTTCCGTATGTTGAGGAAGAAAGAGAGAAAAAGCCTGTGCACAGGAAGATTAACTTCATCTTGTATGTGAAGCATTGTGGCATTGTATTGATTAATTAGGCAATTTCCCCCACATATTAATTATCTTGATATTAATTAATACTGACAATATCTTCCAGAGAGGTAAGAACTTAAGCAGATTTAATTTTATAAAAATGCCTCATAATGATTTGTTTCAGAGCCGTTTCAGTACAAACATTTGTAAAACAAAGATGGTACATAGATTAATAACAAGAAATAGAACTTTCAAGAGTTGCTCTCTGGATAAGCAGCTGCAATTTTGTGACTTATTCATTCTATTCTTATTCTTACCCAATTTGTATAGCAACTATTACCTTTTTCTTCTTAACTAAAATTTAAATCTAGATACCCATGTTTCCATTTGATATTCAGATCAGTTTATGAAGTAGTAGCATATTAAATAAATAGCTTATCCCAAGAACCAAGGGTGAAATCTATTTTTTTTTGCCACCAGTTCTGTGGGTATGGCTTGGTGGGCATGGCTTGGTAGTGGTCATGTGACTGGGTGGGTGTGGCCATTTAAATTTTTTTTTACTTTTTAAAGCATTTTTAACTAGTAAAAAATGCTTTAAAAAGTTAAAAAAAAGTTTCCAATGATCAGCACCTGACCAGCCTGGCCTCTCTCGCCAAGCCAGATCCAAGGCCTCCTAGCCCCAAAGATTGCAAGTCTTTCTACCTTGGCCACACAGTCTGGGAGATGATGGAGGGGGGGAGAGAAACAAAGTGCTCAGCTGCTCCCCCCTTTCACTCCCCCTGAGCTTCCGGTTACAGATTTTCATGCCTTACTTCACATGCCCAGGTCTTCTTCTTCCTCCTCCTCTCCAAGTGGAAAAATGCCAGGAGCAAGTGCAAAAAGAAGTGTTTGCTTGCTCCTGGCCTTTTTCCATTTGTAAGGAAGCTTTCGTATCTGTGAAGACAAGTCTGGCTTCCTGTGCTAAAGATCTCACCAGTACCGATGTGCGTGCAGCTTGTGTGTGTGTGTGTGTGTGTGTGTGTGTGTGTGTGGATGTCGGGCATGGGCTGCTGCAAAGACCAGGAGCAAAGACACACACAGAGAGAGAGGGGCTTTAAAAGACCTTTGAATGAAGGCCGGAGTGGATTGGAGGGGTCATTTCCTTCCCCTCCACCTCCACACTGACATTCAGTGCAGCACACACACACACAGAGGCTTAAAAGATCTTTAGAATGACTTGGGGCTCCTTCAGGTTGGCCTCCAAAGAAAAGAGGAATGAAGGTGGGGGTGGATTGAAAAGGTAAATTCCCCAACTCTGCTTCAACCAGCCGGGGATGGGACAGCAGGCACAGGAGCAAAAAAGACACACACACACACACACACACACAAGCTGCATGCACAGCAGTACTGGTGAGGTTTTTAGCGAGCAGCACAGGAAGCCAGACTTGCCTTCACAGGTACAAAAGCTTCCTTACAAATGGAAAAATGTCAGGAGCAAGCAAGTGCTTCCTATTTATTTTATTTTTATTTTATTTTTATTATTTTATTTCAATTTATATACCACCCTTCTCCCCGGGGGGGGGGGGAGGACTCAGGGCGGTGAACAGCCAAATTAAAACACATATAATACAAATATTAAAAAATTTAAAATTAAATTAAATCGTCGGCGTTCCAATAAAAGTCTCAAAACAAGTTAAAATACCCAATTTAAAACCCAAGAATTGATAATACCAAAATTTAAAAACCCCATTAAAATCAATCAAGCAAGGCCAGCTTGTTGAAATAAATAAGTCTTAAGGGCCTTTCGGAAAGCGCGGAGGTCCGGATCAATCGAATTTCAGGAGGTAGCTCGTTCCACAGGGCGGGTGCCCCCACAGAGAAGGCTCTCCCCCTGGGGGCTGCCAGCCGACATTGCTTGGCTGATGGCACCCTGAGGAGGCCCTCTCTGTGTGAGCGTACTGGCCGGTGGGAGGTTATTGGTAGCAGCAGGCGGTCTTGCAAATAACCCCAGCCCTTTGCCATGGAGCGCTTTAAAGGTGAGAACCAATACCTTGAAGCGCACCCGGAAGACCACCGGAAGCCAGTGCAGCTCGCGCAGGAGAGGTGTCAAGTGGGAGCGCCATGTCCCTCCCATAATCACCCGCACGGCCGCATTCTGGACCAGTTGGAGCCTCCGGGTGCACCCCAAGGGGAGCCCCATGTAGAGAGCGTTACAGTAGTCCAGGTGAGATTTGACGAGTGCATGAGTGACCATGCACACGGAGTCCCGATCCAGAAAGGGGCGCAACTGGCGCATCAGGCGAACCTGATAGAAGGCCCTCCTGGTCACGGCCACCATATGCCCTTCCAAGGATAGCCGTGAGTCCAGGAGGACACCCAAGTTGCGAACCCCCTCTGTGGGGGCCAATGACTCACCCCCAATAGCCAGCGATGGCACCAGCTGACTATTCCGGGACGCCGGCATCCACAGCCACTCAGTCTTGGAAGGGTTGAGACGAAGCCTGTTCCTCCCCATCCAGACCTGCACGGCTTCAAGGCACTGGGACATCACTTCGAGGGCATCATTGGGGTGGTCAGGGGTGGAGATGTACAGCTGAGTATCAACAGCATATAGTTGGCAACTCACCCCAAAACCATGGATGATCTCACCCAGCGGCTTCACATAAATGTTGAACAGGAGCGGCGAGAGGACCGACCCCTGTGGCACCCCACAAATGAGGCGCCACGAGGTCGACCTCTGCCCCCCTGCCAACACAGACTGCGATCGGTCAGAGAGATAGGAGAAGAACCACCGCAACATGGTGCCTCCCACCCCCAAACCCTCCAACTGACACAGCATGATACCATGGTTGATGGTATCAAAAGCCGCTGAGAGATCTAACAGGACCAGGACAGAGGAGCAACCCCTGTCCTGAGCCCTCCAGAGATCATCCACCAATGCAACCAATGCTGTCTCTGTGCTGCACCCAGGTCTGAAGCCGGACTGGCACGGATCTAGATAGATGGTTTCATCCAGGTACTGTGGGAGCTGTCGCGCAACCACACTCTCAACAACCTTCGCAATGAAGCGAAGGTTGGAGACAGGATGAAAATTTGCCAAAACAGCCAGGTCCAGAGAAGACTTCCTGAGGAAGGGCCTCACCACCGACTCTTTCAAGGCGGCAAGCAAGAAACCCTCGTTCAAAGAAGCATTTATAATCCTCTGGAACCAGCCTCGTGTAACTTCCCGAGTGGCCAGTTCCAGCCAGGAAGGACACGGGTCCAATAAACATGTGGTTGCGTTTAGTCTCCCCAGAATCCTGTCTATGTCCTCAGAAGTCACGAACTCATCCCAGATAACGTTCTCAAGACCAGCCTCAGTCACCTCGCCAGAATCTACCCAGTCAGAGTCCAAGCCTTCCAGAATCTGAGCGACTTTATCGTGCAGATACTGTGCAAAATCCTCAGCCCGCCCTTGCAAGAGGTCCTCCCACGCTCCCTGATGTAGGAGGGAGCAGGTCACTCTAAACAAGGTGGCTAGGCGATTATCTGCCGATGCAATAAGAGCGGAAAAGTAATTACACTTTGCCGCTTTTATCACCACCAAATAGGTCCTAACATGGGACCTAACTAGTGTTCGGTCGGATTCAGATGGACTCGCCCTCCAACCACTCTCTAGGCATCTTTTCCGGCACTTCATCTCCCTCAACTCCTCAGAGAACCAAGGAACTGGGCAGATTCGGCACCGGGTCAGAGGCCACAAAGGGATGACTCGGTCCAGGGCGCCGGTGGCCGTCCTATCCCAGGCGGCCACCAGGTCCTCGGCCGAATCGTGAGCCAGAGTTTTGGGCACTGGCCCAAGCTCCGTCTGGAATCTATCAGGTTCCATCAGGTGCCTGGGGCGGAACCACCTAATCGGTTCCGCCTCCCTGCGGCGGGGTTTGGCGGTCAGAAAGTCTAGCCTCAGGAGAGAATGGTCCAACCATGGCAGGGGTTCATTGACTATATCCCCAACATCTAGGCCATTCAACCACTGACCAGAGACAAAAACCATTTTGTCTTGAACTATTGCACTTGCTCCTGGCATTTTTCCACTTGGAGATGAGGAGGAGGAAGAAGACCCGGGCATGCGAAGCAAGGCATGAAAATGCACAGCAGGAAGCTCAGGGTGAATGAAAAGGGAGAGCAGCCAAGCTCTTTGTTTCTCTGGAACTGGTAGAAAAAAATGCTTAAAAAGTAAAAAAAGAAAGTTCCGATGATTGGGATTGCTCAGCTGAGTTGGAACTTTTAAAAAAAAACTTTTTAAGCATTTATTTACTACCAGTTTTCTAGAAGTAAAAGCAGGAAGTAACCATGACTGGGCAGGTGGGCGGAGCCTCACACTGCCATCGCCACCGGTTCTCCAAACCACCGGCCATCATCGCTACCTACTCGCCCAAGCTGGTCCGAACCGGGAGCATTTCAGCCCTGCCAAGAACTATAAATGTATTGCTGTCAAATTAAAGTATTTTCTATTTGAGGTTTCTATGAATAAATTCCGAAAAAATAAGACTTTGAAACATGTTTTTTGACAGGGCTTTCAAGGTTTCCGTGTATTCACTTACAGAAGAGTTTATTGAAGAAAACATAGATTGTAGACAGTTTCCAACACAATTCTTACAGTCTGAGAACATAATTAAAATAATTTAGAATTCTTTTAGGATATTTGATTTCTACTGAGGTATCCTAAGGCAATATCAAGAAATAACTGAGGTTTAACAAACTTTGGTTGCATATGGAATCCATGCTATACATTTAAGATAATGAGCTTTTAAATATATATTTTATTATGTATCTACTATTTCTTCTTTCCAATTTGAAAAGAACATTCACCAAAAAGATGTTGAACTACCATTCCCTTTATTCTTCATCAGTGGAAATTCATACTGTATAAAGAAACTATCCAATGACTTTTCTTGAACTAATTTCTGGATTACATTTGAGGATATCTTGAAATAAATATGTACTCAGAGAGACATACAAACACGGCATATATCCTCAATTCCAGAGAACTTTCAGCAGAGTACATTAAATAAACCAACAGAAAAAGAATAATGTATTACTAAATCCAAATGAGCACTAAGAAGATAAAGTAATCTCAAAGAAAAACAAAACTAAAACTAAAAGATACACACTAATAAAAATGTATCCATGGAAATTCTAATTGCATTTCAGAAAAGCTGTTGGAATGTTTTGCTACTTGAATACATTGCATTTTATTATGCTTTATATTCCTTTTCTTTGAAATGTTCTTTACATTATTTTGGATAGATGATACAGGCTGGCAGGCAGATTGACTGACTGACTTTGTTTTAAGGTTCCTAACCATTCCAGAGTGAACTTAACCCCACAGTGTTGTAATCAGTCAGGTCATTTTCCTGTCATTCTTGATTTATATGAAAAAAAAATCAAAACTGGAAAATCTACCATAATTAGGAAAACAAATGAAAAAATTGCTATTAAAGTAAAGCAAAATTTACTTTCTTTATTCTTATGTAATTAGTGCACTATTGATGTTGGACTTGTCATTGTATTGAACAAGTAATGCTCCTCTTTCCGTAAAGTGTGTGTCTGTGTGAGTGTGTGTATGCTTGCAGTCTTATTTTGGTCAGGGATTTCTTTTTAAATTAAGCTCATAATTTATGAAGTTCCTCCTTGATAATTATTTTGAGAACTGTTGTCATGAAAATAATAAACTCTTGACTTCCAGTGGTGACGTCAGTGTGCATGGAGCGAGAGAACAGGGCTCTGTTCTTGTAGCTCAAATATTCCCAACCAGGAAGCCTAATTAGGGATTATCGATCCCGGAGAGTTTGATAGAAAAAAGAGCAATCTTCAAGGACCTCGGCGGAAAAAGCAATTGTCCAAAAGGTTCAGGAGAAACCTCTTAATTCTGGTGGTAGTGGTGGGGTGAACAGCCATTTTGGCTGGCCCGAAACACTGTCAGCCGAGGAGTAGGAAGCAAAAATTGAATCAACAGATCACAACAGTACGAGAAGAGACTCAAAAGAAGAAGAAGAAGAAGGAGAAGGAGGAGAGGGAGAAGGAGAAGGAGAAGTAGTAGTAGTAGTAGTAGTAGTAGTAGTAGTAGTAGTAGTAGTAGTAGTGAGGTACAGCTATATTGTGAAGCAGGGGAGCAGATAGATCGAGGCTCCAAAACCAGTGGCAGAAATTCAGCCAAATAAACGTGGTGATGAAATGGAAGAGGAGCAGAAGAAAGAACTTTGACAAGCAGTGACTGCGTGAAAAGCGAGGGAGCGGGTGAGAGGAGGAAGAAAACTGCAAAGAATATATTTTGAGGTTTGAGAGAGGTGTTGATTACAAAATAAATAGATTTTCTAGAAGACAGTGCATTGGATCAGGACCGTGAGATTGATGGAAGGCTTTAAAGATTGGAAAAGAGATAACAAGAGGTGGAACTGGAGTGGTGATTGGAGAAGTGGTGGTTCTAAAGGAAATATAGACTGAGTGGAGTTGGAAAATAACGAGTTTGGAACTTTTCATCTAAAATTGTTGAAATTGGATACTTAGACATTTTTGGAGAGTGGCAGTAAAACTACATTTGAAGAGAATCGAAGTGGAGGTTAAGCAGCACACAAGGGAGAAAAAAAGGACTGAACAAGAATGAGAGAGTACTGTATGGAAGAAGAATAACAAAACATATATACATAGACCAAGTGATTAATGATAAATATTTTACTATTCTAATTAGAATTAATTATTAGTAACTGTTGTTTATTAAATAGTAATTAATTGTTAACAAGTGAGATAAAATGGATTATTGATTTTGAATTCTAATCTTAAATAATTGTTAGTTATATTTACTTAACTTCATATTTGATTACATATACAGTGCTAACTATACTATTAACAAATTAATGAATTTTTAGAGTTTTATGATTTTTTCCTCATTTTTCTTCTCTTTCATAAACGTATATATGAGTAAAAATTTATAGAGTCCTAAATAAGTATATAGAGGGATATAGAATATATATAGTAAAATACATAGCCTTGTAGAGTGATAAATGTATTTATACAACTATAGTCATAATATTATAAATATAGACTGATATTTAAGGAATTGCACTATTTAGGTTAAATTCAAAAACTATTTAAGTGACTCTAATAAGTAACAAATTTAAGAACATTAAAAGTAAGTTATTGTATGAAAATTTGGAAGAATTTGCATCAAATAGTAAAAATGACAAGCACAGGGACAACAACAACCAAAATAAATAAGAAAGCAACCTCAAATCAGGCATCTCTTACAGCGTCCTCAGCACAGCAAAGGTCGATAGAAAGCATGCTGGGAGCAGGTAAAGAAAAGGCAGGCTCCATTTCCAGTATACAAAATATTCAATCAGTGCTGGCAACAATCCAGGAGGCAATGAACAAGACACAAGAAACCATTGCGAATAATCACGAGGAAACAAAAAGAAACCATAAGGACCTTAAATCTGAGTTGGGAGGGGAAAAAAGACAATATAAAAAATGGACAATAAAATAGAAAAAATCCAACAGAATATTTCTAGGAATGAGCAAAGGATCCAAAAAGTGGAATTAAAAATGGAACAAACACATAAGAAAATAGAGACTGGAACAAAAACAGATGACAACTAGTAAGGAACTAGAAGAATTGATTATGCATCTGGAAATGGAGAAGACATCATTTTATCTTAGGTTCCAGAATATCACGGAAAATAAGGATGAAGACTTAGGAGAGATAATGGCGGAAATCCTGGCAGAAGCAACACAAAGAGATAAGGAGGATATACGAAGGGACATCAATGACGTTTACAGAGTGCACACAAATTATGCATGTAAGCACAAATTGCCATAGGAAGTGCATGTTAGATTTATTAAAAAAACAATAAAGGAAGAAATTTATAAAAAAATGAGAGATGAGGCAATACTATATAAAGGAAAGGAGATAATAACACTCAAACAAATTCCAAGACAAGTAAGAAACCAGAGAAAAAATTATAATTTTCTCACATCACAATTAAACAAATATAAAGTCATGTTTCGATGGCTGATACCGGAGGGTATCCTAATCTCTTGGCAAGAGAAGAAATTTAAGATAGATACTTTGGACAAGGCCCAGGAATTTTTTGAACATCATTTTGCCTTGGAGGAAGATCAAGAAAGCAAGGAGAAATCAGAGAGTAAAAGGAAGACTATGTCACGGAAGAAATTGAAGGAGAACAAGAGGAAAACAGAAGATTGGAAAGAGAACGAATAGAGAGAGGGATTGAGGGGAAAAACACAAATAGTAACAAGAAATACAAGAAGACTAAGAACAATGAACAAATAAGAATGAGGATGGAGCAAGAAATAAAAATGATTTCAATAAACATAAATGGTTTAAATGCACCAGCCAAAAGAATGCAAACATTTACAAAGTTACAAAGATTGGAGATGGATATCATAAATTTTCAGGAAGTACACATTAAGAAACAACACAGAAAGATGCTAGAACACCCAAGACTACAAAATTTATATACTTCATTAGCAGAACAAAAGCGAGGAATAGCAGTTTACATCAGAAAATATTTAAAAGCAAAACAAATATACACAGATGAGGGAAGGATCTCAATAATCGAAATACAAACAGAACAAAGAACAATATTACTGATTTCAATTTATCCACCAAATAATAATCAAAATGAATTTTATAAAAAGATACATGTCAAAGTAAAAGAATTAGAATACGAAAACATAATAGGTGACTTCAACGCAATTACGGATGTGAAAAAAGACTGCCAGAGTAACAACAAAAATGAATCTAAGAAAAAGATACGTCAAGAGATGATACAGGAATTATGTCTTCAAGATACATGGAGGGAGGTAAATAAAGAGAAAAAACAATTTACATTCTATTCTAGCCCACACCAATCATGGTCTAGGATAGACATGGTATGGATGATGACAGAACTTAGAAAGGATGTAGAAGAAGTGGAAATAATGACAAATATGTGGGCAGATCATAATCCAGTAAAAGTAATATGGAAAGGGCAAGAAAAAGATAGATGATGAATAAAGAAATATTAAAAGATAAAGAATACGTTCCGATGATTGAAAAAGAAATGAACATATTCTTCAGGATAAACACAAAAGAGGAAACTTCTCTTCAAAATCTATGGAATATGGCAAAAGCATACATAAGAGGTCTAACAATGGATATATGGTGAAGAAAAATAAAAACAAACAACAAGAACGAGACAATCTGCTAAAAGTTTTTAAGAATGTGAAGCTGACCTATAGAAGAATCCTCAAAATAAAATGATCAAAGGATAAATAAATTTGATAAAACATAAAATTAATTTGATCACACAAATAGAGATAGCACGGAAAATTAAGTCAGCAAAGCAAAACTATTTTGAATATGTGAATAAAATGGGAGGTTGGTTGGCATATAGACTGAAAAAAGAAAAAGAAAAGAATGATACACCAATTACAAGATGAAAAAGGAGAGACACATTATAGAAATGAGGATTAAAAAAAATAGCATTTTTTTTCAAAAGCTATATGTGCAAGAGGAGATATTTGAAAAAGACATTAAACAATGTCTTTTGGATAGCTCAACAGGCTAATAAGCAGACTAAAGCCTGTTATTAACATCTGGATGCAATTTGTCTGCAATTGCACCAGTTCAGGTCTCACCAGGCTCAAGGTTGACTCAGCTTTCCATCCTTTCTAAAGTAGGTAAATTGAGGACCCAGTTTGTGGGGGCAATAAGCTGACTTTGTATAAAATATACAAAAGTATGAAGGCTATTGCTTAACGCATTGTAAGCCGCCCTGAGTCTTCGGAGAAGGGCAGCATATAAATCTAATTTTTAAAAAAACAATATTTAAATAAATCAGATTTAAGGGAATTAGAAGAGACACACAGGGAAATATTGAATAGGCCAATTAATATGATTGAATTAATCGAGGCAAGGAAAAAACAGAAAAACAATAAAACTCCAGGTCCAGATGGCATCCCGGCAGAATTTTATAAGTGTTGTCAACAATCACTAGATGAAATTATACTCGAAACTTTTAATGATGCACGTTTGAAGGCCAAAATACCCAATTCTTGGACGGAAGCCATTATCACACTTATCCCAAAAGAGGAGATAGACCAATCACAAATTAAAAATTATAGACCAATATCATTACTAAATGTAGACTACAAATTATTCACATTGATCATTGTGGAAAGACTAAAAAAAGTAAAAAACGAATATATTCACTCTGACCAGAATGACTTTTTGCCAAAAAGACAAATAAAAAATAATATGAGAATAATAATTGAGGTATTGCATTATTATGAAGGAAACTCAGACAAACAAATGACACTAATATTCTTGGATGCACAAAAGGCCTTCAACAATTTAAATTGGAAATTTCTTACTTTACAATTAGAAAATATGAAATTCGGCAATAAATTTGTAAATATGGTAAAGAAAATATACTTATCTCAAACAGCAAAAATAACAATAAATGGAGATATGACTGAACAATTTATAACAAAAGGAGTGAGACAGGGATGCCCTTTATCCTCTTTGTTGTTCATACTGTCCTTAGAGATTCTGTTAAATGAAATTAGAAGAGACAAGGAAATAAAAGGACTGAAAGTTAAAAAAGAGGAATATAAACTTCAAGCCTTTGCCGATAACTTGGTCTTCATCATAGAGCAGCCAATATCAACAGGACCCAAATTGTTATCGCAATTAGAAGAATATAGGAAGATAGCAGGACTCAAAATTAATAGGCAAAAAACAATGGCACTAATGAAAAACCTCACAAAACAACAAGAGAAAGAACTAGAAGACAGAATGGGAATATAAATGACAAAAAAAGTAAAATATTTAGGAATATGGCTAACAAATAAAGGATCATCAATTAGAGAAGACAACAAATTAACAAGACAGATAAAGAAAGATCTAGAAATCTGGAGCAAACTACAGTTATCATTTCTTGGGAAGATAGCCTCAATCAAAATGAATGGGCTACTAAGAATGTTATTTTTATTCCAAGTGATACCGATAAAATTGGGGAAGACTTTTTAAAAAGATTTTAATAAACTTATAGCAAATTACATTTGGCAGGAGAAGAAAGCAAGGATCAAAATAAAACATTCATAAGACATGAGGGAGAGAGGAGGAGTAGCACTCCCAGACTGAGAAACATATTACAAAGCAATTTCATTGATATGGATTAAAGATTGGATGGAACTAAAAAACAAAAGAATATTATTATTAGAGGGATATGATCTACAAAGAGGATGGCATGCTTTCTTGTGGGAGGGCAAAGTAGACAGCACAGATATTTTCAAAGACATTTGATTAGGGAAGCATTGCTACAAACATGGCAGGAGATAAAAAAGAACCATTATGATAAAATTCTGGAATGGTTATCCACTATGGAGGCACAAATTTACCCAATGCTTTAGATATTGGCAAAATGAAAAATTTACAAAGATCTGTTGAATAATCAAGGGGAATTTAAAAAAGACAGGAATTGAAAGAATTGGGTACAGACATTGATTGGTGACCCTATTTGCAAATTAAATCTAGATACAAGGCAGATTTGGCACAATTTGAATTTCAAAAGGGAACATATGAATTAGATAAAATTCTTCATGGAACAGAGGATAAATTGATAAAAAAACCTATAACTATTTATTAAGATACAAATTGGAAGAAGAGGTAGTTAAAGAAAATATGATAATTTGGGTGAAAAATTTTGGATACAATATTGAATTAGATAAATGGGAGAAATTATGGAATATAAATTACAAACTAACAATGTCTGTACCCTATAAAGAAAATATGTATAAAATGTTTTATAGGTGGCATCTCCCACCTGTTAGATTGGCAAGGAAGTTTCCAAATACCTCCCCACTATGTTGGAAATGTAAACATCAAAAAGGGACTTATTATCACATGTGGTGGTCCTGCCAAAAAGCAAAACAATTTTGGCAAACAATTAAAACACAAATAGAAGAAATTATAAATCAACAAATAGAAATGAGGCCAGAAACTTTCTTACTGGGAATAATTACCAGGTCATATGAAAAAGAAATAAGATACTTAATTATTCACATAATTGCAGCAGCACAAATAGTTTTCACCCAAAACTGAAAAAACAATGACATATCATCAGAAGACAAGGTGATTAGAAAAATTATGGAGTGTGCGGAAATGGATAAACTCAGATACAAGAAAAAGATGAAACAGAATACTACCTAGTCTGGGAGAAATGGTATAAATGGTTGGAGGAGAAAGGGGGGGACAAAAGGGGTGGGGGGACAAAAGAAAACTAAACAATGGTTAAATTAGGTGGAGGAATATGGAAACAAATGGGAAGATATAAATTGTGGAAAGGAAACTAGGTACCTGTTTATGTTAAATGTAAATAAAATATTTAGATTAAGAGAATATATTATAACAGTATATATATGATATACTAGAAATATATGTATAAAAGATAGATTAAGATAAGAAAGAGAAAGTGTATAAATATGGATTACTGATGCGAAGATGTTGAAAAGAAGATATAAATAAAAAAAATAAACTCTCTTCTGTAATTGTTAAAGGTTTTCAGTTGGTTCTTGTCTGTAAATTACATTTTTAATTCATACCCTGCAATTTATTTAAATTTATACAGAATGATTCAGAAGTTTTCATTCATTGACTATTTTCTTAAGTCATCAGGAAAATAAGGTCTCTTCATTAGGTGTAAGTCAACAAAATGAAACAGGGTAGGATAATAGCAATTCAGATAGAAAATAGGTGATTAGTGAAAAATGTAAAGAAGCATACATAAATCTGCAAAAGCTTTAATTATATTGTACCGATGAAATAAATTTAAACAACTCAGCAAATTTAGAGTATAATAAATTGAAGACTTCCCTGGCTTGAGCTTTGTGCCAGTAAATTAGATATGATGTAATCTCATAAGTTTCTATATAATTCTGTTTTAGCTATAATAATTATTCTTAAATAAAGATGTAATTTCGATCTAATTTATCTATCCTATAGAAAAAAATTGAGAAAACCATCATAGACATTTGAACCACATTATAGTCTGCCAGATTGTAGCATTATTAATTGATGAAACTTTCAGTGCAGACACAACCTTTTATGACATCCCTTTTCTTATGAGGTATATTAGATATAATGACTTTAAGACAAGGAAATCATCAATTAATGAATAGCAGTCAAAATAAGAAAAACTATGTCTCAATGGCACAAATCTGATAATGGAACAAGTGTACAGAATACTGAGTAAGTATTGCAATGAAACCTCATTGTTTCCATTGTTATAAATGTTTACATAATATCTTAGTTGGGGGCAAATTGTCTCAATCAAATTCCACACAATTTCACAAGTGCATACAGATACACAACTAATGAATTTTTGGCACAGCCACTGCACTGTCAAGTTTATTATGTGGATAAAGTACACATTTTAAAACTAACTTGGACATGAAAATTGTTAGTGAAGTCATAAATACTATAGCTATGTAATGTTTTGGATTTCATTTGACTTTGATTAAAAAGTGATTCATGGCATGTGAGAATAAAAATATAGCATCTCCTTGCAACTGTTTAAAATAGCCATACTTTGCTAAGTCTGAAGCTTTCCCACAATCTTCAGAGGTATATCTTGATCATTGAAAAAGATGCTAATGTTTTAAATAATTGTAGACAGATGCTATAATTATAACTTAGTATATAAAAAGCATGTTTTTTTCAAACTGAATCAAAAAAGCAGCACAATAGTGTATATTGGAAATTAATAAGAAAAATACAATTGTGGAGGTTTTCAAGAGCTGAACTTTAGAGAAAAAACCTAACTTATTGGTTTCATAGGTTTCAATATATTAGTATGCCTTATAGAATTTTACAGTATTCCAAAAATAATAGAGAACAACAATAATGTTGGGAACTATTACAATTTTGAATGGGCATGAAATTACTTGCAAATTAAATTATACAGCAATATTTATGTATTACTGTTTCTTCAGTTTTGGTCATTTAATCTATACTGGTTTATTTATTGGTATGCTACTTTTAAAATTTAAAGAAGTTGTATGTAATGTGATCTAATGTTATATATAGTGTTTGGTTTCTGGTATTATCCTTTGAAATAAGCATTTGTAAACTAGAAAGATATTGAACATTTTATTCAATAGATTGGCATAACTAACATGGTAGCTGTTTTTGTGTTCCTGTGACAAGCAGCAAATTATTTTTAGAGGTTCAAATAAATAGCAACTCAGTTTTATTTGGGATTCAAAAAGGAATCCAGATAATTAGCATTTGTACCGCTGCAGGTATCTGTAGTGTACATGAATATATATGTATTTATCTGTACATATTTGTGTGTATTGACAATTAACAGAATAGTATTTAATTATTTAGCTGATCTGATATGAACAAAAAGATACTGCCCCAATCTGTTAATTCAATCAATCCATGTTCATTTCAGACTTTCATCAGCATATGGTATAACACAAAAGGAAAAAATCCACGTAATTGTTAGATAGTGCTACATATATAAATAGTACCAACCTTCCCATTTCTTTATTAAATGATAATAGCATACCAGCATATATATATAGCATATAATTATTTTATTTATTTATTTATTTTATTTGTTTAGATTTGTATACCGCCCTTCTCCTTGCGGACTCAGGGCGGTGAACAGCCAAATAAAAAATAGTACACAAAAGTTAAACAATTTCTTTAAAAAAGCATATAACTTTGGCTAAAAATTAAAACCATTAACCATTAAATATTTAAAATACCCAACTCTATAATACAGATCTTAAAAATTCAGCGGGGTCAGGCTAGACCAGCAAGCTGAAAGAGATGAGTTTTCAGCACCCGACGAAAAGTCCGGAGGTCAGCAATTGTTCTCAGTTTTGGAGGAAGATCGTTCCAGAGGGTAGGGGCTGCCACAGAGAAGGCCCTCCCTCTGGGGGTCGCCAACCGGCATTGTCTGGCTGACGGCACCCTGAGGAGACCCTCTCTGTGGGAACGCACCGGCCGGTGGGAGGCTATTGGCGGCAGAAGGTGGTCCCGTAAGTACCCTGGTCCTAAGTCATGGAGCGCTTTAAAGGTGGTCACCAACACCTTGAAACGCACCCGGAAGTCCACCGGTAGCCAATGCAGCTCGCGCAGGAGAGGTGTCACATGGGAGCGTCCCGTCGCTCCCATAATCCCCCATGCGGCCGCATTCTGCACTAGTTGGAGCCTCCGGGTGCACCCCAAGGGGAGCCCCATGTAGAGAGCATTGCAGTAGTCCAGGTGAGAGGTGACGAGTGCCTGAGTGACTGTGCGTAGGGAGTCCCGATCTAGAAAGGGCCGCAACTGGCGTATCAGGCAAACCTGATAGAAAGCTCCCCTGGCCACAGCTGTCGTGTGATCTTCCAAAGACAGCCGTGGGTCCAGGAGGACGCCCAAGTTGCGCACCCTTTCCTTGGGGGCCAATGATTCGCCCCCAATAACCAGTGATGGTGTCAGCTGGCTATATCGGGACGCCGGCAGCCACAGCCACTCGGTCTTGGAGGGGTTGAGTCGAAGCCTGTTTCTCCCCATCCAGGCCCGCACGGCTTCAAGGCAGTGGGACATCACTTCCACGGCATCGTTGGGGTGGTCTGGGGTGGAAATGTACAGCTGCATATCATCAGCGTACTGATGGAACTCCACCCCAAAACCACGGATGATCTCACCCAGCGGCTTTACATAAATGTTGAACAGGAGGGGCGAGAGGACCGATCCCTGCGGCACCCCACACACTAGGCGCCTCGGGGTCGACCGCTGCCCCCCTGTCAACACAGATTGCGACCGGTCGGAGAGGTAGGAGGAGAACCACCGTAAAACGGTGCCTCCCACCCCCAGTCCCTCCAACCGGCGCAACATGATACCATGGTCGATGGTATCAAAAGCCGCTGAGAGGTCTAATAACACCAGGATAGAGGAATAACCCCTACCCCGGGCCCGCCAGAGATCATCCACCAACGCGACCAATGCCGTTTCAGTGCTGTATCCAGGCCTGAAGCCGGACTGGAGCGGGTCTAAATAGACAGCTTCATCCAGGTACCGAGGGAGCTGCCATGCAACCACACTCTCAACAACCTTCGCTAAAAAGGGAAGGTTGGAGACTGGACGGTAATTAGCCAAAATAGCCGGGTCCAGGGAAGGCTTCTTGAGGAGGGGCCTCACCACCGCCTCCTTCAAGGCGGCCGGTAGGGCACCCTCACGCAAAGAAGCATTTATAATCTCCTGGAGCCAGCCTCGTGTAACCTCCCGGGAGGCCAGCACCAACCAGGAGGGACACGGGTCCAATAAACATGTGGTTGCATTCAGTCTCCCCAAGGTCCTGTCCACGTCCTCGGGAGCCACAGGATCGAACTCAGCCCAGATAACACTCTCAAGACCTGCCTCAGTCACCTCGCCCGAACTAACCCAGTCGGCGGCCAAGTCATCCCGAATCTGAGTTATTTTGTCATCCAGATATTGAACAAAATCCTCAGCACGACCCTGCAAGGGATCCTCCCGCGCTCCCGAATGAAGGAGGGAGCGGGTCACCCTAAACAGGGCGGCTGGGCGATTATCTGATGATGCGATAAGGGCGGCAAAATAGTTAGATTTTGCCGCTTTTATCGCCACTAAGTAAGTCTTAATGTGAGCTCTTACTAGTGTCAAGTCAGATTCAGAGCGACTGGCCCTCCAACCGCTCTCTAGGCGTCTTCTCCGGCGTTTCATCTCCCTCAGCTCCTCGGTAAACCAAGGAGATAAGTGAGTTCGGCGCCGGGTCAGAGGCCGCGAAGGCACGACATGGTCCAAGGCCCCACCGGCTGCCCTATTCCAGGCAGCCACCAGATCCTCAGCCGAGTCGTGTGTCAGTGTCTCAGGAAATGGCCCAAGCTCCGTCTGGAACCTATCAGGATCCATCAGGTGCCTGGGGCGGAACCACCTAGTCGGTTCCGCCTCCCTGCGGTGAGGTGCAGCGGTCTGAAAGTCAAGTCGAAGGAGCGAGTGGTCAGTCCATGACAAGGGCTCCATAACTATATCCCCAATATCTAGACCACTCAACCACTGACCAGAGACAAAAACTAGATCCAGGGTGTGTCCACCAACGTGGGTCGGGCCCTGAATTACCTGGGTCAGGTCCATGGCCGTCATGGAAGCCATGAACTCCCGGGCTAACTCAGATGTTTCACCGA
Organism: Masticophis lateralis; assembly: GCA_030761175.1. Taxonomy (NCBI): domain Eukaryota; kingdom Metazoa; phylum Chordata; class Lepidosauria; order Squamata; family Colubridae; genus Masticophis; species Masticophis lateralis. The sequence goes on along the minus strand of JAUDYJ010000004.1, from coordinate 70,178,854 downwards.
TAGATGGCAGGTTGAAATCCCCCATGACCATAAGCCTAGGGGTATCAACCGCCACTTCGGCTACAACATTGAGAAGCTCGGGCAGGGTCGTTGTCGTTTATAATAATTATAAAGCTAAACTACATGGGTCTAAATTTTTCCATGGACACAATATTGATTTCTACAATCTGAGAACTTCAAGAGTAATAGGTGGACACGCATTCAAATACCCCCAAGTGAAAGAGGGTAATTTCAATGGTTTTTACTTGTTATCACTAGGGCATGGGAATACCATGAAATGGTTTGTCCTATAGCTTCCATCAAATGAGGGCCCTGCAGCAGCCATGTTGAAAACCCTTCAGTCTTCAAGGACCTTCATTTTATATACCAGAAGTTCTGTTGAATATCTTTGATTTCTATTAATAGAAGATTTAGAAATGTGGCAAGCTCATATTTTTGCTCTAGATCAGGGGTGTCAAATTGGTGACCTGTGGGCCGGATGCATCACGCACAGGCCATGCCCACCCCAGCTCTGTAAAGGGAAATAAGTCACAAAACATCATGTAATGCCAACATGATGCTGCGAGTTTGACACTGGTGCTCTAGATCTATTATATACTGACTCAGGAAAGATTTTGCTTGCTTGTAAAGACTGAAAGTCAATAGAAGGAGATAAGTCATGTTTGTTTCCATGAAGTTTTATTTTATATAGTTAGCATGATAATATTTAGAAATTCAAATTGGTGGAGGATGGTATACTTGTAATTAGTTATGCCATTCTTGAGGTTAGTTTTGTGAAGGGTATGTGGGAACATGATGACATTTATTGTATGACAACTTCCTAATTAAATTCCAGCAGAGATGTCAAAAAGAAGGTTGGGATTTTTCAACAGTGGCAATAGTTATTGCCATTTAAGAGTAATATTGCCCTTGAATAATTTCTGGAAATTTTCTCCTTCCTACGGAGAGAAATTGACCTCTGGAGTTCTATATCCATAAATTTAAAGGCCATTTATCTCTAAATATAATAAATTTACCTGAGGAATATATTTCTCTAAAAGCATACATCATGTTGTTGGAGCATTGAGGATTCATTGAAAGCTTGAATCCATTCATTTTAACGTATATAGCTGAACATTATGAATGGGATGCATATGCGTGTGCATAATTACATAAAAAATGGATATTTTTAATGGAAATATTAAGATATTATTCAATAGTACATCATGCTTTATTCCTGGTAAACATGTTTAGAGTACATCTTTAGTTAAATTACTGTACAGTAGTGGCCAAAATTGTGGAAACCTTTTGGGGGAAAATGTATTTTTGAGGTTTGATGGCTAATAACACCACTTTTTTGGGGAGTTTCAAGATAATCATATTCCACTGCTGGAATGGCCTGGGAATAGCTCAGTTGTTGTTAGTTGCGAAGTCATGTCCGACTCATCACGACCCCATGGACAACGTTCCTCCAGGCCTTCCTGTCCTCTACCATCCTCTAGAGTCCATTTAAGCTCACGCCTACTGTTTCATTGATTCCATCCAGCCATCTCATTCTCTGTTGTCCCGTTCTTCTTTTGCCCTCAATCTTTCCCAGCATTACGTTCTACTCCAGTGAGTCCTTCCTTCTCATTAGGTGGCCAATTTATTTGAGTTTCATCTTCAGGATATGGCCTTCTAAAGAGCAGTCAGGGTTGATCTCCTCTAGCATTGAGTGATTTGATCATCTTACAGTCCAAGGGACTCGCAGGAGTCTGATCTGTCCCCCCCTTCAGAAACCCACAAAAACACAGCCAGTCGAGGGTTAAGAAGCACTTGGCACACTCCACAGTTCTTATCTCAAACTTGGCAGCGATATGCACACCGTCTGCCAAGGACTTTAATAGTACACCGAAAGAAAAGCACCACAAATATTCAGCAAAGTCTCTGATCAGCTTCAGCTTGTAAACTCCAATGCCTAACCGATAGTATAATTTGTTCATCACAGAGATCATTACCCCCCTCTGTCTGTTATATAGTCTCTCTGGGTGTGGTCCAGTGACTCATTGATCCTGTGACTCCAATCCAGTGACTCAGGTCTATTCCCTCATACGTCTCCGCAGCTGCAGTAATCGTTTCTCTCGCCTTCTTTGGCGTGCGTCCAGGAATGACGTCTCTCCCTCACTCTCATCTGAGACACCTGTTTCCCCACTACTTGGCTCTCTTTCAGCTGGCACCTGAGACGGTCCTAGAGGGGGAGGGGGCTGGGAGATCTGGCTGGCTCCTCTTCCTCCTGCTCAGAGCTTCCTTCCTCCAATGGGATAGGCTCAGAGGACGGGGCCACAACAGAGTCTTCTCCAGCACCATAGTTCAAAGCCCTTAATTCTTTGGTGCTCAGCCTTTCTTATGGTCCAAATTTCACAGCCATACATTGCAACTGGGAAAACCATAGCCTTGACTATACACGCTTTGGTTGGCAGGGTGATGTCTCTGCTTTTTAGTATGCTGTCTAGGTTTGCTCTAGCTTTCTTCCCCAGGAGCAAGAATCTTTTAATTTCTGGGCTCCAGTCCTGATCTGTGGTGATCTTGGAGCCCAGGAAAATAAAATCGGTCACTACCTCCATTTCTTCCCCCATCTATTTGCCAGGAACTGAGAGGGCCAGATGCCATGTTCTTAGTTTTCTTAATGTTGAGTTTCAAGACAACTTTTTCACTTCTTCACCTGCATCAAGAGGTTCTTTAGTTCCTCTTTGCTTTCTGCCATTAGAGCAGTATCATCTGCATATCTGAGGTTGTTGATATTTTTCCCGGCAATCTTAATTCCAACTTTTGATTCATCTAGCCCCACCTTTTTCATGATGTGCTCTGCATATAAATGAAATATGCAGGGTGACAGTATACAACCTTGCTGGATTTTTTTCCCAATTTTGAACCAATCAGTGGTTCCATGTCCAGTTCTCACTGTTGCTTCTTGACCCACATATAGGTTTCTCAAGAGACAAATAAGATGGCCTGGTACTCCCATCTCTTTAAGGACTTGCTACAATTTGTTGTGATCCACACAATCAGAGGCTTTAGCATAGTCAATGAAGCAGAAGTAGATTTTTTCTGGAACTCCCTAGCTTTCTCCATGATCCAACATATGTTGGCAATTTAATCTCTAGTTTTATTTTATTTTATTTTATTTTATTTTATTATTTTATTTTATTTTATTTTATTTTATTTTATTTTATTTTATTTTATTTTATTTTATTTTATTTTATTTTATTTTATTTTATTTTATTATTTTATTTTATTTTATTTTATTTTATTTTATTTTATTTTATTATTTTATTTTATTTTATTTTATTTTATTTTATTTTATTTTATTTGTCAAGCATATATAAGATAACAGGTAAAAGTATAAACATAATTTGAATACATGAAAAGATAAAAAGAGCCTCAGATAGCTCAACCGGCTGAATAGCCTGTTATTAACATCCAGCTGTCTGCAATTACACCAGTTCGAGGCTCAAGGTTGACTCAGCCTTCCATCCTTTCTAAGGTAGATAAATTGAGGACCCAGTTTGTGGGGACAATAAGATGACTTTGTATAAAAAATATACAAAAGTATGAAGGCTATTGCTTAACGCCTTGTAAGCCGCCCTGAGTCTCCGGAGAAGGGTGGCATATAAATCTAATTTTTTTAAAAAAGGCCACGGATTAAAAGAAAAATGATACAAGAGATAAAAGAAAGAGGGGGCTTATCATGCTGGGAGAATTATCATGCAGCGGCTATACTAACCTGGGTAAAAGAGTGGATTACTTTAGGAAATAGTCTTCTCAAACTAGAAGGATTTGATATATACCAGGGCTGGCATATGGCTCTTTGGAGAAATAAGACCCCACAAAGTAAATGGTTTACCCGACATTATATAAGAAACATCTTAATTCAGACTTGGGAAAAAAATTAGCAAAAAATACTATACTAAGACACTGTGTTGGATATCACCTATAGAAACACTAACATACCCCAAACTATATAATTTCAATGAAAAATTAACATATAAAGAATTACTGAATCCACAAGGAAAATTAAAATCCAAACAGGAATTGAATTCCCAAGGAGTACAAGTGGACTGGTGGACATATACGCAGATTAAATCTAAATATAATAGAGATAAAGAGAGAGGTATTAATGGTGAGTTACAAGAATTAGATAAAATTTTGATGGGACAAGAAAAAGGCATGACCTCGAAAACATATAGATTGTTGATGGAAATAGAAATAGGTGAAGAAATAATTAAAGATACAATGATTGCTTGGGGGAAAAATTTTGGATACTCAATTTACTTAGAGAAATGGCAGGAGATATGGTGGGATAATATGAAATTAGTAGTGTCCACGGCATATAAAGAAAATATATATAAGATGATATACAGGTGGCACCTTCCTCCGGATAGATTAGCCAGAATGTTTAAGGGACAATCTGCAGAATGCTGGAAATGCAGGAACGAACGTGGCACATATTACCATCAATGGTGGACATGCCCGAAAGCAGCGGAATTTTGGGGAAAAATAAAAAAATGGTTAAATAAGATTTTAAATTTAAAGATTGATTGGCGCCCAGAGACATGCCTACTCGGCTCCAGGCCAGAGAACATAGAAAGGGATGTATGGTATCTTGCTTTACATGTGATCACAGCGGCGAGATTGATGTACGCACAATTTTGTAAAAACCAAAATATCCCACCAGAGAAAGCTATCATCCAGAAGATTTTGGATTATGCTGAGGCGGATAAACTGACCAAAAAATTAAAAGATAAAGACCAAACACTATCATGTCTATCATGGGAAAAATTCTATAGATGGGTAGAGAAAAGGAAAAATATAACTTAAGCTAGATGAGAAATTACATATACTATTAAGGATATACTGTATAAAAATAACGAGGTTGAAGGGATTGGACTAATGTATAAAGATATGTAAGATGTTCTGTCTTCTCCGGATTACAATATAAACACATAATACAGGATATTAAGCTATCATATTAATGCATAAAGATATATTTGCTTTATGTTTTTTGTGGGTGGTTTATGGGTTTATGGGTTTTCTCTGTTTATGTTTTTTGTATGATGTCTTGTTTTTTCTTCTGTTGTTTTTAACCAAAAATGTAAATAAAGATTATTTAAATTAAAAGAGTAAGAGTAAGAAGGAATATTAGGACAGGGACAGTAGGCACATTGGTGCACTTATGCACACCCCTTACAGACCTCCTAGGAATGGGGTGAGGTCAACAGTAGACAGTTTAAGGTTAAAGTTTTGGTGGTTTGAGAAAGAAACCACAGAGTCAGGTAATGCATTCCAGGCATTGACCGCTCTGTTACTGAAGTCATATTTTCTTCAATCGAGTTTGGAGCTCTTTATCTTGAGTTTGTATCTATTATTTGCTCTTGTATTGTTGTGGTTGAAGCTGAAGTAGTCATTGACAGGTAAGACATTGTGGCAGATAATTTTATGTACTACACTTAGGTCAGACCGAAGTCGGCATAGTTCTAAGTTATCTAAGCCCAAAATTTAAAGTCTGGCGGCATAAGGTATTTTAAGGAAGAGCCTTGGTGGTGCAGACTAAGTGCTGTTATGTAGTACTTAGCTGTCAGTTGTCTGCAATTACTGCGAGTTCAAATCTCACCAGGCTCAAGGTTGACTCAGCCTTCCATCCTTCCGAGGTAGGTAAATTGAGGACCCGGATTGTGGGGGCAACAAACTGACTTTGTAGAAACACTGCTTATGGGGGGCCAAAAGCCCTAATAAGCAGGTATATACAAAAGAATGAAGGCTATTGCTATAAGTGCATTGTAAGTATAAGGATCGCCTCTCCTTCCAACCTAAGAAACTACGAACTCTTGAAACGTAGTTGTTCAAAAGGATTCTTTTATTAAGCAGAAGTGAAAGCCATCCAGCTAAAGTACAATCTGAATACCTTTAGGCAAAGCAGTAGGATTAAAGTGGTCTCCCTTTAAGTCAGAATGTAGGTTTTAACCAATACACATGTGTGAAGATGTTTTCTTTACCATTTCCTTTGAGAACCCGAATAAACATGCATTCCCACCACTATCCTTTAAAGTACAACAACCCACATGGCTATCATATAAATTCCTGGCACCAGAATATAGGTTGTAAAACATCTGATGACACAGGCTGTGCTAGTAAATCGAATCCAAGTCTCCCCCTTCTCCACTTGAATGGCAGTATCACATTTTTTGGGATCTGACATGCTACCCTCCTTAGAAAACAAGAGTCCACCTGTAAAAACAAATATACACAATATTTCAATATTTCATGATAGCATATCAACAAGATTTGTTAGGATGTTGGGAGTGAAATTTTCTCAGCAAGATTGAAGCCCTAACATGGTGTTCAGCGACCCACTCATTGTCTGCTGATGATAAATGTTTCCAAGCAACTAAGTATTGGACTTTCCCTCTACGTATCCTAGAGTCAAGGATTTCCTTGATTTCAAAGTGTTGTTCACCTTCAATCATGACGGGCACAGGTGGTGTAGATGCAGGTGGTCTGAGGGATGAGATTACTTCTCGTTTGAGTAAACTGATATGGAATACTGGGTGGATCTGCCTGAGTGTCTTTGGAAGGAGTAGTTCAACTGCTACTGGATTGATGATTCTAGTGATGGGGAAAGGTCCAATGAACTTCGGCCCTAGTTTCCTTGAAGGTTGTAATGATTTCAAGAATTTTGTAGATAAGTATATTCTGTCTCCAATATGAAAAGGTTTGGGTTCCATCCTTTTCTTGTCAGCTTGAATCTTAAAAGCTTCTCTCCCTTCCTGTAAGGCTAATCTAACCTCTGGCCACATGTTTTGCAAATTATCTATCCACTCCTTAAGTGAGGGGATGGTGGGTTCTTCTGTGGGTAGTTCAGTCATGGGACTGAAATCCTGGCCTGTCGCTACTCTAAAAGGGGTAAAACCAGTGCTTGAATGTACAGCATGATTAAACGCAACTTCAGCAAAAGGCAAAAGTTCAATCCAGTTATCCTGTTGAAAATTAATGAAACGTCTTAAATATTGTTCTAGCACAGAGTTCAAAATTTCAGAATTACCATTAGTACAAGGGTGAAAGGTTGTTCTCAACCCCTGGCAAGTACCAAATAACCCAAAAATGCCCTCCAAAAGTTGGAGGTGAATTGAGCCCCTCTGTCGGAGATGATCCTTTGTGGAGCACCATGAAGTCAATAAATGTGTATTAAGAATAATTTGGCTAAACTTCTAGCAGTTGGGATCTTTTGGGTTCAGCTACCTTCTGCAATAGACCTGGGAATTTCCCCTGGCGTCTTTTTGCTGCTGCACAAATGGGGCAGCTAGCTACATAGCTTTCTATGTCCTTTTTTAGTGATGGCCACCAAAATTGTCTTTTAATCAGGTGTAAAGTTTTCACAAACCCAAAATGTCCAGCTAATTTGGAGTCATGGCACCATTCCATTAAGCATAGTCTTTGGCTTGCAGGGACATACAACTTCTCACCCACCCAAGCCAAGCCTTCTTTCATTAGACAGCTGGATTTGTTGTTCAAAAACCATTCATCAATGGTCAATGCTTGTTTAAAAGTTTGGGTGGTATCATTTTCCGTCAATGTTTCTTGTTTTGCCTGGGATCTGGTCACTACTTTAGTGGCTAGATTGATTTGTACTATAGGTTTGATTACATCTGGCTTTGCACTACTGTATTGCAGCTTTCTGGATAGCGCATCCGCCAGAAAGTTTTTTTCCTTCGGGAAGTATTTTAGAGTAAAATCAAACCGTTTAAAGTATTGAGCCCATCATACTTGTTTTGGGGAGAGTTTCGTTGCGGTCTTTAGGGCTTCTAGATTTTTGTGATCAGTCCAGACTTCAAAAGGTCTTACTGCCTTCTAGGAAGTGCCGCCAAGTCAACAAAGCCCAACAAATTGCATAAGCCTCTTTTTCCCAAATAGCCCACCTTTGCTCAGACTCATTCAACTTTTTGGAAGTGTAAGCGCAAGGTTGTAGTTGGTCTTGCTCATTCTTCTGAAGTAGGACCGCTCCTATTGCCACATCGCTGGCATCTGCTTGTATGACAAGCAGATGCCAGCATGTCTGGATGTTTTAGAATTGGTTCTGCCGAGAACAGCCGTTTAAGTTTTTCAAATGCTGCTTGGCATTCCATAGTCCAGTTCAATGGTTGCTTTGGTTTAGGGTTGTCCTCCCCTTTGTTTTTAAGAGCTTGGTGATAGGGAGGGCAATCTGAGCAAACGCAGGGATAAACTGGCGGTAAAAGTTGGCAAAGCTTTGTAACTGTTTACGTATGCATAGAGGCTCCCAATCAAGTACAGCCTTCACTTTCAGAGGATCCATCTCAACCCCCTGGGGTGAAATGCGGTATCCCAAATAGTCAATCTTCTCTTGATGGAATTCACATTTGGAAAGTTTGGCATAAAGTTTGGCAGTGCAGAGTTTGTTTAAAACTGCCATGACTACTTTCACATGTTCTGCTTTGGTCTCGGTATAGATTAAAATGTCATCCAAATAGACCAGAAACCCCTTATATAAATGCTGATGCAGCACTTCATTTATTAACTGCATAAATACTGCAGGAGCTCCATGCAACCCAAAGGGGAGCACCTTGTTGGTAGCAGCTAAGGGGTGTGTTAAATGCTGTTTTTCACTGATTCCCCTCCTTAATTCTGACATGGTAATAAGCCTCCTTTAAGTCCAGCTTTGAAAAAATTTTCGCTTTAGCGAGGTGTGCTAACATATCTTTCATAAGGGGGAGAGGATACATGTTCTGCACACTGATAGTATTTAAATTTCTAAAATCAACACACAGACGTTTTGAGCCATCTTTTTTCTCTCTAAAGAGTACAGGGGCTGCAATTTTTGGTCGGGCTGGCTCAATGAAACCCCTTGCTAGGTTTTTCTCAGTGAATGGTCTCATTTCTTCCAACTCCCTTGGTGACATGCTGTACATCTTAGGTTTAGGGAGTTTCGCACTGGGTAAGATTTCTATTGCACAGCCAGTGGTGTGGTGTGGGGGAAGCTCATCTGAGGCTTTTTCACTAAAAACCTCAGCTAAATCCTTGTATTCTATGGGTATGTTCTTAATTGGTGTGGCGTGACCAGGCATGGCTGTTTCTTGGTTCTCTGCCCCCTCAATTCCTTTATGTGGAAACTCAGCAAGAGTCACCTTTATGATGCCTTGTTTCCAATTGATTTGTGGGTTCCATTTTTTTAGCCATTCAAGGTCCAGAACCAACGGCCATTCCATGCCAGGTGCCACTATAAAGGTAAGCTTTTCTTCATGGCTGCTGATGCCTATATGTAGAGGCTCGGTGGCCAGAGAAGCTGGCTCTCCTCCTGCTATTGACCCATCTAGTTGGCAGATAGCAATGGGGGTTTTCAGCTTTCTCATGTTAATCCCTAATCTCTCTACTAAGGTTGGGCTGATCAAACAATGGGTGCACCTTGAATCCACTAAAGTGGAGATGCTTATCTCCCTGTCTTGGATTGGGATGAATAATTCTTAAGGGGAGGGTAAGCGGTTTAATTGGTTTGCTTACCAGTGGTTTATCATCTGGATCACTTCAGAATGAGTGTGATTCCTCCTGTTCAGATGCCAGGATTTCCTCCCCAAAGAGGGGAGTGGATGGAACTTCTGTGGTCTGCCTGATCCACAGAGCGGTCTCTTTCCCACTCCGACCCGGTTTCGCAGGACCCCCCCTGGTGGGTGGTTCTGGGCGGGTATTTGCAAATGACACTCTGCAGCTCAGTGCCCTTCTTTTCTGCACTTGAAACAGGCTGAAGGTCTCGGACAGAATGCGGTTTGTGGTTTGAGGGGCTTTTGCTTCCATTGGGGTGAGGATTTCTTCCATGCTTGCCTCGCTCGATACTGGTTTCTGGCCATATTGATCTCAGCTTCTTCAGCAGTGACATACCATTCATGTAGGTCATTTGGTGCCCCTCGGGCCACGCAGGCATTGTATAGATCATCACTCAGCCTGTCCTTGAAACAGCTCACCAAAATATCTTCCGGCCAGTACACATGGCACACGAGGTCCCAGAATTCTTCAGTATACTCTGCTACTAGCCGTCGCCCCTGCTTCACCACCTTAATGCAGTCGCGAGCTTTGCGGTCTGCCAGTGGGTCCTCAAATCGACGTCATAGGACCATCATGAAATGGTCGAAATCCCACAGTTCTGGTGTGTTAGTGTTATGCAGGGTCACCATCCACTTGGCGGCGGCACCCTCTAGGGCTAGGGTCACCACCCTCACTTGGGATCCTTGGGTTTGGAAATCACGCCATACTCTTGCATGTAGGTTAGCACATGTGCCACAAAGAATCCTAATTTTTGTGGATTCCCATCAAACTTCACCCCAAGGGGGGGGGAGTTTTCTTTCCAGTTGAGGATCCCGGGGTTGGTTGGGAATGGGTGCTGGTGTGCATGCTGCCTGGGAGGGAGTGTTTGCTGGGTCTTCTACCCCTGCTGCTGTGCCCTCTGCTTGATAGGCAGGCTCCAGAGGGAGGGTGCATCCCGTGGCATCATCCGCGACTGCTGCCCTTTCCACACCCTTTGGTTGTTGTCCTGGCTCCTTTCAGATGTTGAGATTTTCCAAATTTTCCATCACCAATTGGGTTATATGCCTCTTCAGATAGTCCTCCCTCAGGGGTGCTTCGGTCAGCCCCCCCTTGTCAGCAAGGGCTTCTAGTTCCAGTTTCCACCCCGGTTTTCGGTTGCCACAGTTGAGGGTGACTCCTCTGGTTCTCTCATCCCAGCCATCTTTCTTCCCGATGCAAATCGACCAGGGGGCTTTTCCGGATTCCCCAGGGTTACCTCATCCTCTCCGATGGGGTGCACGAGTCCCATCTGACTGGGTGGCAGTTACTGTCTCTCCCCAGCAATCGGTTTCTCCCAGCTCTCTGCTTCGTTCAGACATGGTTTGCAAGGTCCCCTCAGTAGAGCGAAGATTGTTTCTCTGGGTTGACCATTTTGCAGATTGTGCTTTCTTTAAGGATCGCCTCTCCTTCCAACCTAAGAAACTACGAACTCTTGAAACGTAGTTGTTCAAAAGGATTCTTTTATTAAGCAGAAGTGAAAGCCATCCAGCTAAAGCCCAATCTGAATACCCTTAGGCAAAGCAGTAGGATTAAAGTGGTAGAGACCCCTCCCTTTAAGTCAGAATGCAGGTTTTAACCAATACACATAGGTGAAGATGTTTTCTTTACCATTTCCTTTGAGAACCTGAATAAATATGCATTCCCACCACTATCCTTTAAAGTAAGACAACCCACATGGCTATCATATAAATTCCTGGCACCAGGATATAGGTTGTAAAACATCTGATGACACAGGCCGTGCTAGTAAATCAAATCCATGTCTCCCCCTTCTCCACTTGAATGGCAGTATCACATTTTTTGGGATCTGACAGTAAGCCACCCTAAGTCTTCGGAGGAGGGCGGCATATAAATTGAACTAATCAATCAATCAATAAATTATTGTGGGTTGTGGAATAGAGGAGTCTTCTCGTAAAGTATCTCTGGACTCTCTCAATTATATTTATGTCCAATATGCCGTGCAGGTTCCAGACAGATAAGCTGTATTCAAGAATTGATCTAGCAAATGTTTTGTATGCTCTAGTTAGTAGTTTAGTTTAGTTTCTTTAGTTTTATTGCATTTATATACCACCCTTCTCCCCGAGGGGACTCAGGGCGGTTTACAGCCATATTAAAACAATCACGAATAAAAATTAAAACTAATAAAATAATTAAACTATTTGGCCGTAAAATTTAAAACCCCTAAAAACCCCTATTAAAATTAACACAAATTTAAGTCATCAGACCGGCTTGATGAAATAGTAGGGTCTTCAGGGCTCGTCGGAAGGCACGGAGGTCAGGAATCTTTCTTATATCCGGGGGTAGTTCATTCCATAGGGCTGGGGCTCCCACAGAGAATGCTCTCCCCCTGGGGGCCACCTGTTGGCATTGTCTGACAGATGGCACTCTGAGGAGACCCTCTCTGTGAGAGCGTATCGGGCGGTGGGAGGTATTCATTGACAGAAGACGGTCCTGTAAATATCCCAGTCCTAAGCCATGGAGCGCTTTGAAGATGGTAACTAACACCTTGAAACGCACCCGGAAGACCACCAGAAGCCAGTGCAGCTCGCGCAAGAGGGGAGTTACCCGGGAGCGACGAGTCGCTCCCATAACCACTCGCGCGGCCGCATTCTGGACCAGCTGAAGTCTCCAGGTGCTCCTCAAGGGGAGCCCCATGTAGAGAGCATTACAGTAGTCCAAATGGGAAGTGACGAGAGCGTGAGTGACTGTGCGTAGGGCATCCCGATCCAGAAAGGGACACAACTGGGCAATCAGGCGGACCTGATAAAAAGCCCCCCTGGCCACGGCCATCATATGATCATCTAAAGACAGCTGTACATCCAGGAGGACGCCCAAGTTGCGAGCCCTCTCTGAGGGGGGCAAGATCTCATCCCCAATAGCCAGTGATGGCACCAACTGGCTATATCGGAGCGCCGGCAGCCACAGCCACTCTGTCTTGGAGGGATTGAGTCTGAGCCTGTTCCTCCCCATCCAGATCCGTACGGCTTCCAGGCAGCGGGACATCACGGCAAGGGCATCATTGGGGTGATCCGAGGTAGAAATGTACAACTGCGTGTCGTCAGCATACAGTTGACACTTCACCCCGAAACCACGGATGATCTCACCCAGCAGCTTCACATAAATGTTGAACAGGAGGGGCGAGAGGAGAGACCCCTGTGGCACCCCACAAGTGAGGTGTCTCGAGGTCGACCTCTGCCCCCCTGCCAACACAGACTGCATACGGTCAGCGAGAAAGGAGGAGAACCACCGCATAATGGTGCCTCCCACTCCCAAACCCCCTAACCGACGCAGCATGATACCATGATCGATGGTATCAAAAGCCGCTAAGAGATCAAGAAGGACCAGGACCGAGGAAGATCCTCTGTCCCGAGCCCTCCAGAGATTATCAAGCAACGCGATCAATGCCGTTTCCATGCTGTAACCCGCCCTGAAACCCGACTGGCATGGATCCAGATAGACAGCTTCATCGAGGTAACAAGGGAGCTGTTGTGCCACCACACTCTCAACAACCTTCGCCGTGAAGCGAAGGTTGGAGACCGGACGATAGTTACCTAATATAGCTGGGTCCAGAGAAGGCTTCTTGAGGAGGGGCCTCACCACCACCTCTTTCAAGGTGGCTGGGAAGACACCCTCACTCAGAGAAGCATTAATAATGCCCTGGAGCCAGCCTGGTGTAACCTCCCAGGAGGCCAGTACCAGCCAAGAGGGACACGGGTCCAATAAACATGTGGTAGCGTTCAGCCTCCCTAGAATCCTGTCCACGTCCTCGGGAATCACAGTGTCAAACTCATCCCAGATAACATTCTCAAGATCCACTCCCGTCATCCCACCCGGAACTACCCAATTGGAGTCCAGACCGTCCCGAATCTGAGCGACTTTATCATTCAGATATTGCACAAATTCCTCAGCTCTCCCCTGCAAGAGGTCCTCCCGCGCTCCCAACTGTAGGAGGGAGCGGGTCACCCTAAACAGGGCGGCTGGGCGATTATCTGCTGATGCAATAAGGGTGGAGAAATGATTACGTTTCGCCACTTTTATTGCCATTAGGTAAGTCTTAATATGAGCTCTTACCAGTGTCCGGTCAGATTCAGTGCGACTGGCCCTCCAATCCCTCTAGGCGTCTTTTCTGGCACTTCATCTCTCTCAGCTCCTCGGAAAACCAAGGAGCTAATCAAGGTCGGCACCAGTTCTTCAGTCGAGCCATGAGCCAGAGTCTCTGGGAAAGGCCCAAGCTCCGTCAGGAACCTATCTGGGTCCATCAGGCGCCTGGGACGGAACCTCCTAGTCGGTTCCATCTCACTGCAATGAAGGGAAGCGGTATGGAAGTCTAGACGAAGGAGCGAATGATCTGTCCATGACAAGGGATTGATGACTAGTTTCCCTAAATCAAGATCATTCAGCCACTGACCAGAGGTAAAAACCAAGTCTAGCGTGTGTCCCCCTGTGTGGGTGGGGCCATGAACTAACTGGGTCAGGTCCATGGCCGTCATGGAAGCCATGAACTCCTGAGCCGCCTCTGACGTTTCGCCGATGGACGGCAGGTTGAAATCCCCCATAACCATAAGTCTGGGGGTACCAACCGCCACCTCAGCTATTACATCAAGCAACTCAGGCAGGGCTGCTGCCACACGGCAGGGAGCCAGGTACGTGATCAGCAAGCCCATCTGCACCCCACGACCCCACTTCACAAGGAGGAACTCACAGCCAGCAACCTGAGGAACAGTGGCCTCCCTCGGATCAAGGTCTTCCTTAATAATCACCGCTACCCCTCCGTCCCTCCCCTGAGCCCTCGGCTGATGAAATGCGCGAAAACCTGGTGGGCACATCTCGATGAGGGGCACCCCCCCTGGCCCAACCAAATTTCTGTAATTCCCGCCAGGTCTGCACCTCCCTCCTGGATTAGATCGTTAATGAGGGGGGCTTTAGTTACTGCAGACCTGACTTTGCATAGCATCAGCCGAAGGCTCGGGCCCTGAGGCTCTGGGCAACCAGGGTTACAGGAAGCGCTCCAGGGGCCGGAGCATGCTACCACTCGCAAATAGCGGGTGCATACTCCTCGAAACTGATATGGCCCCCTTCGCCCATCATATCTGCCTCTCCTGCCCACTATACAGATGGAATGGCCCTTCTTGTCCTCCCCCGGCACCTTTTCTAGCCCCTCCCCCCGACTCCCTCTGCTATGTCCCTCAAACCCATTCTGCCGCTCTGACATTCCAAGGACCCCCCCCCCAGGTCCACTTCTACCTCCGCCCTCTCCCCCCCGAAACCCTCTAAAAATTGCTTAAAACCCCTTGTTAAAAAACCCCTCACCCTCCTCTTTGCCACATGCCACCTCTCGGGGTCCCAAAGCCCATCATTAAGATAGGCCCTCGATAACGAAGAGGGCCAGGCCTGTGAGAGGGGGGAGTCTCGCAGTGCTAAGAGATCGGCTAATAAATACATCGCAATTCAGCTGAGAGAATAAATAAGGCCAAGGATTCATAAAACATCTTAAAAGCAAAGGTCCAAAAGAAAGAGTCCGCCCATTTCCGGTGTGAGTAAGTCCATCGGGCTTCACTGTCCTCTCACGACAGTGAAGAGGAGTCTCAGGCTGCTACCCCCGGAGAGATAGTACCTAGTTGCCCTCTCACGGCAACTGGCATTAATGGATGTAATCCTGTCCAGTGGCAGCAGCAATAGGTCGGCTCCCTCGATGCCCACACCCAGGCCGGGACCTCTTCTCAGAACAGAGCGTAGCGGGTGAAGTTGGTCTCAATGCACTGGCAGATGATACAGATGGTAAGATGGTAAAGGTGGTTCAATAAACATAGCCAGAGTCAGAGTCAGGGATGCAACGATGATGTCAAATAGAGGGGATATAATCATGATGATGTCTAGGAGAGGGGATACCGCCTTCACCACTGGAGCGTTACAGGCGGGCAGGGGCTCACGGGGCGGGGGGGTGAGGCCACAACAGGCCACCCTCGCCCTGTTCCCTCCACCACCCCCGCCAGTGTTGTAAAACCGTTGAATCGGCTGCCCATTGTTGTAAAGAAAGCGCCGTCCTCCGTTGCCGCCCTCACTGCTGCGGGGTCGCGGAGAGGGGAGGGGGCAAGGCCACAACAGCCACCATCGCCCCCCTCCTCCATCTCCCCCGCCGGCGTTGTAAAACTGCCGAGCCAGCTGCCCATAGCTGTAAAAAAGGCAGCCGGAGGCTCGTAAGGGGGAGGGGGTGGCGAGGCTGCAACAAGCCACCCTCACCAACTCCCCCACCACCACTCCCTACCGTTGCTACAAAGGAGCCGAGAGTCACCACCATCCTCGGCTCCAGAATCCAAAGTCCCGACTCCAAGTCTTCCAAGTCTTCCGTTAGTGCCGTCAGAGCCTTGAACGCCCACACAGTCCTCCAGCGTGTTCCTCGGCTCTGCGGCCCAAATCAAATTCTGCCAGCCATTCCGGCTCGAGATGTCGGACAAGGTTAAAAAACCCATCACCGGACAGCCCTGACTACCGCCCAGCTGGGACTGGGCCAGAAGCTGAATTTCGGCCCACGTAGGAATCCATAGGCCCCCTTAATCCTTACTCAGCCTCGGAGGATCCACCGGGAGTTGCCATCTTGGAGTATGCGCAGAGGATGTAGTAGTACAACATTACAAGAGAAGAAGCTACGCAAGATTAGGTTAACAACTCTTAATGCCTTTTTGGCAACATTGTTACAGTGGGTTTTGTAACTTAGATTTTTAGAAATGAGTACTCCAAGGTCCTTGACAGAGTGAGGGTCCTTGTTGTGGTCCGCCAGCAGCCTGCAGAGCTAGTAGCGGAGTCAGACAGCAATGAGGCTGAGGAAGAACGTGGGCCAGTCCAGGAGGCTGGGGAAGGCCCAGATGAGGCCCTGGCCCTATCTCTGCCTCTGAGTTGGAGGCAGAGATAGGGCCAGGGGCATCAGGGAGTGATGTGCAAACTTCGGAGCCTCCACAGGCTGACAGTAGAGAGGCAGAGGAACAGGAGGATCCTGTTCCTAGTGCACATATGAGAAGAGCTTCTAGAAGGCAGGAGCAGATAAAAGCAGAGAGGATGACTCGGAAGTAGGGCCAAGAGATGATTGGCCCCTCCCATAAGGCTTAAAAGACCAGCAATGGCTTTTGGCCTCTTTGCCAGAAAACAATGTTGAGAGAATTGCTTCTTTTTTCACTGTATTCATTTCTTGTCAGCATCTTCTGCTTTTGAACTTTTGCCAAGAAAAGCCTTTGGCAGTTTGCCTAATTATACTAAGGTTGGTGATAAAGTGAGGAATGGTGTTTTGAAGAATTTGCTTTAATTTAGTTTGGCCTACGCTGAGAATGAGTTAATTCTCAACGGTTCTAATAAAGTCTGTTTGTTTTTTGTTTTTGTTTTTTAAATAAATCTTTATTAAATATTTACATTAAGATTAACACAAAATAAACATTGGAAAACAATATAAATGGTGAAATGTAGAAACACATAAGCACAAGACTAAAACAAAACGACAAACATGACTAACCGAGAGTTAAGCTCACTCTCCAATTAATAATAACTAGTGTCATCCAAACCAAACATTTCAATAGAGTCAATTTCTACTAACTATCTACGAAAAAATTAGCCTGTTTTTATCGAAATTTTAAGAAATCATATAGCCTAATAAGTATCTAATTAATCTAAATAGACGATCTTATCACCCCTTTCCTAGGTTTAACCTTCTTTTGAGCCAGACAAAGCATTTGTCCCAACTTCTATTATATATTGAATCTTTCTTGTCTTTTAAAATATACGTTAATCTATCCATCTCAGCACATCGGAGAATCTTGTTTATTATCAGATGATCAGGAGGCGTATCTACATCTTTCCACAGTTGGGCAAATGCCATTCTCGCTGCTGTTGAGATATGGACAAATATATACCAATCTTTGTTATCAATATAGTCTGGTCTTATTCCAAGCAAGTAGAGGTCTGGATAAAGGGGAAAGCTCACACCTGTTATTTCAAACAGCCACTGTTTTATTTTCCTCCAATAGCGTCTAGTTGACGGACAGGTCCACCACTGGTGGAAGAAAGTACCCTTGGCCGACCCACATTTCCAACATCTATCAGAGGACCCTGGGGACATCTTAGCAATTCTGGTGGGGGGGAGATACCAACGGTAGATCATTTTATAGAAGTTTTCTTTGAAAGGGGAAGAAAGGGTCAGTTTCATAGTTTTGTTCCATACATTTTGCCATGCATCACGCTGAATTGTTGTTCCTATATTTCTCCCCCAGGCAATCATCGAGTCCTTTACAATCTCCTCTGCCATAAAATTGGACAAGAGAAAGTTGTAAACGTTAGAGATAAATTTCCTTTGGTCACCTAGGAGAAGCTTGTCAAAAGTTTGTAAATGAAGGGAAATACCAGGTTCCTGTTTATCCCTAGCGAATCTAGTTTGAATTTTCGCATAGGACCACCAATCTATGTCTAATCCTCTAGTTTGGAGATCCGCTCTAGGTCTAAGTCTCCCGATTTCATCCAACAAGTCACCATAAACCCAGTTCCTCTTTGTGTTGTGCACAGTTGGAAGGGTCTGTTCTAACTGTTCTAATAAAGTCTGTTTGTTTTTGAACTGTTTGCATTTAATACTAACTACTTGGGCCTGGGTCACAACAGTCATCTACAAGGTCATGTCCAACTAATTTGTATTTTATGTTTTGATTTTTTTTTGCCAATGTGCAAGACAGAGCATTTGTTGTTTGAGATTTGAAGTTGCCACTTGTTAGACCAATCTGACACATAGTCAAGGTCTTTTTGTAAACACTTTATTAAACTTTTATTACATTAAAAACATAAAAAATTATTTCACTCAATAACAGCTAATTGTGGTGTTTTTCTTGTGACAATAATTTGTGCATTATTTACAGAAATTAAACTCTGTGTATTTACATTCTTATTTTATCTATTACTTATACTTAATAACTATCTATCGTCAATTTATCTCCATTCTATCCAGTTATACCACTGTCTTCTGTCCCTGTCTCACGCACACACGCCAACCGTCGGCCAAGAGTTAAATAAGCCAGCAGGCAAGAATTCCTTTGATAACAGAATTGGCAGCAACCCAGTGGCTGCCTGCCAAAAGTCTTTACTTACAAAAGGAGGTTTTTCTCCTCCATCCGAAACATCAAAGTGAGTCCACAGAAACTACAGAATAGTCAAGTCCAGTCCAAAAAATCAATCCAAGCAGGGCATATTACAAAGTTCCAGAGATGCAGAATGACTTGCTAGCTTTCAGTTTTTGTTCGTCACAAGGCTTGCATGGCCATCACCCACCCCTTTTATCCCCTGTGGGATGTGGTCCATTGACTCAGCTTAATCTCTAGCATGCCTCTTCCTCTGCTGCACGCGTTTATCTCTGCGACACTGTCGGGGGTCCAGCCAAGACTCATCTTCATCATTGTCCAACTGCGGCTGCTTGGAAATGCTTGGCCCCTGGCCTATCTCTTGGCCTTCAGAGGTCACCTGAGGCATTGCCAGAGAGGAGGGTCCTGGAGAGGGAGGCCTTGCCAACTCCTCTCCTTCACTTTCAGAGTCTTTTCCCTCTGATAATACAGGCTTGAGAGTCAGAGTCACAACACACTGTTCCCACATATTGTAAAATATCGATGTCTCTTTATCTTTTAAACTCAGTGTTAATGTGTCCATTTCTCCTCAATTCAAGACCTTTTGTATGACCAGTTTCTCTGCAGGTGTACATGGCTGTTTCCAACATTGAGCATTGGCAATCCTGGCAGTGGTTAATATGTGTAGTACTAGATATTTTGTGCCCTTCACACACACACACACACACACACACACACACACACACACATTTAAGATCCCCAATAGTAAGAGTTCTGATTCTAAGTCTAATTGTTCATTAATAATTTCCTGTAGCCAGTCTTTAATTTTTAGCCAATATTTTCAAGCCTCAGGACAGGACCACCACATATGGTAGTATGTTCCCTCTTTCTTTTTACATTTCCAACATATGGGGCTCATTTTAAGGTACATTTTTGCTAATCTCAAAGGGGGTAAGTGCCACCTGTAGAACATTTTATATCTGCTATCTTTATATGCTGCTGATCTTGTTAGTTTATGGTTTCTGTTCCATATGTTGTGTCCGATATTTTGACCCCATGCAATCATGCATTCTTTCACTACTTCTTTCTCCAGTTCTACTTCCAGAAGGTATTTGTAAATTTTAATAATATTTTTTTTTCTGGTCCTAGTAAAATTTTGTCTAGTTTTTATGCTTTAAGATATATTCCATAATCTTTTATATCTTGTTTATATCAGTTTTGTAATTGGAGATAAGGCCACCAGTCAACTCGTAGCCCTTGTTCTTGGAGGTCCTGTATTGTTTTCCATAGTTATCTAATATGTCTTTATATTTTAACATTTTGTTCAAATCTAAATTGTTTGAGTGGATCATTGCTTCCATTGTGGATAGCCAAATTGGGATTTTTATGTAGTGTTTCTTTTTAACTTTAATCCAATTACTTATTAGCGAATCTCTAATCAGATGTCTGTGGAAGTATTGTTGTTTTGTATGTCCTGTTTCCCACAGAAAGGCATGCCATCCTCTCTGCAGGTTGTGACCTTCTATAGCTAGTATTCTTTTATTCTTCAAATTGATCCACTTTTTTATCCAAACTAATGTTGCTGCACTATAATATAATTCCCAGTTTGGCAATCCAAATCCTCCTCTGCTCTTTGTATCTTGTAGTAATTTCATTTTTATTCTGGGTTTTTCCCCCTGCCAGATAAATTTTGCTATTGTTTTATTAAGGTCATTAAAAAAGATCTTTTCTAATTTAACTGGGATGGTCTGGAACAAATATAGAAATTTTGGTAGGTTAGACATTTTTATGGCTGCTATTCTTCCTAAAAGTGACAGTTGCATGTTAGTCCATAGTTCTAAATCTTTTTTGTTTGTTTGTTGTAATAGTTGTAATAGTTTGTTATAATTATTCTCCTTTATCGATTTGTCAGCCATAAAGCTAAGTATTTGATTTTTCTTGTTGTTTGGAGTACAAGTGTTCTTTCCAATTTTGTTATTTGTAGCTCTGTTAAATTTTTCGCTAGAAGTTTTGTTTTCTGTCTACTGATTTTCAGTCCTGCTACAGCTCCATATCTTTCTAATCCCTTAATTAGCATATGTCCTTTTTCTATTGGTTTTTCGATAATAAAAGCCAAATCATCTGCAAATGCTTGTAATTTCCTTCATTTCTGGTTTTCAATCCTTTTATTCCTGAATTTTGTCTGATTCGTCTAGTAATACTTCTAGTGACAATATGAAGAGCAGAGGAGATCGAGGACAACTTTATCAAACTCCTTTCTCTATATTTAAAGTTTGGGTGTTTTCTCCATTAATTATAATTTTTGCTTTTTGTATTGAATACATTACCATTATAATATTCTCAAATTTAGTGCCAAAATTCATATCATAAACTTGTTGAATCATAAATTGCCAATTGAGGTTATCAAATGCCTTTTGGGCATCCAAGAAGACAAAGGCTACTTGTTTCTCCAGGTGGGCTTTGTAATATTTTAAACTATCCATTATTATTCTTAAATTATTCCTGATTTGTCTATTTGGAAGAAATACATTTTGATCTTTAATCTGTTGGCAATAATAGTAGCAAATATTTTATAATCTACATTTAACAAAGAGATTGGTCTATTGGTCTATAGTTTTGTATCATCTGTATCCCCCTTCAGGATTAGCAAAATTAATGGTTCCCTTCACGTATTCAGCATTTTAGTTGATGTTAATACCTCATTTTATAGATCAACCATTATTGGTCCTACTTGTTCTTCTATTATCTTATAAAATTCTGATGAAAAACCATCGGGGCCTGGTGTTTTGTTACCTTTCTGGGATCTAATTGCTAGTCAGGGTCTTTTTGAAGGGTAGTTGCATTGTCGGTCGTGTTGAATAGTTTAACATCATCAGTGAAGAGAACAGAGTTGCTTTTAATATGATCACAAAAATCATTTATGTAAAGTATGAAGAGCATTGGACCTAAAACACTGCCTTGGGGAACAAAGCAGATACAGGATTTGATAGAGCGCTTCTTATTTTGACTACTTGTTGTCTGTTTGACAGGAAGGCAGCTATCCATTCATGTAGGAGTCCTGAAATGCCATAGGATTTTAGTTTTAGAAGTAATTTGTTGTGTACCACTGAATCAAAAGCCTTACAGAAGTCTATGTAAATTGCATCTATTGCTTTGCCCTGATCAAGATGTGTAGTCCATATGTTTTTGCAATGTAGTAGTTGTAAATTACAGGATTACATTTTTTTTTAATAAAAAATAAATTTTTAAAATCCTCTGCCTCTTCAAAATCCTACCTATACTTCTGGTAGTTCTCGATCCACATACTGCAGGAACCTAGCTTGTAGGATTTTAAGCATAACTTTACTAGCATGTGAAATGAGTGCAATGGTGCAGTAGTTTGAACATTCTTTGGCATTGCCTTTCTTTGGAATTGGAATGTAAACTGACCTTTTCCAATCCTGTGATTTGCTGGCAAGTTTGCTGGCAAATTAAGTGTAGCACTTTTACTGCTTTGTTATTTAAGATTTTGAATAGCTGAGCTGGAATACTGTCTCCTCCACTAGCTTTGTTGTTGCTCAGATTCCTAAGGCCCATTTGACTTCACATTCTAGGATGTCTGGCTCGTGCTCAGTGACCACCCTATCGTGGTTATCAGGGATATTAAGCTCATTCTTTTATAGTTCTTTTGTGTAATTTTGCCACCTCTTCTTAATCTCTTCTGCCTCTGTTAGGTCCCTGCCATTTTGGTCCTTTATCATGCCCATCTTTGCATGAAATGGTCCCTTCATATCTCCAATTTTCTTGAGGAGATCTCTGGTCCTCCCTATTCTATTGTTTTCTCCTATTTCTTTGCACTGTTCATTTAAGAAGGCATTCTTATCTCTTCTAGCTATTTTCTGGAATTCTGCATTCAATTGGGTGTATCTTTCTCTTTCTCCCTTGTCTTTCACTTCCCTTCTTTCCTCAGCTATTTGCAAAGCTTCCCCAGACAGCCATTTTGATTGCTTGCCTTTCTTTTTCTTTGGGATGGTTTTAGTTGCTACCTCTTGTACAATGTTGCGAACCTCCATCCATAGTTCTTTAGGCACTCTGACTATCAGATCTAATTCCTTAAATCTATTTGTCACCTCTACTATATATTCATCAAGGATATGATTTAGTCCATACCTGAGTGGCCTAGTGCTTTCCCCTACTTTCTTCAATTTTGCAATGAGAAGCTCATGATCTGAGCCACAGTCAGCTCCTGGTCTTTATACAAGTTCTCCATCATTGGCTGCAGAGCACATAGTCAAAGTGATTTCTGTGTTGACCGTCTGGTGATGTCCATGTATAGAGTCATCTCTTGGATTGTTGGAAAAGAATATTTGCTATGTCCATCGTATTCTCTTGATAAAATTCTATCAGCCTGTGCCCCGCTTCATTTTGTACTCCAGGCCAAACTTTCCTGTTATTCTGGTTATCTTTTCGTTTCCTACATTTGCATTCCAATTCCTCATGATGATAAGGACATCATTTTTGGTGTTAATTCTATAAGGTGCTGTAGGGCTTCATAGAACTGGTCAATTTCATTCTCTTCAGCACCAGTGGTTGGGGCATAGACTTGTATTACTGTGATATTGAATGGTTTGCCTTGGATTCAAACTGAGATCATTCTGTCATTTTGGGGATTGTATCCCAGTATTGCTTTTCCTACTCTTTTATTGATTATGAAGGCTACTCCATTTTTACTGAGGGATTCTTGCCTGCAGTAGTATACCTGATGGTGACCTGAATTAAATTCATCCATTCCTGTCCATTTTAGATCGCTGATTCCTAAGATGTTGATGTTCAGTCTTGTCATATCTTGTTTGACCACATCCAGCTTGCCTTGATTCATAGATCTTACATTCCAGGTTCTATGGAGAAAAAATCTTTACAGCATCGGACTTTCCTTTCACCACCAGGTGCATCCACAGCTGAGCATCCTTTCGACTTTGGCCCAGTCACTTCACTCTTTCTGGCACTACTAGTTCTAGCCCTCTGCTCTTCCCCAGTAGCATACTGGACACCTTCCGACCTGAGGGGCTCATCTTCTGGCATCATATCTTTTTTCCTTTTGATACAGTCCATGGGGTTTTCATGGGAAAGATATTGGAGTGGGTTGCCATTTCCTTGTCAGTAGATCATGTTTTTTCAGAACTCTCTGCTATGACCTGTCTGTCTTGGGTGGCCCTGCATGGCATAGCTCATAACTTCATTGAGCTACGTAAGCCCCTTCACCACGATAAGGCAGTAATCCATGAAGGGGAATATCCCAGACCTTAACCCAATTGAAAATCTATCAAGCAGACCAAAGAAACTTTTTAGTCAGAAGCAACCCAGCAATAAATTCAATCTTGGTTTCACATTATAAAAGCTGCAGAACTTAAAGACTCAGTTTACTCCATGGGAAGACATTGTAAGGCTGTACTGTATTAACTGATGTGATACTTTTTGTATATCTCATTTTTTTCGACTTGTTTCACTTCTCTTCTTTATACTGTATCTGCTATTCTTATAACAAATCCTTCATAAAAGTTATTGCTTTACATTCTTGTTTAAATGATCTTTCCATTGATATATAATTTTATGGTACTACCCCAAAAAAAGTGGTGTTATTAACTAGTTTTAGAAATACACTTTTCCCAAAAGGTTTCCACAATTTTGGCCACTACTGTAGTATATACTTTTTACTCCTAGATAAATGAACAGATATTTCTTACATTCTTAGATAAGCTTAAAGAACTGTTTTTGTTGGGCAGAAATAAAAAAACTTTGGTTTGTAATATTATATATTGTTTGTCAACAACAACAACAACAACAACAACTGCAAACTACAGGCCAATAGCATGTCTGCCAACCATGTTCAAACTGCTGACCTGCAGGTTATAGCTGACAGGATCCAGGACTACCTAGAAGTGAATAACATCTTGCCAGTAGAGAAGAAAGGAAACAAGCAAGGAAGCAGAGGCACAAAGGATCAGCTCCTGATTGACGAACTGATTCTAGAGAACAGCAAAAGCCGAAAAACAAATCTGCATACAACTTGGATTGATTACAAGAAAGCATTTGATTCACTACCACACAGCTGGATCATCAAGTGCCTGGACATCATCAGAATATGCAAGTGCATTGGTACTTTCATAGCAAATGCGATGAAGACCTAGAAAACAGAACTATTTATTAGAAGTGAAAGCTACAGACTGGTCAACAGTAAAAGAGGGATTTTCCAGGGTGATTCTTTGTCACCTCTGTTGTTCATCATTACCATGACCCCCCTGTCAACAATTTTACAGAAAACTAACCTGGGTTATCAAACTGCTAAAAACTCACAGAAAATCTCTCACCTGCTGTACATGGATGACCTGAAGCTATATGGAAAATCGGAAATTGAGATCCAGTCACTGACCAATACATTTCAAATTTTCAGCACTGACATCAGCATGGAGTTTGGCCTGAACAAATGTGCCACAGTGGCACTGAAGAAAGGGAAGATCATAGACAGTGATGGAATTGAAATACCCAATGGACAAACCATCAGGTGCCAGCAACCCGAAGCCTACAAATACCTGGGCATACTGCAGCTGGACAACATCAAGCACAGGCAAGTGAAAAATGTGGTCAGCAAAGAATACACACAAAGGGTCAGGAAACTTCTAAAAAGCAAACTGAATGGTGGTAACACCATCAAGACTATAAGTATTTGGGCCATACCTGTCCTCAGATATACTGCTGGGATCATGAACTGGACACAGGCAGAGCTGGATAGCCTGGATAGGAAAACAAGAAAACTGATGACCATACACTATGCGTTGTACCCGTGTTGACAGGCTATATTTGCCCAGAAAAGCAGGAGGCAGAGTACTTTTGCAAGTGAAGCAGACAGTCGAAGAAGAGAAGCATGCTCTGGCAGATTATGTGAAAGACAGTGTTGAACCAGCTTTGATGGAGGTCAACAAGAGGAAGCTGCTCAAAGTGCAGCAAACCAAGAATCAATATAGGAAAACAGTGATGCAAACTCGGGCTGACAGCTGGTGTAATAAAGTACTGCATGGACAGTTCCTTGAAAAGATCCAAGGAAAAGTAGATAAGGAAAAATCCTGGTTATGGCTGACCAACAGAACATTGAAGAAAGAGACAGAAGGTCTGATTCTTGCAGCCCAAGAACAAGCCATCAGAACAAATGTAATCAAAGCCAGAATAGAAAGATCTGCTGATGACCCGAAATGCAGACTCTGCAAAGTGGATGAAACCATTGACCACATACTGAGCTGTTGCAAGACAATAGCTCAGACTGACTACAAACAATGTCACAACACAGTCGCTCAGATGGTCCACTGGAACTTGTGTCACAACTACCATCTGCCTGTAGCAAAGAACTGGTGGAATCATAAGCCTGAAAAAGTGGTTGAAAATGAGCATGCAAAACTGCTGTGGGACTTCTGAATACAGACTGACAAAGTTTTAGAACACAATACCCCAGATATCACAATTGTGGAGAAGAAAAAAGTGTGAATCATCAACATTGCCATACCTGGTGACAGCAGAACCAACAAGAAACAAAAGTCGCTTCTTTCTGAAAGAAAGAACTGCAGAGACTTTGGCATAAACCAGTGCAGGTGGTCCCAATGGTACTCAGCACACTGGGTGCTGTGCCTAAAGACCTAGGCAAAACAATTGGCACTGACAAGATCACCATTGGTCAGCTGCAGAAGGCCACCTTACTGGGATCTGCTCATATAATCCACCAATACATCATGCAGTTCTAAACGTTTGGGAAGTATTCGACTAGTGATTTGTGATACGAAACCCAGCTGTGGGTTTGCTGTGTATACTGTCAATTTTGTGTAAACAACAACAACAACAACAACACCTACACACCATGATCGTGTTGCTAAGATCATTCACTGGAAATTGTGCCAGAAGTTTGGATTTGAGTACAGCAAAAACCACTGGGAACATCAGGTTGAGAAAGTTTTAGAGAATGAGAAACTCAAGATCTTGTGGGACTTTAGGATTCAGACTGACAAGCACTTGGTCCACAATACACCTGATATAAGAATAGTTGAAAAGAAAAAAGTATGGTTCATTGACATTGCAATAACTGGTGATGCACGGATTGAAGATAAGCAGCAAGAAAAAAATCACAAAGTACCGGGACTTGCAAATTGAAGTTGAGCGACTGTGGAAAAAGAAATCGTGTGTTGTCCCGATTGTAATTGGAGCCCTTGGAACAATACCCAAAGGGCTACCCCGCTATTTAGAAATTCTAAATTTACCAGACTTGAATATTTTGACTCTACAAAAAACCACCTTACTCGGAGCAGCTTATATCCTCCAATGATACCTTAATAATTCCTAGGTCCTTGGTTAGGACTCGAGCTGCTGAGCTATTAACTAGCCTCAAAGGCTGTGAATCCCACTACAGATTAAATAATAATAATAATAATAATAATAATAATAATAATAATAATAATAATAATAATAATAATAAATTGCCGATGTTTTTCCCAATCAAACATTTTGTTTTTTCTGTTATTAATATTCAATTTACATTTATATACAATCACGTCATTCTGACTTGCAAGATAAAATAGTTAGTCACTGAGTTAAATCCGGTTTCTTAACAACCAAAATTACAACAGATTCCCAAAAGGTTTCTACAATCCAATTCTGATGGCCAGCTCCTACCTGAAGTCATGTTGTAAAATCAGTTCAGTCACATAATGAAATACTTTATGACCATCACAATTTATGAACATAGTGGCTGGCTGCATTATGGTTGTAAGCTGAAGACTACCTGTAAAATGCCTAGAAAAGAGGGACAGAGGGAAGGAGTTCACCCCCTAATAACACAAAATTTCTGAACCCTTAAAAAAAAATCAAAACCAATAGAAAGAAAATAATTAAAAATCCAATAATGATAACAAACCACATTCAAAAGTCCAGTTCAGATAATTCAGCAAAAATTTCAGTGTTTAGAATGAACTATGTGAGCATTTTCCATTATATAGTATTGTGTTCCACATTTTAAGGTATTTTTACTGGAACTGGAAATAAATTGGTAACTATGTAACCACTAGTTCCAAAATCATTTTTGTATGCTCCATAATCTTGTTGCCAAGTAACAGCAGAACAGAGCCATACTCAATGAAAGCAGTATAAGAGCATTTGCTACATTAATTTTAGTTTTATGGTAACTCATTTCTATTTCTTCCTTTGGGACCTAGCAGTTTAGTTTTTAACATAATAAGTGCTCCGTATAATCCATTGCATTACAGAACTGCCAAGAAATTCAGAAACCAACTGTTCCTACAAGACTTAGTTTCCAAAAGGTATTTACTTGAGGATTGTTCAGGGTTAAAATATTTCTGGATGCCCGGCTTCCGGTGGCGTCTCCGTTGTCGCCGGACGGTCTTTTTATGACCGCCAGCTTCGTGGCGCATTGGAGCTACCTCACAGCTGTCAGGCGGCTCGGAAAATTCGCTCTTTAGGACGGAAGAGTGGATAGAGCCAGTGGGACTGGGTAGAGCCCCCTGAGTTGCCCCAGGATTCCTTTTTTGTCCTGGGGAGGGCTCAGGTGAAGGCTCCCCTTCAAACTCACTGAAGCTCCACGCAGAGAGGGACCTCTGTTTCAGCAGCAGAGCCAGACGACGAGAGCAACTCCACCAAACATCAGAAGTCTACAGTAAGCAAAATTTGGTGAAATCTGGATTTGTTTAAAAGGGGAAAAAAGCAAGTATTTGTTTTTTTAATAACTTTCAGTAAAAGAGTCTTAATGGGAGAAAGTGCTTGAGAAAATGGTAACTGACTTAAATGGAAGAAGCAAAATGAAAAGTGAAAGTGAGAGTTAAGCCTGCCTCGAAGTACTTGAAAGAAACATTTTAACAGGATTTTAAAAAGAAACAAAATTGACTTAACTCCTTTCCTTGTAAAACTGGGGAGAAAAGTTGGAGCAAGAGGAAAAGGAGGGAGATTTTCCTTTTTGGAGAGGCTAAGATTGTGTGGAGGCATGGCTTCAAAACAAACGAAATCAGGGGGGATTCCCCCACTCATCAGACAAAGGAAAAGCCAGCTAAGCCACAAACGCAGACTCAAAGTCAAATTCAGGAAAGTGTAAATGAGGATTTGAAAGCTTTTATAGCTAAGACATTAGGAAGTGTTGTTGAAAAAATGGAGAAAATGGAGAAAAATCAAATTGAAATGAAGGAGCTGGTAAAAAAAAAATATGACAAGTTGAATCAAAATATAACCAAAGTAGTTGCTGGTCTCTCAGATGCAGTGGTGGCAGTGGAGAAAAAAGTGGATGAATTAAATATAGAAGTTGAATCTAACAAGAGAGTGGCAGAAGAGAAATTTTTTAAAGCTGATGTTATAACCCAAAGAATTGAAGATGAAGTCACAATGATCCAATTTCGGGCTATGGAGTTTGCTATAAGATTGAGGGGGATAAGGGAAAACAAAGAGAAGACTTGAGAGCAGTTTGTGTAGAGGCATTGGCTGTGTTGTTAAAGATTGATCCCAAGCTAATTTTTAGTAGGATTGACAAGATCTACAGGGTGAATTCTCATGTGGCAAGACAAAGGAATTTGCCTAGAGATGTTGTGATTTACTTTACTGATAGAAGATTGAGGAATGATGTTTTGCAGAAATCTTTTCTTGCCAATGTTCAAGTTGAAGGCAATCAAATTGGTGTTTATAAAGAGCTACCACCTAAGATGTTAAGAGACAGAAAGGATTATGGATTTTTGGTGAATGAATTGAAAAGATGTCAGATTCCATTCAGATGGGATGCCCCAGTTGGCATAATTTTGAGATATGAAGATGTAAGGTACCATCTAAATACTGTGGAAAAAGCAGAACATTTTTACCACAACATTCTTAAAAGAGCTCCAACATCTCCACATTCATCCACGTTGTTAACTATAGAAGAAGTTGCTAAAGATAAAGATCTTGAAAGAGGGACTGAGGAATTGTCTAGGCAAGCAGAATTAGAAGCAATACAAACTCAAAGAAGAATCTCAAGGAGAAGAATCTCAAGGAGCAGTGGGTGGTTTCTCAGATGATTTTTTAATGGACTTCCCAGAGCCTAAAATAAAGCACCCCAGAAGCACAAGAGAGGTGGATTTGGACCCTGAACTGTTGGCGCAAGAACCAAAAGATCAACGTATAACTCGTGCAGCAGAGGAGCAAAGATTAGAGAAGCAAAAACAGCAGAGGTCCACTGTACCACAAGAAGAGAAGGGGGCTAATGGGAAATCACAGAAATCAGAAGCTGTGGGAGGGGCGAGACCAAAGACTACTGCTGTGCAACAGAATCTTTAGCAATTGCTCAATTCGCTTCATGAAACTTCAAATGACAGTGAAATTTTTATCATGGAATGTGAATGGACTGAATTCTCCACAGAAAAGAAGGAAAATATTTCATTATTTGAAACAGTTCAAAAATGATGTTGTTTGTTTGCAAGAAACTCATATTAGAACTCAGGACCAAAAATATTTGATAAATTCTAAATTAGGATCACATTTTATATCTTCCAGTTCTGGGAAAAAGAATGGACTAGTGTTGTATATTTCTAAAAGATTACCAGTTAAAGTTATAGAATCAGATGATGATGGAAGATATATTGCAATTGAGATAAATATACAGAATGACTCATTGCTTTTGATTGGAATTTACGCCCCAAATCAACAGCAGGAAAGTTTTTATAAACTATTATATGCTAAAATATTGCAATGGAATTATAAATCAGTTTTGATTATGGGAGATTAGAATGGCATGATTGATACAACCATAGACAAAAAGACTCTGGCCAAAACAGGGATTAAATTGCCACAGACTTTCTTTGCGATGAAAGAAGATTTAGAATTGAAAGATGTTTGGAGAGTTCAACATCCGAAGGAATTGGACTTTACATTTTTTTCAGATCGACATAAATCTTTTTCTAGGATTGATTTTATGTTGATCACATCTGACTTACTTACTAAAACGACAAAGACTAAGATATTTCCCAGGACTTTAATGGATCATAGCCCGATATGGATGGAAATTGAACTTGGGAAGAAGGAGAGAAGGTCTTGGAGACTGAATGAGAATTTGTTTAGATATGAAAAGAATATATCTGAACTCAAAAAACATGTGAAGGAATTTTTTCAAATGAATTTGAATAAGGGTACACCTATTGAAATTGTTTGGGACACAAGCAAGGCATATATGAGAGGTGTACTGATTTATATGAATTCTAAACATAAGTCAATTCAACAAAAGAAAAGAATAGAACTGGAGTTAGAAATAAAGAAAAAGGAACAATTACACATTAAGAACCCGACTGATAAGAAATTACAGGAAACCATAAAACTCTTGAAAGATCAATTTCAAATGCTTATGGCTGAACAAACGGCAACTAACTTACAATTTGCGAAACATAATACTTTCTGTAACGCTAATAAACCAGGCAGATGGTTGGCTTATACTTTGAGAAAACAACAAAGTTCTCGTATAATCGATACTATTGAATATAGAGGCAAAGAAGTTTCTCAACAAAATTCAATAAAACAAGCTTTTTTAGATTACTATTCTAAATCATATCATAAAGACAATATAAAGAATGAACTTATAGATGAATATCTTGAGAAGAGGAGAGTTACAAAAATCTCAAGAGAACAAAAGGAAAGAATGAATTATGCAATAACATCTGAAGAGATTTCATTTGCAATAAAACAATTGAGAACAGCAAAAGCTCCAGAGACGGATGGTTTGACAGCGGTATACTATAAAACTTTACAAACAGAAATGACCAAACACCTTAAAGATTTATTTTGTAGCATACAACAAGGGGGAAATATACCCCCTTCATGGAAGACGGCCTTTATTTCACTGATACCAAAGGAAGAATGTTCTAAAAAACCAGAAAATTTTAGACCAATATCTCTCTTGAATACGAATTACAAAATTTTTGTGAAAGTATTAGCCAACAGACTGATGCCAGTTATTCAAGAGGTGACTCATCACGACCAAGCGGGATTTATAGAGGGCAGATACATGAAAGATAATGTAAGGCAACTCATAGACTTATTGGAATATCTTGAGAAAAGTAAACAGATCTCTGCAGTGCTAGTGTTTCTGGATGCGAAAAAGGCCTTTGATCGAGTTAATTGGGATTTCCTAAAAAAGACTTTGTTTAAAATGAACTTTGGGGATCAGTTTATACAGGCGATTTCAGCAATTTATCAAGAACAGACAGCACAAATTGTTATCAACGGGAGTTTAACGAATAATTTTAATATACAAAAAGGAACAAGACAAGGTTGTCCGTTATCCCCACTGTTGTTTATCTTCACCTTAGAAGTCTTTTTTTTATTGAAAAAGTTTTACAATACTATTTTTATCCCTCTTTCCCCCCACCAATCCCCCCACCCAACTACCACCCCCTCCCTTTCCCTCCCTATCCCTTCCCCTTCCCCCCTGACTTCCTTTGTTAACCAATCATATATATCAATCAACATCAAACAAAAAAATAGGTGAGATCCAGCTAAAAATATAATAAATTTAACATTAAGTAATAAGAAAATTAATCTAAGCTCCTAACACCCTCTTTTACCCCCTTAATTCAAATATATAGTACCCATAAATCATTTGTAAGAACTTACAACAGTCTAAGAAATATAACAAATATAACAAATATATAAAAACTAATTTTGAGCATCATAAATTTTTAGAATAATAATATAATATAAATGTTTAACATTAAATATAATTCCAAATATTCAGTCTTAATAATATTATTTAAAAAGAATATATAAAATCCAAATAATACATCATAAATTTTTAAAATTAAAATTTAAAATTAAGTAAAGCTGGTCTATCAGATATATAAACTTATTTTTAGCATTATAATTTATCTAAATATTAATATAAATGTATAACATAATAAAAATATAAATTCAAATATTTAATAAAATAATTAATAGATATAGTTATGAATCAAATACTAGTTGAAACTTCTTATTTTGATATTTATTCCACATATACTCTACCCATTTCTTCCACTCCCTAGCAAAGGCTTCATGGGTCCTATCTTTTAGGTATGCAGAAATCTTAGCCATTTCTGCAAAATTAGACATCTTCAATATCCATTCCTCTATAGTAGGTACACTATCTTTTTTCCAGTATTGACCAATCAGTAGTCTAGCTGCAGTAATCATATATAAGATCAATCTCGTTTCAGTCGATGAGCAATCCTTAACTATCCCCAACAAAAAAAACTGATGAGAAAATTCAAGCTTCTTCTTCAAAACGTTCTGCATAACCCACCAAAGTTTAATCCAAAATGCTTTCAATTTTCTGCACATCCACCAAATATGAAAATATGTTGCATCCAAACAATCACACCTCCAACATTTAGGTTGAACATTTGGATACATACATGATAATTTTTGGGGATCTAAATGCCATCTATAAAACATCTTATAAAAATTTTCCCTCACATTCTGTGCTTGTGTTAATTTAACATTCTGGACCCAGATCTTTTCCCATGTTTCCAACATTACTGGTTCTGCAAAATTTTGTGCCCATTTTATCATACAATCTTTAACTAATTCACCCTCTGAATCTCTTTCTAACAATAAATTGTACACTCGCTTAATATGCATCGGCCCTTTACATTTTATCTGAGTCACCAAATCTTCTTCATGTAACATTAGTCCAATTTTCTGATCTTCTCTCCATCTCGCTTGAAGTTGAAGGTACTGCAACCAAGTTAAATTCATCCCTTCTTCCAACTTCCTGTGGCGTCCTCGTCATCGCTGGGTGGCTTTTTTTATGGCTGCCAGCTTCGCCGATTGTAGAGCCGCTTTGCGATCTGCAAAGCGGCTTGAAAATCCTCCCTTCGGGTCGGAAGGGAGGACAGAGCCGGTAGCGAAAGGTTGAGCCCCCAGAATCGCTGCCAGGGTCTCTTTTTTGCCCTGGAAGGCATTTTGAGCGAGGGCTCCCTTCCCAGCCTACCGAAGCTCCGATCGGCGAGGGACCTCTGTCTTCAGACGGAGCGAGACGACGAGAGTAACTCCACCTATTATAATCCACAGTTCTTCTGCAACTGAAGAATTTGGTGAGATCTGGACTTTTTTTTAAGAAGTTAAGTATTTGTAAAGAATTTTCTAAGATCATTAGTTTAAGTCTCTGAGTGAAAGTGTCTGGAAAATGGCGGCTGGCTAAAGTGGAGGAAGTGAAAGTGAAAAGAGAAAGTGCTAATTATCAGTTTGCCTGCTGGTAACTGAAAGAAACATACTTGCAAGAATTTAAATTGGAAATATAAGTGATTTGATTCCTTTTCTGCAAAACTGGGGAGGACAGGAAAAGGAGGAAGATTTTCTTTTTTTCAGAGATTAAAATCCTGTTCTGGCATGGCTTCAAAAAAAGCGGGGGGAGATTCTCCCACACACCAGACAAAGGAAAAGTCAGCCAAACCACAAGCACTAGCTCAGAGTCAAACTCAAGAAACTGGGAATGAGGAATTGAAAGCTTTTATAGTTAATATAAATAAGTCATTAGGAGAGCTTACTGGAAAAATAAGTAAAATGGATGAAAAGATGGAAAAAAACCAAACGGAAATGAAGGAGTGGGTTAAGGAAAAAAGTGACAAGTTAAACCAGAATGTAGCCAAAGTAGTTGCTGCTTTTACAGATGCTTTGTTGGTGGTGGAGAAAAAAGTGGATGATTTAAATCTTGAAGTGGAATCTAATAAGAAGGATGCAAATGAAAAATTTTTTAAAGTTGAGGTGAAAAATCAGAAATTAGAAGATGAAATCATGATGATGCAATTTCGGACTATGGAGTTCGCTTTAAGACTGAGAGGTTTAAGAGAAAATACCAGAGAGAATCTGAGGGCAACTTGTGTGGAAGTATTGGCTAAGATTTTAAAAATAGAACCTGACTTAATTGCTAAGAGAGTTGACAAGATCTACAGGGTTAACTCTCGTGTGGCAAGACAAAGGAATTTGCCTAGAGATGTTGTGATTTATTTTTCTGATAGAAGGCTGAGAAATGACATTTTGCAAAGTTCTTTCCACACCACTGTTCAACATGAGGGTAGCCAAATTGGTGTTTTTTAAAGAGTTACCACCCAAGATGTTAAGAGATCGGAAAGACTATGGTTTTTTGGTAAATGAACTGAAAAAGCGTCAGATTCCATTCAGATGGGATGCTCCTGTTGGCATTATTTTGAGATATGAGGATGTAAGATATCGTATTAACTTGGTGGAATAATCTTAGAAGTCTTGTTGAATTCAATACGGGACTCGAATAATTTGAATGGAATAGTTATAAGGCAAAAGGACTACAGAACAAGGGCATTTGCAGATGATCTGGTTGTTACCCTAACACGACCTTTGGAATCAATCATCCAGATGAAAAACACTATAGAAGCATATGGTCTGGTTTCAGGATTTAGACTAAATCAGAAAAAGACTAAGATGATAGTTAAAAATATGTTGGAACCACAAAAGAGTGAACTGGAAAGGTTGGCAGGTTTTGAAATAGTTTCAAAGGTCAGATATCTAGGAGTCCAGGTTGCAGCTTCTAATATAAAACTTTTTCAAAATAATTATGAAGTTTTGTGGCGTAAGATTCAAAAAGATTTGGAAACTTGGAAAAAACTGCAACTATCTTTACTTGGCAGAATAGCAGCAGTTAAGATGAAAGTTCTACCTAGATTTCTGTTTCTGTTTCAAATGATTCCGGTGCTTAAAAGTGATAAAATCTTGGCAGAATGGCAATCAGGACTGAATAAATTTATCTGGAATGAGAAAAAGCCAAGAGTTAAACTGAAAATAATGCAAGATGTTCGCGAAAGAGATGGCCTTAAAGTTCCAAACCTACATTTATATTATGAAGCAGCAGTGTTGACACAAGTGGGTGATTGGTTTGGAATGACAAAGACTGAAATTTTGAACATAGAAGGCCATGATTTGGATTTTGGATGGCATGCATACTTATTTTATGAAAATAAGTTGGACAACGTATTTAAAAGTCATATATTGAGAAATGCTTTGATGAGAGTTTGGAAGAAGCACCAGCTCAAATTGGATTATAAAATACCTTTGTGGTTGGATCTTGGGCATATTATACGGAATATAAAGTCACTTGGGGGGATTTTATACAAAGAGATGCTTTTCAATGATGGGGGCAGCTGGAGTTTGAAACCTTTGGAAACTCTGTTGGAAGAAGGGACTAATTTAACTTGGTTGCAGTATACTCAACTTCAATCGAGATGGAGAGAAGATCAAAAAATTGGTTTAATGCTGCATAAAAAAGATTTGGTGATACAGATAAAGCGGAAAGGGCCTATGCATATTAAAAGGGTTTATAATTTATTGTTAGAAAGAGATTCAGAGAGCGAATTGATTAAAGACTGCATGATAAAGTGGGCACAAAACTTTGCAGAACCAGTTATGTTGGAAACATGGGAAAAGATTTGGGTCCAGAATGTTAAATTTACTCAAGCACAGAACTTGCGGGAAAATTTTTATAAAATGTTTTATAGGTGGCATTTAGATCCCAAGAAGCTGTCATGTATGTATCCAAATGTTCAACCTAAATGTTGGAGGTGTAATTGTTTGGATGCTACATACTTTCATATTTGGTGGACTTGCAGAAAAGTGAAAGCATTTTGGATTAAACTCTGGTGGGTTATGCAGAATGTTCTGAAAAAGAAGCTTCCATTTTCTCCGCAATTGTTTTTGTTGGGTATAGTTAAGGGTTGTTCACCGAGTGAAACGAGATTGATTTTATACATGATTACTGCAGCTAGGTTCCTGATTGGACAATATTGGAAAAAAGATAGTGTACCTACTATAGAAGAATGGACACTGAAAATGGCTAATTTTGCAGAAATGGCAAAGATTTCTGCATATTTAAAAGATAGGACCCAAGAAGCCTTTCTTAGGGAGTGGAAGAAATGGGTGGATTATGTGCAGAATAAATATCAAACTAAGAAGTATCAATTAGTATTTGATTGATAATTAGTTTTACTACACTTATTATATTGATATATAATAAGATATTATAATCAATTATATATATTGAGAAAAATTTTAATGTTAAAAATATTTGATATGCTTATATATATGTTTGATTGATATTATAGTATATATTTGAGAGAATAATCTTATTTTATATATATGATTTTATTTTATATAAATGATAGATAATTGGGGGAAAATTAGGATCATTTTCTTAGGCATGAAGGGGAATTGATTAATTATTTAACTTAGATAATTAGTTTCACTATATCTACTATAGTGATATGTAGAAAAATTTTAATGTTAAAAATATTTGATAAGTTTATATACATGTTTGATTGATAGCATATATTTGATAGAATAATTTTACTTTATATAAAGAATTGTTATGACACTGGAATATTGTATGTATTGTACATAATGTATATGTTATAAAGGGATTAGTTAATGTTTAGGGAATGTAATAAGGGATATTAATTAGTATTTAATGTTAACAATATAT
Organism: Masticophis lateralis; assembly: GCA_030761175.1. Lineage (NCBI taxonomy): Eukaryota > Metazoa > Chordata > Lepidosauria > Squamata > Colubridae > Masticophis > Masticophis lateralis. The sequence continues at coordinate 70,141,666 of JAUDYJ010000004.1, read as the reverse complement.
GATATGTTAATTGGATTTCACCTATACTTTTGTTTAATGTTGATAGACATATAAGAACAATATTTTTTTTTGTAAGGGAAGCCAAGGGAGGGAAGGGAGGGGAGGGAAGGGAAGGGAAGGGGGGGCGGGTGGGAGGGGGGAAATGGGGGGGGATGATAAACTTGTATTGTAAAACTTTTTCAATAAAAAAAATATTTCTGGATGACTGCTTTTATAAGCCAAGTGTGTATAAAACTGCAGCTATGATAAATTGTGAGGACATGAGTTGCAATTTATCATTTACCTTTCTCTGGTTCATCTACCATAATGAACCTGATATGTTTCTTCTGGGACTTGAAATAACCTTCCAGGACATAGAACACAAAACAGCTATCTTACCTTTTATTGCAATGTTTTAGCAAAATAAATATGTGACAAAGAAGTAAATATATTTTCTGTGATCCAGATTCTAATACAAAATCATGATCTATGAACTTCTCTAAACTTTTATTTATGCTTAAATCACTGCACACCAGAAAACTTCACAACTGCCCAATTAACTTTCCAAATTATATACCATGCACATTAATGAACAAAAATTCTGCAACTTAGTACACAATGAGATTTAAGTAGGGGGATTCTAATATTCTTTTGTGAAATGGTTGTCCATACCTCTTAGAACATTTGTGTTAATCTGAATAGATTTCATATTTCTCAAAAGGTTGTGATAGAAAACTTAGTAGTTTTAGGTGTCAACATAGACATATCAAATCAAGATATATTAGGAAATAAAATTGTATTTAAATATTTGATCAATATGTAAATATATATTTTGAAAGGTATTGTTTTAAATAGCATTGATTAATTTGGACATGAATGGAATTAATAGAAGGACATGAATAGAATCACAGCAATGATATAAATCAGACATAAAGTAATATGTCTTTTATTTTAAGCAATCCAGCCATGCAGAATTCCAGATAAACAAATGCCATCATAGTATATATAGTTTTCAATTACCAACTACACTTGGGACTGGCATTTCCATTTCTCAGTGGCAATCTTTAAGTAAAATATATAACTGCACAAGTTATGACATCAGTTTTGACTGCAGTTGTTAAGTGAATCACCATTTTACTTGTGTTGTTAAGTGTGATGTCATGCGACAGTGACTTGTGACCTCCTTCTGACTTCCCCTTGACCTTGTCAGAAGCCAGCTGTTAAGATTGCAAATGGTGAAAATGTGATCTTGGGATATCACCAGTGGTGGAATTCAGTTGGTTTGTCTGAACCATTAGTTAATTGCATGTGCAATTCGGAGAACAGTCTGAAAATTTTATTTATTTTATTTATTTATTGTCATATTTATATGCCACCCTTCTCCCGAGGGACTTGGGGCAGCTCACAGAGTAAAACAACCCAACAATAAATAGAATTAAAATGTTAAGATCCAATTTAAAAAGCCCAAATTCCCCAAATTAAAATGCATGGCAGATCAGGGAATTTGCTGAAAGAGCCATGTCTTTAGGTTGGCACAGAAGGTGCGAAGGTCGGGGGCCGTCCGGAGCCCAGTGGGTAAATCATTCCAGAGGGTTGGTGCAACCACAGAGAACCACCCGCGTGGCCACATTCTGGACCAGTTGGAGCCTCTGGGTGCACCCCAAGGGCAGCCCCATGTAGAGGGCATTGCAGTAATCCAGCCGAGAAATAATGAGAGCATGAGTGACCGTACGAAGGGCATCCCAGCCTAGGAAAGGGCGCAACTGGTGCACAAGGTGAACCTGTGCTAAAGCCCCCCTTGTCATGGCTGTCAGATGGTCCACCAAGGACAGCCATGAATCAAGGAGGATGCCAAGATTATGAACCCTTTCCGAGGGAGCCAGGCACTCCCCTCCCATCAGAAGCAATGGGGATACTAGATCATGAGATGCCGGCATCCACAACCACTCTGTCTTGGAGGAGTTGAGTCTGAGCCTGTTCCTACCCATCCAGACCCGCACCACCTCTAGGCACTTAGACATCATGGAAAGGGCATCCCTGGGTTGATCCAGGGTGGAGATGTAAAGTTGGGTATCATCAGCATACTGATGATACCTCACCCCGAAACTATGAATGATCTCACCCAGCGGCTTCATATAGATGTTAAAGAGCAGGGGGGAGAGAACTGACCCTTGCAGCACTGCACAAGTGAGAAAATAAAGCGAGAAAATAAAGTGCAAGAGAGGGTTTTTTTCCTTCTCTCCCCCTTCAGGTAATAGCTCTGGGCAGCCAAGAACCACTTAACAAGCTACTTAGTTTCAGCTGGAATGCAGCCGACACATGCCTTGAATAAAGTCAATAAACAATGGAAATTGACAGGTTTAGAGAAGGGAAACATCCAGGAAACCCATCAATCACCATCTGGGGATGGGATTAACTGCTTCCCTTCAGGAAGAAGGGCAAGATTACAAACATTTTCATTATAAAAGGTATTAAGTACCTTTAATACTTCTGTGATCAGCTTTATACTCCCTGGAGTTCCCCAAGATCTTTTATAGCTGCTGCAGTGTTGGCTACTTTTGTTTCTTCCTTGGGGAAAAAGATACAGGAGGGGACAATGATGCAGCTTGGTCATACAGGCCGTGAATTTAATGCATGTGTGGTCCAGCCAGCTGTATTGCTTCTGCTGCTTAGAACATAGAGAACAGAGAATAATAAAGTTGGAAGGGTTAATGGCTTTTGGCAGCATGCCCAGGCTTTCAATGAGCCTGAGCAGCTGCACTTAGTTTCCCTCTCAGCTGGTGCATTTGCTTTGGGGTTTTAACTTTTTTTTAAAAAGGAGAATGGCTGTTTTAAGTTTTCTGCATTGTTTTAGTGGTTCCTGGCACTGTCCTTCTGGGTGTATTTTCCTCTCTCTTTTCCTCACCCACAACTTCTGAAGGCCATTGTTTGATTGGTCTCACTCTTATTCTCCTTAGTCCTAGGTTGCTTCTCTTTTTGGTTAATTTCCATCTATTGTTTCTTGTTGTGCCTTTTGGTGCTATAGAAAATAGATTGATTACCTCATTTTTGCAGGAGCCCCTAAAATTTTGCGACAGTTAGAACAATTAATCAGTGGAAGAACTTGCCTCCAGAAGTGGTAAAAGCTCCAACACTGGAAGTTTTTAAGAAGAGATTGGATAACCATTTGTCTGAAATGGTATAGGGTTTCCTGTCTAAGCAGGGGATTGACTAGAAGACATCCAAGGTCCCTTCCAACTCTGTTATTCTAATTCTTCTTATACAAAGACACAACAATTTTTGTCTCTATCATTTCAACATGATTATTTGTCTGAATAACTGTCTAGTTAGGTTTAGCTTCTGATTTCCTGGCTACATCCAGGACTTGGAGATGGAACATTTTTCTTGAGTAGGGAAAGCAACAATCAGGATCCATGAAAAGACTGTATTTCACTTATCCCGTAAGAATGTTTCTTTTAAAAAAAATGTAGTCAAAGTAACAAGGAGGATCTGCATCTAAACAAGAATTAAAGGTGATCTCTGTCCATCCATCCTTTAAACTCTAAATGTGTTGATAGGCAAGAGTTTATTTAACTGTATTAATTTTATTTGGAATTCTCTTTGTGTGATTGTTGTCTTCCCCTGTTTTGCAATTTTTCTCTTTTGCCAAACAAATCCCATTTTTTCTATCTAGAGGTTTGATTGATGGATTTTAAAGGGAATTTCTAATTTAAAAGTTACCAAGATGTAAAATTCAATGGTTACACAGTTATTCTTGAGTTTCACGATTCAACAAAAAAGATTTGTCTAAGTTGTGTATTAGACTAAAAGTTCTAAAGCATGTTTCTCATTTCTGGGAGTTGAAGTCCAATTGTGAAGTAATTTGACATGAATTTCTTCAATTTCCATCCAATTCAATTGTTTCTACTTCATGATAGAAGGTAAGATATATAATAATTTTACTATCCCATAGTGAAAAAACAGTCAATTACTATTTTAAATTCTCAATATATATTTGCATTGAAGTGACATTGCCTGTTGACATAATTTGGAATTGAGATTTATAGTAATAGTTTTATAGTAATAGTAAGAAGCAAATCAGATTTTGGACTGTATTGGAAAAATTGAAGGTAGTTTTAAAAGACCATCAGTAAACAAGATGCCCAGATGATATCATTGATGACAATAATGAGGTACAAGAATTCAAAGAGATGCAAATTGTTGGACTATCCTGGCAAAATGATTTATAAGCAACTGAACAAGTAAACAGCAACAACAAAAGTTCTATTTATGCCGAAGTCTTAATAACAATATTTTTAGAGAGAGTTTATCAGTACAGAAATGTATCTGGATAGTTTGATGCAACAACAAAATGTTTTATAACAGTTTGGCGAGAAGATATGCAAGTAATTCAAGGTTTCTATTTTATTCTATAATCTGTGCTGCGTTCTCCCCGTTGGTGGGCTCTGAAAGGAGCCAAAGCCTCCTTGGAGAGGTGGTGAAGCAAAGAGGGATGCCCTGTGAGGTCTCGGAGAGTCGCAGCTCTCCTGCTTGACCCGGGGCTTACTTTCCCTCTCAGCCTTGACGAGGAAAAGAGACAGCCAAAGATGGCTGCCATGAAGCTGGGACAGCCGATGGCCATCTAAGCTTTGAGCTGGAGCAGATTTTGGTGAACAGTGTGGAACTGGGTGAGAGGATTTTTATTTTTTGCCCAAAATTAACCCCAAAAGAGAAATCTAAGTTTTACTCAGAACTATCTGTTAAACTGGCAATCAAACACTTTGAGAAAACTAGCAGACTTGAAGGAAAGGATTAAAGAGAGGGGAAAAAAATCTTCAAAAAAATAGGAAATTGGTGACTTCCAGTTTGGTGTCGCAGCAATGCAGAAGGGGAAATTGTAGGGCTCTGATGAGCCTTGCCAAAATCCCATCTGGCTAACCGCCGCTGACAGGTCTGTGGACATTTCCTGTCCTGAAGGGACAGGGGAAAAAAGAGGGACCCCTTGAGTGGCCGAGAGGAACAGGTAAGTTCCTTGGAGGCCGGAGGCAACCCTCTAAGTCAACGGCAGCAGTGGATGATAATTATGATTAATTCTCAACTTTAGATGATGTATTAAGGTACACAGATGGAAATTATAATTGTGATTATATTTAATATATACTGGGAATGATTAATATTAAGAAATAAATGGGGATACACCCTGGAAGAGTATAGTTGAGACAGTGGATTAAAAGATAATATCTGGAAAAAGAAATTTTTAATAGGTTAGTAGAATAACCTAGAATAAGTAGTAGTTGGAGATAATGGAGGAGAATATGCTGAGAAATCAGCCAAACAATGAAGTGCTGGAAACCAGCCAAATAACAGGTGGAGTTAAGGAGGAAAATGCTGTTAATCAACCAAAACAAAAAATGCTGTTAATCAGCTAAATAAAAGGGGGAGTTAAGGAGGATAATATGCTGAAAACTCAGCCAAAATATGCTATGCTGGAAATTAGCCAAATAATAGATGGAGTAATGGAGGAGAATGAGGAGAATATATTGAAGTATAATTATCAACAAGGGGTGAAAAAGAAATGTTGAGTGATAATTAAAATGAAATGGTAAATTTTGAGATTTCTGTGTAAAAGTTTAAGAATATAACAGGTTCAATTGGGTTTAGAAAACAAGAAAAATAGAAAGAAATTTTAATTAATAAATTGAAATAAAAATTGAGTTGTATATATTTTGAAATAAAGATTTGTGGTGATAAAATTGCAAGGTAAATATATAGATTAATAGAATAGATTGTCTTTGTGTTTAATGTTGATGCTAAAAGGAGCAAGATTTAAAAAATTTAGACAAAGCAGTTTTGAATTTTGATTTATAATTGAACTTATAATTGAATATAAAAAGGACATTTGTTTTAGTAGGAGATTAGGATGTATGATGAGATAATAGAAAGATTGATTAAGATGTTGAAATTTATGTTAAAATTGTTTGTTATTCATTTGTTAAATTAGTGTACCCATTTGTGACCAGACCAAGACTTCGTTCTGAAAAAAATCTCTGTTTTATGTTTATGTTGGAAAAAATAAAAAAAAATTACAAAAAAAAAAAAGTAGGAAATTGGACTTTCAAATTGGGAAAACTTAATTTAAATTCCAGCAATTTAAAATGCTGGAATTATGGATTTAAAAAATTAACACTGCTTCTATAATTGAATTACAATTTAAAATAATTAAAACCAGATTTGTAGTTATAATATTGAAAATTAACCTGAGATTGCCACCTGCTGGTGAAAGAAAAATATGCAAGCCTGGGAATACCCATTTAAAGGACTGAGAAAATATTTACTGGACTATATACATCTACCCTATGACCACTGGAGATTTAAATATGAGAACAAGGAAGACACTTAATTAAAGTGACTTCTGAACAATAAGTTATATCACTGAATCCATAAAGGTGACTTAAAGAGGCTTGAATAACTCCCTGAACTATGTAAATAGAACTGACTGACTACTTATGGAACATAAAGAACTGCGATTAGCATATACTTTGAAGAGTAATCTCAGGTTTGAACAAATGGTTCTTGGGCTATTGGCCAAAAGTGGAATTAATTAAAACAAAATAAGATGCTACATACTGTAAGGAGGTAACGAGCGGAACTTGGAATGAGATGGACTGTATGTTTCAAAGCATAAAGAATATAGTACAGAAAGAACATAAGGTGATTATGGAATTAATGGATGGCATAGATCAAAAATTGGAAAATATTATACAAAGGACAATGAGTAATGACCAAGATGCCCAGGAAAGGAAGGAGCTACCAGAAGGAACAGAATTGAGGAATCAATGAAAAGAAGATAACGATGAGTCATCAATAAAATTAATAATGTTTGATGAATCAAACGAGGGGGAAAACATTCTAAGAGATCTGAAAAGAGAATGGGAGGAGCAGGAAGATACTTGGGGAAAGGAAACATGGGTCCAGGCTGATAATTTTAAAGCTAGACCATGGAAGAGGGTAGGGATGGGATCCTAGGCAGGATGTAGACACAGATACAAACAGAGATAAAGATTTAAGAGAAGAATATGGGAGGCACATCAAAAAAAAAGAATAAGAATTAAAGTATTTTTTTAAAAAAAGTTTTTTATTAAATAAACATTAAAAACATTGGATACAGTGTGACCGTCCTGGTCTTATCATATCCATACGTATTTTGAACATAACAACAAATATAATTACTGTTTAACATACATTGCTACTTTGTTCTTATAAACATATCCCTTGTCCTCATTTACATATTTGTCTAAATATTATCCAGCATCAATTCTATAAACCCTGAATCCTTTTTGTTCCAACTCCTTTTCTCTTTTCATTGCTACACTTTGTTCCAAATTTTATAGTATCCTGTCTCACCCTTGTTTTTGAGTTCTAGTGTCAGCCTGTCCATTTCTGTACATGTCAAGATTTTCTTTATTATTTCTTCTTCCGGGGGCAGGTTGTGTGTGTGTTCTTCCTTTTTTCAGTATTGATCATAAATCAACCTTGCTGCTGTTATAACATGCAGCATTAAGTATATCAATTCTTTGCTATATTTCGCTTTTGATTCCTAATAGGAATAATTCTGGTTTTAAATCTATGTCTTGGTCTAGTATCTCTTCCAACCATGTCTTAATCTGGCACCAAAACTCCCTGGCTTTTTTACATAACCACCATATGTGATAGAAAGATCCTGACACTAAATTGTATTTCCAACATTGTGGTGATAAGTTCCAATTCATTTTTGCTAATTTTGTGGGCGGGAAGTGCCACCTGTAGAACATTTTATACAAATTTTCTTTGTATGCAGTGGCTAAGATTAGTTTCCTGTTTCTCTCCCATAGATCCTGCCAATTATCCATATCAATATTATAACCAACGTTTTGGGCCCACATTACCATAGTTTCCTTCACTTGTTCTTCCGCCATTTTATATTCCAATAGATATTGATAAATTTTCTTTATCGCCTCTTCGTCCGCTCCTAATAAGATTTTATCTAGCACTTTCTTAATACCCCATTCCTTTTTATTCTTCATATAGCATGACTTGATCTGTAAATATGCCCACCATTCCAATTCTACCCCTTCATCTTGTAGTTCTTTTCTAGATTTTAGTTCCCCTCCTTCATTTACAATCTCCTTGTATGTAACTATTTTCCCCAGGTTGATAAAGTTTGGGTGTACCAACACCTCTAATGTAGAGAGACAGGAATTTCCAAATAGTTTTGTTCCTTTACTTTTGTCCAAACTTCAAGAATAGCTCATCTGACATGATGCCTTTATGGTGTGCTCTATGTCTGCCATCCCACAAGAATGCATGCCATCGTATTTGCATATTATATCCTTCCAAGAATAGGAAGTTAATAACCTCTTATTCTTTAAATTTATTCATTCTTTTGCCCATGTGAGTGCAGCAGCTTGATAATATCTTTCCCAATCTGATAATCTGAATTCTCCTCTTTCTTTGGCTTCTTGTAATAATTTTAGTTTAATTCTAGGCCTGCCAAATAAACTTAGACATTATTTTATCTAGATTTCTAAAGTATTCTTTATCTAATTTTCTGGGTATGTTCTGGAATAGAAGCAATATTTTTAGCAGAAAGTTCATTTTTACTGTTGCAATTCTCACCATAAGGGAGAGTTGCAGCTTTTCCCATCTTCCCAAATCAGCCTTAATTTGGTCATTTAATTTGTTGTAATTGTCCTCTTTAATTGTTATACATCTTGCCGTTAATAGTATTCCTAAATATTTCACTTTTTTTGCTATTTGTAGACTTATTCTCTCTCTGTCAATTCCTTTTTCTGTGTTTTGGACATATTTTTAACTATCATTATGTTTTTTTTCCTTATTTACTGTCAATCCAGCTACTTCCCCATAGTCACCCAGTACTTCCATAAGCCGCAAACCAGATTGTAGTGGCTCTTCTATGATAAATACAAGATTGTCTGCAAAAGCTTGCGGTTTATAAACTTCCTTCTTAGTCCCTTAGTTTGTTTATCCTTCCAAATTATTCTTGTTAATACTTCTAGAGTTAATATAAACAATAGTGGTGATAATGGGCACCCTTGTCTCGTACCGTTCTGAACCTTAAAACTTTGTGTTGTTTCCCCATTTACTATGGCTCTGGCCTCTTGGTTGGAGTATATTGCTTTAAATACATTTATAAAATTTTCACCAAATTCCATATATTTCAGCTGTCTCAATATAAAATCCCATGTCACATTATCAAAAGCTTTTTGAGCATCTAAAAATATCAATGCCACTTGTATCTCTCTGTGCACTTCATAGTATACATCCAGAATTGTTCTCATATTGTTTCTTATTTGCCTTTTTGATAAAAAACCATTTTGGTCTACTTGAATAAAGTCATTCAGATATCTTTTTAGTCTTTTAGCCATTATTGCCATAAATATTTTGTAATCTGAATTCAAGAACGATATGGGTCTATACTTTTTAATTAGTGTTAAATCAGTGTTCTCCTTTGGGATCAGTGTAATATTTGCCTCCACCCATGAAGCTGATGCCTTTGCCTCTTTTAATACTGCATTAAATACTTCAATTAGTATTCTTCTAAAGAATCTTGTATTTCTTTATATAGTTCCAATGGTAATCTGTCAGGGCCTGGTGCCTTGTTTTTCTGTTTTTTTATTGCCTCTATTAGTTCTGACATTCTTATGTCTTCATTCAATATATTTTTATCTCCTCTTTCTTGAAACAGTATTGTATTTTTTTTCTATGTTGCATTCATCATCTTTATGTTCTCTGTCTCGCAGTGCCAGGGGGCTGTTAGGGGTTGGATGGGGAGAAACAGGTTGAAACTAAGCCTTGGCAAAACCAAGTGGCTCTGGTTTTGTGGTTTGTTGGCTCAGGGAGAATTGCCATATTTGGTCTTGGATGGGGTGGCACTATCCCACACAGACTCTGTGCATAATCTGGTGGTTCTCCTGGACTCACGACTCCTGCTCAAAGAGCAGATGATGGTTGCAGCCAGGAGGGCCGCAATGTTTTTGTGTCTTTGTACGACAAAAATGCGTGCCAACCCAATAACAAGTCATGTCCTTCAAAAATCAATAATCTAGCATTTTTTAGCATTATCGATTCCTTGATCCACATCAAACTTGTCGTTTGATAATATAGTTCCCAATTAGGCAAACCAAAACCTCCTCGCATTCTAGTGTCTTGCAACAACTTTAGTTTTATCCTCGCTTTTTTACCCTGCCAAATATATTTCATCACTATTTTATTCAAATCTTCAAAATAATCCTTTCCCAATCTAACTGGAATTGTCTGGAACAAATATAGAATTTAGGCAATATATTCATCTTAATTGTTGATATTCTCCCTATCAATGACAGTTGTAAATTTTCCCACTTTGCCAAATGTCACTATCTGTTGCTTAAGTTTATTATAGTTATTTTCTTTAACCGAACTACATCTTGCTATCAGATATATCCCCAAATACTTAACTTTATTTGTGGCCTACATCTTCGATATTTCCACCATTTCTTCTTTTTGTTTTATTAACATATTTTTGTCAAAATCTTCATTTTATCTTTATTATTTTCAAACCAGCTACTTTTCCATATTCTCCTATCTTGTCAATCAGTTTAGTTGTTGATTCTAATGGATCTTCAAGAATAAAAATCAGATCATCAGCAAATACTTGTAATTTATATTCTTGCTTTTGGATCTTCATTCCTTTTATATCTTTATATTCTCTAATATTTCTATTTAGTACTTCTAATGTTAATATAAACAATAAAGATGACAATGGACAACCTTGTCTCGCACCTTTTTTTTATTTCAATAGACTGTCATTTCTCCATTTACCATTATTTTTACTGTTTGTTTGTAGTATATGGCTTCTATGGCTTAAATGAATTTTCTACCAAAGCCCATGTGTTCCAGCTGTAATAACATAAATCTCCAGTTCATGTTATCAAAGGCTTTCTGAGCGTCTAGAAATATCAGAGCCGTTTGCTTTTCAGGATGTGCCTCATAATATTCCAAAGTATCCAGAATTATTCTTATATTGTCCTTAATCTGTCTTTTTGGCAGAAACCCATTTTTATTGGAATATATAAAGTTATTTAAATACCTTTTGAGTCTTTCTGCCAATATTGAAGTGAAGATTTTGTAGTCTGAATTTAGCAAGAAATAGGCCTATAGTTCTTGATTTTTTGTGGTTCAGTGTCCTCCTTTGGAAGAAGTGTAATATATGCTTCTGACCATGACTTGGGTAATTTCATCTTTGACATGACTTCATTCATGACTTCTAACAATGAGAGATTCAGCGATTCCTGTAGTGTCTTATAATATTCCGCTGGCAACCCATCTGGGCCTAGTGCCTTCCCATTCTTTTGTTTTTTAAGTGCTTCAGTTAATTCCATCATGGTTATATTTCCTTCTAACATCATCTCAGTGTCTTTAGAAATCTGAGGTAAATTCACCTTCTGCAAGTATTCTTTAACACTTTCCTCATCTATGTTCTCTTGCTAGTACAGTTTTCTATAATAATCTTGTATAATTTTTTTATTCTCTTTATTTCCATATCTAGTTTGTCCTTGGTTATCCACCAGTTGTATTATTTTTCTTGATTCTCTCTCTTTTTTCAGTTTGTATGCTAACTATCTACCTGGTTTATTTGCATCTTCAAAATAGTTCTGTTTAGGACATCTAATTTTTGTGCTAAGTCCTCTTTTTCTACTAGCTCAATTTTATGTTTAGTTGTATCCATTTTTATTTTAATGTCCTTTTTTTGTGGAGATTTCTGTAATTCTTTTTCAAGTTTCTTGTACTCATCTTCTAATGTTTTATAAGCTTGTCTTTTCTTACTATTTCTTTTCCTTGTATAGTCTATAATCAGACCTCTAGCATACACTTTCACTGTATCCCAAAGATTTTGCATTGATGTATCCTCTTTTCTATTTTCTTTAAAAAAGAAGGCCAATTCTTTCTCCATTTTCTGTACAAAATCCTTTTCTTTTAATACTGTATTATTTAGAGTCCATCTAGATCTTCTCCTTTGTCCTTTCCATTCATTGTCATTAGATTATAATCTACTCAGGTATTTGCTTCTATGTCAATTTCTTCTATATTAGAAGTCAATTCCCTTGTCATCCATATCATATCTATTCTGGACCATGATGAATGTCTATTTGAATAAAAAGTATATTGTCTGTTTTTTATATTTCTTTCTCTCCATACATCTTTTAAGTTTATTTCCTCTATCATTTTAAAGAAGGATTTTGGAAGGATCTTTCTACTTTGTTTTGTCGTCTTCTGTGTGTTGTAATCTAATTCTCGTCTACTATACCGTTGAAGTCCCCCATCATGTAAATATTATCATAGCCCAATTTAATTATTTTCATATGTAATTTTCTATAAAAATCTTGTTGATTATTGTTAGGCGCATATATTGCTATTAAAAGTATTTTCATATTATTATCTGTTATTTCCACCATCAAAATTCTTCCATCAACATCTGTATAAATTTGCTGAGCTGGGATTATATCTTTAATATATAAAACAATTCCTCTTTTCTTACATTGTGACAATGAAGTGAATATTTTCCCTAATTTTGGCTGAACCAATATTTGTTCATATTGCTTTTTAATATGCACTTCTTGTAGATAAATTATATCAAACTCTAATTTCTCTAATTTATGAAATAGCTTTCTTCTTTTGGTAGCTAAATTAAGTCTGTTTATGTTTATTGTAATCAGTTATTTCTCTTCTTTGTTTATATTTTATAAGAAGGATTTATTGCTCTAGTTGATCTCGGTTCATGTTGCTATGCATTCCTGTTGTAATTCGATCAAAGATTCTTCTCTTCTTATCTTCACTTCTTTCTCTCTGATGTATTCTACATAAAAAGCTTTTGCTTTATCAATTGAATCTATTCTGTATTTTTGTTGTTGCCATGTAAACACCAGGCCTTCTGGTATCAACCGTCTGTAGTTCACACCTTTCTGAAGTAATATTTTGGTCAAGAAGTGGTATTCTCTTCTCATCTCCCTCACTCTTCTCAGTATTTGCTTCAGAACTACAATTTCCTTATCTTTATATTTCAATGTTTTATCTCTAGTAACCTGCAGTATTTGCATTTTAATCGATTTCTTAGTGAATCTTATATGGACTTCTCTTGATATCTTGTTTATCATTGCATATCTTGTATAGACTCAAAATATCTTGTCTGTACCATCCATCATCTTTTCTTTAGTAATTTCTAATGCTTCTGCTAGAATTTCTATCATTATTTCCGCCAAATTTTCACCCTTTTCTTCTTCTATATTTTGAAGTCTGAGGTAAAATTCTGCTCTATCCATCTCCTATCCCAATATTCCACTTTTATCTCGTTCAACCTCATCCAATCTACTGTCAATGTCACTAATTTTTTTATCTCTTTGTTCTACTTTTTCCTTGATTTTTTGGAGTCTATCCTCATATTTCTTCATCATTTGCTGTATGTTCTCCACCTTTTCATCTGTTTTTTCCTGTTCTCTGTTCAATATTCTCTACTCTTGTATGTATTTTTTGAATTCCTTGTCAAATCATCTGCAATGTCACTTCCTTTTCCTTCTCTCGTTCTTTTTCCTTCTCCTGTTATAACATCATCTGTATTGATCATTGTCCTCCAGGTGGTGAAGAGGAAGGAGTCAATGTAGATGAACCAATAGCTGTCATCTTTCTACTCATTTCTGTAAGATGCTTATGAAAAGTTCAAACAAATAGAAAATCTTCAGGTTCTTCTATACCTTAATCCACTTATATATAGGACAAATATCCCAGGTACTAGTAAGCAAAAGGAAAGCCAAAAAAACAAAAAAACAAAAAACAAACAAACACACACACACACACAGAGAGAGAGAGAGAGAGAACCATAAAAAAGAAAAAAAAATGAAGTAGAAAAGTGTTCAAGCTTTTGTATGCCTTCATCCAATTAAACGAGAACAGAAAAACGCCAAAAAAGAAAAGAAGATCAAAACACTAGAAAAAAATCTATGTGCATGTGAAAAATCGAAGTCCTTCAAAAATCACAGTCTGGTTAAAAGTAATTTAATAAAAGGAGAGTGGAGAAGCAACATCAGAAAAAGAAAAAAAAATGAGAAAAGAAAAGAGAAAAAAAACCATAGTCTTTCTGTCTGAAGGGAAAACCCACCACTGTATAATAACTTCAAATTCTTTTGTTGAATCTCAAATATATATTTACTGCTCTCTTTCCAGAGTCACTGTAATCTTCTTCTTTTCATTCTCAGACTCCTGTCACTGAGTAAACAATCCTGCAGACAGTCTTTGATGCTCTTCCCACTATCTTATCTATGACTAGGCTCAGAGTCCTTGAAGAATAACACAGTTGTTACTTTCTTAAGCCAAAGGGGGGAAAAAGCAACAATTTTTCCAATCCACTAGATGGCAGTGCTACTTAATTTCTCCACCTTCCCTGCCTTCTTGTTATTTAATACACCATAAAATAAAAATGGAGAAAAAGAAAAAAAATAGATAAAAAGAAAACAAATAAAAGATTTATACTAAAAAGGCACTAAAAATTAGTACTTAAATAGTTAGAGTGAAAATCTCCAATCGACTCCAATCCAGTCCGAGTTACAAAATAAAATTATCCTTAAGCATCCACAAGTAGAAATAAATCAAAAAATAAGAAAAAAACTACCTTTGACTCAAGCTTAATTCCGCCGCTTCCTCTTCTTCTGTCTTCAATTTTAACTTCCTTAAGACTTCAGGGTATTCTCTCAAATAATCTATTTAAAAGTTCTCTCGCCAAGCCGACACACTTTCACTCGATCTCTTCTGTTCTGGAGCTGTCCCACCTTTAGCAGCGTCTATGTCTGCCTCTTTGTCGCTGGAAAAAAGGGCTTCTCCTGGATCAATCAGGGACTTTGCAGTGTCCCTGGGATCAACAGAATGTGCCCTCCACTATCACTGTCACTATGGGACGGTGAGGTCCGAAAACAATCTTGGAGCTTCAAGATCGCCCATCGTACTATCACGATGCCAGCTCCGCCCTCTCCAACTTTTGTTCTTTCTTCAGGTGTTCCACCTTGATTTCTTTTCTTTTTGTTGTGTTTTAACAATCACATTTTTTTGGTGCAATTCTCCCTTGTTCACCCACTCTTTCCCTTGCTGCTTTGTAGCATGGAAAGGGAAAAACTTTTTCCCCTCCTTCTGTCTGTCCCCCCCCCTTTTTTTATTCCACCTCCAGAGATCTTCTCAATGAGTTTCTTCTCTAAAATCACTTACAGTATGGATGTGGACAAGATATGATAGACAGAAAACAGATAGGAAAAGGAAGAAAGGAAGAAAAATATTTTTCTTTCTTTTTTTTATAATGGTGGCAAGAGGAGAAATTAGAACAGAGATAGAAATGTGTTCAGTAAGAGATTGAAGCAGGGATGAAATCTAAAATTTGTTACTACTGGTTTTGTAGGCATGGCTTGAGGGGAGGGGGGGTAATGTGACTGGGTGGGCATGGCCAACTTTTTTTTTTTAACTTTTAAACGCATTTTTCCTACAACCTTAAGAGGTTGCAGAAAAAAATGCTTTTAGAAGCCTCTGATGATCAGGCAAGTCAGCTGGGATCGCCAGAGACTTTTAAAGGCATTTTTTCTCTACAATCTCTTCGGCTGAAGGGGTTGCAGAAAAAAAAATGCTTTGAAAAGCCTCTGATGATCCCAGCTGAGTCGCGCGATCATCAGAGGCTTTTTAAAAAAACTTTTAAAAACATTTTTTCGGCTAAAGAGGATGTAGAAAAGATGCTTTTAAAAGTAAAAAAACCCACAACAGCCTCTGATGATCTTGTGGCTCAGCTGGGCATGGGTGGGGGAGGGGGTTGCAGGGATTTTTCCTACCAGTTCTCCGAACCACCTGCTGCCATTGCTACCGGATCAGGCGATCTGGTCCGAACCGGGAGCATTTCACCCCTGGATTGAGGGATTAGTTGTATATATATATATCTTTACATGATGAAACAAAAGTAATAATAAAATAGGAAAATTGGAGATTGAATGATGGTATTACCTCGGCTCCAGCTCCCATTCATCTTCCTCTGCAGATTCAGGCTCCAACAGGGACATGACAACATGTGTGATTAGAAAAATCAAATTAATATGGAAATCTATCTATAAAGAATGCTAGGTAATTAGTACATATTAAATTCTGATTTATTAATTTGGAACAAATTAATGTAAATAATTCTGTACTTAAAAGCTTCTTTTCTACAAAATATTCCTTTTCCACCAAAGTAAAGTTTTGGGCCTTTACTTTAGTGGGTGAGGTTCAAATCTAAAATGACCCAAGGACTTTCATAATACACATAAATGGCGTGAAGGTTTGCCATTAATCCCAAATGCTTTATCCAGAAGTTTCATAGTTTTCAGTAGAGCTTCAACTACAGACAAATCTTTGCGAGTTGCAGTTTTTCTGCTGAATAAAATGGAAAGGCTGATGCTGTACTGTGATAAATGTCTTTGTAAATCTATATTGAAATATGAAGAGACAATATGGTCACCAAGCATATAGAAAAGATCTAGTGAAATATTCCAGAAAAAATAAGAGCAGAATTTTAACATATCCTAAATAGATTATGAAAATTGCATATTATTCTTCGTAGAGGTCACAAAGGTCTAGGGTCACGCAAACAAAATCTCAAGCCACTATTATATAAGGTAGCATAATTTACAATAACAAGGTTGCTGTGAGACCAAATGATAAGATAAGATTTGCCACACAATTTCTGTGACATGAACATTTTTAATCCCTTGCTGTTTAAAAACAGCATTATTTTTCATAGAGAAAGCTACTGGGGTCTGTGGCCTCCAGTAAGTAATGTATCAGTTTGTAAAATAAGTGGAACTTGTTTTTCCCTAGCTTGTCTTTTGTACTAGGATTATTAGAGCAGCTGCTCTACTTTTTAGAGACCATGATAGAACTTTGCTTTGAAAGGAGTTAAGAGATTTATTTTATTTTTATTTTTTAAATTTCATTTATATGCCACCCTTCTCTGGAGACTCAGGGCGGCTTACAATGTGTTAAGCAATAGCCTTCATACTTTCATATATACCTGCTTAGTAGGGCTTTCACCCCCCCCCCAAAGCAGTGTTCTTTTTTTATACAAAGTCAGTTTATTGCCCCCACAATCTGGGTCCTCATTTTACCTGAAAGGATGGAAGGCTGAGTCAACCTTGAGCCTGGTGAGATTCAAACTTGCAGTAATTGCAGGCAGCTGATGTCACTTTAGCACTATTTAAGCTGCTGCGCCACTCAGATGCAGCAGCTTAAGAAAAGTGTCTGCAGAAATACTATCTGATAATACTTTATAAGAAAAGTGTCAGAAATACTATCTGATAAGAAATAATTGAGCTGAAACTGACATAAAAGACAAATCTACATTTTAATAACATACTGGGCAGTCTCTGAAAGATGACTACGTAGTGATAATGTGGAGACTTTCTAAGGAAGTTATGAAAGTTATGAATAACTACTAATGGATTTTTTAAAAAGAAAAAGACAAGAAAAATTACATATATTTCTCACTGAATCCATAAGCCATTTTTCTACATAAATTTCCCTATTTTCATGGAATGCTATTGAAAAGTCCAGCCATCAAGTTATTTTTAATAAATATGCACATGACACTTTCACTCCTTATCCAGAAAGGCAGGTTAAGAAAGATTATTGTTTGGTAGCTAGAAATAATTATTATTTATATTTTATCACCTCTAACCAATTAAACCAGCACAGCCTTCATTCCTTGCTATGCAAGGATAGGGATTCAAAAAACTTGCAAAATTATTTCTCTTTTCTGGCCTTTTTCATAATCAAACTACTAGCAGTAAATTATGGATTAATAAATCCATTCACCGGGAGTTGTTAACAGTCCTTCACAATAGCAGATTATCTCTGCAATCAACCAAATCCATATCATTTTATGCATGTCCCTTTCTTAAACAAGTTTGATATTACTTCTAAGTATTAATATTAGTTATATTCTTTATTGTTTGTTTGTTTGTTAGAATTTATTAGCCACCTAACTCCAAAAGGCAGTATCACCACCAGATGGATTTAGTAACTGGCTGACAAACCACACTCAATGTATAGTTCTTAATGAACTACATCTACATGGAAGGAAATAAGCACTGGGATATCCCAAGGTTCTGTTCTAGGCTCAGTACTCTTCAATATCTTCATAAATGATTTAGATGAGGGAATAGAAGAGGAGCTCATCAAATTTACAGACAACGCCAAGCTGGCAGAAATAGCCAACACCCCAGAAGATAGACTCAAAACCCAGAAAGATTTTGACAGACTTGAAGACTGGGCCCTATTTAACAAAATGAAATTCAATGGAAAGAAAAGTAAGGTATTACACCTAGGGGGAAAAATGCCTGTTCTCCATATTTTTTTAAAGATTCCAGAGAGAAAGACTCTGAGATGAAAGTGCAAGCTCTTTTAGAGTTTCAGATGTAATTGGTCTTGTTCTGGAAACAAACTTTTTTATGATAGATGGGTATAACCTAAAGATATTTCTACTTACGTTAGATTATCATTCTCTTTTTATGTCAATTGTTCTCCTTGGGTTCATTTAATCATAATTTCTCCTTTGGGAAAACACTGAAGCGAAGAGTATTAGTTCTGCTTTAGCCTTTGACTTCCTTTTTGTAGATATGTGCTACTTAGCTGTGGTTCTAAGAGAATTACACCAGTATTCAATGTTCTCTACGTCTCCTTTTATCTCTTAGTTAAAATCTCTTTATGTGCACACATTGGTTCCTAAACTGTCCACCATTTCTCCCCTCTGTAATAGAGTGTGATTGTATTTGTAATATCTTATTTTAAGAGGTTACCAATCCCAGAGCTACAGCTATTAAGCCTATTGCTTAATAGTCTAATGGCCCAATTGTTAGAGCTATTATGGCAGTAAAGTCAGAGTAATTAGATTTCATTTGATTTAGAATATCTTAATTCATTATGGAAGAGCCAATAAACTAAAAATTCAAGTGAGTTATATGTCTGCTATTTTAGATCAGTCCTTCTAAGAGCAAACTCAGCTACAGAATATTGACAGTAACTAATATGGGTTGTTGAGAACAAGGCAAAAGCATGTTCAAGGGAACCCTAAAGTTTTCAGAAGTACAACAAATATTTTGCAAAATTAAAACAAAGAAAACCAGAAGAAAAGGAAATATAAGACTAATGATGGAATGGAGTATCCAGTGGGAACAAGGTAAGAATGATGAGTTAAAGCATTAACCAGGAACATTTCCTACAAGACTTTGAATAAATATTCCATTTTGCTCTTCTGGTGTAACTTGGCATCTTAGGAAGTTGAGAAAATATTGGTGACTAAATAAAACCAGATCTTTATGACTGTCATAAACCAACATATTAGTCACCAAATACTAATACTTTTAATATCACTGGTTAAATTTAACTAGTAGGTCACCTGATCCCCTCCCTAAAAATACAAACTGGAGCACTTTGAAAATTGAAAGGAATGTCATCAAATTGCTTACGTAGAGCAACTCCCTTCAGATGGCATCAAATCTTTATATTAGAAGGGTGCTCACTCTATCAACTCTCATCACATAGATAAAAGCAGTGAAAAAGATAAAAGACAGTAATTGATAATTGTGTAATTTTCAGGATATTGTTAGAATTGGCTTTCTAGTTCTGCATCTTCAGCTTGAACAGCTGAGGTGGTGGACGTTTCCTGGGGCAACTGTAGCTTGTGCCACTTGCACTGCCATAATACTAGTGCAGTTGGCACTTTCCAAGGCAGCTGTGACTGGATACATGAGGATTTCTTCCCAAGATTGAATGCAGTGGTTTCCTTGTTGTAGCCCAGAGTCATGGCACACCAAAAAGCCCTTGAGACACAGCAAGGCAAGCAGCCCCAGAACCACATGTTTCTGGGATAACTTGCCACACTACCAGACAGAATGCAGGGCAGTCAAAAGATATGGAGTAGAATAGGCTGGTTGGAGAAGTTGAAGGGGAGGCAGTCCTTTATCTTGAAAGTGTTACCTTGGAAATCAAGGCTCAAGGCTAGGAGGAGCCAAGTTGAAAATGACTTGGATTGAGGTAGGTCCTTGGCTAATGGCCAGTGGAATTCAGTTAACAATGAAAATATGGAGTGCTGGGATTGCTGTCTTGAAATAGTGCAATCATATGAGTGTCAACTTGCAAAGCTTTCAAGTTGCCATAAGCAGGAGGGAGGGAGAACTGATAGAGCTGATTGACTAACTAAAGTTACATTCCATACATGCTTTCTGACTGCAATCAGAAGGAAGGTGATGAATTTCACAGCCAGCCAAAGTGGTTAATTGGAGACAGTGATTTATGACAAGGCCAGGGAGGAGGGGAGAGTCAGGGTCATAGGGGAACATAAAGCTACATGGGATTAGTTCTAACTGCATCTGAATATTGCCAGAATGGTGCTCCTAATAAAGAGACAAAAACAAAAGAACTGTATTTCTTTTGAAGTTTGGCTCATGAATTAATTAGGGCATCTTTCGGAAACTTCACAGACAGTTAGAACTACTTTTAAAAATCTTTAAAGATTACCAGGTTTCCTGAATCCTGGACTCTCCAATCACTCCCCGATGTCTGGGGTGCTGGGAGGGAAAATCAGGCAACCATGGCCGAAGACAGGGTATCTGAAGAGAGCCTAATAGCAGCCAGAGTGCAACCTCCCGCAGACATCAAAGCTGAGATGCCTGCTCCAGCGGCGGAAGCAAGAAAAGATGAGTATTGGTGGGAGTTAATCTCTAAGGCAGCTGAAGCCGAGTTCCCCCACCCCAATGCCCAGAAAAAGGGGAAGCCTCTGAGCGAGCTGGGAAGAGTGGAGTGGAGGTTGGACTGGAAACAAGCCAGGCTCCCAAAGCCCCTGGGGAGTTCCAGAGAGCAGCCTAGGGAGGAATTTGACCAAGCCATCCTTCCCGATGAGGGGCCATCATGCAGGCCAAAGGAAAGGGGAGGAGCAGTGGATCCCTTTGAAGTGAGGAGAAGCAGACAGGAGCACAGCCCCCTTCTCCACCCATCAGAAGGAAGCCGCAACCAGTGTCTTTTCCACGCAGCAGGCAGGCTGTCCAGGGCAGACAAACCCTGCTTTCCTTCCAAACTAGAGCTGAGGAAGAGGGCCAGCTACATCAAATGCAAGCATACAGAGGCTGACAGGGGGAGAGAGGAACAGTGCTGAATGAACTGCCCCAGTTCAGAGGAAAGTTTGATGGGGACTCAAACCAGTTAGCTCTATTCCTTGACTCAGCTGAGATCCACCTAGAATGTTATGGACACCTCTACCCATCCCCAAGAGCCATGGTGAATACCATCACAGAGGGGCTAGAGGGGGAGCAAGGGAATGGCTAGCAGCCCTCCACAAGAGGAGAGCCCCTCAACTGCAAGATGTAGATGACTTCCTATGACTGCTAGAGGCCAGATTCGAGGAAGCAGAAGAAGACCTGTATGCAGAGGATGAGCTCAGCTATCTAAAATAAAACAAAATCGCTCAGATTCGGGAACAGCTGGACTCTGACTCCGATTGGTTAAATCCAGGGGAGGTGACTGGGGCAGGTCTTGAGAATATTATATGGGAAAAGTTTGACTCTGTGACTCCAGAAAACATAGACAGGATACTGAGCAGCTTGAGCGCGGCCACATGTTTATTGGACCCTTGTCCCTCCTGGCTGGTGCCAGGAGGAATATAAATGCTTCTTTGAGTGAGGGTGTCTTCCCCGCCGCTTTGAAAGAAGCGGTGGTGAGGCCTTTCCTCAAGAAGCCTTCCCTGGACCTGGCAATGTTGGAAAATTATTATCCTGTTTCCAACCTTCGCTTTGTTGCGAAGGTTGTTGAGAGTGTGGTGGCATGACAGCTGCCTCGGTACCTGGATGAATCGACGTATCTAGATCCATTCCAGTCGGGCTTCAGGTCCGGGTACAGCACAGTCCCATTGGTTGATGATCTCTGGAGGGCTCGGGACAGGGGTTGCTCCTCTGTCCTGATCCTATTAGACCTCTCAGCGGCTTTTGATATCATTGACCATGGTATCATGCTACACCGGTTGGAGGGTATGGGAGTGGGGGGCACTGTTCTATGGTGGTTCTCCTCCTTTCTCTCTGACCAGTCGCAGTCTGTGTTGACAGGGGTGCAGAGGTCGACCCCAAGGCACCTTGTATATGGGGTGCCACAAGGATCGGTCCTATCGCCCCTTCTGTTCAACATTTATGTGAAGCCGCTGAGTGAGATCATCCATGGTTTTGGGGTGAAGTACCATCAGTACACTGATAACACCCAGCTGCACATCTCCACCCCAGACCACCCCAATGATGCCCTCGAAGTGATGTCCCAGTGCCTGAAGGCCGTACAGATCTGGATGGGGAGGAACAGACTCAGGCTTAACCCTTCCAAGACTGAGTGGCTGTGGTTTTCAATGTCCTGGTATAGTCAGTTGGCGCCATCTCTGACTATTGGGACCGAGTCATTGGCCCCCATGGATAGGGTTCGCAACTTGGGTGTCCTCCTGGATTCACGGCTGTCTTTAGAAGAGCATATGATGGCCGTGGCCGGGAGGACTTTTTATCAGGTTCGCCTGATTCGCCAGTTGCGTCTCTTTCTGGATCAGGACTCATTACGCACGGTCACTCACGCCCTTGTCACCTCACACCTGGACTACTGCAATGCTCTCTACATGGGGCTCCCCTTGAGGAGCACCCAGAGGCTCCAACTGGTCCAGAATGCGGCCGTGCAGGTGGTGA